>OZ026497.1:0-600000 GCA_964019985.1 Aurelia sp. 4 Dawson et al 2005
AACCTAACTCCTAACCCTAACCCTAACCCTAACCCTAACCCTAACCCTAACCCTAACCTAACCCTAACCCTAACCCTAACCCTAACCCTAACCCTAACCCTAACCCTAACCCTAACTACCTAACCCTAACCCTAACCCTAACCCTAACCCTAACCCTAACCCTAACCCTAACCCTAACCCTAACCCTAACCCTAACCCTAACCCTAACCCTAACCCTAACCACCCTACCCTAACCCTAACCCTAACCCTAACCCTAACCCTAACCCTACCCTAACCCTAACCCTAACCCTAACCCTAACCCTAACCCTAACCCTAACCCTAACCCCTAACCCTAACCCTAACCCTAACCCTAACCCTAACCCTAACCCTAACCCTAACCCTAACCCTAACCCTAACCCTAACCCTAACCCTAACCCCTAACCCTAACCCTAACCCTAACCCTAACCCTAACCCTAACCCTAACCCTAACCCTACCCTAACCCTAACCCTAACCCTAACCCTAACCCTAACCCTAACCCTAACCCTAACCCTAACCCTACCCTAACCCTAACCCTAACCCTAACCCTAACCCTAACCCTAACCCTAACCCTAACCCTAACCCTAACCCTAACCCTAACCCTAACCCTAACCCTAACCCTAACCCTAACCCTAACCCTAACCCTAACCCTAACCCTAACCCTAACCCTAACCCTAACCCTAACCCTAACCCTACCCCTAACCCTAACCCTAACCCTAACCCTAACCCTAACCCTAACCCTAACCCTAACCCTAACCCTAACCCTAACCCTAACCCTAACCCTAACCCTAACCCTAACCCTAACCCTAACCCTAACCCTAACCCTAACCCTAACCCTAACCCTAACCCTAACCCTAACCCTAACCCTAACCCTAACCCTAACCCTAACCCTACCCTAACCCTAACCCTAACCCTAACCCTAACCCTAACCCTAACCCTAACCCTAACCCTAACCCTAACCCTAACCCTAACCCTAACCCTAACCCTAACCCTAACCCTAACCCTAACCCTAACCCTAACCCTAACCCTAACCCTAACCCTAACCCTAACCCTAACCCTAACCCTAACCCTAACCCTAACCCTAACCCTAACCCTAACCCTAACCCTAACCCTAACCCTAACCCTAACCCTAACCCTAACCCTAACCTAACCCTAACCCTAACCCTAACCCTAACCCTAACCCTAACCCTAACCCTAACCCTAACCCTAACCCTAACCCTAACCCTAACCCTAACCCTAACCCTAACCCTAACCCTAACCCTAACCCTAACCCTAACCCTAACCCTAACCCTAACCCTAACCCTAACCCTAACCCTAACCCTAACCCTAACCCTAACCCTAACCCTAACCCTAACCCTAACCCTAACCCTAACCCTAACCCTAACCCTAACCCTAACCCTAACCCTAACCCTAACCCTAACCCTAACCCTAACCCTAACCCTAACCCTAACCCTAACCCTAACCCTAACCCTAACCCTAACCCTAACCCTAACCCTAACCCTAACCCTAACCCTAACCCTAACCCTAACCCTAACCCTAACCCTAACCCTAACCCTAACCCTAACCCTAACCCTAACCCTAACCCTAACCCTAACCCTAACCCTAACCCTAACCCTAACCCTAACCCTAACCCTAACCCTAACCCTAACCCTAACCCTAACCCTAACCCTAACCCTAACCCTAACCCTAACCCTAACCCTAACCCTAACCCTAACCCTAACCCTAACCCTAACCCTAACCCTAACCCTAACCCTAACCCTAACCCTAACCCTAACCCTAACCCTAACCCTAACCCTAACCCTAACCCTAACCCTAACCCTAACCCTAACCCTAACCCTAACCCTAACCCTAACCCTAACCCTAACCCTAACCCTAACCCTAACCCTAACCCTAACCCTAACCCTAACCCTAACCCTAACCCTAACCCTAACCCTAACCCTAACCCTAACCCTAACCCTAACCCTAACCCTAACCCTAACCCTAACCCTAACCCTAACCCTAACCCTAACCCTAACCCTAACCCTAACCCTAACCCTAACCCTAACCCTAACCCTAACCCTAACCCTAACCCTAACCCTAACCCTAACCCTAACCCTAACCCTAACCCTAACCCTAACCCTAACCCTAACCCTAACCCTAACCCTAACCCTAACCCTAACCCTAACCCTAACCCTAACCCTAACCCTAACCCTAACCCTAACCCTAACCCTAACCCTAACCCTAACCCTAACCCTAACCCTAACCCTAACCCTAACCCTAACCCTAACCCTAACCCTAACCCTAACCCTAACCCTAACCCTAACCCTAACCCTAACCCTAACCCTAACCCTAACCCTAACCCTAACCCTAACCCTAACCCTAACCCTAACCCTAACCCTAACCCTAACCCTAACCCTAACCCTAACCCTAACCCTAACCCTAACCCTAACCCTAACCCTAACCCTAACCCTAACCCTAACCCTAACCCTAACCCTAACCCTAACCCTAACCCTAACCCTAACCCTAACCCTAACCCTAACCCTAACCCTAACCCTAACCCTAACCCTAACCCTAACCCTAACCCTAACCCTAACCCTAACCCTAACCCTAACCCTAACCCTAACCCTAACCCTAACCCTAACCCTAACCCTAACCCTAACCCTAACCCTAACCCTAACCCTAACCCTAACCCTAACCCTAACCCTAACCCTAACCCTAACCCTAACCCTAACCCTAACCCTAACCCTAACCCTAACCCTAACCCTAACCCTAACCCTAACCCTAACCCTAACCCTAACCCTAACCCTAACCCTAACCCTAACCCTAACCCTAACCCTAACCCTAACCCTAACCACCCTAACCCTAACCCTAACCCTAACCCTAACCCTAACCCTAACCCTAACCCTAACCCTAACCCTAACCCTAACCCTAACCCTAACCCTAACCCTAACCCTAACCCTAACCCTAACCCTAACCCTAACCCTAACCCTAACCCTAACCCTAACCCTAACCCTAACCCTAACCCTAACCCTAACCCTAACCCTAACCCTAACCCTAACCCTAACCCTAACCCTAACCCTAACCCTAACCCTAACCCTAACCCTAACCCTAACCCTAACCCTAACCCTAACCCTAACCCTAACCCTAACCCTAACCCTAACCCTAACCCTAACCCTAACCCTAACCCTAACCCTAACCCTAACCCTAACCCTAACCCTAACCCTAACCCTAACCCTAACCCTAACCCTAACCCTAACCCTAACCCTAACCCTAACCCTAACCCTAACCCTAACCCTAACCCTAACCCTAACCCTAACCCTAACCCTAACCCTAACCCTAACCCTAACCCTAACCCTAACCCTAACCCTAACCCTAACCCTAACCCTAACCCTAACCCTAACCCTAACCCTAACCCTAACCCTAACCCTAACCCTAACCCTAACCCTAACCCTAACCCTAACCCTAACCCTAACCCTAACCCTAACCCTAACCCTAACCCTAACCCTAACCCTAACCCTAACCCTAACCCTAACCCTAACCCTAACCCTAACCCTAACCCTAACCCTAACCCTAACCCTAACCCTAACCCTAACCCTAACCCTAACCCTAACCCTAACCCTAACCCTAACCCTAACCCTAACCCTAACCCTAACCCTAACCCTAACCCTAACCCTAACCCTAACCCTAACCCTAACCCTAACCCTAACCCTAACCCTAACCCTAACCCTAACCCTAGGGCTAGGGTTAGATGTTTGGGCTAGGGTTAGATGTTTGGGCTAGGGTTAGATGTTTGGGCTAGGGTTAGATGTTTGGGCTAGGGTTAGATGTTTGGGCTAGGGTTAGATGTTTGGGCTAGGGTTAGATGTTTGGGCTAGGGTTAGATGTTTGGGCTAGGGTTAGATGTTTGGGCTAGGGTTAGATGTTTGGGCTAGGGTTAGATGTTTGGGCTAGGGTTAGATGTTTGGGCTAGGGTTAGATGTTTGGGCTAGGGTTAGATGTTTGGGCTAGGGTTAGATGTTTGGGCTAGGGTTAGATGTTTGGGCTAGGGTTAGATGTTTGGGCTAGGGTTAGATGTTTGGGCTAGGGTTAGATGTTTGGGCTAGGGTTAGATGTTTGGGCTAGGGTTAGATGTTTGGGCTAGGGTTAGATGTTTGGGCTAGGGTTAGATGTTTGGGCTAGGGTTAGATGTTTGGGCTAGGGTTAGATGTTTGGGCTAGGGTTAGATGTTTGGGCTAGGGTTAGATGTTTGGGCTAGGGTTAGATGTTTGGGCTAGGGTTAGATGTTTGGGCTAGGGTTAGATGTTTGGGCTAGGGTTAGATGTTTGGGCTAGGGTTAGATGTTTGGGCTAGGGTTAGATGTTTGGGCTAGGGTTAGATGTTTGGGCTAGGGTTAGATGTTTGGGCTAGGGTTAGATGTTTGGGCTAGGGTTAGATGTTTGGGCTAGGGTTAGATGTTTGGGCTAGGGTTAGATGTTTGGGCTAGGGTTAGATGTTTGGGCTAGGGTTAGATGTTTGGGCTAGGGTTAGATGTTTGGGCTAGGGTTAGATGTTTGGGCTAGGGTTAGATGTTTGGGCTAGGGTTAGATGTTTGGGCTAGGGTTAGATGTTTGGGCTAGGGTTAGATGTTTGGGCTAGGGTTAGATGTTTGGGCTAGGGTTAGATGTTTGGGCTAGGGTTAGATGTTTGGGCTAGGGTTAGATGTTTGGGCTAGGGTTAGATGTTTGGGCTAGGGTTAGATGTTTGGGCTAGGGTTAGATGTTTGGGCTAGGGTTAGATGTTTGGGCTAGGGTTAGATGTTTGGGCTAGGGTTAGATGTTTGGGCTAGGGTTAGATGTTTGGGCTAGGGTTAGATGTTTGGGCTAGGGTTAGATGTTTGGGCTAGGGTTAGATGTTTGGGCTAGGGTTAGATGTTTGGGCTAGGGTTAGATGTTTGGGCTAGGGTTAGATGTTTGGGCTAGGGTTAGATGTTTGGGCTAGGGTTAGATGTTTGGGCTAGGGTTAGATGTTTGGGCTAGGGTTAGATGTTTGGGCTAGGGTTAGATGTTTGGGCTAGGGTTAGATGTTTGGGCTAGGGTTAGATGTTTGGGCTAGGGTTAGATGTTTGGGCTAGGGTTAGATGTTTGGGCTAGGGTTAGATGTTTGGGCTAGGGTTAGATGTTTGGGCTAGGGTTAGATGTTTGGGCTAGGGTTAGATGTTTGGGCTAGGGTTAGATGTTTGGGCTAGGGTTAGATGTTTGGGCTAGGGTTAGATGTTTGGGCTAGGGTTAGATGTTTGGGCTAGGGTTAGATGTTTGGGCTAGGGTTAGATGTTTGGGCTAGGGTTAGATGTTTGGGCTAGGGTTAGATGTTTGGGCTAGGGTTAGATGTTTGGGCTAGGGTTAGATGTTTGGGCTAGGGTTAGATGTTTGGGCTAGGGTTAGATGTTTGGGCTAGGGTTAGATGTTTGGGCTAGGGTTAGATGTTTGGGCTAGGGTTAGATGTTTGGGCTAGGGTTAGATGTTTGGGCTAGGGTTAGATGTTTGGGCTAGGGTTAGATGTTTGGGCTAGGGTTAGATGTTTGGGCTAGGGTTAGATGTTTGGGCTAGGGTTAGATGTTTGGGCTAGGGTTAGATGTTTGGGCTAGGGTTAGATGTTTGGGCTAGGGTTAGATGTTTGGGCTAGGGTTAGATGTTTGGGCTAGGGTTAGATGTTTGGGCTAGGGTTAGATGTTTGGGCTAGGGTTAGATGTTTGGGCTAGGGTTAGATGTTTGGGCTAGGGTTAGATGTTTGGGCTAGGGTTAGATGTTTGGGCTAGGGTTAGATGTTTGGGCTAGGGTTAGATGTTTGGGCTAGGGTTAGATGTTTGGGCTAGGGTTAGATGTTTGGGCTAGGGTTAGATGTTTGGGCTAGGGTTAGATGTTTGGGCTAGGGTTAGATGTTTGGGCTAGGGTTAGATGTTTGGGCTAGGGTTAGATGTTTGGGCTAGGGTTAGATGTTTGGGCTAGGGTTAGATGTTTGGGCTAGGGTTAGATGTTTGGGCTAGGGTTAGATGTTTGGGCTAGGGTTAGATGTTTGGGCTAGGGTTAGATGTTTGGGCTAGGGTTAGATGTTTGGGCTAGGGTTAGATGTTTGGGCTAGGGTTAGATGTTTGGGCTAGGGTTAGATGTTTGGGCTAGGGTTAGATGTTTGGGCTAGGGTTAGATGTTTGGGCTAGGGTTAGATGTTTGGGCTAGGGTTAGATGTTTGGGCTAGGGTTAGATGTTTGGGCTAGGGTTAGATGTTTGGGCTAGGGTTAGATGTTTGGGCTAGGGTTAGATGTTTGGGCTAGGGTTAGATGTTTGGGCTAGGGTTAGATGTTTGGGCTAGGGTTAGATGTTTGGGCTAGGGTTAGATGTTTGGGCTAGGGTTAGATGTTTGGGCTAGGGTTAGATGTTTGGGCTAGGGTTAGATGTTTGGGCTAGGGTTAGATGTTTGGGCTAGGGTTAGATGTTTGGGCTAGGGTTAGATGTTTGGGCTAGGGTTAGATGTTTGGGCTAGGGTTAGATGTTTGGGCTAGGGTTAGATGTTTGGGCTAGGGTTAGATGTTTGGGCTAGGGTTAGATGTTTGGGCTAGGGTTAGATGTTTGGGCTAGGGTTAGATGTTTGGGCTAGGGTTAGATGTTTGGGCTAGGGTTAGATGTTTGGGCTAGGGTTAGATGTTTGGGCTAGGGTTAGATGTTTGGGCTAGGGTTAGATGTTTGGGCTAGGGTTAGATGTTTGGGCTAGGGTTAGATGTTTGGGCTAGGGTTAGATGTTTGGGCTAGGGTTAGATGTTTGGGCTAGGGTTAGATGTTTGGGCTAGGGTTAGATGTTTGGGCTAGGGTTAGATGTTTGGGCTAGGGTTAGATGTTTGGGCTAGGGTTAGATGTTTGGGCTAGGGTTAGATGTTTGGGCTAGGGTTAGATGTTTGGGCTAGGGTTAGATGTTTGGGCTAGGGTTAGATGTTTGGGCTAGGGTTAGATGTTTGGGCTAGGGTTAGATGTTTGGGCTAGGGTTAGATGTTTGGGCTAGGGTTAGATGTTTGGGCTAGGGTTAGATGTTTGGGCTAGGGTTAGATGTTTGGGCTAGGGTTAGATGTTTGGGCTAGGGTTAGATGTTTGGGCTAGGGTTAGATGTTTGGGCTAGGGTTAGATGTTTGGGCTAGGGTTAGATGTTTGGGCTAGGGTTAGATGTTTGGGCTAGGGTTAGATGTTTGGGCTAGGGTTAGATGTTTGGGCTAGGGTTAGATGTTTGGGCTAGGGTTAGATGTTTGGGCTAGGGTTAGATGTTTGGGCTAGGGTTAGATGTTTGGGCTAGGGTTAGATGTTTGGGCTAGGGTTAGATGTTTGGGCTAGGGTTAGATGTTTGGGCTAGGGTTAGATGTTTGGGCTAGGGTTAGATGTTTGTAGATCTACTTTGTACATCTTCCCGCCCCCCACCCCCATTACCCCTCTACTAACTTATGTTCTATATTACAGTCAAACGCTCTGATGATGGGCATTTTTACATTCATGTTATCTGAGCATGCTCAGATAGACTCTTAATGTTTTCTGTTGCTAGAAAATAACTTTCCATTAACTTTACAGATAACCATTAATTACCCTAAAGATGAACCATTTTAATTGCAAAATCATTCTACAGATGTGATGGCATTAGTGAAGGTTTGGTGCTACCGGGTGTCCCAGAAAAAAGGTAAAAGATTTGATCATGGCTAGTGCTAAGGATTTAGCTTGAATCGATCGGAAATAATCTTTAAACTATTCCTCGATAGACAACTTGAAGATAGACACCTTGTTTGCTGATATTGGAGCATTGAAAGAAGAAAGCCAGAGCTTTTGGGTTTTGGCCTAAGTTGTTGACACACTTGTTGTGGAATCTCCTGAATCAGAGCGAAGTACAAGCAAGAAGCCTCATGCTCTGGAAAAATTCTTGATGGAAATCCAAATCGAACTCGAAATCAAATTCACAAATTTTTTTCCCAAAGAGACATCTCCTTTCATTGAAGAAACCTTTGAATTACACCTGCCGAATAAAAGTTCTTCATCAGCGAAATAATTCCCTTGGGTGTGAAAAAAATCTTCCTTGTTGGAATATACTGCATTTTTGTTATTATTGGAATTATTACAAAACAAGCAATCGCGTATACCCAAGGATAAAGATTAACAAGGAAAAGGTCCTTGAAAGTGCTCACTTGTGCTTAAATTGTTTCTATTCTGTAAATTAATCTTGACTGGAGAAAGATATTCCTTGGTGATTATATTCATTCATAAGTTTGTCAGTCTTTAATTTTTACATTTCCATTCAAATGTGTACCTAAGCACACTGGTCCTTGTTCAGAATTTCTAAGCTATGTATGTCCTTGAGGAGATTCCCCTAAACAGCGCATTCGTAGTTTAGGCCAAAACCTAAAAGCTCTGGTTTCAAGATGGAGGCAAATCTGTGCCTTCAAGATAAAAATTTCTTCTCTCAATGTTCTAATATCACCAAACAAGGAATCTATCTTCAAGTAAACTATCAAGGAATAGTTCAAAAATGATTTCCGATTGATTCGAGCTCAATTCTCGACACTAGCCTTGATCAAATATGTTACCTTTTTTTGGGACACCCGGTACCTACAGGGTGTCCCAGAAAAATTGTGCCCTGTTTGCCTAAAGATTGCGAGAAAACAGCAAAAGATTATCACTAACCTTTTCCATGACGTTGCTCTTCAGATGTTCAATTAAAGTTTGCCACCGTTCCCATGAAAATCGGTCGAAAAATGATGGAGCTATGACTTTCAGAAGACCAAATCTGCCTGTTGACTGAAACCAGTGGTCAGCCATTTTATCTTACCATTTTGCAAAGATAAACAGCTTCATGGATGAACTGAAATAGCAGCCTTTAATGTCATAGCACTCATCAAAGTTCCAATAATCATCAGAGAGTTAGACTATTTTCACCCCACAATCTTTGATAGAATGCAAAAGTGAAGATCAGAATTCCCAAAGTAATAAAAAATCAAAAGCTTCAACAAAAATATATTTCACATTTAATTTGTCGCCATCCCTAGTGTATCCCTACTCAGATTTCTCCCTTCAGTTGTTACAAGCAATTGTTGATTTAGGGCCTGTTCATATGGAGGCGAGCCAGCCCGCTTACCGGGCTGGCCCGGTAGGCGAGACAGCTTTCATCTTGTGTTCATATGGAGAAATTCCAGCCCGCTTGCCGAGACAGAAATTGGACACGTGTCAAAAATGAGACACGTGCCCATTGTTTAGATAAGCAGCGCATGAGCAATAGCGACATTTTCATCTCCGTAGCCGGGATGGAGTGTTCATATGGGAAAATTTTCATCCCGCCTACCGAGATCTCGCCAGTACACCAGTGAGATCTCACTTAGTGGGCCAGCCCGCCTGCTCATATGAACAGAAATCAAATTTTGTATTGGAATTGGGGATGAGGTGAGATCTTGGCAAAAAGCTCCAGCCCGGTAAGCGGGCTGGCTTGCCTCCATATGAACAGGCCCTTACTACCGAAGACAATGAACTAAAAGAAACTAGAAGGGCAAAAGATTTTTGGAGCTGCATTGTCTCATTTTGAACTGATAGATAAACTAAATAATTGCTGCACTCACCACACCTGCAAACAAAATGTGACTATATTTTTGTCATTGTCTTTCAATTGTTTATTTTATCATGGGATCCTCGTCTTCGTTTTGACATTCAAGAAAGGATCGTGGGGTAAGAAATAGCTGAAGTCTCTGATGATTATTGAAACTTTCGCGAGAGCTATGAGATTGGAGGCTACTGTTTCAGCTCATCCATGAAGCTGCTTATCGTTGCAAAAATAGCAATACAAAATGGCCGACCGCTGCTTTCAGTCATCAGAGAAATTTGGTCTTCTGAACCTCATAGCTCCATCATTTCTTAACGGATTTTTACGGGGATGGAAGCAAACTTTAATTTAACATCTTGCGAGCAACATCATGCCAAAATATGGTGACAACCTTTTGCTGCTTTGTCGTGGTCTTCAGGCAAACGGGGCACAAATTTTCTGGGACACCCTGTATAGTAGTCAGGGCGCTATGGGTATTCACACTGGAAATTTTTGCGGGCAATTTAATTTTTGGTTTAAAACATTCCTTATACCTTCCTGATCATGATTCTGGTGGTTGGATGCCTTCAAATTACTTCAGTGGCACCTCCAGTCAAAATTTAGTCATTGCAGCTTTAGGCCCATCTTCTTTGGAGGCCGCCATATTGTTTTCAATGTAAGACTTCTCAAGCAGATTTTGATGAAGTCTAAATGTGCCTTGATTCTTTGAATAATTTGAAAGTAACTTCCTTTTACTCAAAATATTCAATTTGGGAAGGAAAATAACTGTTTCAGTGTGTTTTATAGGGGTTTAACCATGAATAGGGGTGAGGGCTATCGGTACATTCTCAAGGAATATGAGACTTAACATTTTATATTACTTCCGCATGAGCACATGTTTTGATCAGTATCAGAGCCTTCAAAAGGCCTTTATTGAGAGAGGAACATTGAAGTTGAAGAACATTGAAATTTCAAGGATGTTATCCTTGTTAATTTTTATCCTTTGGGTATACGTGACTGCTTGTTTCGTAATAATTCCAATGATAACAAAAAAGCAGTTTATTCCAACAAGGAAGATTTTTTCACACCCAAGGGAATTATTTCGCTGGTGAATAACTTTTATTCGGCAGGTGTAATTCAAAGGTTTTTTGAATGAAAGGAGATGTCTCTTTGGGAAAAAAATTCATGAATTTGATTTCAAGTTCGATTTGGATTTCCATCAGGAATTTTTCCAGAGCACGAGACTTCTTGCTTGTACTTCGCTCTGATTCAGGAGATTCCACAACAAGTGCGTCAACAACTTAGGCCAAAACCCAAAAGCTCTGGTTTAGGGGTGGAGGCAAATCTTGACTTTCATGATAAAAATTTCTTCTTTCAATGCTCCAATATCAGCAAACAAGGTGTCTATCTTCAAGTTGTCTATCAAGGAATAGTTTAAAGATTATTTCCGATCAATTCAATTTAAATCCATAGCGCTAGCCATGATCAAATCTGTTACCTTTTTTCTGGGACACCCGGTAGAAGATCTTCTTCAAAGGAATTCTGATGAAAACAGCAGAACAAACCTGGAGAGTCAAAGACTCTATGATTGACGATAAATGTAACAGCCAATGTTACTTTTTTACCACTCCAAACTCTATGAAAAGGGCAACACTGGCGGTAATTTCAGTCAACATGATAGAACTTCTTTCTGTAAAATTGTTTCATACATTCATTTTTTTTCAAAAGTTTGGTTCTAAGAAAAGAACTTTGAGAAATTGGAGGAAATTCCGGCTCATCACTTTTTCACATCTTAGTGCATAAATTTAAAACAGTCAGTCTGCAGTTACTGTATGGATTTGATATCATGTACAAGCTCGATAATTGATAGAAGACCCAAATCTGCCAAGATAACAGATGCTTTCAAATTTAAACGAAAATACCCAAGTATTAATCTTGGGAGGGGGTCTATGCACATTACATTTTAGTACTAGAAATGTGTCATCGATAGAAGTATCGTTTTTCAATTTGGTATGAGAAATTTTGTCAATTTTCATTGTTTTTGGAAGAGAACAAACCATCTTCATGATTTTGAAATACCAAACAGATAAGTAGGCAACTTTTGACATTTGATAAAGTTAGAGTATACATTTTTTTGGAAAAATTGATAAATGTTTAGGTATGCATTTGAAACTTGGGTGGCATGTCTCCAACCAAATTTTGGTGACATGCCCCTAGGTTTTAATTTTTTTGGGGAGCAGATATTTTGGGTCTCTGCTCTCTCAGATCTCTGCACAATAGTCTCTTGATTTTGTAGCTGTTTGATGTTTCTTGAACCTCCACATGTTTGTCAAACGTAGCAATTGATTTTTCAGCCGTCCTAATATTAGTCAGCAAAGATAACATGTTATTTGGAATGTTTGGACACATGTGGATACATTGGTAATTGTGTGACTGAGATGAACAGACTTATTTCTATGATTTACCTTGAGACTAGACAAAGACCAGAAAAATTGGATGGACATGATAATTGGTAAACAAACAAAGCCAAGAAAATCGTACCTGTATAATGCTGGACACGAAATGGACACACTTTACAAGGCAAACATTTTGATAATCTGGCATCAGGAAACATTAGGCATAAAATACATTGACAAGCATTTTACATCTGAAGTTAACCAAATTCTTTTAAATGTTTCAATCTTGGATTTGCAGAAATTTAAGTTGATAACATAAATCGACAGTATCCGTTGAAATTCTTTATGTCCCATGTCCATGACGAAGTGGGAGAATTTTTTGATCAATCTATTGGTGAACCCATCTTGCTGTAACTGAAGTTACAGTATTGTCCCGCATTTAAGAGAAACATCAACTTAAGAAACATATGCAAGTGAAGCAAAAAGCACTTTCCTGAAATAATTGTACCTCATTTTGGCAGTTAAAATTTACAAATACAAATCAAAAAAGTGTAGTTTAAATGACATTGGAGCTTGTGTCTCAGCAAGATAAAATGTTGAGCACCATTTTATCTTGGTCTTAGTAGTTCATTGATAGTGCATGATTTTTCCAATAAGAAACTTAAGAAACTTTACCCTGATTTGAACTGTATATTTCATTTTATAAGAAACAAGTCAGACCTCAAATTGAAAACATCGTTTCTTATATGTGGTACACTACTGTGTGTGAGAATGTGACAAACAGAAGGCCAAAAAATCACTATACGAGTCATTCAAGGAATAAAAAATATCTTTGGAAGTTGGTCCACAAAGAAACGATTTGCAAAACGTCTGGCTTAGCATGAGTATGAATAATTTTGGGCTTGACTGTAATACAACAAGTCCCTCTGAAATAATTTTTTCACTGGTAATCTGACTGGGTTAAAGAATTTTCTTAAAATCTTATAGTTTTTATACATGCATCTCTTTTAAGAGTTTTCATTAATTTAGCATTATCAAAACAAGATTCTGTCCATTTTTTTGCCGTTTACCATACTGGCTCTTAATTCACCCAATGTACACATCACTCCACCTAACAGTAAGTCGATTTTGATTTCTTACACAAATGAAACATAGATTCTTCTCAAAATTCTTAACTCTTTTTGGTAATCCAACCTTCGTGTGGTGGATGTGGACAGTATTTGCACTCGTTATTTTTTGTTTTGCTTTCAATACAGCCCTACCATGTCGTTTGTCGATAATGCTCTGATCAACACTCCTGCACATGCGGAAGTAATATCAGATGTTAAGTGTCATCTTTCCCAAGAACTTATCGTTGCCCCCTGCCCCTATTCGTGATTAAACCCCTGCAAAATACATCGAAACAGTTATTTTCCCTTTCAAGTTGAATATTTTCAGTAAAACGAAGTTATTTTTAAATCATTCGAAGAATCAAGGAACATTTAGACTTTACCAAAATCTGCTCGAGAAGTCTGACATTGAAAACAATATGGCGGCCTCTGAAGAAGGCGGGCCTAAAGCTGCAAAGACTAAACTTTGATTGGAGGCGCCACTGAAGTAATTTGAAGGTGTCTAACCACCAGAATCATGATCAGGAAGGTATAAGGTATGTTTCAAACCAAAAATTTAAATCACCTGCAAAAATTTCCAGTGTGCACCACAAATCGACCCCATAGCGCCCTGACTATAGTATCAGAAATATGGTGGCAGTTCATATGATAATAAACATATACCATTGACTAATGCAATTGCGTCAAATCTAGTGGAAGATTCTGTTCATTGTCATAAAAATTTATTGATTCAAATGCAAAACAATCTACTCAATCGACTGCATCAATCAAATTTTAATATCACATACATTGTCAGAGATATGACAACATTTCAGGTGATCAAAATCATATACAGTTGAGTCAATAAAATGCCCAGGGTATTAGAAATTCCTTATCCATAAATATCAAAACAGAAACATTCTCACCAAAATCCCGTTTTAACCCTATCAAGCCTAGGGTATTTGATGCTCTCTCAAATTCATTTCAGAGGCTGATTCTGCCCCCCCCCCCCCTAATTTATTTCTGTTCTAGACAACCTAGAGTCTTGAAAGTTTGCATATGTATAGAACATCATATGGTGAACCCAAAAATGAAATCTATTTTTAGATATGTCAGGTGACCTTCCCATGATGCCACAATGCTCAATTTTCAAAGTCAATAGGGTGCTAAAAATTTTCAATTGTTGATTGTGAGAAAACAAAAAGCATTAAGGACATCAGTCAAATTTCATTGCATTCTATGTCTAAATAGTATTTGCTCTGTGAAGAAAAATTAATAAAAAGTGATGATGTCATCAAACAGGAATGCAAAGAATGTGTAGTGCCAAAATCCACAAAACCATACGCTCAAATTAAAAAATACTTAATGTGTTGGATAGAGCATCAAAATTAGTATGTATTCCCCTCTTTTCATAATTTTGTCACATTAGCGGTAGATTTTACTAGGAATTATTCAAAATTTTACACATACATCTTTCAAAAACTGATCGCGTTTACCCCCTGGAATGAAATTTTTTTTCAAATTATGTTTTGATCGTGACAAAGATAAGAACTAAAAGTCAGAAAGTTTTAGCATTGTAAGAGCACTTGGTAAAAATCAGACAAAAACCGGTAGGGGGGCTGATACAGCCCCCTAGGCTTGATAGGGTTAAATGGGAGCGAACAATCATAATATTCAGTCTTCGTAACATGAGGCGTGCGATTGCACACGCACGCCTCTACACACGCCTAAATTGTCCAAGGCGTGCAAAATGTCGCACGGGTAAATCGGAAATTTTCCAAATTTCGTAAAAATTTCAATCAAAAAAATTTCGCAGAAAAATAACTTGCGCAGCAGAATTGGAAGTAAGATGCTACTTTATTTATCCCTCGATGTTCCTACAATTTTGCTGCTGAATAGCCTTTCGAGTTCTTGACAATAGGAAACCATTTGTTGTAAAGGTCAGCTCATTGGCGAAAAGAGCAAGATGTAAGGATTCTGAACAAAACTTTAAATACTTATTCATTTATGTTAGTAAATTTATTCAACAAAAAACCTTTAACTCATTGACTATGATAAGCGCCATATGGCGCCCCATTCTTCTTGCCTAGAGTCCCCGTAAGCGCCAAGTGGCGCTCTCTTTGATCAAGCCTCATTTCCCTGCAAGCGCCATATGGCGCAACAAAAGCATGCTACGGGGATGATGTAATCTTGTCTCCTGCAAGTCTCCTTTGTCCCCAAGACAAAGATCTTTAGAAAGTACATGAAAGAAGCTTCGTTTTGATATAAAGATGTCATGGGGTTGCCGTAGTAAAATTTCAAGAAAATCGCGTTCAAAACTGTAAACAACATATTTTTGTGAGTTCGTGCAGATTTTAAAAACGGTTCATAATGTCTGTGGATTTTATCAACGATTTGCTTGGTGACGTATCTGACGAAGTGGAAGAGTTTTGGGGGTTTAAGAATGACTAACTTAGGGTTAATTCTGATATCAATGTCGATGAAGTTTCTAGTGAAGACGGACGAATGGATGACGAAGACGAATCAAACGCGGACAGTGAAGAAGGAGTCGAGCTGGAGTGGACGAAGGTGCTCACAAGTGTTGAAATCGAGCCCTTTACCGAGACTAATCCAGGCCTTGTCGCAATTTTAGATGAAGATGCCAAAGAAACTGACTTCTTCACACAAATGTTCCCCAACGAAATCTTGGAGATCCTGGCAAGAGCAAGAACCACTACGCTCAACAGAAGGTAAGGTAGCTACGAAGCCAGATTCAAGATGGCGTGAAACAACACCCGATGAGATCAAAGTCTTCCTTGAGTTGAGAGTTTACATGAGCATTGTGAACCTCCCTCAAATGACGATGTACTGGTCTACGGACTTTGCTTTTGGGAATTTCTTTCCAACCATAAAGTCACGAACAGAGATCGTTTTGATAAACTCTGCGAATACTTCCATGCAAACGACAAGAGCAAGATGGAAATGAACGCAAACGGGAAGCCAAAGGACCGGCTGTTTCTTGTTCGGCCTATTTATTCTTGACGTCGTGAATAGGGCTTGCAGAGCCAACGAGGCTATGTTCCACCCCAAGATTCTTGAGGAGTTTCATAAGGAAAGAGACAACAAATAAATTGCAATGCCTTGATAAAACATTTTTATGAAATGCTAAACGATATATGAAATAGAAACTTGCCTGTTTTTGTAAAACTTTTGCGATAGGGTGTGCAAGTGTTGATTTTGAACATCGCATGACAAAATTTTGAAGTCGTAACCGATAACCATGATTTGTATTCATCTGACATATGTAACAATATTTTTCTCTTAAAATTTAGTCTTTTTTCTACATTTTATCTTTGAAAACTTTTTCGATTGGTTTTACCAGTTTTTCTTGAGAATTTTTCAAAATTGGGCACTATTTATTTATTCGTGTAAGCTCTTTTTTGCTCGGGATACGCAGTCGTTATTCAACACAACAGCGTAGGGATAAGAATGCAACACTGCGATAAACGCCTTGGTAGTCAATGAGTTAAAGAACTCAAAGATGTGGAGAATGATTTTGTCTTTAAAAAGATTTACGAAGTGCTGTATTTGCGATAGAAGTTTCTTCATAGCCGTTCATCTATCTTTCTTCTTCACTGATTTTCCTTGTTGAAGTACGGTCGTGAAAGATCAGGGAGCGACAACGGAGAACGATCAATGATACTCATGTTAATTTGACTGGCACAAAAACTTTATAGGGAGCATCTCTGGAGTAAGGCCACTATAAGTTTCCATTATCTTCTGCTAATTTTAAAAAGCTTGGTTTTATTTCAACAGCGTGGACTCTCAACTCTCATTTCCTTCTCAAATCTGTTAATAAAGCCATAAATTCCAAACCTGCCTCCACTTTTAGGCTCTGTTCTCATTTACTAGAGACCAAATCGTCACAAGGACTTTTTCATAACTTTCTTCAATGATTGTTGAAGCTTTTTAGATCAAAACATTTTATCGCAAATTTGATGAAAAAAATTGTTTTTTCGAGTAACCCACCTTAATAACTTCCGTCCAACCTTTATTTGGCTTCAATTGACCTCACACGTCATAAAACGAGAAAACAGGAAATTGGATGGCCTAACTGTTTTGATTTTTCCCTAACTTGAAAATGGAGTGCGATAGAAATTGCAAACACAATGAAAAAATATTTTTGCAACTTTGTACCACTGAAGTTCATCGAGTTTATGTACGAGGACACCGATTGTAGGGTCTATGAATTAGCACATTTGTGCAAGAACAAGAATATCAACACAAGTCATCGGTTTGCAGACCTTACTCAAAAGATTTGCCCTCTTTTTAAGGATTCTCAATGAATGTTCTCGATCAATTTTCTTAATTTCCATTAGTTTACAATACGATAGGTTATCTTGACAGCACCAACTCATATTTCTTGAAAACAAGAATGAGAAACAATATTTGTTATCATTATGAAAAAATAACCGCTTTCGTATCGCACGCCATGGCACGCCAAAACTAACCAAGACGTGTGAAATGCTGCACGCGGCCCATTTTCATATTACAAAGACTGAATATTAAATTGAACACCAAAAATTAAGTTTTAAAGTGATTTTCTTAAGCTTTATGACCGAACATCCAAAAAAGAAGAATTACATCAAAAAGAAAGAATTTCTATATTTCAGAAAATTCAAATTGCAATATCTCTTGATTGGAAAAGGATGTATGCATTTTGTCTTTTCTATTCAATGATACACTCATTGGGCTTGCACGATATCATAATGGATAATGTGGTTTCAAAAATCATTTTTTGCGAAATGTCCCCATGCCTGCCCACTGTGCAGGGCGTCCCAGAAAATTTTTTCCCGTTTGCCAGAACCTAAAGATTACAACAAAGTGGCAAAATGTCCTTGCCATGATTTTACATGATGTTGCTCTCTAGATGTTCAATCAAAGTTTGCAACTATCCTGGTAAAAATCCGTTCAGAAATGATGAAGCTATGATGTTCAGAAGACCAAATTTACCAGATGACCGAAACCAGCCATTGGTATATAATTTTGTTTTGCTTTTTTGCAACGATAAACAGCTTCATGGATCAACTAAAACAGCAACCTCCAATTTACTAGCTCTCACAAAAGTTTCAATACTCATCAGTGAGTTCAGCTATTTGTTACCCCCACGATCCATCACTGAATGTTAAAACAAGGGCAAGGATCCCAAGATAATAAACAATCAAAAGGTAATGACAAACATATTGTCACGTTTTGTTTACAGGTGTGGTGAGTGAACCAATTATTTAGCTTATTGGTCAGTTCAAAATGAGAAAATGCAGCCCCACAATTTTTTTGCCCCTCTCAGTTCATTGTTTTCGGTAGTAAATCAACAATTGCTTGTAACAAATGACTCGCGAAGGAAGAAATCAATGTAGAGAAGGTGACAAATTACACCTGAAATATATTTTTGTCAAGGCCTTTGATCTTTACTACTTTGGGGATTCTTATCTTCATTGCTGTATTCCAACAAAGACTGTGGGGTAAAAATAGTTGAACTCTTATGAGCATTGGAATTTTCATGAGAGCTAAGACATTAGAGGCTGCAATTTCAGTTCATCCATGAAGCTGTTTATCGTTGCAAAATAGTAAGATAAAGTAGACGACTGCTGGGTTCAGTCATCAGGAGAATTGAAAGTCATAGCTCCATCAGTTTTCAACTGATTTTCATAAGGATGGTGGTTAACTTTAATTGAAGATCTGAAGAGCAACGTCATAGAGAAGCCTTTGCTGTTCTGTGGCAATCTTGAGGCAAACGGGGCACAATGTTTCTGGGACATCCTGTATATATCTAAACTTTCTCTCTCCCAGCCAATGTGTGCATCCAAATAATAATAATACTAATTTCTCACCTCTTTACAAGTGCTTCTCCATCCTGTCCCTACTTGCTACTTGATCAGCAACTCCCTGCAAAGACAAACACACACCAGTTGTCAGACAGCACAAATTTGTGAAATCATGCAAAAACAGTGCAGAATGCCTGGAAAACTATTTATCTTCCCAAATACTTCCTTCAAATTTCCAAAACTTCTCTCACTTCATTGCCTAATGTCTCTCCTAAATATCTGAGTGGAAATCAACCTTGCCCTAGCCGAACTGGAGCACTCAGACAACTTTCCGGCTCGCAATTGCCCAAAATCCCAAACAATTCCCTGTTCTCGGCACTGTGGGCTAATCTCCACCAAATCCGTTCTTAGTGTCCAAACAATTTTCCCCTTTCCTACAGTGTCCACTTGTTGCAGATTATGGCACTCTCATTCAGCCCTACACCTTCCCAAGTTCTGCACCTATGGTCCTTCATCACCATTGTCACTGCATTTTTCCCTCATCCAAGAGCTCTCCACCCTATATATTTAAACTCTCTCCCTCCTGGCCAATGTGTGCATCCCAATATTGATAATACCTGTTTCTCAATGTATTGAAAAGCTTAATAACTCAATGGAATGGTCCCAAGTGCAACTGCAATGCCTGTCTGTGATTGTAAATACTGCAGCCTTGAAAATAATTATTAGCTTAATTTCTTTGTTATTAATTATGTCCATCGATTTTGGTTAGTTTACATGTACATATGTATATAGCTGACTAGAAAAACGTGAAGAAAATAAAAATCGATGTAAAATAAAGTCACAACAACAACAAAAACAACTCACCTCCTTACAAGTGCTTCTCCATCCTGTCCCTACTTACTACTTGATCAGCAACTCCCTGCAAAGACAAACACACACCAGTTGTCAGACTTAGCACAAATTTGCAAAATCATGCAAAAATAGTGCAGAATGCTGGGAAAATTCTTTAATCTTCCCAAATACCCCCTCAAAATTTTAAAAAACTTCTTGCACTTCATTTCATAAAATTCACTCATAATAACTGCTGTATTTTGGGACCTATGCAGGTTACACGCTGATTGAAAACTACATGTTTTCGAACAGAACCAAATTCCACACCCATACAGCATTACAAATCATAATGAATATCTATTCTCAGTCATTAGCGTCTCTTTTTGGTTTGTGCTCCTTCGCAGTTAAAACATAACATCACTCTTGTCTTTAAAAGAAATTTAAAAAACTGTCCAGTCAGTGTATTAATGACGAGTCTACAGGATCTCTAAAAAGTCTTGTTTGCACACGAGCTCTTGTTGATCTTCTCATTGTTTTCTATCGTTCACATCATCATTTCGCGGAATGTAATCATCATTATCATCATCATCTGCATGGCTATCCGCCTTCGGTGATATTTTCTTGAAGAACGAGGAGTTTCTATTCATATAGTGTCTTCCTCTTTTAGCGACAATTTTCGAACCTTGAACAGTTACTACTGTGGGAGGATTGGCTTCAAATTTTGTTGAGAATTTGTGCAGCTTATTTTGCTTGCAGATAACGGTATCACTAACTTTTATTTCACTTTCCTTAACTTTTTGTTTCGCGTCTGCATAATCTTTCAACTTTTTCCTCAATTTCTCACCGTTAACTTTTGCTTCATCGTGTCTGTCAACTGGGCAACTTTTTATTGGTAACAGCGGTAGTCTTCCTGTAAGTTTTCTGTTGAACAATAATTCCTTTTTTTCATATTCCATTAAAAATTTACAAGACAAATTACCTCTTACACTACCTACTAATTACTCTACCAAACACTACAAGGACGATTATACCACGGGGAGCAATAGACTATGACAACCCCGCGGCCATTAACATACCAGGTGTCTCAAAAAAGTACCCCCTTTTGACTGCAAATAGGAACGAAATCATAAGATATCATTACTCTCCCAGTGGACAGCTAAATTTATCAATCTTCAACTTAGATTCACATACCTTGTATTTAAGAATCGTCCACGAAACACCAGAGATACAAGCTTGCAAAGACAAAATTTACAGTGCACCCAAAACCAGAGGTTTCGTAAAAGGGTCTAGCCATAATTTGCTATCACAGGCATGTTGCACAGGAATTTCGACTTTGACCTTTAGCTTTTTCCTTTGAAAAGAATTATACCTTGAAATGCTTCAATTGAATTACAAATAGTTATTCCTTTGAGGAATCAATCCGTGCATTGCATTCTACTCCAAGTGTCAAAGAAGAAGAAAAGGAACACATGCATGCTCATTTGGGAGAAGTTGCATGACTTCATCATTCTTAACACATTTTTGTTATATTTGTTTCATCAGGGAGATTTCCACGAATATTTTTTATTCTTTTCGAAAGCAAAAACTGAAAGTTAAAGTTTACAGGTGCTTTGGAAAAGATCCATGATACAAATCATGGCGAGATCCTTTTACAAAACCTCTGGTTTTGGGTGCACTGTAAATTTTGTCTTTGCATGCTTGTATCTCTGGTGTTTGGTGGACGATTCTTAAATGCAAGGTATGTGAATCTAAGTTGAAGATTGATAAATTTAGCTAACGACTCGGAGAGTAATGATATCTTATCACTTTGTTCCTATTTCCAGTCAAAAGGGGGTACTTTTTTGAGACACCCAGTAGAAAGAAATAAAAGCTACGGGGTGAATCAGGAAAGACGCACCACCCGCCCGCAAAGCAGCACACAAGAGCCACCAACCGATTCGCACAATTTATCACGAATTGACGATGCATCAAAGAGGCTTCAACGAAGTTATGCCCAGGCCTCAGTTAGGAATTTAGAAAATATGGGACGAATCGGGCATGTGACCCTGCACCACGAATTCCCGAGCAAGCAGCACCCCTCCCCAACCCACCCATTACATAAGAATAAACATAAATACTACAAAAAAAGAAATAAATCTACATCAACGAAACAGAACTTTACAGACAAGATACTTTACGATTACGTACTAGGTGGTTGTGCTAGGTTTAACAAGCTATGATGCAGTCCTAATCGGATCGACCAGTTTCATGGATGAATTCTAGAGTCAATTCTAGAATATTTTTGTTAAGATCACTGGAGAGGTCCTTGTCACCATATAATAAAAGATGCATTAAGGCTTCGTTTGGCATCTTAACATATCCAAGTGGTCGCAGTAACGCAAAAACTCGTGCGAGAAGATTTCGGCGTTGAATCTCAAAGGAAGGGCAAGGCAACAAAAAGTGTTCCGTATTCTCAATAACGTCGTTGGTAGGGCACATTGGATTGATGGTATCCCTAAAATTGTGTTTGAACTTGTGAAAGTTCAACTTGCTTAGACCAACCCTAAGTTGAGTAGGATAGGATAGTCCAATGGGGTCATGAATCCCAAAGACTATTTAGCAGGGGGCGGATTTTGGACAGTAGCTTTTTCTTAAAAATCACAATGATTGGTGCAAGTCTAATCTCTGCACATAGATCATTCCAACCAGAAAGACAACTGGGATAGAAGCTAGACCGAAATCTCTCTGTCCTTGCCCTAATTTGCCCAATAACATCCTGTTTACGAAGAGAATATTGTGACTGTTGAAGTTGCGGGATCAGATCTGTTGTATATGCAGGGGACATGCTGTTTATCATTTCATAAAATACTGTTAGGCGTCTGCTCCATCTACGGGAAGTTAGTGACTCCCAACCAAGCTCAGCCTAAAGCTTTTCCCGCGAAGTTCCCCTCCATGCCTTGTAACGGCTAGAGCTGCACAATACTGAACAGACTCTAACTTTTCCATCAAATTTGATGATATGGTATTGCCACTAAATTCACACACTGGTGAAGGCCTAGATCGGACATTAACAACTCAAAATGTTTTCCTTCATTATTTCCAATATCATCTTTCCACAGAATTGTTGCATTAATGTGAGGGGTAGAACAACTATCGAGATTGTAATAAAACAACAACAAAACCAGTACAGCTAAATGACTTGAAAAAGAATCGAAAATGGCTGAAAAGTTTTTCTCAGGAGGGAGGAGTTTTGGAGGGAGATACGAAAACACCCTATTGTTGCTCGCCATCGATCTATGTCAACCGGCATCAAAATGATGAAATCTTCCCGCTAGTCCTAAGGGACAATATACCTCAACGAAACCACCGCTAGCATGACTTACGAAACAATAATACCGAAAACTGAAAGCAAAGTTAGAATAACATTGACGCAACTGGGAAAGAAGGAAACTTACAGATAACAACAACAAAATTAATAACGCAAAGTTTCCAAACCATTTTGGGCACTCAGTGACTCCTAAGGGCATTGGAATAAGCATTTCTTATGCTACCAGTGGGAACACTGCTTCATAGAAACTATCGGCCATCCTCAAACGCGGGCCACGGAACGATGGACCAAGATGATGAAAAGACGAGCATTTCAGCACCCTTACCACCACTCCACACCCCACGCTCAAGGACAGCCGAAAAATATCTCATTAGTTGACAGGTTGACCAAATACTGGAAAACTGATCATGGTATGAAATTCAAAGCTGCATTTATGACATAATCCCGAGGGAGTGCAGACTACGTTGAATATTGATACAAAGTGGTTGTTTAGAAACACTCATTTTGCCAGAGTAGAAGGAATGTTCAATGACATAATCAGAGTGGATCTCCCACCGGGATAAAAACAAAAGGGGAAGATTTAGGTGTATTGGGAGTTCTTTGGAGACAAAAACATTTCGAAAACAACATATGACTTAAAAAGCATACAGCAGTTAAAGTCAGGGAAACATCTTCATTATTCGGTTACACTTTTATGAACCTACGCAAACACTGGCAGCAACTCGCTTTCAGCAGCAGCCGAAAACACGTCCGTCCACAAAGAGATTCATGCGCAAAAAAGCCGAGAACTTGAACAATAACTGTGCTGGTGGTACCTTTGTGATGGCATGTGGTGTTGTACGATAGCTCAGCAAGAAACGATACAATTCTTGTTTCCACTTACGATTCTCTAACGAAAAAAGAAGGGTAGATCTACAGTTCTTTCTCAAGGATTTTGTTTATTTGATTCAGAAACCGAGCAGAGGGCATTCAAATTTTTGCATACTTATTGCTCAGATGTACGCAGTCACTCCTCAGCTCCTGAATCAAATAAGCACAATTCGCGAGATAGAACTTTAGATTTACCCCTTTTCTTTCGTTATAAGCACATATATTCTATTAAAAACCTCCCTTCACCCATGCCAAACGAGAGTTTGCCATACTGGTTTCAGGGCAACTTTGCGAATTCTTTTATTTTGAATTTCTGCTTGAGAGAATTTCTTTTGTCTGCAATTGCTAACCGCAATTGACAGGAATGACAGGAATCATTATCTTTATGGATTAAGTTGCGAATTGCATACATAGCATGTTCTTGACAGTGAGCTGACAATTCGCCTTAGAGAATTCGCACTGATAAAGACATTCCTCAATATTGCTTTAAAACGTTATGTTAATGTAGAAATGATCATTCAAAGAACATGTGTAGCTGCAGCTGCTGCGAGAATATCGGTTGAAGCAGTCATTGTATCCAGTGTCTCAATTTATGAAATACGGAGACTCTTTTTCAGAGGAAAGAGTAGAACTGAACATGATGATTTATGAAAATGGTCCAAAATTTGAACGTGTAAACAGCGTTCCTGAAGCAAGCATCTTAAAGTATTGCAGTAGCACAAAGGGTCCTTCTGGTACTGTGTGCAAAGATCACAAAACATAGAAATAGTTCACTGTGTAAACAGTCATCAGTCGTAACATAAACAAACGCACAACCAAAACTGCCATTCATGTCATAACTGTCGCTTAGTCGTCAGAATACTAACATCAAAGATGATCAAGTAAAGGACAAATTAACATCGTAAAATCATCAATGAAGTGGAATTGATGTCGAGCTTGTTTAACTTTCAAAAAATGATAAAGTTTGATGAGAATGATGAAATCACATTCAAACACGGAGTATGAAATTACTGAATGTTTGGAGTACTTATTCCAAGATCAAATATTGAAACTGCATCGATTGCAGACTAGGGCAAAGAAGCTAATAGTGAATGCCAAGCACAAGGACGGATGGACTTGTAAATGGATCACTTTTAAGTCTTTCATCTCCTTTGACCAAGAAGGTATGACAAAGAAACTTGCATTAACTCTCTCCCGAAAATATTCGGCATAAGTTCTCTGAACGGTTCAAGATTTCAAAGTATTGAACCAGAAATCATGAAGATCTGTAAATTCCCAAAGTTAGGTTAGAATATGCTAAGCAAATTTTCTACTTCTCTGTTGAAAAAAAAATCAATGGCTCGATTTAGAAGAGGTCTCAGAGAGTATCCTTTGAACCTTTGAAGTGCATGACCAAAAACACGGCCCTTTGGTACAGCAGTGATTAAGATTCGCTTTCTTTCTTTTTTCCTAACACATATTGCTAATAGGTTATTAATAATCAGGCCCGTCAGAAGCGAGGGGCTGGGGAGCTAAGAGGGGATTCAGCCCCCCAATAATTTTTCCAAAGTTTGTTGATTTTGTAAGTGAAAAGGGCTCCAAAAGCCAAGGTCGCATGAATGAAGATTCAAACTTGTATGTATTTGTGGAAGCTACCAGAATCCATCAAAAATGTGATGTCTTGTGATGTCATACAAGTCAAAAATTTCAAAATTTTCATGGAAAGACTCTCATTAGTCAGGATCCTTTACTTCCGTTTATAGCAAATATTCCAAAAATGTGGCTTTTCCAAAGATCTAAAGGGTGTGGTCATGAAAGATTTTTCCGGGGGCAAGCCCCGCACCCCTGTTTTGCTTGCTTTGCTGTCACTTTGTTTCAGCCACCTAATATGAATTTTGTTCCGACGGGCCTGAATTAATTTGTTAGTTTTTCACACTCAAAACGAATGTTGTGCATAAATCTTTGATAAAATGAAAATGAGAACTCATTTTCAAAAAGGAATTAAATATGGCAGAAGTATTTGTTTGGACAGATGAAATACTATTTTTTCCACCACTTTCAAACCATCACTTTGCTTTACCATTCAGTAGTAGAGAATCTGGTATGGATAATAAGGTTTAATATTTCCAATGACAAATAAAAGGTAGCCTTCCGGCGACTCATGGAAAGCTGTTTATTCTATTGCTGCAAAGAGTCTACATCGAGCTATTTGTATGCACTTTTCATGCGATAGATTGGATACAGTGGCATCCACTATTCCATGATTATGACTTTCTGCACTTTCCCAAAACAATTAAAGCTTGAAATATGTTATGACATTCAGTGATAGACTCAACAACCATCAAACCTTTTAAAAATCCTAATAGACGATTATGCTAAAGATGGCGGCGAGGAACTTTTTACCAAGGAACATAGAATCATTAAGGATGCATCTTGGTAAAAAGTTCCTTGCCACCATCTTTAGCGTAATGGTCTATTTCAAGAATCTAAAAAAAGCCATGAAGAGATTATAAACAGATAGGTATGGTTGCAGAGCAGTTTTACTGTGTGAGGAGCTTGTTTGATATCCAATTTGACTGCATACATTTTCATATGAGATATAGAAAAATATCACATTTTTGCTGTCTGCAAAAATGCTATTTTCAGCCAAGGTATTGTTCATCCGTTGCCTTATTTAGTTGTTCTTTTCATGATTCTAGTAAATGAATTCCCTTTATTCTTCATTTCATTCTTTTTTTATTTGCGTTAACATGAACCTTCAGTGTTGAAATTGTAGATTTTAGCTGTAGAATTAGAAGTATTAATGTATACAGGTAGAGAATTATACAAAAGATTCAAAATTATTGTTCTATTCAGACCTTGGTGGTGCACTTTGTGGCAAATACTATTTAATGATGGACATGCCGAGGGGCAAATCACTCCTGAAAATGGCGTACGAGATTAATAATCACAAGTGATTATTTTGTGATTAAGTTGATTTTTTTGGTGATTTAAGTGATTTATTTGTGATTACTTCAGAATAAATCACACATTCCAAAATGTTCTAAAATAAGCTCCTGTACTAAAAATACTCGCATGAATAAGGCAAGATAGAGTAGATTGATAAACAAAAGGATGAAATATGACGGTAAGCTGTTTGATAAATCAAGTCATTGACTATCATGCTAATTTGGCTGAGTTGTTTGTAACACAAGAACGAAGTTTCCCGTTTTGCTCCATCGCAGGGAACTCGGGAGTATTGCGATTGTTATGCTGTTCATGTTTTCAAGCTTGTGTTTGCAAAGCTGGCAATGTATTCACATAAATTTGGGAAATGGGGACAGGGGCAATCGAATCTTTTTCTTATAAAAGTAGACAAATAAACATTCAAAATTTGTGATTAATATGACTGGTGATTTGTCATGGTTAATGTCATTTTTGTGTGATTAATGTGATTCTTGTGTGATTATTGTGATTAAATTGTGATTAATGTGTGATTACTTTTGAGAGCGTACGAGATTGTAAGCAGTGATTTGCCCCTCAGAACATGCTTCAAATCCATTATTTCAATTTTCCCTGACTGAAATCAGCCACTTCATTCTGAAATCATGGTGGATTTTCTCAACAAAGGCCCTTCAAGAAACCTTCAAAATTTGCCTAAAATCATGAGCAAATTTCCCGCTCCTCTTGGGAGAATGAATTTGCATGAAAAAATATTAGGCACGTAGGAAGCATCTCAAACTTGGGGGCATGGCCAGAGCTGCAAAAAGTATCGGAACCTGGGTACTAGGTTCCCAGAAAGTTTTTGCCTTGGCAAAAAATTTTTCAGGAAAAGTTTGCTCATATGAGGAGAAAATGATTGTATTTGTACAATTTCTTAAAAAAGAAAACTTATTTTATTTTTCTACAATATAGATCACATTTACAGTAAAAAATACAAATTTACAGGCTTTGTACAAATCAGCATGGCAAGAATTCTCAAGAAGTCTCAAGAATTCTTGAGAATTCTCAAGAATTATACAACTGTCTCTGAAAATTCTTCTTAAGAATTCTGAAGACTTCTTTAGAATTCTTGCCATGCTGACATGTGCAAGGCCTGTAACCTTGCATTTCTACTGGGGCATGTGATCCATAGTATAGAAAATTCAAACGATTTTTCTCTTTTTTAAGATGTTGTGAGAACAATCACTTTCTCCTTATGTAAGCAAACATTTCCTGAAAAATTTTCTGCCAAGGATGAATCCATGATGAAAATTCTTGAAAAGTACTTGGAGGACCAAAATTTTCAACCAGGAATTCTTCAGAAATTCTAGATTTTGCAAGAATCCTTAAGAATTCCCGGAGGAGAAAACAATGTCATTGTATGCAGGGTCTGTACTGTAACTGAATATTTGCAATGCAAAATGAGTACCTAACTAGCAATGAAAGGGGATGTCTCATATATGTAGAGATTTTGCACTTTCTACAGTTGTCCAAGGACTTTAAAGAACCCTTACATTACAGTGTGCACCCTGCAATGGCTTATTTTCTAAACCTTACATGCAGAAAATGTTATTGCTGGAAATTCTTTTGCTCCTGCCATAATATTACTCAACACACCTCTTCCCTAAACATCTCAGTATAAATCATGGTCTCTGCCAAAGAAGTTTTATATTATCTAGAATAACTCTTGTTTTAAATGCTCACAGTCTTCAGACCTCAGGAGAATATCAAAATATTCTTTATAGGTTATTGCAGAAGTAATGTGCACAGGACTGGACTGTACAAATTATAATTCTGTACATCTGAGTTGCAACAAATTTGTTTTCATTCCTAAGTACAGCATAAAAATTTCAAAATGGATGGCCACAAAAATTGTTTCTTCATAAAAAGATGAGCAGCTATTTCAGTTAACTTTGGCAAGATTGAATAGATCAACAGATAACCTACTTGTGCATTTTGAATTTTAAGATGCTTCATGACTGAGTCTACAATTTTGGTAAAGTTGTCAAACAAAATTTTCCAATAAAAATACAGTACTGTACATATTTTACCACATGCCAAATAATTTACATGAAGATTTCTTAGTTTGAGGTCTTATCTAGCATTTTTTTATCCAATTGTAGATTTTATGATTTTATACATCCAAAAACTCTAGCTTGGTCAGAAGTCAGAATGTCCTTTGGACCTTTTCAGCAGATCGTGGCCAGCAGAGATGTCTGTATTTTGCACAACATAATTTGACTTTACAGAAAATTTTTCCGCATTTACCAGGTTCCCAGAAAGGAAAATATTTTTTGCAGCTCTGGGCACGACACTTTGAGGGCACTTTTTCCTTAAAAACGGGGCCATTTTCTGATAAAGGGCACTTCTTTGTTTACTGCAAATCTTGGGGGCACATGTCCCCAGTGCCCCCCCCCCCCGCTTCCTACGTCTATGAATAATGTTGCTGTGTTTCAAGGGATGACACATTTGTCATCCTAAAGGGGCCACATGTACTATGCTAGTCATTGTAAAGCCAAAGATGTGGTGTGATTTGGGCATGTTTTCAAAGGTTTCTGTAAGCGGCTTGCTTGGCAAATTCCTTGAAATTTAAGAACAGAAAATAGCCAATCTTAATCATGTAAATTTATAATCTATTTGAACATGTTCACTAGTGCCTATTGCCTTGATATCCAGGGAGTGCTGCTTTTAAAAAACAGGATTTTTCCTATTCAGCTGGTATTATATTTCCACCCTTTGCAAAATGTTATAAGCAATCTTTCATGGAGATTTCTAGCATCAGAAACCAAAGCATTTTTCATCAGAATATTGTGAGCAATATTAATCTCTAAAGCTCACATAGTAGCCTTCTCATACATTGCAGTAACCGCTCTTTTTGAGATAGTTATCCAAAGAATATTATTCTTTTTACTGTTGCATTTTTGTGACATCCTCGTCACTTTGGCAACTTGTAACTTGCTGTTCAATGTACATATAAACATATCAGTATAGCTACTAGTAACTTGTAGTTTGTAAACATCAGTTTTTGGTTTTCATGTTATTGCAGAGGACAGCTCCCCGGTCCATGCAATTCTTTCACAAATAAAGTTAATAAACCTTGTTTTCCTTAAGAAGAAGGGGGCATTTTCTAAAAATGAAAAAGGGCACTTCTTTGTTTATTTCAAAATCCTGGGGGGACACATGCCCCCAGTGCCCTCCGGTTCCTAGGTTCCTAAGTCTATGGGAGCGGCACCTTATTATCTTGAAAGTGAAATGGGGTGCAATGAAGCATAATCCTAGGTTTTAGGACTAATCTTTTTGCTATTAATTGTTTCAATCCATAATAACAATGACAAGTAATCAGTTTTCAAAGATTTTTCAGGTCATAATGGCCCTTGACTCTGATTCATGTCAAAAATCTTTGAATGAACAATTAATTGCTCCAACTCAAGACTCTTACCAGTATTTCTCTTAGAGCAAAAGTGAAGAACATGCGCGCAAACAACTCACCAGAATTTAACCAACACCAAGCATCAACTTTAAAGCCCTTTAAGGGGATTTAAATTGAAATTTGTGTGGACAAAGGGGACTTACATGTCTATTTGCCCCTAAAGCAGCTTGCCTTGATACTGTCTTGATGATTAGACACAGCAAGATCACGTATCTAGGACATTTAACGGCTTTTTAAAAAACTTCGCAAATTATCAATTGGCCCCCCTAACTGATAATTTGCGAAGTTTTTTTGAAAAGGCCAAGAACTGGTCAGCAGCCAAGGTAGAGCATTGTGGATCCCTAGAACATTGTAGAATGCGTCTAATCTTCATCAAATCCAACATTTTCAGCAACTTTTGCCAATGTTTACGAGGAGCTAATGTTCTCCCCTCGCTCGTAACCAATTCTGGGCCGTTGAAACAAAACTTCGCAAATTATCAATTAGGGGGGCCGATTGATAATTTGCGAAGTTTTCTGAAAGTTTCTAATTTCACTCAATTTCCTCTATTCAGCCGTTTCACCGTGCATTGGACAGTTCTTAGCTCTGCATAAGATGGATTGAAAAAGCTTTGCAAAGTTTTTAAAAACTTCGCAAATTATCAGAAGGCATTGAGTTTGCCTTCCAGTTCAAAAGATACGTGCAGCAAGCTGGCGCAAGCGGTGCAAAATTCTTAATGATAGTGAATAATAAAGAATAAAAATCAACCAAGTTTCCATACCTTTTGCCTCTGGCTTCGCGAAATTTGAGGTGCCAGGGCCAAACTTTTATTTTGATCGATGAAAGCGTTGTGCTGAAGTTTTCACATGAACAGTTTGGTTTGATCTTCTGGAGGCAAAATGCTCAGGAGGAACTGCGCAAAATCATCCAGTGTAAACATCTGAAAGCCAAACTCTTCTTTCTTTGCAATCCATGGTTGGTGGGTAGAGCTCTTTATGTTAAAGATTCAGCAGACTTTTGGCTTCTAAAACAGTCTAAAACTAAACTGTTTTACATCTTTTCAACTATTCAACGAAGCGACGAAAAAACGAGCAACACAAACAGGAAGACTTTTCTGGTAAACACCTCGTGCTGCATACAACAACAACAGCGTTCAATCGTCCAATCAAAGGTCTTAAAAAAGTTTCCATTGTCTCTTCGTACGGGGGGTAACACAAAACTTACGATAATCTTTGACACAATCATCATGTTTCTAACACTCCCACTTGCTGATTATATCAAGAATATCTGAAGTCCAAAGCATGGTACTACATTGAACTAAGCAATGCGATGAACTCCTAATGAGTTTCTAAATTTCACAAAAGTAAATTTTGGCAGTCCCTTCGTGATTATATCTGCCACCATGTCTTGAGAAGGAAAATAATCAACACAAGATGTTTTTCCGGAGAGAGACAAAGGTTGTCTCCCGGAGGGAGACAAAGGTTGTCTCCCGGAGGGAGACAAATGTTGTCTCCCTGGAGGAGACAAATGTTGTCTCCCGGACGGAGACAAAGGTTGTCTCCCAGAAGGAGACAAAGGTTGTCTCTCGGAGGGAGACAAATGTTGTCTCCCGGGGGGAGACAAATGTTGTCTCCCGGGGGGAGACAAAGGTTGTCTCCCGGGGGGAGACAAAGGTTGTCTCCCGGAGGGAGACAAATGTTGTCTCCCAGAGGGAGACAAAGGTTGTCTCCCAGGGGGACACAAATGTTGTCTCCCGGAGGGACACAAATGTTGTCTTCCGGAGGGAGACAAATGTTGTCTCCCGGAGGGAGACAAAGGCTGTCTCCCAAAGGGAGACAAAGGTTGTCTCCCGGAGGGAGAAAAATGTTGTCTCCCGGAGGGAGACAAAGGTTGTCTCAAAGAGGGAGACAAAGGTTGTCTCACGGAGGGAGACAAAGGTTGTCTCCCGGAGGGAGACAAAGGTTGTCTCAAGAGATAGACAAATGTTGTCTCCCGGAGGGAGACAAAGGTTGTCTCCCGGAGGGAGACAAAGGTTGTGTCCCGGGGGGGACAAATGTGTTCTCCCGGAGGGAGACGAATGTTGTCTCCCGGAGAGAGACAAAAGTTGTCTCCTGGAGGGAGACAAAGGTTGTCTCCCGGGGGGAGACAAATGTGTTCTCCCAGAGGGAGACAAAGGTTGTCTCTCGGAGGGAGACAAAGGTTGTCTCTCGAAGAGAGACAAAGGTTGTTTCCCGGGGGAGACAAAGGTTGTTTCCCGGGGGAGACAAAGGTTGTCTCCCGGAGGGAGACAAATGTTGTCTCCCGGAGGGAGACAAAGGTTGTCTCCCGGACGGAGACAAATGTTGTCTCCCGGAGGGGAGACAAATGTTGTCTCCCGGAGAGAGACAAAGGTTGTCTCCCGGAGGGAGACAAAGGTTGTCTCCCGGAGGGAGACAAATGTTGTCTCCCGGGGGGAGACAAAGGTTGTCTCCCGGAGGGAGACAAAGGTTGTCTCCAGGAGGGAGACAAGGGTTGTCTCCCGGAGGGAGAAAAATGTTGTCTCCCGGAGGGAGACAAAGAATATCTCCCGGAGGGAGGCAAAGGTTGTCTCTGGAAGGAGACAAATGTTGTCTCTCGGAGAGAGACAAATGTTGTCTCCCGGGGGGAGACAAAGGTTGTCTCCCGGAGCGAGACAAAGGTTGTCTCCAGGAGGGAGACAAAGGTTCTCTCCCGGAGGGAGAAAAATGTTGTCTCCCGGAGGGAGACAAAGAATATCTCCCGGAGGGAGGCAAAGGTTGTCTCTGGAAGGAGACAAATGTTGTCTCTCGGAGAGAGACAAAGGTTGTCTCCCGGGGGGAGACAAAGGTTATCTCCCGGAGGGAGACAAATGTTGTATCCCGGGAGTAAACAAAGGTTGTCTCCCGGAGGGAGACAAATGTTTTCTCCCGGGGGGAGACAAATGTTGTCTCCCGGGGGAGACAAAGGTTGTCTCCCAGGGGGAGACAAAGGTTGTCTCCCGGGGGGAGACAAAGGTTGTCTCCCGGGGGGAGACAAAGGTTGTCTCCCGGAGGGAGACAGATGTTGTCTTCCGGAGGGAGACAAATGTTGTCTCCCGGAGGGAGACAAAGGTTATCTCCCGGGGGGAGACAAAGGTTGTCTCCCGGGGGGAGACAAAGGTTGTCTCCCGGAGGGAGACAAATGTTGTCTTCCGGAGGGAGACAAATGTTGTCTCCCGGAGGGAGACAAAGGTTGTCTCCCAGAGGGAGACAAAGGTTGTCTCCCGGAGGGAGACAAAGGTTGTCTCCGGAGGGAGACAAATGTTGTCTCCCGGAGGGAGACAAAGGTTGTCTCCCGGAGGGAGACAAAGGTTGTCTCCCGGGGGGAGACAAATGTGTTCTCCCGGAGGGAGACAAAGGTTGTCTCTCGGAGAGAGACAAAGGTTGTCTCCTGGGGGGAGACAAAGGTTGTATCCCGGAGGGAGACAAAGGTTGTCTCCCGGAGGGAGACAAAGGTTGTCTCCCCGGGGGAGACAAATGTGTTCTCCCGGAGGGAGACAAAGGTTGTCTCTCGGAGGGAGACAAACGTTGTCTCTCGGAGAGAGACAAAGGTTGTCTCCCGGGGGGAGACAAAGGTTGTTTCTCGGAGGGAGACAAAGGTTGTCTCCCGGAGGGAGACAAAGGTTGTCTCTCGGAGGGAGACAAAGGTTGTCTCTCGGAGAGAGACAAAGATTGTCTCCCGGGGGGAGACAAGTGTGTTCTCCCGGAGGGAGACAAAGGTTGTCTCTCGGAGGGAGACAAAGGTTGTCTCTTGGAGGGAGACAAATGTTGTCTTCCGGAGGGAGACAAAGGTTGTCTCTCGGAGAGAGACAAAGGTTGTCTCCCGGGAGTAAACAAAGGTTGTCTCCCGGAGGGAGACAAATGTCCTCTCCCGGAGGGAGACAAAGAATATCTCCCGGAGGGAGACAAAGGTTGTCTCTGGAAGGAGACAAATGTTGTCTCTCGGAGAGAGACATAGGTTGTCCCCCGGGGGGAGACAATGGTTGTCTCCCGGAGGGAGACAAATGTTGTATACCGGGAGTAAAGAAAGGTTGTCTCCCGAAGGGAGACAAATGTTGTCTCCCGGAGGGAGACAAAGGTTGTCTCCGGAGGGAGACAAATGTTGTCTCCCGGAGGGAGACAAAGGTTGTCTCTCGGAGAGAGACAAAGGTTGTCTCCCGGGGGGAGACAAAGGTTGTATCCCGGAGGGAGACAAAGGTTGTCTCCCTGAGGGAGACAAAGGTTGTCTCCCCGGGGGAGACAAATGTGTTCTCCCGGAGGGAGACAAAGGTTGTCTCTCGGAGGGAGACAAAGGTTGTCTCTCGGAGGGAGACAAAGGTTGTCTCTCGGAGAGAGACAAAGGTTGTCTCCCGGGGGGAGACAAAGGTTGTTTCTCGGAGGGAGACAAAGGTTGTCTCCCGGAGGGAGACAAAGGTTGTCTCTCGGAGGGAGACAAAGGTTGTCTCTCGGAGAGAGACAAAGATTGTCTCCCGGGGGGAGACAAGTGTGTTCTCCCGGAGGGAGACAAAGGTTGTCTCTCGGAGGGAGACAAAGGTTATGATATGATATGAATAAATATTTATACACGAAAATTAAACCCTTCAGCATCTAATAATACTTATATACAATCTTAAAACTAACGAAAAATTTCCAAATGTTAATATTGCTGTTCTTCCAGGGGGTCGTGTTGTCTCTTGGAAGGAGACAAATGTTGTCTTCCGGAGGGAGACAAAGGTTGTCTCTCGGAGAGAGACAAAGGTTGTCTCCCGGGAGTAAACAAAGGTTGTCTCCCGGAGGGAGACAAATGTTCTCTCCCGGAGGGAGACAAAGAATATCTCCCGGAGGGAGACAAAGGTTGTCTCTGGAAGGAGACAAATGTTGTCTCTCGGAGAGAGACATAGGTTGTCCCCCGGGGGGAGACAAAGGTTGTCTCCTGGAGGGAGACAAATGTTGTATACCGGGAGTAAAGAAAGGTTGTCTCCCGAAGGGAGACAAATGTTGTCTCCCGGAGGGAGACAAAGGTTGTCTCCCAGAGGGAGACAAAGGTTGTCTCCCGGAGGGAGACAAAGGTTGTCTCCGGAGGGAGACAAATGTTGTCTCCCGGAGGGAGACAAAGGTTGTCTCCCGGACGGAGACAAAGGTTGTCTCCCGGGGGGAGACAAATGTGTTCTCCCGGAGGGAGACAAAGGTTGTCTCTCGGAGAGAGACAAAGGTTGTCTCCCGGGGGGAGACAAAGGTTGTATCCCGGAGGGAGACAAAGGTTGTCTCCCGGAGGGAGACAAAGGTTGTCTCCCCGGGGGAGACAAATGTGTTCTCCCGGAGGGAGACAAAGGTTGTCTCTCGGAGAGAGACAAAGGTTGTCTCCCGGGGGGAGACAAAGGTTGTATCCCGGAGGGAGACAAAGGTTGTCTCCCGGAGGGAGACAAAGGTTGTCTCCCCGGGGGAGACAAATGTGTTCTCCCGGAGGGAGACAAAGGTTGTCTCTTGGAGGGAGACAAAGGTTGTCTCTCGGAGAGAGACAAAGGTTGTCTCCCGGGGGGAGACAAAGGTTGTTTCTCGGAGGGAGACAAAGGTTGTCTCCCGGAGGGAGACAAAGGTTGTCTCTCGGAGGGAGACAAAGGTTGTCTCTCGGAGAGAGACAAAGATTGTCTCCCGGGGGGAGACAAGTGTCTTCTCCCGGAGGGAGACAAAGGTTGTCTCTCGGAGGGAGACAAAGGTTGTCTCTTGGAGGGAGACAAATGTTGACTTCCGGAGGGAGACAATGGTTGTCTCTCGGAGAGAGACAAAGGTTGTCTCCCGGGAGTAAACAAAGGTTGTCTCCCGGAGGGAGACAAATGTTCTCTCCCGGAGGGAGACAAAGAATATCTCCCGGAGGGAGACAAAGGTTGTCTCTGGAAGGAGACAAATGTTGTCTCTCGGAGAGAGACATAGGTTGTCCCCCGGGGGGAGACAAAGGCTGTCTCCCGGAGGGAGACAAATGTTGTATACCGGGAGTAAAGAAAGGTTGTCTCCCGAAGGGAGGCAAGTGTTGTCTCCCGGGGGGAGACAAATGTTGTCTCCCGGAGGGAGACAAATGTTGTCTCCCGGAGGGAGACAAAGGTTGTCTCCCAGAGGGAGACAAAGGTTGTCTCCCGGAGGGAGACAAAGGTTGTCTCCGGAGGGAGACAAATGTTGTCTCCCGGAGGGAGACAAAGGTTGTCTCCCGGGGGGAGACAAAGGTTGTCTCCCGGGGGGAGACAAATGTGTTCTCCCGGAGGGAGACAAAGGTTGTCTCTCGGAGAGAGACAAATTTTGTCTCCCGGGGGGAGACAAAGGTTGTATCCCTGAGGGAGACAAAGGTTGTCTTTTGGAGGGAGACAAAGGTTGTCTCTCGGAGAGAGACAAATGTTGTCTCCCGGGGGGAGACAAAGGTTGTCTCCCGGAGCGAGACAAAGGTTGTCTCCAGGAGGGAGACAAAGGTTGTCTCCCGGAGGGAGAAAAATGTTGTCTCCCGGAGGGAGACAAAGAATATCTCCCGGAGGGAGGCAAAGGTTGTCTCTGGAAGGAGACAAATGTTGTCTCTCGGAGACAGACAAAGGTTGTCTCCCGGGGGGAGACAAAGGTTATCTCCCGGAGGGAGACAAATGTTGTATCCCGGGAGTAAACAAAGGTTGTCTCCCGGAGGGAGACAAATGTTTTCTCCCGGGGGGAGACAAATGTTGTCTCCCGGGGGAGACAAAGGTTGTCTCCCAGGGGGAGACAAAGGTTGTCTCCCGGGGGGAGACAAAGGTTGTCTCCCGGGGGGAGACAAAGGTTGTCTCCCGGAGGGAGACAAATGTTGTCTTCCGGAGGGAGACAAATGTTGTCTCCCGGAGGGAGACAAAGGTTATCTCCCGGGGGGAGACAAAGGTTGTCTCCCGGGGGGAGACAAAGGTTGTCTCCCGGAGGGAGACAAATGTTGTCTTCCGGAGGGAGACAAATGTTGTCTCCCGGAGGGAGACAAAGGTTGTCTCCCAGAGGGAGACAAAGGTTGTCTCCCGGAGGGAGACAAAGGTTGTCTCCGGAGGGAGACAAATGTTGTCTCCCGGAGGGAGACAAAGGTTGTCTCCCGGAGGGAGACAAAGGTTGTCTCCCGGGGGGAGACAAATGTGTTCTCCCGGAGGGAGACAAAGGTTGTCTCTCGGAGAGAGACAAAGGTTGTCTACTGGGGGGAGACAAAGGTTGTATCCCGGAGGGAGACAAAGGTTGTCTCCCGGAGGGAGACAAAGGTTGTCTCCCCGGGGGAGACAAATGTGTTCTCCCGGAGGGAGACAAAGGTTGTCTCTCGGAGGGAGACAAACGTTGTCTCTCGGAGAGAGACAAAGGTTGTCTCCCGGGGGGAGACAAAGGTTGTTTCTCGGAGGGAGACAAAGGTTGTCTCCCGGAGGGAGACAAAGGTTGTCTCTCGGAGGGAGACAAAGGTTGTCTCTCGGAGAGAGACAAAGATTGTCTCCCGGGGGGAGACAAGTGTGTTCTCCCGGAGGGAGACAAAGGTTGTCTCTCGGAGGGAGACAAAGGTTGTCTCTTGGAGGGAGACAAATGTTGTCTCTCGGAGAGAGACATAGGTTGTTCCCCGGGGGGAGACAATGGTTGTCTCCCGGAGGGAGACAAATGTTGTATACCGGGAGTAAAGAAAGGTTGTCTCCCGAAGGGAGACAAATGTTGTCTCCCGGAGGGAGACAAAGGTTGTCTCCCAGAGGGAGACAAAGGTTGTCTCCCGGAGGGAGACAAAGGTTGTCTCCGGAGGGAGACAAATGTTGTCTCCCGGAGGGAGACAAAGGTTGTCTCCCGGAGGGAGACAAAGGTTGTCTCCCGGGGGGAGACAAATGTGTTCTCCCGGAGGAAGACAAAGGTTGTCTCTCGGAGAGAGACAAAGGTTGTCTCCCGGGGGGAGACAAAGGTTGTATCCCGGAGGGAGACAAAGGTTGTCTCCCGGAGGGAGACAAAGGTTGTCTCCCCGGGGGAGACAAATGTGTTCTCCCGGAGGGAGACAAAGGTTGTCTCTCGGAGGGAGACAAAGGTTGTCTCTCGGAGGGAGACAAAGGTTGTCTCTAGGAGAGAGACAAAGGTTGTCTCCCGGGGGGAGACAAAGGTTGTTTCTCGGAGGGAGACAAAGGTTGTCTCCCGGAGGGAGACAAAGGTTGTCTCTCGGAGGGAGACAAAGGTTGTCTCTCGGAGAGAGACAAAGATTGTCTCCCGGGGGGAGACTAGTGTGTTCTCCCGGAGGGAGACAAAGGTTGTCTCTCGGAGGGAGACAAAGGTTATGATATGATATGAATAAATATTTATACACGAAAATTAAACCCTTCAGCATCTAATAATACTTATATACAATCTTAAAACTAACGAAAAATTTCCAAATGTTAATATTGCTGTTCTTCCAGGGGGTCGTGTTGTCTCTTGGAAGGAGACAAATGTTGTCTTCCGGAGGGAGACAAAGGTTGTCTCTCGGAGAGAGACAAAGGTTGTCTCCCGGGAGTAAACAAAGGTTGTCTCCCGGAGGGAGACAAATGTTCTCTCCCGGAGGGAGACAAAGAATATCTCCCGGAGGGAGACAAAGGTTGTCTCTGGAAGGAGACAAATGTTGTCTCTCGGAGAGAGACATAGGTTGTCCCCCGGGGGGAGACAAAGGTTGTCTCCTGGAGGGAGACAAATGTTGTATACCGGGAGTAAAGAAAGGTTGTCTCCCGAAGGGAGACAAATGTTGTCTCCCGGAGGGAGACAAAGGTTGTCTCCCAGAGGGAGACAAAGGTTGTCTCCCGGAGGGAGACAAAGGTTGTCTCCGGAGGGAGACAAATGTTGTCTCCCGGAGGGAGACAAAGGTTGTCTCCCGGAGGGAGACAAAGGTTGTCTCCCGGGGGGAGACAAATGTGTTCTCCCGGAGGGAGACAAAGGTTGTCTCTCGGAGAGAGACAAAGGTTGTCTCCCGGGGGGAGACAAAGGTTGTATCCCGGAGGGAGACAAAGGTTGTCTCCCGGAGGGAGACAAAGGTTGTCTCCCCGGGGGAGACAAATGTGTTCTCCCGGAGGGAGACAAAGGTTGTCTCTTGGAGGGAGACAAAGGTTGTCTCTCGGAGAGAGACAAAGGTTGTCTCCCGGGGGGAGACAAAGGTTGTTTCTCGGAGGGAGACAAAGGTTGTCTCCCGGAGGGAGACAAAGGTTGTCTCTCGGAGGGAGACAAAGGTTGTCTCTCGGAGAGAGACAAAGATTGTCTCCCGGGGGGAGACAAGTGTCTTCTCCCGGAGGGAGACAAAGGTTGTCTCTCAGAGGGAGACAAAGGTTGTCTCTTGGAGGGAGACAAATGTTGACTTCCGGAGGGAGACAAAGGTTGTCTCTCGGAGAGAGACAAAGGTATTCTCCCGGGAGTAAACAAAGGTTGTCTCCCGGAGGGAGACAAATGTTCTCTCCCGGAGGGAGACAAAGAATATCTCCCGGAGGGAGACAAAGGTTGTGTCTGGAAGGAGACAAATGTTGTCTCTCGGAGAGAGACATAGGTTGTCCCCCGGGGGGAGACAAAGGTTGTCTCCCGGAGGGAGACAAATGTTGTATACCGGGAGTAAAGAAAGGTTGTCTCCCGAAGGGAGGCAAGTGTTGTCTCCCGGGGGGAGACAAATGTTGTCTCCCGGAGGGAGACAAATGTTGTCTCCCGGAGGGAGACAAAGGTTGTCTCCCAGAGGGAGACAAAGGTTGTCTCCCGGAGGGAGACAAAGGTTGTCTCCGGAGGGAGACAAATGTTGTCTCCCAGAGGGAGACAAAGGTTGTCTCCCGGGGGAGACAAAGGTTGTCTCCCGGGGGGAGACAAATGTGTTCTCCCGGAGGGAGACAAAGGTTGTCTCTCGGAGAGAGACAAATTTTGTCTCCCGGGGGGAGACAAAGGTTGTATCCCGGAGGGAGACAAAGGTTGTCTCTCGGAGGGAGACAAAGGTTGTCTCTCGGAGAGAGACAAAGGTTGTCTCTCGGAGAGAGACAAAGGTTGTCTCCCGAAGGGGAGACAAAGGTTGTCTCCCGGGGGGAGACAAATGTTGTATCCCGGGGGGAGACAAATGTGTTCTCCCGGAGGGAGACAAAGGTTGTCTCTCGGAGGGAGACAAAGGTTTTCTCTCGGAGGGAGACAAAGGTTGTCTCTCGGAGAGAGACAAATGTTGTCTCCCGGGGGGAGACAAAGGTTGTTTCTCGGAGAGAGACAAAGGTTGTCTCCCGGGGGGAGACAAAGGTTGTATCCCGGAGGGAGACAAAGGTTGTCTCTCAGAGAAAGACAGAGGTTGTCTCCCGGGGGGAGACAAAGGTTGTCTCCCGGAGGGAGACAAAGGTTGTCTCCCGGGGGGAGACAAATGTGTTCTCCCGGAGGGAAACAAAGGTTGTCTCTCGGAGAGAGACAAAGGTTGTCTCCAGGAGGGAGACAAAGGTTGTCTCCCGGAGGGAGAAAAATGTTGTCTCCCGGAGGGAGACAAAGAATATCTCCCGGAGGGAGACAAAGGTTGTCTCTGGAAGGAGACAAATGTTGTCTCTCGGAGAGAGACAAAAGTTGTCTCCCGGAGAGAGACAAAGGTTGTCTCCCGGGGGGAGACAAAGGTTGTCTCCCGGAAGGAGACAAAGGTTGTCTCCCGGGGGGAGATAAAGGTTGTCTCCCTTGGGGAGACAAAGGTTGTCTCCCGGAGCAAGACAAAGGTTGTCTCCAGGAGGGAGAGAAAGGTTGTCTCCCGGAGGGAGACAAAGGTTGTCTCCCGGGGGGAGACAAAGGTGTTCTCCCGGGGGGAGACAATGGTTGTCTCCAGGAGGGAGACAAATGTTGTCTACCGGAGGGAGACAAATTTTGTCTCCCGGAGGGAGACAAATGTTGTCTCCCGGAGGGAGACAAAGGTTGTCTCCCAGAGGGAGACAAAGGTTGTCTCGCGGAGGGAGATAAAGGTTGTCTCCCGGAGGGAGACAAAGGTTGTCTCCCAGAGGGAGACAAAGGTTGTCTCTCGGAGAGAGACAAAGGTTGTCTCCCGGGGGGAGACAAAGGTTGTCTCCCGGAGGGAGACAAATGTTGTATCCCAGGGGGAGACAAGTGTGTTCTCCCGGGGGGAGACAAATGTGTTCTCCCGGAGGGAGACAAAGGTTGTCTCCCGGGGGGAGACAAAGGTTGTCTCCCGGAGGGAGACAAAGGTTGTCTCCCGGAGGGAGACAAATGTTGTATCCCGGGGGGAGACAAGTGTGTTCTCCCGGGAGGAGACAAATGTGTTCTCCCGGAGGGAGACAAAGGTTGTCTCTCGGAGAGAGACAAAGGTTGTCTCCCGGGGTGAGACAAAGGTTGTTTCTCGGAGAGATACAAAGATTGTCTCCTGGGGAGAGAAAAAGGTTGTATCCCGGAGGGAGACAAAGGTTGTCTCCCAGAGGGAGACAAAGGTTGTCTCCCGGGGGGAGACAAATGTGTTCTCCCGGAGGGAGACAAAGGTTGTATCTCGGAGGGAGACAAAGGTTGTCTCTCGGAGAGAGACAAAGATGGTCTCCCGGGGAGAGACAAAGGTTGTCTCCCGGAGGGAGACAAAGGTTGTCTCCCGGGGGGAGACAAAGGTTGTCTCCCGGAGGGAGACAAAGGTTGTCTCCCGGAGGGAGACAAATGTTGTCTCCCGGAGTGAGACAAATGTTGTCTCCCGGAGGGACACAAACGTTGTCTCCCAGAGGGAGACAAAAGTTCTCTCCCGGGGGGAGACAAAGGTTGTCTCCCGGAGGGAGACAAAGGTTGTCTCCCGGAGGGAGACAAAGGTTGTCTCCCGGAGGGAGACAAAGGTTGTCTCCCGGGGGGAGACAAAGAATGTCTCCCGGAGGGAGACAACTGTTGTCTCCCGGAGGGAGACAAATGTTGTCTCCAAGAGGGAGACAAAGGTTGTCTCGTGGAGGGAGACAAAGGTTGTCTCCTGGAGGAAGACAAAGGTTGTCTCCCGGGGGGAGACAAAGGTGTTCTCCCGGGGGGAGACAAAGGTTGTCTCTAGGAGGGAGACAAATGTCGTCTCCCGGAGGGAGACAAATGTTGTCTCCCGGAGGGAGACAAATGTTGTCTCCCGGAGGGAGACAAAGGTTGTCTCCCAGAGGGAGACAAAGGTTGTCTCGCGGAGGGAGATAAAGGTTGTCTCCCGGAGGGAGACAAAGGTTGTCTCCCGGAGGGAGACAAAGGTTGTCTCTCGGAGAGAGACAAAGGTTGTCTCCCAGGGGGAGACAAAGGTTGTCTCCCGGAGGGAGACAAATGTTGTATCCCGGGGGGAGACAAGTGTGTTCTCCCGGGGGGAGACAAATGTGTTCTCCCGGAGGGAGACAAAGGTTGTCTCTCGTAGAGAGACAAAGGTTGTCTCCCGGGGTGAGACAAAGGTTGTATCCCGGAGGGAGACAAAGGTTGTCTCCCGAAGGGAGACAAAGGTTGTCTCCCCGGGGGAGACAAATGTGTTCTCCCGGAGGGAGACAAAGGTTGTCTCTTGGAGGGAGACAAACGTTGTCTCTCGGAGGGAGACAAAGGTTGTCTCTCGGAGGGAGACAAAGGTTGTCTCTCGGAGAGAGAGAAATGTTTTCTGCCGGGGGGAGACAAAGGTTGTCTCTCTGAGAGAGACAAAGCTTGTGTCCCGGGGGGAGACAAAGGTTGTATCCCGGAGGGAGACAAAGGTTGTCTTTCGGAGAGAGACAAAGGTTGTCTCCCCGGGGGAGACAAATGTGTTCTCCCGGAGGGAGACAAAGGTTGTCTCCCGGAGGGAGACAAAGGTTGTCTCCCAAAGGGAGACAAAGGTTGTCTCCCGGGGGGAGACAAAGAATGTCTCCCGGAGGGAGACAACTGTTGTCTCCCGGAGGGAGACAAATGTTGTCTCCAAGAGGGAGACAAAGGTTGTCTCGTGGAGGGAGACAAAGGTTGTCTCCTGGAGGAAGACAAAGGTTGTCTCCCGGGGGGAGACAAAGGTGTTCTCCCGGGGGGAGACAAAGGTTGTCTCTAGGAGGGAGACAAATGTTGTCTCCCGGAGGGAGACAAATGTTGTCTCCCGGAGGGAGACAAATGTTGTCTCCCGGAGGGAGACAAAGGTTGTCTCCCAGAGGGAGACAAAGGTTGTCTCGCGGAGGGAGATAAAGGTTGTCTCCCGGAGGGAGACAAAGGTTGTCTCCCGGAGGGAGACAAAGGTTGTCTCTCGGAGAGAGACAAAGGTTGTCTCCCAGGGGGAGACAAAGGTTGTCTCCCGGAGGGAGACAAATGTTGTATCCCGGGGGGAGACAAGTGTGTTCTCCCGGGGGGAGACAAATGTGTTCTCCCGGAGGGAGACAAAGGTTGTCTCTCGTAGAGAGACAAAGGTTGTCTCCCGGGGTGAGACAAAGGTTGTATCCCGGAGGGAGACAAAGGTTGTCTCCCAGCGGGAGACAATGGTTGTCTCCCCGGGGGAGACAAATGTGTTCTCCCGGAGGGAGACAAAAATTGTCTCTCGGAGGGAGACAAAGGTTGTCTCTTGGAGGGAGACAAAGGTTGTCTCTCGGAGAGAGAGAAATGTTGTCTGCCGGGGGGAGACAAAGGTGTTCTCTCGGAGAGAGACAAAGCTTGTCTCCCGGGGGGAGACAAAGGTTGTATCCCGGAGGGAGACAAAGGTTGTCTTTCGGAGAGAGACAAAGGTTGTCTCCCGGAGGGAGACAAATGTTGTCTTCCGGAGGGAGACAAATGTTGTCTCCCGGAGGGAGACAAAGGTTATCTCCCAGGGGGAGACAAAGGTTGTCTCCCGGGGGGAGACAAAGGTTGTCTCCCGGAGGGAGACAAATGTTGTCTTCCGGAGGGAGACTAATGTTGTCTCCCGGAGGAAGAAAAAGGTTGTCTCCCAGAGGGAGACAAAGGTTGTCTCCCGGAGGGAGACAAAGGTTGTCTCCGGAGGGAGACAAATGTTGTCTCCCGGAGGGAGACAAAGGTTGTCTCCCGGAGGGAGACAAAGGTTGTCTCCCGGGGGGAGACAAATGTGTTCTCCCGGAGGGAGACAAAGGTTGTCTCTCGGAGAGAGACAAAGGTTGTCTCCCGGAGGGAGACAAAGGTTGTCTCCCGGGGGGAGACAAATGTGTTCTCCCGGAGGGAGACAAAGGTTGTCTCTCGGAGAGAGACAGAGGTTGTCTCCCGGGGTGAGACAAAGGTTGTATCCCGGAGGGAGACAAAGGTTGTATGCCGGAGGGAGACAAAGGTTGTCTCCCAGCGGGAGACAATGGTTGTCTCCCCGGGGGAGACAAATGTGTTCTCCCGGAGGGAGACAAAGGTTGTCTCTCGGAGGGAGACAAAGGTTGTTTCTCAGAGAGAAACAAAGATTGTCTCCTGGGGAGAGAAAAAGGTTGTATCCCGGAGGGAGACAAAGGTTGTTTCCCAGAGGGAGACAAAGGTTGTCTCCCGGGAGGAGACAAATGTGTTCTCCCGGAGGGAGACAAAGGTTGTCTCCCGGAGGGAGACAAAGGTTGTCTCTCGGAGGGAGACAAAGGTTGTCTCTCGGAGAGAGACAAAGATTGTCTCCCGGGGGGAGACAAGTGTGTTCTCCCGGAGGGAGACAAAGGTTGTCTCTCGGAGGGAGACAAAGGTTGTCTCTTGGAGGGAGACAAATGTTGTCTTCCGGAGGGAGACAAAGGTTGTCTCTCGGAGAGAGACAAAGGTTGTCTCTCGGAGAGAGACAAAGGTTGTCTCCCGGGAGTAAACAAAGGTTGTCTCCCGGAGGGAGACAAATGTTCTCTCCCGGAGGGAGAGAAAGAATATCTCCCGGAGGGAGACAAAGGATATCTCCCGGAGGGAGACAAAGGTTGTCTCTGGAAGGAGACAAATGTTGTCTCGCGGAGGGAGACAAAGGTTGTCTCCTTGAGGGAGACAAAGGTTGTCTCCCGGGGGGAGACAAAGGTGTTCTCCCGGGGGGAGACAAAGGTTGTCTCTAGGAGGGAGACAAATGTTGTCTCCCGGAGGGAGACAAATGTTGTCTCCCGGAGGGACACAAATGTTGTCCCCCGGAGGGAGACAAAGGTTGTCTCCCAGAGGGAGACAAAGGTTGTCTCGCGGAGGGAGATAAAGGTTGTCTCCCGGAGTGAGACAAAGGTTGTCTCCCGGAGGGAGAAAAATGTTTTCTCCCGGAGGGAGACAAAGGTTGTCTCTCAGAGGGAGACAAAGGTTGTCTCTCGGAGGGAGACAAAGGTTGTCTCCCGGGAGAGACAAAGGTTGTCTCCCGGAGGGAGACAAATATTGTCTCCTGGAGGAAGACAAATGTTGTCTACCGGAGGGAGACAACTGTTGTCTCCCGGAGGGAGACAAAGGTTGTCTCCCTTGGGGAGACAAAGGTTGTCTCCCGGAGCGAGACAAAGGTTGTCTCCAGGAGGGAGAGAAAGGTTGTCTCCCGGAGGCAGATAAATGTTGTCTCCCGGTGGGAGACAAAGGTTGTCTCCCGGAGGGAGACAAAGGTTGTCTCCCGGGGGGAGACAAATGTTTTCTTCCGGAGGGAGACAAAGGCTGTCTCTCGGAGGGAGACAAAGGTTGTCTCCCGGATGGAGACAAATGTTGTCTCCCGGGGGAGACGAAGGTTGTCTCCCGGGGGGAGACAAAGATTGTCTCCCGGAGCGAGACAAAGGTTGTCTCCAGGAGGGAGACAAATGTTGTCTCCCAGAGGGAGACAAAGGTTGTCTCGCGGAGGGAGACAAAGGTTGTCTCCCGGGGGGAGACAAAGGTTGTCTCCCGGAGCGAGACAAAGGTTGTCTCCAGGAGGGAGAGAAAGGTTGTCTCCCGGAGGCAGATAAATGTTGTCTCCCGGTGGGAGACAAACGTTGTCTCCCGGAGGGAGACAAAGGTTGTCTCCCGGGGGGAGACAAATGTTTTCTCCAGGAGGGAGACAAAGGCTGTCTCTCAGAGGGAGACAAAGGTTGTCTCCCGGGGGAGACGAAGGTTGTCTCCCGGGGGGAGACAAAGGTTGTCTCCCGGAGCGAGACAAAGGTTGTCTCCAGGAGGTAGACAAATGTTGTCTCCCAGAGGGAGATAAAGGTTGTCTCCCGGGGGGAGACAAAGGTTGTCTCCCGGAGGGAGACAAAGGTTGTCTCCCGGAGGGAGACAAATGTTGTCATCCGGAGGGAGACAAATGTTGTCTCGCGGAGGGAGACAAACGTTGTCTCCCAGAGGGAGACAAAGGTTGTCTCGCGGAGGGAGACAAAGGTTGTCTCCTGGGAGGAGACAAAGGTTGTCTCCCGGGGGGAGACAAAGGTTGTCTCGCGGAGGGAGACAAAGGTTGTCTCCTGGGGGAGACAAAGGTTGTCTCCCGGGGGGAGACAAAGGTTGTCTCCCGGAGGGAGACAAAGGTTGTCTCCCGGGGGGAGACAAAGTTTGTCTCCCGGAGGGAGACAATTGTTGTCTCCCGGAGGGAGACAAAGGTTGTCTCCCGGAGCGAGACAAAGGTTGTCTCCTGGAGGGAGACTAAGGTTGTCTCCCAGAGGGAGACAAAGGTTGTCTCGCGGAGGGAGACAAAGGTTGTCTCCCGGAGGGAGACAAAGGTTGTCTCCCGGAGGGAGACAAATGTTTTCTCCCAGAGGGAGACAAAGGTTGTCTCGCGGAGGGAGACAAAGGTTGTCTCCCGGGGGGAGACAAAGGTTGTCTCCCGGAGGGAGACAAAGGTTGTCTCCCGGGGGGAGACAAAGGTTGTCTCCCTGAGGGAGACAATTGTTGTCTCCCGGAGGGAGACAAAGGTTGTCTCCCTTGGGGAGACAAAGGTTGTCTCCCGGAGCGAGACAAAGGTTGTCTCTAGGAGGGAGAGAAAGTTTGTCTCTCGGAGGGAGACAAAGGTTGTCTCGCGGAGGGAGACAAATGTTGTCTCCCGGAGCGAGACAAAGGTTGTCTCCAGGAGGGAGAAAAAGGTTGTCTCCCGGAGGCAGATAAATGTTGTCTCCCGGTGGGAGACAAAGGTTGTCTCCCGGAGGGAGACAAAGGTTGTCTCCCGGGGGGAGACAAATGTTTTCTCCCGGAGGGAGACAAAGGCTGTCTCTCGGATGGAGACAATGGTTGTCTCCCGGAGGGAGACAAAGGTTGTTTCCCGGGGGAGACAAAGGTTGTCTCCCGGGGGGAGACAAAGGTTGTCTCCCGGGGGGAGACAATGGTTGTCTCCCGGGGGGAGACAAAGGTTGTCTCCCGGGGGGAGACAAAGGTTGTCTCTCGGGGGAAGACAAAGTTTGTCTCCCGGAGGGAGACAATTGTTGTCTCCCGGAGGGAGACAAAGGTTGTCTCCCTTGGGGAGACAAAGGTTGTCTTCCGGAGCGAGACAAAGGTTGTCTCCCGGGGGGAGACAAAGGTTGTCTCCCGGAGGGAGACAAAGGTTGTCTCCCGGGGGGAGACAAAGGTTGTCTCCCTGAGGGAGACAATTGTTGTCTCCCGGAGGGAGACAAAGGTTGTCTCCCTTGGGGAGACAAAGGTTGTCTCCCAGAGGGAGACAAAGGTTGTCTCTCGGAGGGAGACAAAGGTTGTCTCTCGAAGAGAGACAAAGGTTGTTTCCCGGGGGAGACAAAGGTTGTCTCCCGGGGGGAGACAAATGTTTTCTCCCGGAGGGAGACAAAGGCTGTCTCTCGGAGGGAGACAATGGTTGTCTCCCGGAGGGAGACAAAGGTTGTCTCCCGGGGGAGACGAAGGTTGTCTCCGGGAGGAGACAAAGGTTGTCACCCGGAGGGAGACAAATGTTGTCTCCCGGAGGGAGAAAAACGTTGTCTCCTAGAGGGAGACAAAGGTTGTCTCGCGGAGGGAGACAAAGGTTGTCTCGCGGAGGGAGACAAAGGTTGTCTCCCAGGGGGAGACAAAGGTTGTCTCCCGGGGGAGACAAAGGTTGTCTCCCGGAGGGAGACAAAGGTTGTCTCTCGGGGGGAGAAAAAGTTTGTCTCCCGGAGGGAGACAATTGTTGTCTCCCGGAGGGAGACAAAGGTTGTCTCCCTTGGGGAGACAAAGGTTGTCTTCCGGAGCGAGACAAAGGTTGTCTCCCGGACGGAGACAAAGGTTGTCTCCCAGAAGGAGACAAAGGTTGTCTCTCGTAGGGAGACAAATGTTGTCTCCCGGGGGAGACAAATGTTGTCTCCCGGGGGGAGACAAAGGTTGTCTCCCGGGGAGAGACAGAGGTTGTCTCCCGGAGGGAGACAAATGTTGTCTCCCAGAGGGAGACAAAGGTTGTCTCCCAGAGGGACACAAATGTTGTCTCCCGGAGGGACAAAAATGTTGTCTTCCGGAGGGAGACAAATGTTGTCTCCCGGAGGGAGACAATGGCTGTCTCCCGGAGGGAGACAAAGGTTGTCTCCAGGAGGGAGAAAAATGTTGTCTCCCGGAGGGAGACAAAGGTTGTCTCAAAGAGGGAGACAAAGGTTGTCTCACGGAGGGAGACAAAGGTTGTCTCCCGGAGGAAGACAAAGGTTGTCTCAAGAGATAGACAAATGTTGTCTCCCGGAGGGAGACAAAGGTTGTCTCCCGGAGGGAGACAAAGGTTGTGTCCCGGGGGGGACAAATGTGTTCTCCCGGAGGGAGACAAATGTTGTCTCCCGGAGGGAGACAAATGTTGTCTCCCGGAGAGAGACAAAAGTTGTCTCCTGGAGGGAGACAAAGGTTGTCTCCCGGGGGGAGACAAATGTGTTCTCCCAGAGGGAGACAAAAGTTGTCTCTCGGAGGGAGACAAAGGTTGTTGTTGTTGTTGTTGTTGTTGTTGCTCATTTATTTTAATTCGATACTTACATAGCTAACAATATATACAATATATACAAAGTTAACTAATCTAAATCGAATGAAATTAAAATATTAAAAAAAGTTATTGTTCAGTAAAAGTAAAACTACAGCAGGCACTACATTTGCATTCTGGGCCATTCCATTCCTTTATCATAAGTTTGAAGTTTTTCAAGTTTTCTGCAGATTCCATTTTGTTTGGTAAGCCATTCCATATTTGAGGTCCAACGGACTCAAGACTATTTGAACCGAAAGTTACTTGATTTGGTCTAACATGCTTTAAGTCATAAGGCTTTCTGGAGGAATAATGCGAAGATCTGAGTTTGAAGAAATTTTGCATAAATGGCGGATTTAGATTATTCATTGTTTTGTAAATTTCAATGCAAAGAGTTCTTTGACGTGAAACTTGCATAGTACATCTTCCTGATTTTTGGAGCAAGTCCTTATATGAGCTCTTACGATCATTATAAAGAAACCTTAGTGCACGTTCTTGTAACTTTTCAATTTTTTGAAGCGACTTCATAGAAGAAAAATACCAAACCAATGGACAATAATTGAAGTTAGAGTAAACAAAGCTCTGTACAAGTACCTTTTTTTGTTCAAATCCAATAAATGATCTTAACCTTTTCAGAACGTTTAGTTGTGTCGCAGCTTTTTTACAAAGGTTTGATATGTGTGTATCAAAATTCAATTTATTATCCAGGGTTACGCCCAAAAGTTTTACAGTTGCTTCTGACTTGATGGCATGATCTTGAAGGCTTATATTTTGTCCAGTAGTATTTTCCCGATCTTTTCTGACCAGCAGAGCATGAAATTTATCAGGGTTTGCAATCATTTCGTTTCGGTCTAGCCAAGTTAAAGCGACATTGGTTTCATTCTCCAAAACCCTGACGAGATCGGGCATAGTTTTGGAAAAATATGAAAGTGTATTATCATCAGCATAATTATGAAGGGTTGCCTGCTTTATAAAAAGAAAGAGGTCATTAATGAAGAAGTTAAATAAAATTGGACCAAGTACAGAACCCTGTGGAACTCCTGATACAACATCTTTAAAGGAACTATTTGAATTATTTATCCGGACACACTGTTTTCGACGTTTTAAATAGGAATAGATAAGAACTAAAGCGTTTTCATCAAAACCGTATGCATGTAATTTTGCTATGATTAGATCATGTGGAATGCAATCAAAAGCCTTTGAGAGATCCATGAAGATAGCACCTACCACGAAATCTTTGTCAAGTTTTTCCCTCCAGTCTTCTACCAGATTTATCAACACATGTTGTGTGCTGTATGATTTTCTGTAAGCCGAGATAAATATAGAGAGCGTTTTATCTAGATGCGAGATAAGCTGCTGTTTTAGGGCTTTTTCGTATATTTTTGAAAAAGTATTTAGCACACTAACTGGACGGAAATTTCTTTCAGCAGTGCGATTTGATTCCCCTTTGTCCAAGGGGCATACCGCCGCATTTTTCGCATTTTCTGGAAATCTGAAATTACGTATACTGCAGTTGATAGCATTAGTTAATGGAACTGTAAGCTCATTGGCAGCAAGAGATACTAGTTTTGGTGGTATTTGATCAACACCTGTAGATTTTTTTCCATCCAAACTTTTTAACAATAATGCAACCTCACGAGCTTCCACTTCGTTGACAGAAAAGGTTTCAAAATTGCAATTTGGGTTTTGTACTATGGCTAGAACACTTGGATGGTTCTTATACTTTTCTAAGATCAATTTAACTATATGCCTATCATCATCAATGTCTGTTGTATCAGCAACACCACAAGGTTTCTTACCACTAGTGTTCTCTACAATATTTACATAGTATTCATTAAAAAGTTCACTCAATTCTTGATCATCAGTTATGATTGTGTCATTTTTTACAATTGATATGTCTGATCCAACTAGAGCACCTTTGTTTGATAAAAATGGCTTCACGAGATCCCAAAAAGCTTGATTAGATAACAGCCCATTTTCAGTAGCTTTTTTGAAATGATTTTTGATTGCTTTTCTCCGTACTGAAACACATTTATTACGCTGCTTTTTAAACTTTGTCTTATTTTCATTTGTAGGATTTTTGTTAAACTTCTTTTTCAATCTAGATCGAGTGTAAATGGCTCTATTCAATTCTGGTGTCATAAAAGGCGCTGAATTTCCTCTCTGAACTTTTGATTTTAACGGCGCATGTTTTTCAACCAAATTTCGAAAAGTACTAGTTATGTTATCGTAGGTTTTATCAGGATTATTCGTATGGTATTCAAAAGGGGCTTTCTTGACATCTTGAAGAAACTTTTTGGGGTCAAACTTTTTATAACTACGGTATCTAATTATTTTAGGCTTGAGCCTAGCAACCACTGCTTTCATTAAGGTAATGACAAGACCATGACAATCACTAAGACCGGTCTCAAATACAGAGGTGTTTAGGAAGCTCCTTGGTTTGTTTGTAAGAATAACGTCGATAGAAGAACTATGACTTTTCGTGAAACATGTTTTAGTTGTGACCAAATTTGATAATCCGAATACATCACAAAAGGATGACAGCTTATTGTATCCAGGGTGCTGCGAGTCTTGTGTGTCGATGTTGATATCTCCCATCACAATAACATTATCATATCTATCTAGCGCCTGGTTCAAAGAAACCGATAAAGTAGCAAAGAAACTATCTAGGTTAGAGTCAGGGGGCCTATAGACACTAAAGATAATCCACTTCTTCTTACAAACTATTAGTTCGGAACATAGCAGCTCCAATGAGTTAGTCTCGTATAAAGTTAGTCTATTGCATACAACTCCTTTTCTAGCATATTGCATGAGACCACCTCCATGTTCATTCCTATCACGGCGCATTGGAGGTTGGTAGTTATTCAATAGAAATATTTCAGTCTTAAATTCAGCACTCAGTTTCGTCTCTTCTATTAGCAAAACGTCGGGAAGGCATTTTTCAGCAACATTTCGTAAATCTATAATTTTGTTCCTGAGACTATTTATATTCAAAAATCCAACAATAGGATTGTTAGGGTACTTAACTCTCAAACCAAAAATTTTGTCAATGTCATTTGACGCAGCCGACTGAAAAGATACATCAGTCGCAAATTCTTTCGAAGATTCAGCAAGTATACTAGCCCTCGATAATTCTAAACTGGAACACCCGATTAGATGAGATGAGGATGGAACTGATACCTCTGAAATGGTCGTACTAACGTCACCAATATTTGGTGTCAGAGATGCTGGTATCATGTCATCGGAAATTACAGAACTGCTGATAGTATCCGCATTTGGTAGCGTATTTCTTAACATTAGAGCATGTTCTAAAGACAGTCAAGCCGAATTTAAAAATCGAAAACTGTTCTAAAACTCGAAGAGAGACAAAGGTTGTTTCCCGGGGGAGACAAAGGTTGTCTCCTGGAGGGAGACAAATGTTGTCTCCCGGAGGGAGACAAAGGTTGTCTCCCGGACGGAGACAAATGTTGTCTCCCGGAGGGGAGACAAATGTTGTCTCCCGGAGAGAGCCAAAGGTTGTCTCCCTGGGGGAGACAAAGGTTGTCTCCCGGAGGGAGACAAAGGTTGTCTCCCAGAGGGAGACAAAGGTTGTCTCCCGGAGGGAGACAAAGGTTGTCTCAAAGAGGGAGACAAAGGTTGTCTCACGGAGGGAGACAAAGGTTGTCTCCCGGAGGAAGACAAAGGTTGTCTCAAGAGATAGACAAATGTTGTCTCCCGGAGGGAAACAAAGGTTGTCTCCCGGAGGGAGACAAAGGTTGTGTCCCGGGGGGGACAAATGTGTTCTCCCGGAGGGAGACAAATGTTGTCTCCCGGAGGGAGACAAATGTTGTCTCCCGGAGGGAGACAAATGTTGTCTTCCGGAGAGAGACAAAGGTTGTCTCCCGGAGGGAGACAAAGGTTGTCTCACGGAGGGAGACAAAGATTGTCTCCCGGGGGGAGACAAAGGTTGTCTCCCGGGGGGAGACAAAGGTTGTCTCCCGGAGGGAGACAAAGGTTGTCTCCCGGAGGGAGACAAATGTTGTCTCCCGGAGGGAGACAAATGTTGTCTCCCGGAGGGAGGCAAACGTTGTCTCCCAGAGGGAGACAAAGGTTGTCTCCCGGGGGGAGACAAAGGTTGCCTCCCGGAGGGAGACAAAGGTTGTCTCCCGGGGGGAGACAAATGTGTTCTCCCGGAGGGAGACAAAGGTTGTCTCTCGGAGAGAGACAAAGGTTGTCTCCCGGGGGGAGACAAAGAATATCTCCCGGAGGGAGACAAAGGTTGTCTCTGGAAGGAGACAAATGTTGTCTCTCGGAGAGAGACATAGGTTGTCCCCCGGGGGGAGATAAAGGTTGTCTCCCGGAGGGAGACAAATGTTGTATACCGGGAGTAAAGAAAGGTTGTCTCCCGAAGGGAGACAAATGTTGTCTCCCGGGGGGGAGGCAAATGTTGTCTCCCGGAGGGAGACAAATGTTGTCTCCCGGAGCGAGACAAAGGTTGTCTCCAGGAGGGAGAGAAAGGTTGTCTCCCGGAGGGAGACAAAGGTTGTCTCCCGGGGGGAGACAAAGGTGTTCTCCCGGGGGGAGACAATGGTTGTCTCCAGGAGGGAGACAAATGTTGTCTCCCGGAGGGAGACAAATGTTGTCTCCCGGAGGGAGACAAATGTTGTCTCCCGGAGGGAGACAAAGGTTGTCTCCCAGAGGGAGACAAAGGTTGTCTCGCGGAGGGAGTTAAAGGTTGTCTCCCGGAGGGAGACAAAGGTTGTCTCTCGGAGAGAGACAAAGGTTGTCTCCCGGGGGGAGACAAAGGTTGTCTCCCGGAGGGAGACAAATGTTGTATCCCAGGGGGAGACAAGTGTGTTCTCCCGGGGGGAGACAAATGTGTTCTCCCGGAGGGAGACAAAGGTTGTCTCCCGGGGGGAGACAAAGGTTGTCTCCCGGGGGGAGACAAAGGTTGTCTCCCGGAGGGAGACAAAGGTTGTCTCCCGGAGGGAGACAAATGTTGTATACCGGGAGTAAAGAAAGGTTGTCTCCCGAAGGGAGACAAATGTTGTCTCCCGGGGGGGAGGCAAATGTTGTCTCCCGGAGGGAGACAAATGTTGTCTCCCGGAGCGAGACAAAGGTTGTCTCCAGGAGGGAGAGAAAGGTTGTCTCCCAGAGGGAGACAAAGGTGGTCTCCCGGGGGGAGACAAAGGTGTTCTCCCGGGGGGAGACAATGGTTGTCTCCAGGAGGGAGACAAATGTTGTCTCCCGGAGGGAGACAAATGTTGTCTCCCGGAGGGAGACAAATGTTGTCTCCCGGAGGGAGACAAAGGTTGTCTCGCAGAGGGAGACAAAGGTTGTCTCGCGGAGGGAGATAAAGGTTGTCTCCCGGAGGGAGACAAAGGTTGTCTCTCGGAGAGAGACAAAGGTTGTCTCCCGGGGGGAGACAAAGGTTGTCTCCCGGAGGGAGACAAATGTTGTATCCCAGGGGGAGACAAGTGTGTTCTCCCGGGGGGAGACAAATGTGTTCTCCCGGAGGGAGACAAAGGTTGTCTCCCGGGGGGAGACAAAGGTTGTCTCCCAGAGGGAGACAAAGGTTGTCTCCCGGAGGGAGACAAATGTTGTATCCCGGGGGGAGACAAGTGTGTTCTCCCGGGGGGAGACAAATGTGTTCTCCCGGAGGGAGACAAAGGTTGTCTCTCGGAGAGAGACAAAGGTTGTCTCCCGGGGTGAGACAAAGGTTGTATCCTGGAGGGAGACAAAGGTTGTATGCCGGAGGGAGACAAAGGTTGTCTCCCAGCGGGAGACAATGGTTGTCTCCCCGGGGGAGACAAATGTGTTCTCCCGGAGGAGACAAAGGTTGTCTCTTGGAGGGAGACAAAGGTTGTTTCTCGGAGAGAAACAAAGATTGTCTCCTGGGGAGAGAAAAAGGTTGTATCCCGGAGGGAGACAAAGGTTGTCTCACAGAGGGAGACAAAGGTTGTCTCCCGGGAGGAGACAAATGTGTTCTTCCGGAGGGAGACAAAGGTTGTATCTCGGAGGGAGACAAAGGTTGTCTCTCGGAGAGAGACAAAGATGGTCTCCCGGGGAGAGACAAAGGTTGTCTCCCGGAGGGAGACAAAGGTTGTCTCCCGGGGGGAGACAAAGGTTGTCTCCCGGAGGGAGACAAAGGTTGTCTCCCGGAGGGAGACAAATGTTGTCTCCCGGAGGGAGACAAATGTTGTCTCCCGGAGGGAGATAAACGTTGTCTCCCAGAGGGAGACAAAGGTTGTCTCCCGGGGGGAGACAAAGGTTGTCTCCCGGAGGGAGACAAAGGTTGTCTCCCGGAGGGAGACAAAGGTTGTCTCCCGGGGGGAGACAAAGAATGTCTCCCGCAGCGAGACAAAGGTTGTCTCCAGGAGGGAGAGAAAGGTTGTTTCCCGGAGGCAGACAAATGTTTTCTCCCGCAGGGAGACAAATGTTGTCTCCAAGAGGGAGACAAATGTTGTCTTGTGGAGGGAGACAAAGGTTGTCTCCTGGAGGGAGACAAAGGTTGTCTCCCGGGGGGAGACAAAGGTGTTCTCCTGGGGGGAGACAAAGGTTGCCTCTAGGAGGGAGACAAATGTTGTCTCCCGGAGGAAGACAAATGTTGTCTCCCGGAGGGACACAAATGTTGTCTCCCGCAGGGAGACAAAGGTTGTCTCCCAGAGGGAGACAAAGGTTGTCTCGCGGAGGGAGATAAAGGTTGTCTCCCGGAGGGAGACAAAGGTTGTCTCCCAGAGGGAGACAAAGGTTGTCTCGTGGAGGGAGACAAAGGTTGTCTCCTGGGAGGAGACAAAGGTTGTCTCCCGGGGGGAGACAAAGGTTGTCTCGCGGAGGGAGACAAAGGTTGTCTCCTGGGGGGAGACAAAGGTTGTCTCCCGGGGGGAGACAAAGGTTGTCTCCCGGAGGGAGACAAAGGTTGTCTCCCGGGGGGAGACAAAGTTTGTCTCCCGGAGGGAGACAATTGTTGTCTCCCGGAGGGAGACAAAGGTTGTCTCCCAGAGCGAGAAAAAGGTTGTCTCCCGGAGGGAGACAAAGGTTGTCTCCCGGGGGGAGACAAGGGTTGTCTCCCGGGGGGAGACAAAGGTTGTCTCCCGGGGGGAGACAAAGGTCTTCTCCCGGAGGGAGACAAAGGTTGTCTCCCGGAGGGAGACAAATGTTGTCTCCCGGAGGGAGACAAATGTTGTCTCCCGGAGGGAGACAAAGGTTGTCTCCCAGAGGGAGACAAAGGTTGTCTCCCGGGGGGAGACAAAGGTTGTCTCCCGGAGGGAGACAAAGGTTGTCTCCCGGGGGGAGACAAAGGTTGTCTCCCGGAGGGAGACAAAGGTTGTCTCCCGGGGGGAGACAGAGGTTGTCTCCCGGGGGGAGACAAGGGTTGTCTCCCGGGGGGAGACAAAGGTTGTCTCCCGGGGGGAGACAAAGGTTTTCTCCCGGAGGGAGACAAAGGTTGTCTCCCGGAGGGAGACAAATGTTGTCTCCCGGAGGGAGACAAATGTTGTCTCCCGGAGGGAGACAAAGGTTGTCTCCCAGAGGGAGACAAAGGTTGTCTCCCGGGGGGAGACAAAGGTTGTCTCCCGGGGGGAGACAAAGGTTTTCTCCCGGAGGGAGACAAAGGTTGTCTCCCGGAGGGAGACAAATGTTGTCTCCCAGAGGGAGACAAAGGTTGTCTCCTGGAGGGAGACAAAGGTTGTCTCCCGGGGGGAGACAAGGGTTGTCTCCCGGGGGGAGACAAAGGTTGTCTCCTGGGGGGAGACAAAGGTTTTCTCCCGGAGGGAGACAAAGGTTGTCTCCCGGAGGGAGATAAATGTTGTCTCCCGCAGGGAGACAAATGTTGTCTCCCGGAGGGAGACAAAGGTTGTCTCCCAGAGGGAGACAAAGGTTGTCTCCCGGGGGGAGACAAAGGTTGTCTCCCGGAGGGAGACAAAGGTTGTCTCCTGGAGGGAGACAAAGGTTGTCTCCCGGAGGGAGACAAAGGTTGTCTCCCGGAGGGAGACAAGTGTTTTCTCCCAGAGGGAGACAAAGGTTGTCTCGCGGAGGGAGACAAAGGTTGTCTCCCGGGGGGAGACAAAGGTTGTCTCCCGGAGGGAGACAAAGGTTGTCTCCCGGGGGGAGACAAAGGTTGTCTCCCGGGGGGAGACAAAGGTTGTCTCCCGGGGGGTGACAAAGGTTGTCTCCCGGAGGGAGACAATTGTTGTCTCCCGGAGGGAGACAAAGGTTGTCTCCCTTGGGGAGACAAAGGTTGTCTCCCGGAGCGAGACAAAGGTTGTCTCTAGGAGGGAGAGAAAGTTTGTCTCTCGGAGGGAGACAAAGGTTGTCTCGCGGAGGGAGACAAATGTTGTCTCCCGGAGCGAGACAAAGGTTGTCTCCAGGAGGGAGAAAAAGGTTGTCTCCCGGAGGCAGATAAATGTTGTCTCCCGGTGGGAGACAAAGGTTGTCTCCCGGAGGGAGACAAAGGTTGTCTCCCAAAGGGAGACAAAGGTTGTCTCCCGGGGGGAGACAAATGTTTTCTCCCGGAGGGAGACAAAGGCTGTCTCTCGGAGGGAGACAATGGTTGTCTCCCGGAGGGAGACAAAGGTTGTCTCCCGGGGGAGACGAAGGTTGTCTCCCGGGGGGAGACAAATGTTGTCTCCCGGAGGGAGAAAAACGTTGTCTCCCAGAGGGAGACAAAGGTTGTCTCGCGGAGGGAGACAAAGGTTGTCTCGTGGAGGGAGACAAAGGTTGTCTCCCGGGGGGAGATAAAGGTTGTCTCCCGGGGGGAGACAAAGGTTGTCTCCCGGGGGGAGACAAAGGTTGTCTCTCGGGGGGAGACAAAGTTTGTCTCCCGGAGGGAGACAATTGTTGTCTCCCGGAGGGAGACAAAGGTTGTCTCCCTTGGGGAGACAAAGGTTGTCTTCCGGAGCGAGACAAAGGTTGTCTCCCGGACGGAGACAAAGGTTGTCTCCCAGAAGGAGACAAAGGTTGTCTCTCGTAGGGAGACAAATGTTGTCTCCCGGGGGGAGACAAATGTTGTCTCCCGGGGGGAGACAAAGGTTGTCTCCCGGGGAGAGACAAAGGTTGTCTCCCGGAGGGAGACAAATGTTGTCTCCAAGAGGGAGACAAAGGTTGTCTCCCAGAGGGACACAAATGTTGTCTCCCGGAGGGACAAAAATGTTGTCTTCCGGACGGAGACAAATGTTGTCTGCCGGAGGGAGACAATGGCTGTCTCCCAGAGGGAGACAAAGGTTGTCTCCAGGAGGGAGAAAAATGTTGTCTCCCGGAGGGAGACAAAGGTTGTCTCAAAGAGGGAGACAAAGGTTGTCTCACGGAGGGAGACAAAGGTTGTCTCCCGGAGGGAGACAAAGGTTGTCTCAAGAGATAGACAAATGTTGTCTCCCGGAAGGAGACAAAGGTTGTCTCCCGGAGGGAGACAAAGGTTGTGTCCCGGGGGGGACAAATGTGTTCTCCCGGAGGGAGACAAATGTTGTCTCTCGGAGAGAGACAAAAGTTGTCTCCTGGAGGGAGACAAAGGTTGTCTCCCGGGGGGAGACAAATGTGTTCTCCCAGAGGGAGACAAAGGTTGTCTCTCGGAGGGAGACAAAGGTTGTCTCTCGAAGAGAGACAAAGGTTGTTTCCCGGGGGAGACAAAGGTTGTCTCCCGGGGGGAGACAAATGTTTTCTCCCGGAGGGAGACAAAGGCTGTCTCTCGGAGGGAGACAATGGTTGTCTCCCGCAGGGAGACAAAGGTTGTCTCCCGGGGGAGACGAAGGTTGTCTCCCGGGGGGAGACAAAGGTTGTCACCCGGAGGGAGACAAATGTTGTCTCCCGGAGGGAGAAAAACGTTGTCTCCCAGAGGGAGACAAAGGTTGTCTCGCGCAGGGAGACAAAGGTTGTCTCGCGGAGGGAGACAAAGGTTGTATCCCGGGGGAGACAAAGGTTGTCTCCCGGAGGGAGACAAAGGTTGTCTCTCGGGGGGAGACAAAGTTTGTCTCCCGGAGGGAGACAATTGTTGTCTCCCGGAGGGAGAAAAAGGTTGTCTCCCTTGGGGAGACAAAGGTTGTCTTCCGGAGCGAGACAAAGGTTGTCTCCCGGACGGAGACAATGGTTGTCTCCCAGAAGGAGACAAAGGTTGTCTCCCAGAGGGAGACAATGGTTGTCTCCCAGAGGGACACAAATGTTGTCTCCCGGAGGGACAAAAATGTTGTCTTCCGGAGGGAGACAAATGTTGTCTCCCGGAGGGAGATAATGGCTGTCTCCCGGAGGGAGACAAAGGTTGTCTCCAGGAGGGAGAAAAATGTTGTCTCCCGGAGGGAGACAAAGGTTGTCTCAAAGAGGGAGACAAAGGTTGTCTCACGGAGGGAGACAAAGGTTGTCTCCCGGAGGGAGACAAAGGTTGTCTCAAGAGTTAGACAAATGTTGTCTCCCGGAGGGAGACAAAGGTTGTCTCCCGGAGGGAGACAAAGGTTGTGTCCCGGGGGGGACAAATGTGTTCTCCCGGAGGGAGACAAATGTTGTCTCCCGGAGGGAGACAAATGTTGTCTCCCGGAAAGAGACAAAAGTTGTCTCCTGGAGGGAGACAAAGGTTGTCTCCCGGGGGGAGACAAATGTGTTCTCCCAGAGGGAGACAAAAGTTGTCTCTCGGAGGGAGACAAAGGTTGTCTCCCGGAGGGAGACAAATGTTGTCTCCCGGAGGGAGACAAATGTTGTCTTCCGGAGAGAGACAAAGGTTGTCTCCCGGAGGGAGACAAAGGTTGTCTCACGGAGGGAGACAAAGATTGTCTCCCGGGGGGAGACAAAGGTTGTCTCCCGGAGCGAGACAAAGGTTGTCTCCAGGAGGGAGACAATGGTTGTCTCCCGGAGGGAGAAAAATGTTGTCTCCCGGAGGGAGACAAAGAATATCTCCCGGAGGGAGGCAAAGGTTGTCTCTGGAAGGAGACAAATGTTGTCTCTCGGAGAGAGACAAAGGTTGTCTCCCGGGGGGAGACAAAGGTTGTCTCCCGGAGGGAGACAAATGTTGTATCCCGGGAGTAAACAAAGGTTGTCTCCCGGAGGGAGACAAATGTTTTCTCCCGGGGGGAGACAAATGTTGTCTCCCGGGGGGAGACAAAGGTTGTCTCCCGGGGGAGACAAAGGTTGTCTCCCGGAGGGAGACAAATGTTGTCTTCCGGAGGGAGACAAATGTTGTCTCCCGGAGGGAGATAAAGGTTATCTCCCGGGGGGAGACAAAGGTTGTCTCCCGGGGGGAGACAAAGGTTGTCTCCCGGAGGGAGACAAATGTTGTCTTCCGGAGGGAGACTAATGTTGTCTCCCGGAGGGAGACAAAGGTTGTCTCCCAGAGGGAGACTAAGGTTGTCTCCTGGAGGGAGACAAAGGTTGTCTCCGGAGGGAGACAAATGTTGTCTCCCGGAGGGAGACAAAGGTTGTCTCACGGAGGGAGACAAAGGTTGTCTCCCGGGGGAGACAAATGTGTTCTCCCGGAGGGAGACAAAGGTTGTCTCTCGGAGAGAGACAAAGGTTGTCTCCCGGGGGGAGACAAAGGTTGTATCCCGGAGGGAGACAAAGGTTGTCTCCCCGAGAGAGACAAATGTGTTCTCCCGGAGGGAGACAAAGGTTGTCTCTCGGAGAGAGACAAAGGTTGTCTCCCGGGGGGAGACAAAGGTTGTCTCTCGGAGGGAGACAAAGGTTGTCTTACGGAGGGAGACAAAGGTTGTCTCTCGGAGGGAGACAAAGGTTGTCTCTCGGAGAGAGACAAAGATTGTCTCCCGGGGGGAGACAAGTGTGTTCTCCCGGAGGGAGACAAAGTTTGTCTCTCGGAGGGAGACAAAGGTTGTCTCTTGGAGGGAGACAAATGTTGTCTTCCGGAGGGAGACAAATGTTGTCTCCCGGAGGGAGAAAAATGTTCTCTCAAGGAGGGAGACAAAGAATATCTCCCGGAGGGAGACAAAGGTTGTCTCTGGAAGGAGACAAATGTTGTCTCTCGGAGAGAGACATAGGTTGTCCCCCGGGGGGAGATAAAGGTTGTCTCCCGGAGGGAGACAAATGTTGTATACCAGGAGTAAAGAAAGGTTGTCTCCCGAAGGGAGACAAATGTTGTCTCCCGGGGGGGGAGGCAAATGTTGTCTCCCGGAGGGAGACAAATGTTGTCTCCCGGAGGGAGACAAAGGTTGTCTCCCAGAGGGAGACAAAGGTTGTCTCCCGGAGGGAGACAAAGGTTGTCTCCGGAGGGAGACAAATGTTGTCTCCCGGAGGGAGACAAAGGTTGTCTCCCGGAGGGAGACAAAGGTTGTCTCCCAGGGGGTGACAAATGTGTTCTCCCGGAGGGAGACAAAGGTTGTCTCTCGGAGAGAGACAAATTTTGTCTCCCGGGGGGAGACAAAGGTTGGATCCCGGAGGGAGACAAAGGTTGTCTCTTGGAGAGAGACAAAGGTTGTCTCTCGGACAGAGACAAAGGTTGTCTCCCGGGGGGAGACAAAAGTTGTCTCTCGGAGAGAGACAAAGGTTGTCTCCCGGGGGGAGACAAAGGTTGTATCCCGGAGGGAGACAAAGGTTGTCTCTCGGAGAGAGACAAAGGTTGTCTCCCGGGGGGAGACAAAGGTTGTCTCCCGGAGGGAGACAAAGGTTGTCTCCCGGGGGGAGACAAATGTGTTCTCCCGGAGGGAGACAAAGGTTGTCTCTCGGAGAGAGAAAAAGATTGTCTCCAGGAGGGAGACAAAGGTTGTCTCCCGGAGGGAGAAAAATGTTGTCTCCCGGAGGGAGACAAAGAATGTCTCCCGGAGGGAGACAAAGAATGTCTCCCGGAGGGAGACAAAGGTTGTCTCTGGAAGGAGACAAATGTTGTCTCTCGGAGAGAGACAAAGGTTGTCTCCCGGAGAGAGACAAGGGTTGTCTCCCGGGGGGAGACAAAGGTTGTCTCCCGGAAGGAGACAAAGGTTGTCTCCCGGGGGGAGACAAAGGTTGTCTCCCGGAGGGAGACAACTGTTGTCTCCCGGAGGGAGACAAAGGTTGTCTCCCTTGGGGAGACAAAGGTTGTCTCCCGGAGCGAGACAAAGGTTGTCTCCAGGAGGGAGAGAAAGGTTGTCTCCCAAAGGGAGACAAAGGTTGTCTCCCGGGGGGAGACAAAGGTGTTCTCCCGGGGGGAGACAATGGTTGTCTCCAGGAGGGAGACAAATGTTGTCTCCCGGAGGGAGACAAATGTTGTCTCCCGGAGGGAGAAAAATGTTGTCTCCCGGAGGGAGACAAAGGTTGTCTCCCAGAGGGAGACAAAGGTTGTCTCGCGGAGGGAGATAAAGGTTGTCTCCCGGAGGGAGACAAAGGTTGTCTCTCGGAGAGACACAAAGGTTGTCTCCCGGGGGGAGACAAAGGTTGTCTCCCGGAGGGAGACAAATGTTGTATCCCAGGGGGAGACAAGTGTGTTCTCCCGGGGGGAGACGAATGTGTTCTCCCGGAGGGAGACAAAGGTTGTCTCCCGGGGGGAGACAAAGGTTGTCTCCCGGAGGGAGACAAAGGTTGTCTCCCGGAGGGAGACAAATGTTGTATCCCGGGGGGAGACAAGTGTGTTCTCCCGGGGGGAGACAAATGTGTTCTCCCGGAGGGAGACAAAGGTTGTCTCTCGGAGAGAGACAAAGGTTTTCTCCCGGGGTGAGACAAAGGTTGTATCCCAGAGGGAGACAAAGGTTGTATGCCGGAGGGAGACAAAGGTTGTCTCCCAGCGGGAGACAATGGTTGTCTCCCCGGGGGAGACAAATGTGTTCTCCCGGAGGGAGACAAAGGTTGTCTCTCGGAGGGAGACAAAGGTTGTTTCTCGGAGAGAAACAAAGATTGTCTCCTGGGGAGAGAAAAGGTTGTATCCCGGAGGGAGACAAAGGTTGTCTCCCAGAGGGAGACAAAGGTTGTCTCCCCTTGGGGAGACAAATGTGTTCTCCCGGAGGGAGACAAAGGTTGTATCTCGGAGGGAGACAAAGGTTGTCTCTCGGAGAGAGACAAAGATGGTCTCCCGGGGAGAGACAAAGGTTGTCTCTTGGAGGGAGACAAAGGTTGTCTCTTGGAGAGAGACAAAGGTTGTCTCTCGGAGAGAGACAAAGGTTGTCTCCCCGGGGGAGACAAATGTGTTCTCCCGGAGGGAGACAAAGGTTGTCTCTCGGAGGGAGACAAAGGTTGTCTCTCGGAGAGAGACAAAGGTTGTCTCCCGAAGGGGAGACAAAGGTTGTCTCCCGGAGGGAGACAAATGTTGTATCCCGGGGGGAGACAAATGTTGTATCCCGGGGGGAGACAAATGTGTTCTCCCGGAGGGAGACAAAGGTTGTCTCTCGGAGGGAGACAAAGGTTGTCTCTCGGAGAGAGACAAAGGTTGTCTCCCGGGGGGAGACAAAGGTTGTCTCTCGGAGAGAGACAAAGGTTGTCTCCCGGGGGGAGACAAAGGATGTATCCCGGAGGGAGACAAAGGTTGTCTCTCGGAGAGAGACAAAGGTTGTCTCCCGGGGGGAGACAAAGGTTGTCTCCCGGAGGGAGACAAAGGTTGTCTCCCGGGGGGAGACAAATGTGTTCTCCCGGAGGGAGACAAAGGTTGTCTCTCGGAGAGAGACAAAGGTTGTCTCCAGGAGGGAGACAAAGGTTGTCTCCCGGAGGGAGAAAAATGTTGTCTCCCGGAGGGAGACAAAGAATGTCTCCCGGAGGGAGACAAAGGTTGTCTCTGGAAGGAGACAAATGTTGTCTCTCGGAGAGAGACAAAGGTTGTCTCCCGGAGAGAGACAAAGGTTGTCTCCCGGGGGGAGACAAAGGTTGTCTCCCGGAAGGAGACAAAGGTTGTCTCCCGGGGGGAGACAAAGGTTGTCTCCCGGAGGGAGACAACTGTTGTCTCCCGGAGGGAGACAAAGGTTGTCTCCCTTGGGGAGACAAAGGTTGTCTCCCGGAGCAAGACAAAGGTTGTCTCTAGGAGGGAGAGAAAGGTTGTCTCCCGGAGGGAGACAAAGGTTGTCTCCCGGGGGGAGACAAAGGTGTTCTCCCGGGGGGAGACAATGGTTGTCTCCAGGAGGGAGACAAATGTTGTCTCCCAGAGGGAGACAAATGTTGTCTCCCGGAGGGAGACAAATGTTGTCTCCCGGAGGGAGACAAAGGTTGTCTCCCAGAGGGAGACAAAGGTTGTCTCGCGGAGGGAGATAAAGGTTGTCTCCCGGAGGGAGACAAAGGTTGTCTCTCGGAGAGACACAAAGGTTGTCTCCCGGGGGGAGACAAAGGTTGTCTCCCGGAGGGAGACAAATGTTGTATCCCAGGGGGAGACAAGTGTGTTCTCCCGGGGGGAGACGAATGTGTTCTCCCGGAGGGAGACAAAGGTTGTCTCCCGGGGGGAGACAAAGGTTGTCTCCCGGAGGGAGACAAAGGTTGTCTCCCGGGGGGAGACAAATGTGTTCTCCCGGAGGGAGACAAAGGTTGTCTCTCGGAGAGAGACAAAGGTTGTCTCCAGGAGGGAGACAAAGGTTGTCTCCTGGAGGGAGAAAAATGTTGTCTCCTGGAGGGAGAAAAATGTTGTCTCCCGGAGAGAGACAAAGAATGTCTCCCGGAGGGAGACAAAGGTTGTCTCTGGAAGGAGACAAATGTTGTCTCTCGGAGAGAGACAAAGGTTGTCTCCCGGAGAGAGACAAAGGTTGTCTCCCGGGGGGAGACAAAGGTTGTCTCCCGGAAGGAGACAAAGGTTGTCTCCCGGGGGGAGACAAAGGTTGTCTCCCGGAGGGAGACAACTGTTGTCTCCCGGAGGGAGACAAAGGTTGTCTCCCGGAGCGAGACAAAGGTTGTCTCTAGGAGGGAGAGAAAGGTTGTCTCCCGGAGGGAGTCAAAGGTTGTCTCCCGGGGGGAGACAAAGGTGTTCTCCTGGGGGGAGACAATGGTTGTCACCAGGAGGGAGACAAATGTTGTCTCCCAGAGGGAGACAAATGTTGTCTCCCGGAGGGAGACAAATGTTGTCTCCCGGAGGGAGACAAAGGTTGTCTCCCAGAGGGAGACAAAGGTTGTCTCGCGGAGGGAGATAAAGGTTGTCTCCCGGAGGGAGACAAAGGTTGTCTCTCGGAGAGACACAAAGGTTGTCTCCCGGGGGGAGACAAAGGTTGTCTCCTGGAGGGAGACAAAGGTTGTCTCCCGGAGGGAGACAATAGTTGTATCCCGGGGGGAGACAAGTGTGTTCTCCCGGGGGGAGACAAATGTGTTCTCCCGGAGGGAGACAAAGGTTGTCTCTCGGAGAGAGACAAAGGTTGTCTCCCGGTGTGAGACAAAGGTTGTATCCCAGAGGGAGACAAAGGTTGTATGCCGGAGGGAGACAAAGGTTGTCTCCCAGCGGGAGACAATGGTTGTCTCCCCGGGGGAGACAAATGTGTTCTCCCGGAGGGAGACAAAGGTTGTCTCTCGGAGGGAGACAAAGGTTGTTTCTCGGAGAGAAACAAAGATTGTCTCCTGGGGAGAGAAAAAGGTTGTATCCCGGAGGGAGACAAAGGTTGTCTCCCAGAGGGAGACACATGTTGTCTCCCGGGGGGAGACAAATGTGTTCTCCCGGAGGGAGACAAAGGTTGTATCTCGGAGGGAGACAAAGGTTGTCTCTCGGAGAGAGACAAAGATGGTCTCCCGGGGAGAGACAAAGGTTGTCTCCCGGAGGGAGACAAAGGTTGTCTCCCGGGGGGAGACAAAGGTTGTCTCCCGGAGGGAGACAAAGGTTGTCTCCCGGAGGGAGACAAATGTTGTCTCCCAGAGGGAGACAAATGTTGTCTCCCGGAGGGAGACAAACGTTGTCTCCCAGAGGGAGACAAAGGTTGTCTCCCGGGGGGAGACAAAGGTTGTCTCCCGGAGGGTGACAAAGGTTGTCTCCCGGAGGGAGACAAAGGTTGTCTCCCGGGGGGAGACAAAGAATGTCTCCCGGAGCGAGACAAAGGTTGTCTCCAGGAGGGAGAGAAAGGTTGTTTCCCGGAGGTGGACAAATGTTTTCTCCCGGGGGGAGACAAAGGTTGTCTCCCGGAGGGAGACAAAGGTTGTCTCCCGGAGGGAGACAAAGGTTGTCTCTCGGAGAGAGACAAAGGTTGTCTCACGGGGGGAGACAAAGGTTGTCTCCCGGAGGGAGACAAATGTTGCATCCCGGGGGGAGACAAGTGTGTTCCCCCGGGGGGAGACAAATGTGTTATCCCGGAGGGAGACAAAGGTTGTCTCTCGGAGAGAGACAAAGGTTGTCTCCTGGGGTGAGACAAAGTTTGTATCCCGGAGGGAGACAAAGGTTGTCTCCCAGCGGGAGACAATGGTTGTCTCCCCGGGGGAGACAAATGTGTTCTCCCGGAGGGAGACAAAGGTTGTCTCTCGGAGGGAGACAAAGGTTGTCTCTCGGAGGGAGAGAAAGGTTGTCTCCCGGGGGGAGACAAAGGTTGTCTCTCGGAGAGAGACAAAGGTTGTCTCCCGGGGGGAGACAAAGGTTGTATCCCGGAGGGAGACAAAGGTTGTCTTTCGGAGAGAGACAAAGTTTGTCTCCCGGGGGGAGACAAAGGTTGTCTCCCGGAGGGAGACAAAGGTTGTCTCCCGGGGGAGACAAATATGTTCTCCCGGAGGGAAACAAAGGTTGTCTCTCGGAGAGAGACAAAGGTTGTCTCCCGGGGGGAGACAAAGGTTGTATCCCGGAGGGAGACAAAGGTTCTCTCCCAGAGGGAGACAAAGGTTGTCTCCCCGGGGGAGACAAATGTGTTCTCCCGGAGGGAGACAAAGGTTGTCTCTCGGAGGGAGACAAAGGTTGTCTCTCGGAGAGAACCAAAGATTGTCTCCTGGGGAGAGACAAAGGTTGTATCCCGGAGGGAGACAAAGGTTGTTTCCAAGAGGGAGACAAAGGTTGTCTCCCGGGGGGAGACAAATGTGTTCTCCCGGAGGGAGACAAAGGTTGTATCTCGGAGGGAGACAAAGGTTGTCTTTCGGAGAGAGACAAAGATTGTCTCCCGGGGAGAGACAAAGGTTGTCTCCCGGAGGGAGACAAAGGTTGTCTCCCGGGGGAGACAAAGGTTGTCTCCCGGAGGGAGACAAAGGCTGTCTCCCGGAGGGAGACAAATGTTGTCTCCCGGAGGGAGACAAATGTTGTCTCCCAGAGGGAGACAAACGTTGTCTCCCAGAGGGAGACAAAGGTTGTCTCCCGGAGGGAGACAAAGGTTGTCTCCCGGAGGGAGACTGAGGTTGTCTCCCGGGGGGAGACAAAGAATGTCTCCCGGAGGGAGACAACTGTTGTCTCCCGGAGGGAGACAAAGGTTGTCTCCCTTGGGGAGACAAAGGTTGTCTCCCGGAGCGAGACAAAGGTTGTCTCCAGGAGGGAGAGAAAGGTTGTCTCCCGGAGGCAGACAAATGTTTTCTCCCGGAGGGAGACAAATGTTGTCTCCAAGAGGGAGACAAAGGTTGTCTCGCGGAGGGAGACAAAGGTTGTCTCCTGGAGGGAGACAAAGGTTGTCTCCCGGGGGGAGACAAAGGTGTTCTCCCGGGGGGAGACAAAGGTTGTCTCTAGGAGGGAGACAAATGTTGTCTCCCGGAGGGAGACAAAGGTTGTCTCCCGGAGGGAGACAAAGGTTGTCTCCCTTGGGGAGACAAAGGTTGTCTCCCGGAGCGAGACAAAGGTTGTCTCCAGGAGGGAGAGAAAGGTTGTCTCCCGGAGGCAGACAAATGTTTTCTCCCGGAGGGAGACAAAGAATGTCTCCCGGAGGGAGACAACTGTTGTCTCCCGGAGGGAGACAATGGTTGTCTCCCTTGGGGAGACAAAGGTTGTCTCCCGGAGCGAGACAAATGTTGTCTCCAGGAGGGAGAGAAAGGTTGTCTCCCGGAAGCAGACAAATGTTTTCTCCCGGAGGGAGACAAATGTTGTCTCCAAGAGGGAGACAAAGGTTGTCTCGCGGAGGGAGACAAAGGTTGTCTCCTGGAGGGAGACAAAGGTTGTCTCCTGGGGGGAGACAAAGGTTGTCTCCCGGGGGGAGACAAAGGTTGTCTCCCGGAGGGAGACAACTGTTGTCTCCCGGAGGGAGACAAAGGTTGTCTCCCGGAGGGAGACAACTGTTGTCTCCCGGAGGGAGACAAAGGTTGTCTCCCTTGAGGAGACAAAGGTTGTCTCCCGGAGCGAGACAAAGGTTGTCTCCAGGAGGGAGAGAAAGGTTGTCTCCCGGAGGCAAACAAATGTTGTCTCCCGGAGAAAGACAAATGTTGTCTCCCGGAGGGAGACAAACGTAGTCTCCCAGAGGGAGACAAAGGTTGTCTCGCGGAGGGAGTCAAAGGTTGTCTCCCGGAGGGAGACAAAGGTTGTGACCGGGGGGAGGCAAAGGTTGTCTCCCGGGGGGAGACAAAGGTTGTCTCCCGGGGGGAGACAAAGGTTTTCTCCCGGAAAGAGACAAAGGTTGTCTCCCGGAGGGAGACAAATGTTGTCTCCCGGAGGGAGACAACTGTTGTCTCCCGGAGGGAGACAAACGTAGTCTCCCAGAGGGAGACAAAGGTTGTCTCGCGGAGGGAGTCAAAGGTTGTCTCCCGGGGGGAGACAAAGGTTGTCTCCCGGGGGGAGACAAAGGTTGTCTCCCGGAGGGAGACAAATGTTGTCTACCAGAGGGAGACAACGGTTGTCTCTCCCGGAGGGAGACAAAGGTTCTCTCCCGGAGAGTGACAGATGTTGTCTCCCGGAGGGAGACAAAGGTTGTCTCTCGGAGGGAGACAAATGTTGTCTCCCGGAAGGAGACAAAGGTTATCTCTCGGAGCGAGACAAAGGTTGTCTCTCGGAGGGAGACAAAGGTTGTCTCTCGGAGGGAGACAAATGTTATCTCCCGGAGGGAGACAAAGGTTGTCTCTCGGATGGAGACAAATGATGTCTCCCGGAGGGATACAAAGGTTTTCTCTCGGAGGGAGACAAGGTTGTCTCCAGGAGGGAGACAAAGGTTGTCTCCCGGAGGGAGACAAAGGTTGTTTCCCGACAAATGTTATCTCCCGGAGGGTGACAAATGTTGTCTCCCAGAGGGAAACAAAGGTCGTCTCCCGGAGGGAGACAAAGGTTGTCTCCCGGAGAGAGACAAATGTTGTCTCCCGGAGGGAGACAAAGTTTGTCTCTCGGAGGGAGACAAAGGTTGTCTCTCGGAGGGAGACAAAGGTTGTCTCGAAGAGGGAGAGAAGGTTGTCTCTTGGAGGGAGACAAATGTTGTCTCCCGGAGGGAGACAAAGGTTGTTTCCCGACAAATGTTATCTCCCGGAGGGTGACAAATGTTGTCTCCCGGAGGGAAACAAAGGTCGTGTCCCAGAGGGAGACAAAGGTTGTCTCCCGGAGAAAGACAAATGTTGTCTCCCGGAGGGAGACAAAGGTTGTCTCTCGGAGGGAGACAAAGGTTGTCTCTCGGAGGGAGACAAAGGTTATCTCTCGGAGGGAGACAAAGGTTGTCTCTCGGAGGGAGACAAAGGTTGTCTCTCGGAGGGAGACAAATGTTATCTCCCGGAGGGAGACAAAGGTTGTCTCTCGGATGGAGACAAATGATGTCTCCCGGAGGGATACAAAGGTTTTCTCTCGGAGGGAGACAAGGTTGTCTCCAGGAGGGAGACAAAGGTTGTCTCCCGGAGGGAGACAAAGGTTGTTTCCCGACAAATGTTATCTCCCGGAGGGTGACAAATGTTGTCTCCCAGAGGGAAACAAAGGTCGTCTCCCGGAGGGAGACAAAGGTTGTCTCCCGGAGAGAGACAAATGTTGTCTCCCGGAGGGAGACAAAGTTTGTCTCTCGGAGGGAGACAAAGGTTGTCTCTCGGAGGGAGACAAAGGTTGTCTCGAAGAGGGAGAGAAGGTTGTCTCTTGGAGGGAGACAAATGTTGTCTCCCGGAGGGAGACAAAGGTTGTTTCCCGACAAATGTTATCTCCCGGAGGGTGACAAATGTTGTCTCCCGGAGGGAAACAAAGGTCGTGTCCCGGAGGGAGACAAAGGTTGTCTCCCGGAGAAAGACAAATGTTGTCTCCCGGAGGGAGACAAAGGTTGTCTCTCGGAGGGAGACAAAGGTTGTCTCTCGGAGGGAGACAAAGGTTGTCTCCCGGAGGGAGACAAAGGTTGTCTCTCGGAGTGAGACAACTGTTTGTCTCCCGGAGGGAGACAAAGGTTGTCTCTCGGAGGGAGACAAAGGTTGTCTCTCGGAGAGAGACAAATGTTGTCTCCCGCAGGGAGAGACAAAGGTTGTCTCTCGGAGGGAGATAAAGGTTGTCTCCCGGAAGGAGACAAATGTTGTCTCCCGGAGGGAGACAAAGGTTGTCTCTCGGAGGGAGACAAAGGTTGTCTCCGGAGGGAGACAAAGGTTGTCTCTCGGAGGGAGACAAAGGTTGTCTCTCGGAAGGAGACAATATTGTCTCCCGGAGGGAGAGACAAAGGTTGTCTCTCGGAGGGAAATAAAGGTTTTCTCCCGGAAGGAGACAAATGTTGTCTCCCGGAGGGAGACAAACGTTGTCTCCCGGAGGGAGACAAAGGTTGTCTCTCGGATGGAGACAAATGATGTCTCCCGGAGGGATACAAAGGTTTTCTCTCGGAGGGAGACAAGGTTGTCTCCAGGAGGGAGACAAAGGTTGTCTCCCGGAGGGAGACAAAGGTTGTCTCGAGGAGGGAGAAAAGGTTGTCTCTCGGAGGGAGACAAATGTTGTCTCCCGGAGGGAAACAAAGGTTGTTTCCCGACAAATGTTATCTCCCGGAGGGTGACAAATGTTGTCTCCCGGAGGGAAACAAAGGTCGTCTCCCGGAGGGAAACAAAGGTTGTCTCCCGGAGAGAGACAAATGTTGTCTCCCGGAGGGAGACAAAGGTTGTCTCTCGGAGGGAGACAAAGGTTGTCTCTCGGAGGGAGACAAAGGTTGTCTCGAGGAGGGAGAAAAGGTTGTCTCTCGGAAGGAGACAAATGTTGTCTCCCGGAGGGAGACAAAGGTTGTTTCCTGACAAATGTTATCTCCCGGAGGGTGACAAATGTTGTCTCCCGGAGGGAAACAAAGGTCGTCTCCCGGAGGGAGACAAAGGTTGTCTCCCGGAGAAAGACAAATGTTGTCTCCCGGAGGGAGACAAAGGTTGTCTCTCGGAGGGAGACAAAGGTTGTCTCTCGGAGGGAGACAAAGGTTGTCTCCCGGAGGGAGACAAAGGTTGTCTCTCGGAGGGAGACAACTGTTTGTCTCCCGGAGGGAGACAAAGGTTGTCTCTCGGAGGGAGAAAAAGGTTGTCTCTCGGAGAGAGACAAATGTTGTCTCCCGGAGGGAGAGACAAAGGTCGTCTCTCGGAGGGAGATAAAGGTTGTCTCCCGGAAGGAGACAAATGTTGTCTCCCGGAGGGAGACAAAGGTTGTCTCTCGGAGGGAGACAAAGGTTGTCTCCCGGAGGGAGACAAAGGTTGTCTCTCGGAGGGAGACAACTGTTTGTCTCCCGGAGGGAGACAAAGGTTGTCTCTCGGAGGGAGACAAAGGTTGTCTCTCGGAGGGAGACAATATTGTCTCCCGGAGGGAGAGACAAAGGTTGTCTCTCGGAGGGAGATAAAGGTTGTCTCCCGGAAGGAGACAAATGTTGTCTCCCGGAGGGAGACAAAGCTTGTCTCTCGGAGGGAGACAAAGGTTGTCTCCCGGAGGGAGACAAAGGTTGTCTCTCGGAGGGAGACAACTGTTTGTCTCCCGGAGGGAGACAAAGGTTGTCTCTCGGAGGGAGACAAAGGTTGTCTCTCGGAGGGAGACAAAGGTTGTCTCTCGGAGAGAGACAAATGTTGTCTCCCGGAGGGAGAGACAAAGGTTGTCTCTCGGAGGGAGATAAAGGTTGTCTCCCGGAAGGAGACATTTTCATTTTCATTTTTCATTTCATTTTTAAATATTTATACAGGTTACAAAATTTCAGTAAAAGATAACTGCTTTACAAATTGACCTGTGCAAAAACAGAAAGCCTAAATTAAAGAGAATTATATATATATATATAATGTACAAACGAGCATAATAGAAATAAAAATGAAAATATAATGTACCTCTCATATGAATTTTTTAAAGGTAGCCAGGGACGATGCCAATTTAGTTTCCCTATTCAGCTCATTCCATAATTTTGCTCCACGATACGAAAATGCTTTTTGGCCTGTGCTTGTTCTTAGCAGGGGTATCTGCAAGTTTGTTTCGGTAGAGCGAAGAATGCGTTCACTGCCCTCTGAGCATTTACTGAAAAGTTCCCCTAAATATTGAGGAGCAAGTGAATTCAATGCCTTATAGGTCAACGTTGCTGTTTCTTTTCTGATAAGATCTTTGATTGATGGCCAGCCAAGATTTTGGAGCAGAGGGGCAGCAGAAGCATCGTATGGACTATTTGTAGTTATTCTTGCAGCTCTATTTTGGATCTTTTGGAGAGAATTAAGTTTGGTTTCACTACAACAACCCCAAACCGAGCAGCAATAACTGAAATGTGGCTCAACAATTCCTCTATACATTTTCTGCAGATCACCTGATGGAAGAAATTTCTTGGCATGCTTAATAAGACCGAGAGCTCGCAGTGCCTTAGTCTTAACATGTTCAATGTGGCGATCCCATTGGAGTTTGTCATCAATTTGAACTCCCAGATACTTAGTATCGGTTATCATATTGATCTTTTGATCACCTATTTCGAAACTAGGCTTAGCTTCAGTCTGCTTTTCAATTTTCTGAATATTTGGTCTGGAACCAATAATCAAAGACTGTGTTTTTACAACGTTTAGGGACAATTTATTGCCATGTAGCCAGTTCTGTAAATTCACAAGATCCTGGTTTAGATCATCCTGCAATTTAGAAAGGCATCTCGAGGAGTGTGAAATCGCAGTATCATCAGCGTACATGGTGACCTTTCCTTTGTCTCTCGGAGGGAGACAAAGGTTGTCTCCCGGAGGGAGACAAAGGTTGTCTCTCGGAGGGAGACAAAGGTTGTCTCTCGGAGGGAGACAATATTGTCTCCCGGAGGGAGAGACAAAGGTTGTCTCTCGGAGGGAGACAAAGGTTGTCTCTCGGAGGGAGACAATATTGTCTCCCGGAGGGAGAGACAAAGGTTGTCTCTCGGAGGGAGACAAAGGTTGTCTCTCGGAGGGAGACAAAGGTTGTCTCCCGGAGGGAGACAAAGGTTGTCTCTCGGAGGGAGACAACTGTTTGTCTCCCGGAGGGAGACAAAGGTTGTCTCTCGGAGGGAGACAAAGGTTGTCTCTCGGAGGGAGACAATATTGTCTCCCGGAGGGAGAGACAAAGGTTGTCTCTCGGAGGGAGATAAAGGTTGTCTCCCGGAAGGAGACAAATGTTGTCTCCCGGAGGGAGACAAAGGTTGTCTCTCGGAGGGAGACAAAGGTTGTCTCCCGGAGGGAGACAAAGGTTGTCTCTCGGAGGGAGACAACTGTTTGTCTCCCGGAAGGAGACAAAGGTTGTCTCTCGGAGGGAGACAAAGGTTGTCTCTCGGAGGGAGACAATATTGTCTCCCGGAGGGAGAGACAAAGGTTGTCTCTCGGAGGGAGATAAAGGTTGTCTCCCGGAAGGAGACAAATGTTGTCTCCCGGAGGGAGACAAAGGTTGTCTCTCGGAGGGAGACAAAGGTTGTCTCTCGGAGGGAGACAACTGTTTGTCTCCCGGAGGGAGACAAAGGTTGTCTCTCGGAGGGAGACAAAGGTTGTCTCTCGGAGGGAGACAAATGTTGTCTCCCAGAGGGAGACAAAGGTTGTCTCTCGGAGGGAGATAAATGATGTCTCCCAGAGGGAGACAAAGGTTGTCTCTCGGAGGGAGACAAAGGTTGTCTCCCGGAGGGAGACAAAGGTTGTCTCCCGGAGGGAAACAAAGGTCGTCTCCCGGTGGGAAACAAAGGTTGTCTCCCGGAGAAAGACAAATGTTGTCTCCCGGAGGGAGACAAAGGTTGTCTCCCGGAGGGAGACAAAGGTTGTCTCTCGGAGGGAGACAAAGGTTGTCTCCCGGAGGGAGACAAAGGTTGTCTCTCGGAGGGAGACAACTGTTTGTCTCCCGGAGGGAGACAAAGATTGTCTCTCGGAGGGAGACAAAGGTTGTCTCTCGGAGGGAGACAATATTGTCTCCCGGAGGGAGAGACAAAGGTTGTCTCTCGGAGGGAGATAAAGGTTGTCTCCCGGAAGGAGAAAAATGTTGTCTCCCGGAGGGAGACAAAGGTTGTCTCTCGGAAGGAGACAAAGGTTGTCTCCCGGAGGGAGACAAAGGTTGTCTCTCGGAGGGAGACAACTGTTTGTCTCCCGGAGGGAGACAAAGGTTGTCTCTCGGAGGGAGACAAAGGTTGTCTCTCGGAGGGAGACAAATGTTGTCTCCCGGAGGGAGACAAAGGTTGTCTCTCGGAGGGAGATAAATGATGTCTCCCAGAGGGAGACAAAGGTTGTCTCTCGGAGGGAGACAAAGGTTGTCTCCCGGAGGGAGACAAAGGTTGTCTCCCGGAGGGAAACAAAGGTCGTCTCCCGGTGGGAAACAAAGGTTGTCTCCCGGAGAGAGACAAATGTTGTCTCCCGGAGGGAGACAAAGGTTGTCTCCCGGAGGGAGACAAAGGTTGTCTCTTGGAGGGAGACAAATGTTGTCTCCCGGAGGGAGACAAAGGTTGTCTCTCGGAGGGAGACAACTGTTTGTCTCCCGGAGGGAGACAAAGGTTGTCTCTCGGAGGGAGACAAAGGTTGTCTCTCGGAGGGAGACAAAGGTTGTCTCTCGGAGGGAGACAAATGTTGTCTCCCGGAGGGAGAGACAAAGGTTGTCTCTCGGAGGGAGATAAAGGTTGTCTCCCGGAAGGAGACAAATGTTGTCTCCCGGAGGGAGACAAAGGTTGTCTCTCGGAGGGAGACAAAGGTTGTCTCTCGGAGGGAGAAAAAAATGTTGTCTCCCGGAGGGAGACAAAGGTTGTCTCTCGGAGGGAGATAAATGATGTCTCCCAGAGGGAGACAAAGGTTGTCTCTCGGAGGGAGACAAAGGTTGTCTCCCGGAGAAAGACAAATGTTGTCTCCCGGAGGGAGACAAAGGTTGTCTCTCGGAGGGAGATAGATGATGTCTCCCAGAGGGAGACAAAGGTTGTCTCTCGGAGGGAGACAAAGGTTGTCTCCCGGAGGGAAACAAAGGTCGTCTCCCGGTGGGAAACAAAGGTTGTCTCCCGGAGAGAGACAAATGTTGTCTCCCGGAGGGAGACAAAGGTTGTCTCCCGGAGGGAGACAAAGGTTGTCTCTCGGAGGGAGATAAATGATGTCTCCCAGAGGGAGACAAAGGTTGTCTCTCGGAGGGAGACAAACGTTGTCTCCCGGAGGGAGACAAAGGTTGTCTCCCGGAGGGAAACAAAGGTCGTCTCCCGGTGGGAAACAAAGGTTGTCTCTCGGAGGGAGACAAAGGTTGTCTCTCGGAGGGAGACAAATGTTGTCTCCCGGAGGGAGAGACAAAGGTTGTCTCTCGGAGGGAGATAAAGGTTGTCTCCCGGAAGGAGACAAATGTTGTCTCCCGGAGGGAGACAAAGGTTGTCTCTCGGAGGGAGACAACTGTTTGTCTCCCGGAGGGAGACAAAGGTTTTCTCTCGGAGGGAGACAAAGGTTGTCTCCCGGAGGGAGAAAAAATGTTGTCTCCCGGAGGGAGCCAAAGGTTGTCTCTCGGAGGGAGATAAATGATGTCTCCCAGAGGGAGACAAAGGTTGTCTCTCGGAGGGAGACAAAGGTTGTCTCCCGGAGAAAGACAAATGTTGTCTCCCGGAGGGAGACAAAGGTTGTCTCTCGGAGGGAGATAAATGATGTCTCCCAGAGGGAGACAAAGGTTGTCTCTCGGAGGGAGACAAAGGTTGTCTCCCGCAGGGAAACAAAGGTCGTCTCCCGGTGGGAAACAAAGGTTGTCTCCCGGAGAGAGACAAATGTTGTCTCCCGGAGGGAGACAAAGGTTGTCTCCCGGAGGGAGACAAAGGTTGTCTCTCGGAGGGAGATAAATGATGTCTCCCAGAGGGAGACAAAGGTTGTCTCTCGGAGGGAGACAAAGGTTGTCTCCCGGAGGGAGACAAAGGTTGTCTCCCGGAGGGAAACAAAGGTCGTCTCCCGGTGGGAAACAAAGGTTGTCTCTCGGAGGGAGACAAAGGTTGTCTCTCGGAGGGAGACAAATGTTGTCTCCCGGAGGGAGAGACAAAGGTTGTCTCTCGGAGGGAGATTAAGGTTGTCTCCCGGAAGGAGACAAATGTTGTCTCCCGGAGGGAGACAAAGGTTTTCTCTCGGAGGGAGACAAAGGTTGTCTCCCGGAGGGAGACAAAGGTTGTCTCTCGGAGGGAGACAACTGTTTGTCTCCCGGAGGGAGACAAAGGTTGTCTCTCGGATGGAGACAAATGATGTCTCCCGGAGGGATACAAAGGTTTTCTCTCGGAGGGAGACAAGGTTGTCTCCAGGAGGGAGACAAAGGTTGTCTCCCGGAGGGAGACAAAGGTTGTCTCGAGGAGGGAGAAAAGGTTGTCTCTCGGAGGGAGACAAATGTTGTCTCCAGGAGGGAAACAAAGGTTGTTTCCCGACAAATGTTATCTCCCGGAGGGTGACAAATGTTGTCTCCCGGAGGGAAACAAAGGTCGTCTCCCGGAGGGAAACAAAGGTTGTCTCCCGGAGAGAGACAAATGTTGTCTCCCGGAGGGAGACAAAGGTTGTCTCTCGGAGGGAGACAAAGGTTGTCTCTCGGAGGGAGACAAAGGTTGTCTCGAGAAGGGAGAAAAGGTTGTCTCTCAGAGGGAGACAAATGTTGTCTCCCGGAGGGAGACAAAGGTTGTTTCCTGACAAATGTTATCTCCCGGAGGGTGACAAATGTTGTCTCCCGGAGGGAAACAAAGGTCGTCTCCCGGAGGGAGACAAAGGTTGTCTCCCGGAGAAAGACAAATGTTGTCTCCCGGAGGGAGACAAAGGTTGTCTCTCGGAGGGAGACAAAGGTTGTCTCTCGGAGGGAGACAAAGGTTGTCTCCCGGAGGGAGACAAAGGTTGTCTCTCGGAGGGAGACAACTGTTTGTCTCCCGGAGGGAGACAAAGGTTGTCTCTCGGAGGGAGAAAAAGGTTGTCTCTCGGAGAGAGACAAATGTTGTCTCCCGGGGGGAGAGACAAAGGTCGTCTCTCGGAGGGAGATAAAGGTTGTCTCCCGGAAGGAGACAAATGTTGTCTCCCGGAGGGAGACAAAGGTTGTCTCTCGGAGGGAGACAAAGGTTGTCTCCCGGAGGGAGACAAAGGTTGTCTCTCGGAGGGAGACAACTGTTTGTCTCCCGGAAGGAGACAAAGGTTGTCTCTCGGAGGGAGACAATGGTTGTCTCTCGGAGGGAGACAATATTGTCTCCCGGAGGGAGAGACAAAGGTTGTCTCTCGGAGGGAGATAAAGGTTGTCTCCCGGAAGGAGACAAATGTTGTCTCCCGGAGGGAGACAAAGGTTGTCTCTCGGAGGGAGACAAAGGTTGTCTCCCGGAGGGAGACAAAGGTTGTCTCTCGGAGGGAGACAACTGTTTGTCTCCCGGAGGGAGACAAAGGTTGTCTCTCGGAGGGAGACAAAGGTTGTCTCTCGGAGGGAGACAAATGTCGTCTCCCAGAGGGAGACAAAGGTTGTCTCTCGGAGGGAGATAAATGATGTCTCCCAGAGGGAGACAAAGGTTGTCTCTCGGAGGGAGACAAAGGTTGTCTCCCGGAGGGAGACAAAGGTTGTCTCCCGGAGGGAAACAAAGGTCGTCTCCCGGTGGGAAACAAAGGTTGTCTCCCGGACAAAGACAAATGTTGTCTCCCGGAGGGAGACAAAGGTTGTCTCTCGGAGGGAGACAAAGGTTGTCTCTCGGAGGGAGACAAAGGTTGTCTCTCGGAGGGAGACAAATGTTGTCTCCCGGAGGGAGAGACAAAGGTTGTCTCTCGGAGGGAGATAAAGGTTGTCTCCCGGAAGGAGACAAATGTTACCTCCCGGAGGGAGACAAAGGTTTTCTCTCGGAGGGAGACAAAGGTTGTCTCTCGGAGGGAGACAACTGTTTGTCTCCCGGAGGGAGACAAAGGTTGTCTCTCGGAGGGAGACAAAGGTTGTCTCCCGGTGGGAAACAAAGGTCGTCTCCCGGTGGGAAACAAAGGTTGTCTCCCAGAGAGAGACAAATGTTGTCTACCGGAGGAAGACAAAGGTTGTCTCCCGGAGGGAGACAAAGGTTGTCTCTCGGAGGGAGACAAAGGTTGTCTCCCGGAGGGAGACAAAGGTTGTCTCTCGGAGGGAGACAACTGTTTGTCTCCCGGAGGGAGACAAAGGTTGTCTCTCGGAGGGAGACAAAGGTTGTCTCTCGGAGGGAGACAATATTGTCTCCAGGAGGGAGAGACAAAGGTTGTCTCTCGGAGGGAGACAAAGGTTGTCTCCCGGAAGGAGACAAATGTTGTCTCCCGGAGGGAGACAAAGGTTGTCTCTCGGAGGGAGACAAAGGTTGTCTCCCGGAGGGAGACAAAGGTTGTCTCTCGGAGGGAGACAAAGTTTTGTCTCCCGGAGGGAGACAAAGGTTGTCTCTCGGAGGGAGACAAAGGTTGTCTCTCGGAGGGAGACAAATGTTGTCTCCCGGAGGGAGACAAAGGTTGTCTCTCGGAGGGAGATAAATGATGTCTCCCAGAGGGAGACAAAGGTTGTCTCTCGGAGGGAGACAAAGGTTGTCTCCCGGAGGGAGACAAAGGTTGTCTCCCGGAGGGAGACAAAGGTTGTCTCCCGGAGGGAAACAAAGGTCGTCTCCCGGTGGGAAACAAAGGTTGTCTCCCGGAGAGAGACAAATGTTGTCTCCCGGAGGGAGACAAAGGTTGTCTCCCGGAGGGAGACAAAGGTTGTCTCTTGGAGGGAGACAAATGTTGTCTCCCGGAGGGAGACAAAGGTTGTCTCTCGGAGGGAGACAACTGTTTGTCTCCCGGAGGGAGACAAAGGTTGTCTCTCGGAGGGAGACAAAGGTTGTCTCTCGGAGGGAGACAAATGTTGTCTCCCGGAGGGAGAGACAAAGGTTGTCTCTCGGAGGGAGATAAAGGTTGTCTCCCGGAAGGAGACAAATGTTGTCTCCCGGAGGGAGACAAAGGTTTTCTCTCGGAGGGAGACAAAGGTTGTCTCCCGGAGGGAGACAAAGGTTGTCTCTCGGAGGGAGACAACTGTTTGTCTCCCGGAGGGAGAGAAAGGTTGTCTCTCGGAGGGAGACAAAGGTTGTCTCTCGGAGGGAGAAAAAAATGTTGTCTCCCGGAGGGAGACAAAGGTTGTCTCTCGGAGGGAGATAAATGATGTCTCCTAGAGGGAGACAAAGGTTGTCTCTCGGAGGGAGACAAAGGTTGTCTCCCGGAGAAAGACAAATGTTGTCTCCCGGAGGGAGACAAAGGTTGTCTCTCGGAGGGAGACAAAGGTTGTCTCTCGGAGGGAGACAAAGGTTGTCTCCCGGAGGGAGACAAAGGTTGTCTCTCGGAGGGAGACAACTGTTTGTCTCCCGGAGGGAGACAAAGGTTGTCTCTCGGAGGGAGACAAAGGTTGTCTCTCGGAGAGAGACAAATTTTGTCTCCCGGAGGGAGAGACAAAGGTTGTCTCTCGGAGGGAGATATAGGTTGTCTCCCGGAAGGAGACAAATGTTGTCTCCCGGAGGGAGACAAAGGTTGTCTCTCGGAGGGAGACAAAGGTTGTCTCCCGGAGGGAGACAAAGGTTGTCTCTCGGAGGGAGACAACTGTTTGTCTCCCGGAGGGAGACAAAGGTTGTCTCTCGGAGGGAGACAAAGGTTGTCTCTCGGAGGGAGACAATATTGTCTCCCGGAGGGAGAGACAAAGGTTGTCTCTCGGAGGGAGATAAAGGTTGTCTCCCGGAAGGAGACAAATGTTGTCTCCCGGAGGGAAACAAAGGTTGTCTCTCGGAGGGAGACAAAGGTTGTCTCCCGGAGGGAGACAAAGGTTGTCTCTCGAAGGGAGACAAAGGTTGTCTCTCGGAGGGAGACAAATGTTGTCTCCCGGAGGGAGACAAAGGTTGTCTCTCGGAGGGAGATAAATGATGTCTCCAAGAGGGAGACAAAGGTTGTCTCTCGGAGGGAGACAAAGGTTGTCTCCCGGAGGGAAACAAAGGTCGTCTCCCGGTGGGAAACAAAGGTTGTCTCCCGGAGAGAGACAAATGTTGTCTCCCGGAGGGAGACAAAGGTTGTCTCCCGGAGGGAGACAAAGGTTGTCTCTCGGAGGGAGATAAATGATGTCTCCCAGAGGGAGACAAAGGTTGTCTCTCGGAGGGAGACAAAGGTTGTCTCCCGGAGGGAGACAAAGGTTGTCTCCCGGAGGGAAACAAAGGTCGTCTCCCGGTGGGAAACAAAGGTTGTCTCCCGGAGAGAGACAAATGTTGTCTCCCGGAGGGAGACAAAGGTTGTCTCCCGGAGGGAGACAAAGGTTGTCTCTTGGAGGGAGACAAATGTTGTCTCCCGGAGGGAGACAAAGTTTGTCTCTCGGAGGGAGATAAATGATGTCTTCCGGAGGGAGACAAAGGTTGTCTCTCGGAGGGAGACAAAGGTTGTTTCTCGGAGGGAGACAAATGATGTCTAACGGAGGGATACAAAGGTTGTCTCTCGGAGGGAGACAAATGTTGTCTCCCGGAGGGAGACAAAGGTTGTCTCTCAGAGAGAGAGACAAATATTGTCTCCCGGAAGGAGACAAATGTTGTCTCCCGGAGGGTGACAAATGTTGTCTCCCGGAGGGAGACAAAGGTTGTCTCCCGGAGGGAGACAAAGGTTGTCTCTCGGAGGGAGACAAAGGTTGTTTCTCGGAGGGAGACAAAGGTTATCTCCCGGAGGGTGACAAATGTTGTCTCCCGGAGGGAGACAAAGGTTGTCTCTCGGAGGGAGACAAAGGTTGTCTCTCAGAGGGAGACAAAGGTTGTCTCTCGCAGGGAGACATATGTTGTCTCCCTGAGGGAGACAAAGGTTGTCTCTCGGAGGGAGATAAATGATGTCTCCCGGAGGGATACAAAGGTTGTGTCTCGGAGGGAGACAAAGGTTGTCTCCCGGAGGGAGACAAAAGTTGTCTCCCGGAGGGAGACAAATGTTGTCTCCCGGAGGGTGACAAATGTTGTCTCCCGGAGGGAGACAAAAGTTGTCTCTCGGAGGGAGACAAAGGTTGTCTCTCGGAGGGAGACAAAGGTTGTCTCTCGGAGGGAGACAAATGTTGTCTCCCGGAAGGAGACAAAGGTTGTCTCTCGGAGGGCGACAAAGGTTGTCTCTCGTAGGGAGACAAAGGTTGTCTCTCGGAGGGAGACAAATGTTGTCTCCCGGAGGGAGACAAAGGTTGTCTCTCGGAGGGAGACAAATGTTGTCTTCTGGAGGGAGACAAATGTTGTCTCCCGGAGGGAGACAAAGGTTCTCTCTCGGAGGCAGACAAAGGTTGTCTCCCGGAGGGAGACAAAGGTTGTCTCTTGGAGGGAGACGAAGGTTGTCTCCAGGAGGGAGACAATGGTTGTCTCCCGGAGGGAGACAAATGTTGTCTCCCGGAGGGAGACAAAGGTTGTCTCTCGGAGGGAGACAAAGGTTCTCTCCCGGAGGGAGACAAATGTTGTCTCCCGGAAGGTGACAAATTTTGTCTCCCGGAGGGAGACAAATGTTGTCTCCCGGAGGGAGACAAAGGTGGTCTCCCGAAAGGAGACAAATGTTGTCTCCCGCATGGAGACAAATGTTGTCTCCCGGAGGGAGACAAAGGTTGTCTCTTGGAGGGAGACAAATGTTGCCTCCTGGAGGGAGACAAAGGTTGTCTCCCGGAGGGAGACAAAGGTTGTCTCCCGGAGAAAGACAAATGTTGTCTCCCGGAGGGAGACAAAGGTTGTCTCTCGGAGGGAGATAGATGATGTCTCCCAGAGGGAGACAAAGGTTGTCTCTCGGAGGGAGACAAAGGTTGTCTCCCGGAGGGAAACAAAGGTCGTCTCCCGGTGGGAAACAAAGGTTGTCTCCCGGAGAGAGACAAATGTTGTCTCCCGGAGGGAGACAAAGGTTGTCTCCCGGAGGGAGACAAAGGTTGTCTCTCGGAGGGAGATAAATGATGTCTCCCAGAGGGAGACAAAGGTTGTCTCTCGGAGGGAGACAAACGTTGTCTCCCGGAGGGAGACAAAGGTTGTCTCCCGGAGGGAAACAAAGGTCGTCTCCCGGTGGGAAACAAAGGTTGTCTCTCGGAGGGAGACAAAGGTTGTCTCTCGGAGGGAGACAAATGTTGTCTCCCGGAGGGAGAGACAAAGGTTGTCTCTCGGAGGGAGATAAAGGTTGTCTCCCGGAAGGAGACAAATGTTGTCTCCCGGAGGGAGACAAAGGTTGTCTCTCGGAGGGAGACAACTGTTTGTCTCCCGGAGGAAGACAAAGGTTTTCTCTCGGAGGGAGACAAAGGTTGTCTCCCGGAGGGAGAAAAAATGTTGTCTCCCGGAGGGAGCCAAAGGTTGTCTCTCGGAGGGAGATAAATGATGTCTCCCAGAGGGAGACAAAGGTTGTCTCTCGGAGGGAGACAAAGGTTGTCTCCCGGAGAAAGACAAATGTTGTCTCCCGGAGGGAGACAAAGGTTGTCTCTCGGAGGGAGATAAATGATGTCTCCCAGAGGGAGACAAAGGTTGTCTCTCGGAGGGAGACAAAGGTTGTCTCCCGCAGGGAAACAAAGGTCGTCTCCCGGTGGGAAACAAAGGTTGTCTCCCGGAGAGAGACAAATGTTGTCTCCCGGAGGGAGACAAAGGTTGTCTCCCGGAGGGAGACAAAGGTTGTCTCTCGGAGGGAGATAAATGATGTCTCCCAGAGGGAGACAAAGGTTGTCTCTCGGAGGGAGACAAAGGTTGTCTCCCGGAGGGAGACAAAGGTTGTCTCCCGGAGGGAAACAAAGGTCGTCTCCCGGTGGGAAACAAAGGTTGTCTCTCGGAGGGAGACAAAGGTTGTCTCTCGGAGGGAGACAAATGTTGTCTCCCGGAGGGAGAGACAAAGGTTGTCTCTCGGAGGGAGATTAAGGTTGTCTCCCGGAAGGAGACAAATGTTGTCTCCCGGAGGGAGACAAAGGTTTTCTCTCGGAGGGAGACAAAGGTTGTCTCCCGGAGGGAGACAAAGGTTGTCTCTCGGAGGGAGACAACTGTTTGTCTCCCGGAGGGAGACAAAGGTTGTCTCTCGGATGGAGACAAATGATGTCTCCCGGAGGGATACAAAGGTTTTCTCTCGGAGGGAGACAAGGTTGTCTCCAGGAGGGAGACAAAGGTTGTCTCCCGGAGGGAGACAAAGGTTGTCTCGAGGAGGGAGAAAAGGTTGTCTCTCGGAGGGAGACAAATGTTGTCTCCAGGAGGGAAACAAAGGTTGTTTCCCGACAAATGTTATCTCCCGGAGGGTGACAAATGTTGTCTCCCGGAGGGAAACAAAGGTCGTCTCCCGGAGGGAAACAAAGGTTGTCTCCCGGAGAGAGACAAATGTTGTCTCCCGGAGGGAGACAAAGGTTGTCTCTCGGAGGGAGACAAAGGTTGTCTCTCGGAGGGAGACAAAGGTTGTCTCGAGAAGGGAGAAAAGGTTGTCTCTCAGAGGGAGACAAATGTTGTCTCCCGGAGGGAGACAAAGGTTGTTTCCTGACAAATGTTATCTCCCGGAGGGTGACAAATGTTGTCTCCCGGAGGGAAACAAAGGTCGTCTCCCGGAGGGAGACAAAGGTTGTCTCCCGGAGAAAGACAAATGTTGTCTCCCGGAGGGAGACAAAGGTTGTCTCTCGGAGGGAGACAAAGGTTGTCTCTCGGAGGGAGACAAAGGTTGTCTCCCGGAGGGAGACAAAGGTTGTCTCTCGGAGGGAGACAACTGTTTGTCTCCCGGAGGGAGACAAAGGTTGTCTCTCGGAGGGAGAAAAAGGTTGTCTCTCGGAGAGAGACAAATGTTGTCTCCCGGGGGGAGAGACAAAGGTCGTCTCTCGGAGGGAGATAAAGGTTGTCTCCCGGAAGGAGACAAATGTTGTCTCCCGGAGGGAGACAAAGGTTGTCTCTCGGAGGGAGACAAAGGTTGTCTCCCGGAGGGAGACAAAGGTTGTCTCTCGGAGGGAGACAACTGTTTGTCTCCCGGAAGGAGACAAAGGTTGTCTCTCGGAGGGAGACAATGGTTGTCTCTCGGAGGGAGACAATATTGTCTCCCGGAGGGAGAGACAAAGGTTGTCTCTCGGAGGGAGATAAAGGTTGTCTCCCGGAAGGAGACAAATGTTGTCTCCCGGAGGGAGACAAAGGTTGTCTCTCGGAGGGAGACAAAGGTTGTCTCCCGGAGGGAGACAAAGGTTGTCTCTCGGAGGGAGACAACTGTTTGTCTCCCGGAGGGAGACAAAGGTTGTCTCTCGGAGGGAGACAAAGGTTGTCTCTCGGAGGGAGACAAATGTCGTCTCCCAGAGGGAGACAAAGGTTGTCTCTCGGAGGGAGATAAATGATGTCTCCCAGAGGGAGACAAAGGTTGTCTCTCGGAGGGAGACAAAGGTTGTCTCCCGGAGGGAGACAAAGGTTGTCTCCCGGAGGGAAACAAAGGTCGTCTCCCGGTGGGAAACAAAGGTTGTCTCCCGGACAAAAACAAATGTTGTCTCCCGGAGGGAGACAAAGGTTGTCTCTCGGAGGGAGACAAAGGTTGTCTCTCGGAGGGAGACAAAGGTTGTCTCTCGGAGGGAGACAAATGTTGTCTCCCGGAGGGAGAGACAAAGGTTGTCTCTCGGAGGGAGATAAAGGTTGTCTCCCGGAAGGAGACAAATGTTACCTCCCGGAGGGAGACAAAGGTTTTCTCTCGGAGGGAGACAAAGGTTGTCTCTCGGAGGGAGACAACTGTTTGTCTCCCGGAGGGAGACAAAGGTTGTCTCTCGGAGGGAGACAAAGGTTGTCTCCCGGTGGGAAACAAAGGTCGTCTCCCGGTGGGAAACAAAGGTTGTCTCCCAGAGAGAGACAAATGTTGTCTACCGGAGGAAGACAAAGGTTGTCTCCCGGAGGGAGACAAAGGTTGTCTCTCGGAGGGAGACAAAGGTTGTCTCCCGGAGGGAGACAAAGGTTGTCTCTCGGAGGGAGACAACTGTTTGTCTCCCGGAGGGAGACAAAGGTTGTCTCTCGGAGGGAGACAAAGGTTGTCTCTCGGAGGGAGACAATATTGTCTCCAGGAGGGAGAGACAAAGGTTGTCTCTCGGAGGGAGATAAAGGTTGTCTCCCGGAAGGAGACAAATGTTGTCTCCCGGAGGGAGACAAAGGTTGTCTCTCGGAGGGAGACAAAGGTTGTCTCCCGGAGGGAGACAAAGGTTGTCTCTCGGAGGGAGACAAAGTTTTGTCTCCCGGAGGGAGACAAAGGTTGTCTCTCGGAGGGAGACAAAGGTTGTCTCTCGGAGGGAGACAAATGTTGTCTCCCGGAGGGAGACAAAGGTTGTCTCTCGGAGGGAGATAAATGATGTCTCCCAGAGGGAGACAAAGGTTGTCTCTCGGAGGGAGACAAAGGTTGTCTCCCGGAGGGAGACAAAGGTTGTCTCCCGGAGGGAGACAAAGGTTGTCTCCCGGAGGGAAACAAAGGTCGTCTCCCGGTGGGAAACAAAGGTTGTCTCCCGGAGAGAGACAAATGTTGTCTCCCGGAGGGAGACAAAGGTTGTCTCCCGGAGGGAGACAAAGGTTGTCTCTTGGAGGGAGACAAATGTTGTCTCCCGGAGGGAGACAAAGGTTGTCTCTCGGAGGGAGACAACTGTTTGTCTCCCGGAGGGAGACAAAGGTTGTCTCTCGGAGGGAGACAAAGGTTGTCTCTCGGAGGGAGACAAATGTTGTCTCCCGGAGGGAGAGACAAAGGTTGTCTCTCGGAGGGAGATAAAGGTTGTCTCCCGGAAGGAGACAAATGTTGTCTCCCGGAGGGAGACAAAGGTTTTCTCTCGGAGGGAGACAAAGGTTGTCTCCCGGAGGGAGACAAAGGTTGTCTCTCGGAGGGAGACAACTGTTTGTCTCCCGGAGGGAGAGAAAGGTTGTCTCTCGGAGGGAGACAAAGGTTGTCTCTCGGAGGGAGAAAAAAATGTTGTCTCCCGGAGGGAGACAAAGGTTGTCTCTCGGAGGGAGATAAATGATGTCTCCTAGAGGGAGACAAAGGTTGTCTCTCGGAGGGAGACAAAGGTTGTCTCCCGGAGAAAGACAAATGTTGTCTCCCGGAGGGAGACAAAGGTTGTCTCTCGGAGGGAGACAAAGGTTGTCTCTCGGAGGGAGACAAAGGTTGTCTCCCGGAGGGAGACAAAGGTTGTCTCTCGGAGAGAGACAAATTTTGTCTCCCGGAGGGAGAGACAAAGGTTGTCTCTCGGAGGGAGATATAGGTTGTCTCCCGGAAGGAGACAAATGTTGTCTCCCGGAGGGAGACAAAGGTTGTCTCTCGGAGGGAGACAAAGGTTGTCTCCCGGAGGGAGACAAAGGTTGTCTCTCGGAGGGAGACAACTGTTTGTCTCCCGGAGGGAGACAAAGGTTGTCTCTCGGAGGGAGACAAAGGTTGTCTCTCGGAGGGAGACAATATTGTCTCCCGGAGGGAGAGACAAAGGTTGTCTCTCGGAGGGAGATAAAGGTTGTCTCCCGGAAGGAGACAAATGTTGTCTCCCGGAGGGAAACAAAGGTTGTCTCTCGGAGGGAGACAAAGGTTGTCTCCCGGAGGGAGACAAAGGTTGTCTCTCGAAGGGAGACAAAGGTTGTCTCTCGGAGGGAGACAAATGTTGTCTCCCGGAGGGAGACAAAGGTTGTCTCTCGGAGGGAGATAAATGATGTCTCCAAGAGGGAGACAAAGGTTGTCTCTCGGAGGGAGACAAAGGTTGTCTCCCAGAGGGAAACAAAGGTCGTCTCCCGGTGGGAAACAAAGGTTGTCTCCCGGAGAGAGACAAATGTTGTCTCCCGGAGGGAGACAAAGGTTGTCTCCCGGAGGGAGACAAAGGTTGTCTCTCGGAGGGAGATAAATGATGTCTCCCAGAGGGAGACAAAGGTTGTCTCTCGGAGGGAGACAAAGGTTGTCTCCCGGAGGGAGACAAAGGTTGTCTCCCGGAGGGAAACAAAGGTCGTCTCCCGGTGGGAAACAAAGGTTGTCTCCCGGAGAGAGACAAATGTTGTCTCCCGGAGGGAGACAAAGGTTGTCTCCCGGAGGGAGACAAAGGTTGTCTCTTGGAGGGAGACAAATGTTGTCTCCCGGAGGGAGACAAAGTTTGTCTCTCGGAGGGAGATAAATGATGTCTTCCGGAGGGAGACAAAGGTTGTCTCTCGGAGGGAGACAAAGGTTGTTTCTCGGAGGGAGACAAATGATGTCTAACGGAGGGATACAAAGGTTGTCTCTCGGAGGGAGACAAATGTTGTCTCCCGGAGGGAGACAAAGGTTGTCTCTCGGAGAGAGACAAATATTGTCTCCCGGAAGGAGACAAATGTTGTCTCCCGGAGGGTGACAAATGTTGTCTCCCGGAGGGAGACAAAGGTTGTCTCCCGGAGGGAGACAAAGGTTGTCTCTCGGAGGGAGACAAAGGTTGTTTCTCGGAGGGAGACAAAGGTTATCTCCCGGAGGGTGACAAATGTTGTCTCCCGGAGGGAGACAAAGGTTGTCTCTCGGAGGGAGACAAAGGTTGTCTCTCAGAGGGAGACAAAGGTTGTCTCTCGCAGGGAGACATATGTTGTCTCCCGGAGGGAGACAAAGGTTGTCTCTCGGAGGGAGATAAATGATGTCTCCCGGAGGGATACAAAGGTTGTGTCTCGGAGGGAGACAAAGGTTGTCTCCCGGAGGGAGACAAAAGTTGTCTCCCGGAGGGAGACAAATGTTGTCTCCCGGAGGGTGACAAATGTTGTCTCCCGGAGGGAGACAAAAGTTGTCTCTCGGAGGGAGACAAAGGTTGTCTCTCGGAGGGAGACAAAGGTTGTCTCTCGGAGGGAGACAAATGTTGTCTCCCGGAAGGAGACAAAGGTTGTCTCTCGGAGGGCGACAAAGGTTGTCTCTCGTAGGGAGACAAAGGTTGTCTCTCGGAGGGAGACAAATGTTGTCTCCCGGAGGGAGACAAAGGTTGTCTCTCGGAGGGAGACAAGTGTTGTCTTCTGGAGGGAGACAAATGTTGTCTCCCGGAGGGAGACAAAGGTTCTCTCTCGGAGGCAGACAAAGGTTGTCTCCCGGAGGGAGACAAAGGTTGTCTCTTGGAGGGAGACGAAGGTTGTCTCCAGGAGGGAGACAATGGTTGTCTCCCGGAGGGAGACAAATGTTGTCTCCCGGAGGGAGACAAAGGTTGTCTCTCGGAGGGAGACAAAGGTTCTCTCCCGGAGGGAGACAAATGTTGTCTCCCGGAAGGTGACAAATTTTGTCTCCCGGAGGGAGACAAATGTTGTCTCCCGGAGGGAGACAAAGGTGGTCTCCCGAAAGGAGACAAATGTTGTCTCCCGCATGGAGACAAATGTTGTCTCCCGGAGGGAGACAAAGGTTGTCTCTTGGAGGGAGACAAATGTTGCCTCCTGGAGGGAGACAAAGGTTGTCTCCCGGAGGGAGACAATTGTTGTCTCCAGGAGGGAGACAAAGGTTGTCTCTCGGAGGGAGACAGTTGGTCTACCAGAGGGAGACAAATGTTGTCGCCCAGAGGAAGAAAAAGGTTGTCTCTCGGAGGGAGACAAATGTTGTCTCCCGGAGGGAAACCGAGGTCGTCTCCTGGAGGGAGAAAACGGTTGTCTCCCGGAGGAAGACAGAGGTTGTCTCCCGGAGGGAGACAAATCTTGTCTCCCGGAGGGAGACAAAGGTTGCCTCCCGGACGGAGAAAAATGTTGTCTCCCGGAGGGAGACAAATGTTGTCTCCCGGAGGGAGACAGAGGTTGTCTCCAGGAGGGAGACCGAGGTTGTCTCCCAGAGGGAGAAAAAGGTTGTCTCCCGGAGGGAAACAAATGTTGTCTCCCGTAGGGAGACAGAGGTTGTCTCCAGGCGGGAGACCGAGGTTGTCTCCCAGAGGTAGAAAAAAGTTTTCTCCCGGAGGGAGACAAGGGTTGCCTCCCAGAAGGAGAAAAAGGTTGTGTCCTTGAGGGAGACAATGGTTGTCTCACGGAGGGAGACAAATGTTGTCTCCCGGAGGGAGACAGAGGTTGTCTCCCGGAGGGAGACAGAGATTATCTCCCAGAGGGAGACCGATGTTGTCTCCCGGAAGGAGACAAATGTTGTCTCCCTCCAGGAGAGAACCCCTGCCTCCCTATAGGAGACAACCTCTGTCTCCCACTGGCAGACACCCTTTTTCTCCGTCTTGAAGACAACCTCTGTCTCCCTCTGGGAGACAAACTATCTCCTTCCGGGAGACAATCTCTGTCTCCCTTTGGGAGACACCCTTTGCCTCCCACCGGGAGACAACCTCTGCCTCTTTGTGGAAGACAACCTCTGACATCCTCTGAGAGACAACCTCTTTGTCCCTCTGCGAGACACCCTTTGTCTACCTCTGGGTGACAACCTGTGTCTCCCTCTGGGAGACAACGTGTGTCTCCCTCTGGGAGAAAGCCTTTGTCTCCTTGTGGGAAACAATTTCTGTCTCCCTCTGGGAGACAGCCTTTGTCTCCCTCTGGGAGAGAACATTTGTCTCCCTCTGGGAGACAACCTCCGCCTCCCTCATGGAGACAGCCTCTGCCTCCCTCTAGGACACAACCATTGTCTCCCTCTGGGAGACACCCTTTGTCTCCCTCTGGTTGACAACCTCTGTCTCCCTCTAGGAGGCACCCTTTGTCTTCCTCCGGGAGACAACCTCTGCATCCCTCCGGGAGACATCCTCTGTCTCCTTCCACAAGACAACTTTTGTCTTCCTCCAGGAGGCAACCTCTGTCTCCCTCTGGGAGACACCCTTTGACTCCCTCTGGGAAACAACCTCTGTCTCCCTCTCGGAGACACCCCTTGTCTCAATCTGGGAGATACCCTTTGGCTTCCTCCGGGAGACATTTTCTGTCTACCTTTGGTAGACACCCTTTGTCTCCCTTTGTGAGAAAACCTCTGTCTCCCACTGGGAGACACCTATTGCCTCCCTCTTTGAGACAACCTCTGTCTTCCATTTGGCGACACCCTTAGTCTCCCTCTGGGAGACAACCTGTGTCTTTCTCCGGGAGACAACCTCTGTCTCCCTCTTGAAGACATTCTTTGTCTCCCTCTGGGAGACACACTTTGTCTCCCTCTGGTAGACAACCATTGTCTCCCTCCGGGAGACAACCTCTGTCTCCCTCTGGGAGACAACCTGTCTCCCGCTGATAGACACCCTTTGTATCCCTCCGGGACACAACTACTGTCTCGAACTTTGAGACCCCTTTTGTCTCCCTCCGGGAGACAACCTCTGTCTCCCTCTGGGAGACAACCTGTCTCCTGCTAGTAGACACACTTTGTCTCCCACCGGTAGACACCCTCTGTCTCACTCTGGGAGAAACCCTTTGTCTCCCTCTGGGAGACGACCTCTGTCTCCCTGTGGGAGAGATCCTGTCTCCCATTTGTAATCACTCTTTGTTTCCCTCTCGGAGACACCCTCTGTCTCCCTCTGGGAGACAACCTCTGTCTCCCTCCGGGAGACAACCTTTGTCTCCCTGTGGGAGACACCCTTTCTCTCTGCCCGGGAGACAACTTCTGTCTCCCATTGGAAAACACCCTTTGTCTCCCTCTAGGAGACAGCCTGTGTCTATTTCTCTGGGAGACACTGTTTGTCTCCCACCGGTAGACACCCTCTGTCTCCCTCTGGGAGAAACCCTTTGTCTCCCTCTGGGAAACAACCTCTGTCTCCCTCTGGGAGACAACCTGTCTCTATCCAGGAGACAAACTCCGTCTCCCTCGTGGAGAATACCTGTCTCCCGCTGATAATCACCCTTTGTTTCCCTACGGTAGACACCCTCTATCTCCCTCTGGGAGACACCCTCTGTCTCCCTCTGGGAGACAACCTCTGTCTGCCTCCGGGAGACAACCTGTGTCTCCCTTTGGGAGACAACCTCTGTCTCCCTCTGGAAGACACCCTTTGTCTCCCTCCGGGAGACAACCTCTGCCTCCCTCTTGGAGACAACCTCTGTCTCCCTTTGGGAGACACACTTTGCCTCCCACCGGGAGACAACCTCTGCCTCCCTCTTGGAGACAACCTCTGTCTCTCTCTGGGAGACAGCCTTTGTCTCCCTCTGGGAGAAAACGTCTGCTTCCCTATGGGAGACAACCTCTATCTCCCTCTGGGAGACACACTCTGTCCTACTCTGGGAGACAACCTGTGTCTCCATCTGGGAGACACCCTTTTTCTCCCTCTGGGTGACAACCTCTTTCCCCCTCTTGGAGACCCCTTTGCCTCCCTCCCAGAGAAAACCTCTATCTCCCTCTGGGAGACAACCTGTCTCCCTCCAGGAGACAACCTCTGTCTCCCTCTGGGAGACAACCTCTGTCTCCCTCTTGGAAACACCCTTTTTCTCCCTCTGGGTGACAACCTCTTTCCCCCTCTTGGAGACCCCCTTTGTCTCCCTCCCAGAGAAAACCTCTGTCTCCCTCTAGGAGACAACCTGTCTCCCTCTAGGAGACAACCTCTGTCTCCCTCTGGGAGACACCCTTTGTCTCCCTCTGGGAGACAACCTCTATCTCCCTTTGGTAGATACCTTTGTCTCCTTCCGGGAGACAACCTCTGTCTCCTGTTGGTAGACACCCTTTAACCTGTTTCCCGCTTGTAGACACACTCTATCTCCCTCTGGCAGAAGCCCTTTGTCTCCCTCCAGTAGAAACCCTATGTCTCACTCTGGGAGACGACCTCTGTCTCCCTCTGGGAGACACCTTTTGTCTCCCTCCGGGAGACAACCTATGTCTCCTTCTGGTAAACACCGTTGGTCTCCCTCCGGAAGACAACCTCTGTTTCCCTCTAAGAGACATCATGTCTCCCGCTGGTAGACACCCCTTGTCTCCCTCCGGTAGACACCCTCTCTCTCCCTCTGGGAGACACACATTGTCTCCCTCTGGTAGACAACCATTGTCTCCCTCTGGGAGACAAACTGTCTCCCTCCGGGAGACAACCACTGTCTACCTCTGGGAGACAACCTTTGTCTCCCTCCGGGAGACAACCTATGTCTCCTTCTGGGAGACAACTTCTGTCTCCGTCTGGGAGACACCCTTTTTCTCCCTCTGGGAAACAACTTCTGTCTACCTCTGGGAGAAACCCTTTGTCGCCCTCTGGGAGGCAACATCTGTCTCCCTCCGCGAGACATCCTCTATCTCCCTCTGGGAGACAACCTCTGTCTCCCTCTGGTAGACATCTTTTGTCTCCTTCCGGGTGAGAAACTCTTTCTCCTGCTAGTAGACACCCTTTGTCTCCCTCCGGGAGACAACCTGTTTCCCGCTTGTAGACACCCTCTGGCTCCCTCAAGCAGAAGCCGCTTGTCTCCCTCCGGTAGAAACCCTCTGTCTCCCTCTGGGAGACGAACTCTGTCTACCTCTGGGAGACAACCTGTGTCTCCCTCTGGGAGATACCCTTTGTCTTTCTCTAGGAGACAACCTGTCTCCCGCTGGTAATTACCCTTTGTCTCCCTCCGGGAGACATCCTCTGTCTCCCTCTGGGAGACAACCTTTTTCTCCCTCTGGTAGACACCTTTTGTCTCCTTCCGGGAGACAACCTCTGTCTCCTGCTGGTAGACACCCTTTATCTCCCTCCGGGAGACAACCTGTTACACGCTTGTAGACACCCTCTGTCTTCCTTTGGCAGCAGCCCTTTGTCTACCTCCGGTAGAAACCCTATGTCTCCCTCTGGGAGACGACCTCTGTCTCCCTCTGGTAGACACCTTTTGTCTCCTTCCGGGAGACAACCTCTGTCTCCTGCTGGTAGACACCCTTTAACCTGTTTCCCGCTTGTAGACACACTCTATCTCCCTCTGGCAGAAGCCCTTTGTCTCCTTCCAGTAGAAACTTTATGTCTCACTCTGGGAGACGACCTCTGTCTCCCTCTGGGAGACACCTTTTGTCTCCCTCCGGGAGACAACCTCTGTCTCCCTCTGGTAAACACCCTTTGTCTCCCTCCGGGAGACAACCTCTGTTTCCCTCTGGGAGACATCATGTCTCCCGCTGGTAGACACCCTTTGTCTCCCTCCGGTAGACACCCTCTCTCTCCCTCTGGGAGACACACTTTGTCTCCCTTTGGTAGACAACCATTGTCTCCCTCTGGGAGACAAACTGTTTTCCTCCGGGAGACAACCACTGTCTACCTCTAGGAGACAACCTCTGTCTACCTCCGGGAGACAACCTGTGTCTCCCCGTGGGAGACACCCTTTGTCTCCCTCTGGGAGACAACCTCTGTCTCTCTCTGGGAGACAACCTATTTTCTATTTCTAATTCTTTATACACCGAGACCCTTCAGCAACAAATAACTTTGGCTAAAAAAATAAATCTAATTACAATCATTTTTAAAACAGAAAACAAACTACTTCTGATCTTCCAGGGGGCCGTCTTTGTATTCATTTTCAGCTCATCAAATGACTTTTTAACTGTTTTTATATTGATACAAGGTAGGGAGCTCCCTAATATTCATAGGAATCTTGTTCCAAGCCTTTAGAGCTGTGTAAGAAAATCTCTTTTTAGAATATTCCAGATCATATTTTGGAATTTGAAGGTTCTCACAAAATCTAGTATTATAGTTAGGGTAATGAGATCTCCGTTGAAATTTATTCCAAAGGTTTTCTGGACATAGCCTTTTCATGATCTTATATGTCATGACTGATGGATCGAACGTAATGAGTTGTTTAACTTGTAAAGAATTCTTCGACCAGTCATCCTTTTTCCTGGCAGTGTTATCGAAATGGCCCTGTCTTGAAAACGCTGTAATGATTCCATTTTGGAGTTGGATACCCTACCCCATATGACATCAGCGTATCTTATATGACTCTCTACGAGCGCACGATAGACATTGCTTAATTGAGATTGCGAAACAATGTTTTTTAGGGTTTTTAAAGAAGCAAGGCCCCCGCGTACTTTCGCTTTGATAGCTTTAAATTGGTCCTCCCAATTGAGTCCATGATCGATAATTACCCCCAATGATTTCGTTTTCTTCACTCGTTTTATTTCTGAGCCATTTAATTTTACTTTTTCTTGCTCGGTTATCTTATTAGTTCTATTTGGGTGGCCCATAAACATATATTCTGTTTTTTGTGGATTAGCACTTAATTTATTTAGTCGCATCCACTCAGAAATATCACTTAATTCATCTTGGGCTTTGCGAACCAACTCATCGACACTTGAAGATATCAACGATACTTGAGTATCATCAGCATACATGCCAGCCTTAGATGCTTTCAAACATTTTTCAAAGTCACTTAGATACACTATGAACAGAAGAGGGCCCAAACAGGATCCTTGAGAAATCCCGCATGTGACAGTCTTAGTCCTAGACTCATAGCAGTTAAGCTTATAGTATTGTTGTCTGCCTTCCAGATATGATCTGAAGGCAGAACAACCTGTCTCCCGCTGGTAGACACCCTTTGTCTCCTTCCGGTAGACACTCTCTGTCTCCCTCTGGGAGACACCTTTTGTCTCCCTCTGGTAGACAACCACTGTCTTCCTGTGGGAGACAGCCTGTCTCCCTCCGGGAGACAACCTCTTTCTCCCTCTGGGAGACAACCTGTCTCCCGCTGGTAGACACCATTATTGAATACTTATAAAAACATTTTCCCTTCAGTTTAACAAGTGTGTGAAGTAGACGTTTTCAAGCATCCCAGATTGTGTGATGATTTCTCACATCTAGTGACTAGAAACTTTCTTGCTGATGCAAAGCTCTGTTGAAGTCTCACGTCGATGAAATAGATGTTTGAAATGATTTAAGCAATCTCATCGGTTGTCACATTTTTTTATATATTTCCTAATTAACTTTTACTTCAGTTTAACTAGTGTGCGAAGTAGATGTTTTTAAGCATCCGAGATTCTGTGATGTTTTCTCACATCTGGTGACTAGACGTTTTGTTGCGACTGCAATTCTCTGTTGAAGTCTCACGTCGATGGACTAGATGTTTGAAATAATTTAAAGGGTCTCCTCAGTGGGCACATTTTTTATATTTTTCCCAAGAAACATTTACTTCTACTGGATTCACCCAAGCAGTGACCACTAAATATCCACGTATAATGACAACCCCGAGGCCTTAAAAAAAAGAAAAGTAAAATGAAAAACATTTAAACGAAGAACAGACAGAACTATTAAGAAAGATATAGAACAAAAAATAAACAAAACAAAAAGGCGTTGCAAAGAAAGAGTGCTTGGTGGTTGCGTGGTTTGTAGCAGAGTTTGGAAAGAGCTTAATCTAAACGACCGGTTTCCTTGATGAATTTTAATGTTAGCTCGAGTATATTCCTGTTAACATTATTAGGGAGGTTTTCATCACCATACAATAAGAGCTGCGTTAGAACCTCATTTGAAAGATTAGCATATCCAAATGGTCGTAACAGTGGAAGAATTTCAGCAAGAAGGTTTTGTCGTTGAACTGCAAAAGATGGTCAAAGCAACAAAAAGTGCTCCGTATCCTCAACACCATCGTTGGTAGGGCACAGTGGGTTTACAATGTCCTTAAAATTATGCCTGAATTTGTGAAAATTCAATTTGCTGAGACCCACTCTAAGCTGAGTAAGGTGTGATAATCCCATTGGGTCATGAATCCCGAAAACAGATTTTGCAGGGGGGCGGATAATCGACAAAAGTTTCTTCTTAAAAACAGTGACAGACAGTGAAGTAGATGTTTTTAAGCATCCGAGATTCTGTGATGTTTTCTCACATCTGGTGACTAGACGTTTTGTTGCGACAGCAAAGCTCTGTTGAAGTCTCACGTCGATGGGCTAGATGTTTTAAATGGTTTAAACGGTCACTTCTGTTGTAACATTTTCTGTTGTAACATAGATAAATGAGAAGAAAATGGTATACCCTGACCCCCAAACATATACCCTGACCCCCCAACATATACCCTGACCCCCAAACATATACCCTGACAAACAAACATATACCCTGACCCCCAAACATATACCCTGCCCCCAAACATATACCCTGACCCCCAAACGTATACCCTGACCCCAAACATATACCCTGACCCCAAAACATATACCCTGACAAACAAACATATACCCTGACAAACAAACATATACCCTGACCCCCAAACATATACCCTGCCCCCAAACATATACCCTGACCCCCAAACATATACCCTGCCCCCAAACATATACCCTGACCCCAAAACATATACCCTGACAAACAAACATATACCCTGACCCCAAAACATATACCCTGACAAACAAACATATACCCTGACCCCCAAACATATACCCTGCCCCCAAACATATACCCTGACCCCCAAACATATACCCTGCCCCCAAACATATACCCTGACCCCCAAACGTATACCCTGACCCCAAAACATATATCCTGATCCCAAAGATATTCTCTGACACCCAGACATATACCCTGATCCCAAATATAAATCCTGACCCAAAAACATTTACCCTAACCCGAAAACATATACTCCCTCTGGTAGACATCCTTCTGGTAGACTTCTAACTCAACCTCTGGTAGACAGCCTGTCTCCTTCTGGCAGACAACCTGTCTCCCTCTGGTAGACAACCTGTCTCCCTTTGGTAGATAGCCTGTCTCCCTCTGGTAGACTTCCCATTGAACCTTTGGTAGACAGCCTGTCTCCCTCTGGTAGACTTCTCATTGAACCTTTGGTAGACAGCCTGTCTCCCTCTGGTAGACTTGTCATTAAACCTCTACTCCAAACACAAATTAAACTGAAACAAAGTTTATTGGCAACTATATAATAAATGTGACAATCAAAGAGGACATTTAAATCATTTCCAACATCTATTCCATCGACTTGAGACTTCAACAGAGCTTTGCAGTCGCAACACAACGTCTAGTCACTAGATGTGAGAAATCATCACAGAATCTGGGATGCTTGAAAACATCTATTTCACACACTTGTTAAACTTAAAGACAAGTGTATTCGCAACTATATAATAAATGTGATCATTGAAGAGAACATTTAAATCATTTCAAACATGTATTTCATCGACGTTAGAATTCCACAGAGACTTGCAGTCGCTCAAAAACGTCGAGATACTAATGTGATTAATCATCACAGAATTAGGGATGCTTGAAAACATCTACTTCACAGATTTGTTAAACTGAGAGAAAAGTGTATTGGCAACTATATAATAAACGTTACCATTAAAGAGACCGGTTAAATCATTTCAAACATCTATTCCATCGACTTGAGACTTCAATGGAAACTTGCAATCGCAACAAAGCGTCTAGTTATTAGATGTGAGCAATCATCACAGAATCTGGGATGCTTAAAAACATCTACTTCGCACACTAGTTAAACTGAAGTAAAAGTGTATTGGAATATATATGAAAATTGTTACAACAGAAGTGACCGTTTAAACCATTTCAAACATCTAGTCCATCGACGTGAGACTTCAACAGAGCCTGAAAGATACTGAAAGATTTAGTAGGCTACTGAAAAGGATTAGCAGGCTACTAATAGTAAACGTAGTAAAGAAGCTACCGTTGTCTTGTTATAGCTAGGGGAGCTTTCTTACTTCTTTCGAGATTAATAATCTAAAAGAAGTATAGAACTCCCAGAATCTGCGTTTTTAACCACTGTTCACGGATGGTCCTAAACGGAAGATGGAGACGCGAGAGCTACTTTGCAGCCGAGATTCGACAAAATTAGTTCTACCAATCTAAGCAATACATCACAAATGCCTTTGAGTGAAATGTGGAAAAACACTATTTTCTAAAAATAAGCTCAAATCCAGGTGTGAGGACCCGAAGCCAGACACACCGCACCAGTAGAAGGGAGAGTAGTTTACCCCTAGCATCCCCACAGCTTCCTTCGTTTCTCTTGCTTACATATAACGTCGTGCAGAATTATGTTAAAAAATCAAGTGATCTGATTAGTTCAGCTGATAAATGTCAAGAAGCGCGCTATTTGAATGAAACACAGTAGGTCCTTGTATTTGATGGAATGTATTATAGTTGTAGCGCTCTCAGTTAAATCAGCTGGTGAAACTAACATATGTATTGAGTGCATCTTGGTGTCTGACTTCCAGGCTCCAGGGCTCTACCATTGCCATACTGTGGGTATCAGAGACTTTCTTCAGCCCTGGTACTATGGGTACCATTGCCAGCACTCAATAAGCAAACAATAAGATGAAAAATTCTTTCTTTATCATTTGATCTAGATTAAATGCAACATCATCTATTACTAGTCCTTTCGTTGTAATATTTGCCCAAATCTTTGCTGTTAATGCCATTTTTACCTTCATATAAATTTAAAGGCAGCTTCTTTTCCTGGCTAAGATGTATTCTCCAGATGATTCTTTCACATGCTCAAACTGTAACATCAATACATTCTCCTGTTGAAAGATTTGACTTTTTGAGCCAGCGTTAATGCAATAACATTTGTCATTTCTCCATTCAGCATGAGATACATTTATTTCTTTGCAGTAATAGAAACACAGCCATTTCGATTTTCCTTCGCTGTAATTGATGTTTGTATTGAATGTACAATTTGCTTCCCAAGATACACCAGCTGAAAATCAATTGACAATAAGCTTACATAAGCAATAGAGACACTTTGAGAGTATCCTGCTGAAAACAATAATCCCTGAAACTCCGAATAGAAGTTTTCTCGATTTCTGTCTTCATGAAATCAGAGTCAGCAGAGATTTGTGCTGTATTTCTGATGAAACTGTAAATCGTGTTAAGTTAGGAAAGAGGCTTATGGTAAAGATCATTGAAGAAGTACCTGGTGCGATAAATGTGCACTTAAATCCAGTTGAAGCTTTTGTTGTAAGTGAATTACCACAGTAACAATCACGAGAGGAAATTTCAAATGACATTGCCTTGGATCCCTGGCCTTTGCAAAGGAGGTAGCAAGATTGAAAACTAGAGGTTGATTTCTGAACTAATGTTCCAACCTCGCAGTCTGGCATTTGCTCTGTAAAAAAGATACGTTTATGCAAAAGTCTTGATGAAAATACAGTATCTAAATGCTTTCATTTTATGATCAGTATGATTTAAGGTTGCGGTAACTAAACGTTTTCTGGGTAAAAATATCTATTTTTGAATTCTTCGTATTCTGTTAGCCGAACCTTCAAGGCAAGCAATGATACCTTGTTTGAAGCTAACAGAAGTGTTGAAAATGGAAAAAATTTCATGTAAACGAAGGTTTCAATAATATTTTTGATCAAAGTTTTCGTGTGTGGTCTTTAAAATCCATACCTAATCGCTTGACCTGTTAAGCCGATAATCCCTTAGGCCTTGTAGCTTGAATTTGCTTGAATTTTGCGTTCTTGTATCTTTGTGTTTATTGGGTAATTATTTGATTATGTGATCCAGATGTGTATTTAGCCAATGCCTATGGGTAAAATTCGGCATACCGGAAAACCAGGACCCAGGATATGACAAGACCCAGGACCCAGGACCCAGGACCTAGGACCCAGGACCTAGGACCCAGGATATTTTCATATTTGATATTTTCACCTGTATCGCTTTCGAATCCTTTGTAAGGTTTCTTAGCTTTGCGACTAATTTTTTTCATTAAAATTTTCTTTAGAGTTGCTTAAATTGTAACAAACTTGTATTCTTTTGGTACAGTGATAATTTTTCTGGAAGAGATCAAAACAGCTTCCTATTGGTGGTTTCTTATAAAATGAAAAAAATTGAACGCATCTGATAAAGTGCAGAAAGAGATTTCTTTGAGAGCTTATCGTGTGATCTTTTGGCGTGACTGATCAAATTCATAATCAATACCGTTATAATTTCTTTTAATCACTTGGCAAAATTTCTGATGACCCAGAAAGCGGGCTTTGCAAGAGAGACTATTTACTTTGATGAAGGAAGTCACCTGGAAAATTTTACCTTTTTCGTCTATTTCCCGTATCATATTTATCGTAAGATATTTGTGTATAATCTTAACACTGGAAATGCTTAAAAAACACCTGTTCAGGAGGGTATGGGTAGTGAATATGAAGACTGTCATGGAAACATTAAGAACCTCGTAGGAAACTCCGAGTACTAAAAATCTGACAATCTTTTGTTTAAATTACATGTCCATGCCCCTTTGAGGAGGTCTCTGGTACATGCTCAAAGCATTGCATCTAAATTCAATTCAATTCAGTGCAAATCAAAGTGTTAAGATTATACACAAATATCTTACGACAAATATGATACGGGAAATAGACGAAAAAGGTAAAATTTTCCAGGTGACTTCCTTCATCAAAGTAAATAGTCTCTCTTGCAAAGCCCGCTTTCTGGGTTATCAGAAATTTTGCCAAGTAATTATAAAAGAAATTATAACGGTATTGATTATGAATTTGATCAGTCACGCCAAAAGATCACACGATAAGCTCTCAAAGAAATTTCCTTCTGCACTTTATCAGATGCGTTCATTTTTTTATTTTATAAGAAACCACCAATGGGAAGCTGTTTTGATCTCTTCCAGAAAAATTAGGACTGTACCAGAAGCATATTTGAAGCCAATTCAAAGTTGAGAAACCTTTTTGGAACAGAAATCGTTTCACCATCCCAAATAAAAGTATAGTCTATCTCAAATTAGAGGCCATCTGCAAATGCTCGCGAGAAAACGACAACAGAAGTGTTTTGCAAAGTAACTTTGCGCTATTGCACATCTCAGGTGACATCAAGTTTGAGATATTATTTGTTCAAAGGACAGTCCTCAGTGAACTTTGATAATTGTGAAATACAAGTTTGTTACAATTCAAGCGACTCTAAAGAAAATATTACTGACAAAAATGAGTCACAAAGCTAACAAACCCTACAAAGGATCCGAAAGCAATACAGGTGAAAATATCATAATATGAAAATATCCTTGGTCCTGGGTCCGAGGTCCTGGATCCTAGGTCCTGGGTCCTGGTTTTCCGATATGCCGTAAAATTCCTTTTTCTCAGGACTCACAAATCCACGAGGTACAAGTGCGAAAAAGCTTTTTGTACCCTTTTAGCCAATCGAATGGCTCGAAAATTTGCACAAGGCTAGGACAGACTTGGAGCTTGGAAAGTGTGCATCAAATTAGCAAAATACAACTGTTGGAGGGCAGCAAAATCATTTGCTAATTTTTCATAGCATGTAGGTTCAAAGAGAGAAGAAATTTGAAAAATCCCAGACATATTTTAAATGCTTAGGATCTGCACTTCTTACCGATACAAGTCAGATTTTGTTACCTCAAATGCAGGGGTACAAAATAGCATTTGAGGGTGGTACACTCTTTAAGCAATAAAATTGCCTGGAAAATATCATTTTAAAATATTTGCCAATAATTTTGATATTGGAATCCCCACATTCTTGTGTATCGAATGATATATAGTTTAATTGGACTCCGTTAATAGTTTGGCTTTTAGGGAGCGAAAATCAAATTTCGTGTTAGAAACGTTTACTGTAACCTTGAACTGTCATTTCTATTTGAATAAACTCTTTTATTCCACCCACCAGTATACCAACAAGATTGGTCAAGAAAAGCTGCCCATGAAACAATTCAGATTTTTATGGAACTGAAAGTTTCACATATGGTGATTTTCAGGAGACTCAGTAAGTGCAAGTAAAATGAAAACAATTGTTCCCATATTGTTCCGTTCCTGCATACCTTGCAATGGAATGACTGTTGTTGTCATTATCTCCTCTGATGAAGTGATCATTAATGTTGTTGCTGTTGTTCCTGGCTTATGACTGGCAATAACCATCATTTCTGTAGATAAAAGAATGTTGATAAGTATACTCTTGCCTGCAACAGATCGCTAATGGAAGCATGGGTATTGTGGACACGATTCGGGTGCTGATCTTGTCCCACGGCTGCCTTGGGAGGCCACGTCGATCTGGGAACTAGTTCTCAGGTCGTTATCTTCAGAGCACGGACTTTAGGCCCATTTCAAATTGTCGAGAAATCAAGAAAGCGAAGATAAACAATGATTAGAAAACAAGAAAGGTAACGAAATACCTTTATTCATTTAGGAACATTTAGGCCAGGTACAGTGGACATGATCAACACCTAAATCGTGTCCACAACAGCCATGATTGAAGTGAAAAGATATAGAAGCAGAGAACATGGGAAAATTGCAGCGTTAGAGAAAACTCATTTTGAAAAGTTGGAAGAGATTTCATTGCTCCAAAAAGCGGCTAGGGGATACCTATCAATTGCTGCTGCCGTAGTAGGTTTGTATAAGTCGTGAAAATGAATTGAGAACTCATCGAGCTGCTATCGAACATTTTTTTGCTAATTGATTCATCTCATAAAACACTTCTAGAGAATTTGCAATGTAAAGGCTGATTTCCAGTCAGTGGAATTTTCAGAGCGGGCGGAAGTTCTATTGAACAAACGTCTCGAACAAACGCAGTATGCAGCATCTTTGGCTGTGACTGGGGCATGGAGAGGTACAAGTAAGCAAAAGCTTTACGATGAACTTGGTTGGGAATCTTTGTACCAGAGACGATGGTATGGGAGACTATGCCATTTCTTCAAGCTAAAGCTGACACAGTATCCAGCATATCTTTTCTCTTTAATTCCTCCTGAACCTTCCTGAACGGCAGATATCATATGATCTGCGTAATCCTCAAGCCTACGCCCAAAATAGAGCCAGAACTGATCGCTTTTCCAATTCCTATTTTCATAACACGTTATATGAATGGAATAACCTACCAACTGAAATACGCGCTTCTAAATCCATTGCTGAATTTAAACGGAAACTAATTGCATTGATAAGACCGGTCAAAAATACCATTTATGGAGTATCTGACTTAAAGGGTATTAGAAATATAACCAAGCTTCGCGTACAATTCAGTGATCTAAATGCGCATAAATTTCACCACAATTTTGAGTGCCTTAGGCCTATATGTAATTGTGGTGTGGCTAACGAGGAAAACGAGCATTATCTCCTGCATTGCACCCACTTTAATCAATTCCAGAGTATCTCTTTGGCACTGTCAGGGTATTGATATCGCAAACCTGGATTCAGAAACATTGTGCAACTTGCTTCTTTATGGCAGTTCTAATATGAATATGATTGACAACAGGATAATAATTGAAGCAACGATTGAGTACATCGAAAAAACAAACAGGTTAAATTGATTGTGGGTGCTGGCGTGTTGCCTAGGTGAAGGGATGGGGTTTCTTTGTCCTGTTGCTTGGGTGGCATGTTAGTATCTGTGGGTCAGCACGAAATAAATTTTGCATAACACAATTATCTAGCAGCTCTCCCTTCTATCTTCTATACAGTTCCACACCAAATCATCCAAATGCTCCCATAGTGCTTACTTCCATCGTCATTTTGTACCATCAGTTTCGATGTGATGGTACAAAACCGATATTAGACAGCATGGTTTGAGTTTGGTGTGCAACTGCAAGTCCCTTTCTTTCTTTCTTTCCTTCTTTCCTTCTTTCCTTCTTTCCTTCCTTCTTTCTTTCTTTCTTTAATTTTTGCTGTTTTTTCTTCCCTATTTTTGAGTTGTATTTGAAAATTGTAAGTGCCGTTCTTGGTGAAGGCCAGATGACCTAGTGTCTTCTTACACCAAGAGCGGTACAGTATTAATGTATTTAAGTTAATTTTAGTTTTAATCTTTCATGAATAGAAAAAAAAGTTCTGTTGCGTGTGAGAGAAAATGGCGCTCTGAAATTGGATAGATAGTCACGGCAGAGGATGAGGATTCTTATTGTCTAGGATTCCGCCGGCTGGGAAAATTCCACTGACTGGAAATTGGCCTTAAGTGAATGAAAGGTGCATCAATACATAAATAATTTATTTCAACATATTGTTATGGTAGTTTCACTTACGTTTGCAGATATATCCTGGACATTCACATGAATCAAAACATGTTCTTTCAATTGGGCACGGATTATGCTCTTTGCAGTTCTGTCCTACCTGATAGAGATGATTTAAATGGAACATTATATTAGCGTCATCATCATCATCATCGTTATCATCATCGTTATCAACATCGTTATCATCATCATCATCATCATCATCATCATCATCATCATCATCATCATCATCATCATCATCATCATCATCATCATCATCATCATAAGGTGTATCCATGTTATTCCAGCAAGTAATAGTTTCTCAGTACGGGCAAACACGAATATAATTTGACTGTGTGCCAATCTAGGATCCTGCTGCAAGGTCTAGGATCCTGCTGATTACACCACTGTGCCAGAATACCTTCAATCCTGAAATACCCTTCACTGCCCTCTTGCGAGGAGCGAAGCAAAAGTTTCGGGGCTGATATTTGACATCATAACTCTTCTCACATAGGAGCAATGAGCTGCTTCATTGGTGAAACAGAGAAAGTGGGCCAACAGACTGCAAAAAGTAATAAAAGGGCAAATACAAGGTCTGAAAGAACCTTGGAATCCCATCAGGAATCCTAGGAATCTTTCGCAAAATTTGGAAGAATCCCAGGAATCTTCGAGAAATTTTGTGAGATTCCGGGGATCTTGGAATCTCGTACGCTATCATGAGGAGTGATTTGCCCCTCAGGCAAACAGTAGTGGGGCCAGCTCTGAAAAATCTGGAAGAAATGCGGGATATTCCGACGCAATTTTCAATCTAAAGGTATGCCCAACCAATTTTATGCCATTTTTTTGACAATTTTTGCCAACTTGTGGGATTTGGGGGTGCAAGTCTCCCCAGCCCCCCCCCCCGTGGCGCCGCCAAAGCGAGCAAATAAAGTGCACTACAGGCGTATCATTAAGGTCACAACGAATCTAAGGATGCATTGTCTTAATAAGGCAAATAATTCGCATTACCTGGGTTTCATTGTACATCGTTGAGTAATAAGTCCAACCTTCCTTCTCCACTGTTGAAACATTATCATTCTGGTCCTCTACGGATCTGTTATTTAACTGACAAATAGCATCAGTTTTTATGGTATTAATAGATTTACACGCATTATTTTTCATGCATTCGAGCTTGCACTCTTCTGTACTGACATGCTCAAGAGTTTTAAATGCAAATCCAGCATGGAGCGCTCTATTACTGTACATTGCACTAAAGTTTCCAAATAGCTTGCAACTTAGGCGAAGTATGTGAGATTCCATGAAGCGAGTTGATGCAAACAGTAATATGCTGAAAAAGAATGTCTTTGAATGATTGTAAATCAAAAATCTACTAAATGGTGAATCCTAAGAAGACGATAACGGTCAGGAAGGTTGTTCTTCTTCGATTGTCAATCAAAGCAAAGATACTTTGGTAATATCTATTTAACAGCGGACATGTTTAATTAGATCTTAAAATTTACATGGAATAAATCGGTCACTCTCTTCAGAAAAATATTTCCAAAAATATTAAAAAAAGACCTAAAACCATCATCGAATTTCATTTCTAAAACATTTCTCCGAAAGGGTAAGCTGTGTGTTCATACTCCTGTAAGGTTATGAAATATGATCATCATTTCTTAGCCTTTTTGAATTTTCTTCGAAGGTGTTTTGCCGCAAAATCCCTCATCATTTCCTGCATTTCAAAAGAGAATGACGGACTAAAGCCAGGGAATTTTCAAATTTAAAGGTATTGAGTCCATATGGATAGCGATCTCATGACCAATATCAACTTCTTTTCAATCATAAAACAAAAGTTGTCATTCAATCCCTATACAAATGAAACCAAAGAAATTCCTGAGGATAATGGAAGGATTAACAAGTCTTTGGTCTCCACTACTAATGACTTTTGCACGATTGTACGATAACAATGGGTTGTCAGCGATTTGTCAGCAAAAATTCAGGACAGCGTTAGCGCTCAAGTATTTATATGGACTCAATTCCTTTAATTAACCATACCTGCTAGTAAACTGTCCGCCCCTAAGCCTTTGGCTTTCATAGTAATAGAACAGTAACCTTTCAAAAAGCATCGCATTGCTTCTCAGCCGGTATTCAGAGTTTGGCTATACAAAATACCTTGTATGATAGAAGGCATTGAGATATTTTTCCTCCATGTTGTTTTTCGTTGATTCTAATGGCTGTATTTTCTTATTTGCTTTATGCTTAATGGTCATTTATGCCCAAAATTCACTGATACTGAAATCTCACTGCAAATCAAAACGCGTACAGATCAGGGAAATGCGTTATCTAATGAAACATGGTACAATTTCTTCACAAACATATTTAAGATGAAGAATTGCATCATAACAAAGAGAAGGAACATTAAATAACTTTACCAGTAATGACTTCATATTATACATTTCTTCCCCTTCAACTAAATTTGCCTGTCCGTCCATGTGAATTAAGATTATTTACAAAAGTGTAGTGACTTGAAATAGCAAAAATTTAACACTCACACCGTGAAACTGTTTTGAATTGGCGCCATTCTGAGAGATGTCTGAATTTACCCTCGGCTGTGACGATCAATCCTCTTGGTGACAAGAGCCATCATATTTCATTTGACTATATGGAATTTCAAAGACATGTTGAATAAAATACATTATATAGAACCACCATGAACATTGTTGTCTTAAGACCAGCATGATCTACATACTAAAGTAGTAACTTATTTGCATATGGTCAATTACCTGTAAGTCAAAAGAAACCGAAATGAATGTTAAATGAATAATGTTAACCTGAAGAACACAGACTTTCTTCTGAAAGATATCATTGACTTGACAACATCAGTTACATCTGAAGAAATATGAAAACTTCTGAACATCTTCTTTCCACTGAAATATAAGATTTGCACAAGGGACTCTGCAGGCAGTGTGCATTTTGAATGTCCTTTCTTCAAATCAACGCTCGTTATCTGTGATAAAATATTAATCAAACGAATTGATCAGCTTGATTCACTTTCTCGCATTTTTTTGTTGACATAAAAGGAATTTCCTCTTAAAATACAAATTGAATTATCCCTACTGTGCCCTGGGCCCCGGTTCGCATTCCTCCATTGTTTTGCAAAACTATTTCTACGACAGTGTTCACACTGATCCTGGAGGAAACAGTTAAAACGAAGGTTTTTGAAAACGCTGTCAAAAGTGGATATCCATAAAGATGGAGGCTTCTGAAAATGTACTGGATCAATAAAAACGCACAAAAATGGAGCAATGTGAAACTGGGATTTAGTGGAAGCAGCACGATTAAAATCGATGCCAAAGCCTGAAGAGTTGAAAATAAAAAAAACAAACTGTACTTTGCAAATGAATGATTAAAATCCAGATCATATTTTCTTCACTCGCAAACATATAATTGACATTTTGGTGCAGGCTCGTTGCATTGTGTTCTACAAAGTGAATGCTTGCCGAAAACTTCAAAGGCATATATAATAATGTACATAACTGCTACATTAGATTTGCTTTAAAAAAGGAGATATGTCATAAAGAGCATTGCTACAGTGAATAACGGTGAACACATGATATGCCGGATGTGCGGTAGCCAGTCTGCACATAAAATTTAAGATCAAAAAAATTCCAACTGCTTACAGCGAAGTCCCAAGTAAATTTTCCTTGAAACTAATCAATTATTGGTGAGAAATTAATTGCTGTCCATTTTGCCAACTACGTCGTTTGAAACATATCTAATTAATAAAGGCACACTTGTTCATAATAGCATGTCCTAAAACTATTTTCCATCTGGAAAAAAGAACACGGCTTGATTTATCATTCTTGCCCATTTATGAATAAAATCGCACATTTCATTTATCTAACAATTCCAATAATGAGACTACAATAAGGCACTGCATATAAGAAACCACTTTTCACACCTTAGCCTAAAATGTTTCTTATATCTATGATACTTCTCAATATTTTAGGCTCAAGTTTCTTAAGTTTTTAATTTCTTTTCTAGAAAATCATAGAAAATTTAGTTACGGCTGAATGGGGTTATTTATAGATATATTGGCCATATTTAGAAGTTTGTTATCAATGATTGTCGAGAACATCAACAAAATTTTGGTAAAAATCTGTTAAAATCCAAGATATCTTGCTAGCAATTTCTTATCAACCTTGCAGGAAATGGCATACTCTCAGATCATCAAACAAGAATTTAGTGTCTATCAAAATAGAAACTTATTTTGGATGTGAGTCGCAAGGATTTCCTATAAGTAGGTGGGTTAATCATTTCTCAGTAGGTCAGTAGCCTGAAAGTTTCTTTTAGGTGGTTTCTTAAATGTGACGCCTTAATTATATTCTTAAACCCTAACTGAAACAAATACTTTAGACTAAACCAATAATTTTGTCTTTACTTAACTTTCTTCTTGATTTCAGTTTGAGAAGCAGTTTTCTGACTTCATCCAAGATGAAAACAGACGAGGCTATTGATACCAAAAGAAGCAAATCAACTGCATTTAAAGCTTCAGTTTGGAAAATTGCTTGAAGTGGTGGTGTATAGATGACCAACATTTGACCAAGGATTGAACCTAAAACTGCATACATAAACATTCGATTCGAGAATAAGCCAATTTCCACTACTGATTTCGTCTGAAAATAAATAAAAAGAATGAGATAAAGTAATTCCCTTTCTGGCAATTTCTATCAACATTTTGTTCAAAATACATGGTGAAGCAGGAAGTCTTTTTAAATATCTAATAAAATCAACGGAATGCGCCATTTTAAAGAAAATTACGGTGGACTGCTTTAATCACAAGATGACAAAAGGATCCCGAAGACTGTAGACTGCCAGTTTAGTAATAAAGGAGCAATTAAGAATATTATGGAAATTTTTGATATACGGAAAAGAGAATTGGAAGATGATTTATAAAATTTTCATAAACTTTCACCAAATAATCAAAGCTTCGCATGTTGTTAAAACATACAGGATGGAGAAAGTAGTAGGATATTGAACATTTTGTCTAAATTTCAGTTCCAAGAAAGATATGAATAGGTGACAGTTAATTGATGAAGCTAGGTACAGGGGGAAAAAAAGAGTCCCCATTGTTCCTCTAGCTCAAGAGCAGCCACGCACGTATCGAAATCATCAAATACAATAGGCTTATTCTAGACTTAATTTCTAACTCTTCATTTAGAGATGATTCATAAATACACTATGACTTTTTAGACGTTTCGATTTTCATCCTCTTCAGTAACACAAGAACGTAACATTGAGTTTCTGAAAAACACTGAGTTACTGAAGCAACATTGAGTTACTGAACAAGATGAAAATCGAAATGTCTAACATGTCATACTGTATTTCTGAATTATCTTAAAAACATTTATATGCTTAGGTGAATTGGCTCTTCAATTATCGTAACTCTTCAGTTAGTTAGTTAGTTATCTATCTCAATCAACTAACTCTCTAAAACAGTAATTATAAGTGAAAACATGATTCATTCATTTACCTGTGAGCGGCAGCTGAGAGCATTGAACATGTCAAAAAATACAAAACATGTGAATGTCATAGTGGTGTCACGAGGTGTCACAATATTGTCTGCCATCTGAAAAAAATAAATGAAATCTTGAAAAATCATTTTACAATTGAATGAAATATATCTCAATTCATCGAGTCTTCAAGTTAGACTCATGACGTAAGTCCCTCTAACTTTCGCTTGTTGTTGTTGTTGTTGTTGTTGTTGTTATCTGTTGTAGCGACAAGTCTGCAAGGGGAGCGAAACAAGAGAATTTTGGAATGAGTCTATCTTCAAGTAGGCATAATTTAGTCATTAACAATACAGTTTGTATTGTTTAGATAAAATGCGTCCATCACAACATCATATTTCCAAATTTGAAATGTTATGACATACTTCTGCATGGTTTCAAAATGATAACGCGAGCTTCCTTGCTTTGAGAGACTGACTTTGGCTCATTTAATTCAGTTACATCATAAATCAAAACCATCAGGGGCAACGCAAGTAGCTCAGCTCTGGCCCAGATACTGGCTTCATAAGTACATATTTTTTCAACTATGAGGCGGGGTAACCTATTCCTTGTGCAAAGAACTGGACAGGCACAAGAAACCGTAGCCTGCGGACAAGCTATAATCTAATTGCTAAAAAACTGATGAAATGGATCACCTCTCTCCAAAATATGAATAAAGTTCCAAGAACAATAAGGCAGGCCGATGTTATAACTTGAAAAATCAAGAATTTTGTGATCATGGGATTTGATGCTTTCCTTGGAGGACGTTTCATTACGCCTTTATCCACAGGTTCAACTCCAAGGCTGTGAAAAGAATTCAAATCAAATCAATAGTTATTGATACAACTGGAGTATCAAACACTGTTTTTATTGTTAAGATACCGGGTGAGTCAGAAAAAAATGCGGGGTGCTTGCCAATTTCTTGATGTACTTTACATCGCAAATTTGATTCTTAAAATTCAATCTCTTTATAATTACGAGTAATTTTAACAAAATCGTCTTTTGCAAGATTCCTAAAATAAATCTGGGGTTAGGGTTAGGGCCACACGAATAAGGTTACGTTAAAATTAAATCAATATTCATGCCCGAGTGAACTTTCAAACATACGGCTTCTGTAACCAAAAATCTAAATTACACATCCATTGCATTAGAGTAAAAAGAAAAAATTTTTGCTACTTATTTGGTATTCCTGGCAGACTATCATTTAATTGTCTTTGGTAGGATGTAGAAAGTTTTTATATTGTGATGCACTTTCGCAATATAAATAAATCTTTATGCTTATGATTCTAACGAAAAATTCAAAGTATTTTTGAGAAACCAAACAGCGTTTTCTACAGGGTGCTTCAGAAACAACGAGACCCAGTTGTAATTAAATGTAGCTGAACACATCTAAAAATCGAAATTTTAGTAACTGTAATGTACAGCACTTGAAAGTCCAGTCTTTCTTCCTACTACTGATATGCAGTTTGGATACATTAACGTAAAAAACTTCAAATTTATGGTGTTCAGCAGCGAGAGTTGTATTGGCTTAGGTCATACCTATCCAACCGTAAACAATTCTGCAGGGTTGATGGTGTTGCCTCAGACATGCAAGATGTAAAAGTCGGTGTGCCTCAAGGCTCATGTCTTGGCCCTCGTCTCTTCCTTACCTTCCACTGGCCGTCCGGGGTTCAACTGTGTCCATGTATGCTGACGACACCAATGTGTGTCACCAGGCATTGAATATGACTCAGCTGAATGGTGCTATTAATAATGATCTTAAGCGATTGGACACATGGCTTCAAGGCAATAAATTTTCTTTGAATGTTGCAAAAACACACTCCATGCTTATTACTACCAGGCAAAAGCATAACGTTCTCAAAAGTTCAAATCAGAATTTGGAATTGAACATACGTAACAACGAGCTTGACGTTGTCCAAAAAACAAAATACCTTGGTGTCCAAATTGATTGCTCTTTGGATTGGAAAGAAAAAAAAGGCTGTCTCTGCCAAGGTCAAGGCCATTGGCTTTTTAAAGCATGCAAAGAAGTTTCTACCAAGGGTAACTCTTGAGAATCTTTACACAGGTATTGTTGAGCCTCACTTTTGATCTTGTTGTTCTGTTTGGGGTTGCTGTGGTTCTAGCGAAATCAACCAGCTTCAAAAGCTTCAAAACCGTGCAGCCAGGATTGCTACGAATAGCAGCTTTGACACCCCAAGCAGGCCACTCATCGAAAGATTGGGCTGGAGGACCATCGAATAACTCATCAGCAATGAGTCGAAAAGGATGGTCTTCAAGTCGCTCAATGAACTGACTCCGTAATACCTGAGTAGCCTTTTCAAAAGAAATCCACAATGCTCCACCCACTGCCTTTCAAATACAAAGAGGCAAACGGGCAGAAATGTTTCTCTTTTAGGGGATCCAAAATTGTGGAATAGCCTTTCAGCTGAGTCAAAGCAGGTATCCTCTCTAAATAGCTTCAAAAAGTCTATCTAGTGATAACTGCGGGGGTGGGGCCTGCGGTGGTGGCGCTGCATGTCCTTGGGGTGGTGGGATGGCTTGGAGCGAATGGCGGTCATGGTTTTGATTGCTGTTCGCTCTGGGCCGTTGTGCCGCCGGGGGCGGCCGGTGCTGGCGCTGCGGGTTCTACCCCTGTCAGAGACTAGGGATTTGTTTTTCCTTCGCTCATATTTCTATTTCTTATATGTATATATGTATATAATCAATTCTTGTAAATAGGTTTCTTTTAATATCATGGTTTTCATTGTGAATTAGGTATGTTAGGGTAGTTTATTTTGTATTTTTCTGTTCTTATAATGTTTTTACAGGAGGGCCCCTTGAAAAACGGTTTTTGCGGAGGGGCTACCCTCCTTAAATGAATGAAATGAAATGAAAGAAAATTGAATGAAAAAAAACGTAATCATATATCATTTACCAATTCATAGGAAAAGCCAAATGCACCACGCTGTAAGAGCAAAATCGACACCTTTTTCACCACAAAAGATTATAAAACAGATTTTGTCAGAACATTGTGAATTGAATCAATTTCATTGGAAAACCGGCTAAACCCGTTTCAATATCATTGAAAAGAAGATAGATGTGCTTTTAGATACAACGAGTTAAATCGATTCAAAATTTATCATTTTCAAATGAATCTCGAACAAGGTTGATTGCGTTCTTTCTGAAACACCTTGCATAGCCATCCAGAAATAAAGATGCTTGCTTACCTCTGCGCAGGAGGACCATCCATAATAATGTTAATCCAAAGAATCTGCATTGCATTTAAAGGATTGGGAAATTTCATCAAAGTTGAAATTGTGATTAATGATAGTGCAGCAATACTCCTACAATAAAAAAATGTCAAGATAAATTGAGTGTCAAATAACGAGTGAAAAATTACACTAAACTTATTGTTAGCAGATCTTTTGCCGTAAGCTCCAATGGGGGACTTTTATTGGTATGTGACGGGGGGGGGGTCAGACACAGCATATTTTTGAAAAAACCAAAACTATACCGAATTAAGGACATTTTGAGACCCCAAAAATATACTCATTACTTCATGGTGCATAAAAACTAGAGGTTTCATAGCTTTTTCGGCAACTGTGCTGCAATATTTTGGTGAAAAGTCGGCCTAAGCATTAGCAACCCCAAAAATATACTGATCTTGCACCAAATAGCGTACCCACAGGTATATTAGGCAACGTTTCACAAACTAGAAAAGTGTCTGAATAAGGACTGCCCCCCCTGGGCGCAAGCTGGTATACATACACCCAATAATTACTAAAAAGAATTAGAGCACTACTTAGTTGACCACTATGATTTTGAGCAATTCTAGAATTTTTTTCATCCTATTTCAGGAGTTTGTAATGTTTGCAATATTTCAAATCATATCCTTTTATCATGATAGAATTCATTTTGTACCAATGCAATTTCGATCTCCATTCACATAGCACTTGTGTCTAAAATTAAAGTATGGTGCCTTGCAAAATAACTCCCAATCAAAAAAACCTAATTATAGAAATTATGCAAATCCGTAAACTTTGATAAATTATTTGGAACAGGCAGTATTTCAAAAGTAAAACAGGCTTCGACTGCTAGATCGATTGTCGAACGGCTCCCAAAGGAATTAGGAATAACATAGGAAGAAACGTTCAGGGAAACGTACGTGCTGAGCTGAAATCTGACAAAATTTCGAATGTTGTAGTAAATTCCTTTTCCTTCTTCGATTGCTGCCATTATGGTCTTAAAGTCATCATCCACCAAGATCATATCCGCTGCCTCTTTGCTAACGTCAGTTCCTATCTTTCCCATGGCAACGCCAATGTCTGCTCTCTTCAGTGCAACTGCATCGTTAACGCCATCTCCTGTCATAGCAACAACATGTCCGCATCTCTGAAGGGCCTAAAACATTGTGATAAACATAGATGAGCATTAATAACATGTAATTGATAATCTTAAGGTAATATGTAATGTGTCCATTTAAGTACAACGAATTTGCAGGAAGCATGCCAATCTCACGTGATATCTCATGTGATCACTTTAGCAAAAGGGCTAATGAGGTGGCCAGGAGTGATGTAAGCAGACTGATGACTTACTTGGACACTTCCAATGCTGAATTCAAAGGATAGACAAAAAAATTTGATACTTCTGCAATTTGTGACCATTGATTCTCAAACACCCAACAGCAGTAACAATGATATGAACCTCGATGTATTGACGCTGTCGTGCCAAATCGTCGAGGCTCGAGGACGGCAGAGGGCATAGCCACGTTTCATACTGCTGCTCTGAAGACAGATGTAATATTGTGACTTCAGCGTTGTGTAAAGGCGGACTTCCATTCAGTGATTTCTGTTGCGCGTGTGACAGTTAGCGATCGACTTTAAGCGATCGCACAGCTCCCTTTCAATTCCGGTAAGTAGTGCTGAAGCATCTTCGAGCTCTCCAAACTCAAACGATAACATGATCAAAAATGGTTGCTACTAATAGACGGTTAAAGCTGTTGCTACTACTTCGATGGAGTGGATGAAAATGAGAAGAACAATAGGAACCAGGGCGAATGGGAGAATGCTCACGTCGTCTGGACTAACTTTCCCTGCTGGGTCTGTTACAACGCTGGCGATCGATCGCAAAAGTAGGATGAGCTTCTATTTTGTGTGATCGCGCGCTCTGATCGTGCTACCAAATAACGCAAAGTACGCATGCCCAGACTGCAAATCGATCGTAAATTGTCGCGCTTGCGACAAAATGCACTCAATAGAAATCCGCCTTAAAAATTGTTCTTTCTTTTACTTCAGCTACTTTCAACAACCTCAATTATCTGCATCTATTCTCAAGCTCAGGGACGTTCAGGTGTCGAATCAGGCAGCCTTCTTGAAAATCCCTGACTCTTGTTTGCATATGCTCTGCTAGTGATCTGTATGTGATCAGTTAAATTCTGTCAGTCACAATGCAATCTTGCCAGCATCGTGTCAGCTTTTGCCAGAATGCATACGCAGCTGTACTTACATGGACACATCACTTAAAATTGAAAACAAATTATTCGACAATGCCAAAAGCCCTCAAACCATGGTATATACCCATTACATATTTTCTAAAAGAACAACTGAATGTTGCCATGGAGCACAAATTACTCGAACGATACGAATAAAAGCTCACCTTCACAATAGATACTTTGTTTTTAGGACTGACTCGGTAGAAAATGGAGACCTAAAATGAGACAGATCATGCTAAGAATCATCAAAATCAGACATCATGATACGACCTACTGGTAAGACCAATAATACTAGAAAATATAACAACGAAATATCACACATCAACCTGTTAAGGAATAAATACATGAATCTTGGCAGGGCTTTCAACTTTTCCATAATGAATATAATCACAAATTTTCTTAACGTTGTTTTAAGCCAGGTTTGTTTGATTTTACTGGACTAAGAATTTCTAAAGAGTTCGTTGATTATTTTCACGAAGTAGCAAATTTGACTAATCCAAGTATTAGTAAGACAAATGCATAACAGACCAATCAATGTAATGACAAAATTAAAAGACTATGCAATATCTATAGTTATTGACGTTCCAACACAAAATTGCTTCATCATCAGACTATCAAGTTTCCAAAAGCACGAGGCTATATTCATATCGATAAAGACAATAAACTACCAAAAATGCGTTTTTACAAACCCTAAGTGAAAAATGAAAATGAGGTACGCCGAGAGCACAATACCTAAAACAGACCTAAGACGATCGCGCAAAATTAATAAACCTTCATGAATGAGCAAATCAAAATTATTGTTAGCTCTGACATTTCACTCTGACATTTAGCTTTGACACAGAGACAGTTCATAATTTTCAATATGAAAGCGTTATTTGGAAGATAGATCTATTTACCTGACAGAGGAACAAACCAAGCATCCATATAGGTTACGACTGCTCGGATTTCTCACCTTTTTGTGTCTCACCTATTTGTGGCTTGGTTGAGCCATCAAACCAACAACGGAAAATAATGGATATGTACTGTACGTAAAACAGAGGTGTTTATATATTTGCATATAATTGTTGAAAAGCCCCCTTTAACATGCAGCTTACCTCTTCAATAATACTTTCAAGGTCATAAATATCCATTGAATCAATCTGCTCACCAGAGAGTGTGATCGATAAATCATTTCTTAATCCAAGCATCTTTCCTAAAAATAAAAAATCAACCCATCAAACACTAACCCTATTTTGCAACATATTGAAATTCGATTAAATCCAAATTTTGCCAAAACTTACGCAACAAACATTTTATGTGGAAAATAATATAATCAAGAAACCCAACGTGCCCTCTCGATTCACCAAATGTTGTTAGCAGTGTCAGTAAAATTTCGTCACCATAAGTCCTGGTTGTAAATCTAGTCAACTATCTAATAAACTAGGCAAGTTTATATAAACTGAGATGCAGAAAAAACAACAAACCAATAGCAACGGCAGTTTCCCTTGCATCACCCGTCAACATTTTCACTGATACCCCGCTCTCATTCAAAATATTAATTGCTTCACGAACACCATTTCTTGGGGGGTCCATTAATCCCATCATACCAAGATATGTCATTGTTTGTAAATCTTCACCATAAGCAATTGCAATCACTATAGAGAAGCAATAATCAAGTCATAACTATAAATCAAATCATTGTAATCAATGCAATGAAATTCTAGGTATGATTAATGGTCCTGATATCAAGGAATTTATTATTATTCACAATCATAAAAAAACAATATCTTATCCCTAAGAGCCCTTGATTATAATTCTTTTGGTTGCTAAGACACTGCCTTTACATTCTTACACACTTTCCCTCTCTTTTTCTCTTCCGCAGCTCCCAAATAAGGTCTTTTACGGGCTTTTGATTCCAAAGCGTTCATTACTATTCACCGTCATAAAGCAATAGCCATTCATCCATAAAGAAATAATGAAATGATACCTTACCCCTAAGACCCCTTGAGCCTAATTCTTTCGCTCGCTGCAACACTCTTTCCAAATCTGCTTCTTCAATTTCTTTTTCTGCAACTGTCGCTCCCCAATATTTACATTGTTTTAAAACTCTTTCCGGAGCGCCTTTCAAGTAATATAATTCTGCTGGTCCCTATAAATATTAATAAAATCTTTAAGCATCGAAGCTATGTTAGTCTGGTACATCATGAGAAAAGTCAAGACCAATTAACAAGGTGAAAACTCGTCCTTTGTATAGCTAGGATTAGTTGTTGATCTGTTTCTTTGTCTTTATGAGTACAGAATAATCACATTAGCGAAAGCAACTGAAGTTTTAATATCATTCTGTAATCTTTCTGAAAATAAGGTGAAAAGGACAAGATAAAAAAGAGAAGACATACTTACCTCAGAGGAAGAATATCTACGCTTGCACCTGACGGCCATCCATTTTCTATCAGAATTAAAGGGAACTTCTTCAATGCGTTCATAGAGATCATTAACACCAACTAAACCAAGCTAGAAAAAAACCAAACACTCAAACTAATCACATACTTTGAAAAAATAGCTATCTAAATTGTTCTGAATACCTACAAAGTTTTTGGCCAACATTTCTAAATGCTAAGGGCCTGGCTGTTGCATTGGCAACACATAGGAGCATTTTGCTAAAAATGAATGTTTGAAATCACGTGATCTATTATGACATTCTGAAAGCCCTTTGAGTTTATAATTCATTTAAAACATGATTTCTGTCTGAACTTTTATTGTTGTAAAGAACTTGAACTAGAAATAAAGAATTTTATCAAAACTTTGGACTGGACATATTGAAACCCAGGATAATAATGAAGGTACAAACTGTAAGCCTATCAGATGTGCTAAATCGATTGTGGTCCATTTTTGGTGTCTCTGATTCCAAGAAATTCATTTTCTATAGATTGTATATTTGATGAAAGATTAAATATTCTTCAATTTTTTCAGTGGCAGATGTTTTACTTGGTTTCATCAATAATTAGTGCCTAAATAGGCTTGCCGCGTGACGCCTGCGGCGCAGCGCTGGCCCGCCGTCGTACCGAGTAATTTCTTAGGGAGGAATTTGCTGCGCCTGTTGGCATTTGTAGCTGTTAATTACTTTACGTGGCCAAACTATTGTCATAATGGTTTCGTTAAGGCTCGATCTACGAAATGGCCGTTCATATATATATTCGACAATTGTTCATTCTTCACTCTTGAGGTTCATCACTGCCTTTTCTCCATTCCCTACTCTTTAGTTGTATCCCTAATCTTTCCGTGTGCACCCACTCTTTAACCCTACCTCATCTGGGAGTTCCTAAGAGGGCAGATTCCACTTTCCTCTATTTCTTTGCTCTAAAAGCATGAGTGATTGGACACCCACTGTGTAGCAGTTTGAAATGCATAACAGAAGCAAGCCACCTTAACTTATCGTTTTTTGTATGTTGAACTTATTTTTACTTGGTATACAGCCACCTTTCAATTTCATAATTGTGAAATTTTTCGGTAGTGAGCCACCTTAAGTGCAGAGCCACGTTAACCGTAAAGCCTGTAACTAAGTGAAAGGTGGCTGCATACCAAAGTAAAAATAAGTTGAAACACAAAAAAAAACAATATGTTAAGGTGGCTCGCTTCTGTTATGAATTTTAAACTGCTACACACGGGGTGTCCTATCGCTCATGGTAAAAGTTGCTATGATCATCAAACTTTTGATGGAAGCAATCAAAATCACTTGATTAAGTCACATTGCTCTATTGTTTCTGTTGCTACGACAATAAGAAGAAATAAGTTATGGTTGCCATCATTACCAGTATCACAATTAAAACAATAGAATGAGCACTTTCTTGAAATTTTTTGTTTCTAATCGAATTGAATATCATTAGATACATGCTTATGTTCATAATATTTTTTGGCATCAGATTTTGCTCAACTGATATTTCTGGGTTTCTTAAAAAGGCTATTCTGACCTTAATCTGCATTGTTTCGTGATCTATCATGTTCATGCACAGGTTTCTAAGTATGCAATACCATAAAAAGGGCTGATATTTTTGGTTTGAATTAAACTGAACTAACATTTTAGGGTTGCTTTAAAATCTTTTGAACTGGCTGCCCCCGTATGCGTGTGTGTCGAGTACCCCCTGGGTATCTGACTGACTTCCTTTGTTCAACCTTTAGAATTCATGTCACACTCAGGGCTTAGATCCATAGATACTGCCTCGAAAGCAATTATCCTAATATATCTGCCGTCCGCTTTAAGCATATTAAGCAGCAAGTAAAGAAAAGAATAGCATTGGTAACATATTTTGTTGCTGCTAAACATACCCCCTCCCTCGAATAAGCCCCCAGAATATGACCCATCCAAAGATATCTTTTAGCAAAAATTTTTTCTGGTGGCTTTTTCAAGGACTTACTGTAAACTTAGTTGCTGCGATAAGGGCTATGACTCCGTAAAGACCTTGTATACCTTTGGGAAAACCATATATTTCTATGAAAATGTTAACATTGCAGATTAGTCCCAATCGTTGTTCTTTAAAGCATTATGTGATAATGAGGCCCCTAAAGGGGGATGGTTGCTTCATTGCTCCCCTTTTAAAAAGCAGCATGTTCCTTTGCTCCCCTCAAAATTAGCATCGTGCTCCCAATAATTCCTATGATGCTTCCATTCTTCGTTTAGATTGAAATATTTAAAGCCAAGTCGTCGATTGGTTTCTGAGATGGTTGCTAATTTTGCTTCAGATTTCTCGTGATCTATCAGGCTTGGCAAATCTGTCATTGGACTGTCTTCCCTAAAAACCTCGGGTAATACATAGATTTGATGATTTCTTGCAGATTTTTTGCACCAGCCTTGAGTGCATTTTTGTGGTGCTGAACAGACCCGTAAGAGCATTTTAGTGAAAGAGGGCATTGATTTGTGTCTTTGGTGCAGCAAAGATTGGGGTCTGGAGAGATGAACTCGGAAAAGTTTCAAGAGCACGTTCCTTTCTTTGGAGAGGAACGATACTTTTGTCGCAAGACCCCATTATTTTGGCATTTCAAAAGTTTCCAAAACATGGCCGTTTTCTCATTACGGCTCAACATTCCCCTCCCCTTAAAAATAACTCATTGATTGCATTTGGTTACCTTGGCATTTCAAAATAGACAACCTGTACAATAATTGGTGGGTGCATGGTACTTTAATGGAAAGTATGAAACTTTGAAGTAAGTTCTCTAAAAATGCATGTGCTCTCAAGGGCCGTCAAGGTCATGCAGTTTCTATTCATGCTCCTTGGCTTCCGGCCTTTCTTATACCATGCTCCCTTGCTCCCCAAAACCCTATCAGAGCCTGAATAATGAACGATAATAAGATAAGGAACAAAGAGCAAAATTACGGAGACTCAAAAGGACTGGCAGGAAATCAAAACTGGAGTGAACAGGAGCCTGAAAAAATTCCTATACACCTCGGCTTTTTTTGTATACTTAATATCCATTTTCCACTGTCTTCTTTGAAGAGTTTCTTCTCAACTTCAGGTTTGCACATAGATTTTTCCGCTGATATTTAGGAGGATGAGTGCATCTAAGGTTGGTTCGTAACTTGTAGATGTCTTCCAGTGTTTCGCATCGCTGCCATTTTTTGTATTTTTTCTTAGCCAATGATATCTTTGCTGGAACCGATTTCCCGAGAAGAAAGGTAGCTTTTGTCTCCATTTACCCAAATTTTAGAGACAAATTTTGTCTCCATTTACCCAAATGGAGACATTTACCCAAATTAAGAGAACTTGCTAATTCTAGCCCTCTTGAAGCTCACCTCGGTATGAAACAGAATCCGTGAACCTCTTAAACCTCTAACCGCCTGTCTTGGCTGGAAAAAGAAGCTGCACCAATCTAATAAAAGTGTGAGAACACATGAGCTACTGTCTCTTTTTAGCCCAATGCCCCCAGAAAAACTTTCCCTCTCAATGTATCCCCGTTGTAGCTCCCTGTGGTAGAACACGTCCATATCGTTCTTGCTCAAATTTCTCATTTCCAGGAATTTATGAGGAAAGAAAGCCTTGGATTTTGAGGCGTTTTCAGTTCCATTTCGCTCAGAATTAGCTTCTCCTCTCATTCAAGACTCCCGTTAAAACCTTCCTTTATAACTCCTCTGGAGCTTGGCTGGAAAAAGAAAGCGATCTAAGTAAGCCTGGCCTCTCTTTTAGCTTTTTCGTCACATAAGGACTGCAGTACGATAAAGAGCCAATATACTGATAGTCCGGATAAAAATGGATGTACCCCAGCCCCCATATAGCAGACATAGAAAATAAAACCATTATAGGCCGAATTGCTGCATTCAATTTATATAAATTGCACTATAGCTTTTATCTGACTTCTTTCTACTTTCACTTCCATGTACTTCACAGCTATTTTCTTCTCTTGGTCGCTTTTACTATTCTATGAATTTAGTAGCGTCTCCTTTGTTCTTAACTGTCAACGCTTGCAGCAATCTATTGAGTCATATAAGAATGTTACTATTCAAATCAAGAAATTGCCAAAGTTTGCTTGTAAGTATCAGTTTTTTTTACTTTCTAAAATCACAGAGCTGAGTCTCTTTATTGTTATGCTTCTCCTTTCCTCGTTTATTTATTGAATAAAGATCCAAACATTTACAAAGCCTATTCTAAAGACCTTTTCTGGTAACCCTCTCCCATGTCTTCCATATTTTTTGCACCAGCAACCTGAGTAAATCAAAGGCAAATTTCACCTTAATTTCATTCTACTATCTCATTCCAACGATTCCTGTCCCACACACGCTAGTACTCTTTTCTGAAGAGTTCGTAATTCATTGACATTCATTTTTTACGAAGCAGGCCATGCCAACGAACCTCTCTATCCAGTTGCAGATTTTCCTTAACTTTCCTCGAAAGATACGACTTTAACCAATGAACAGTTTCCTATGAATATATCCCCCTTCTGACAAATGGTTTCTTGAAGAACATGCTTCTATAACTTTTGAAAAACGATACCCTGAAACCTGACAATAATAGACGTTATTGAATGAATGGACACTTCATTGTATAAGAAACTCTTTACAAAATTCATGAACCCTTAGATGACCAAAAAATGAGGATCAGAAAATGTTAATTGAGACTGCAAGGTGGAAATAAGAAATCCGTGGAAATCCCCCCCCCCTTTTTGAAATAAAAATTTCTTTTTGACAGGGCTACCGAGAGGGGACAATGAACAATTTGCCCCTAAGGCCTCAGGGTCTAGGGGCTCTCGTAATCAAAGATTTTTGGCATCTTGACAACAGGAGGTGTTCTGAAATGCATTTTAGCCAACCGAAAGGGTGAAAAATGTAATTGTAGAATTTGTAAATTGTTGGTATAAATTAGTTGTAATTAGTTGGTATTAATTAGATTCTTACAACTACGTTCCACCAACTTTAAAGGCTGATTACGATTTCATGTCATCTGATTTGATTTGTGATCAGAACATTTTCTGCTGGCTTCCCTTGCATGGGCCTCATTCCGCGTTTTTGTTCCCAGGCCTCGAAAATGTCTCGGTGGTCCTGCTTTCTGAGTGGGATTTCACCCTGGTGACACCCTTATTTTAGTGTGTGACGCAGCCGTCATACCGAGTAATTGTTTGGGGAGGAAATTGCTGCCTTTTGGCATTTTAGCAGTATAGTAAATCACTTTACCGGAGCAAAGAGACTCTGAGCAATATCCCTTTCCTGTGAACTAATTAACATAATGACCAATGCCTACAGCGTTCATAGGCTCCCCACCTCTAACTTTAGTTATTGTGTCTACAACGGAAACATGAGGCTGTCTGTAATGACAATTGCAACGCGAAAAGAAAAGTGAATATGAGCACGTCAATGTGGGATTCCCAGAATGAACATGCGAAAAGTTTTGTAATGCAAAACCTACCATAGGTCCTTGAAGAAGCCCCTACCTTCAAAAAGGTGCCCCTCGACTAACCCCTACCAAAAGTGTTTTTTTAAACATGCCCCCAGCTAGAAAGCATCGGCGCGGAAAGCTGCTGTTTGTTAAAATTGTTTCTTAGCTGACTTCTTTAGTATCTTAGTATCTAAACACTGGAAAAGCTTCAAAAAGCATCATACAGCTGAGGCACCTAAGGTCTTATCTGGCCCTTTCCCACTCCTTCTGGAGAAAATCTAAGAAATGGAATATTTATTGAAGTATCTAGCAGGAAGACAAAGATATATTTAGGAAGTTTCGTGAGCCTTAGTTCTACAGTATTCCAGTTATCAACCATTTTTGACTTATTATTCCAGCATGTCCTGTTATCCCGTTCCTCGCCTTCCTCTCTTTCTCTAGCCTCTATTTCGCACGGGGAGTCCACCGATCCTTTGACGTTGCCGCTTTGCCCCATTACCCCGCTTTTAGGGTTAATTTGAAAAAACAAAATCTCTATTGCGTTAGGTACGGTGAAGACGAGGATATTTGGAAAGTTTGGCGAGGATTGGTGAAACGGTGCTCGAGTTTTACGTGCAACAAAATTTGCTTCATAAAATATTAATATAGATCTTTGGCTTATAATTCATAAAATACACATATTTTTGAAACAGCAATTTCAGGATTGAAATCAGGACTCCAATGGAACTCCAGATGATTTCACGTTGCCTACAATAAAATTCCAAAGGACTAATTCTTAGTTCTTGATCATGAAATCCGAATCACCGGTAAAACGAAGTGCTCCCTTTTCATCTGAAATAAACCTTCCTTAGTTTGGATCCCTACCTTTGTTACAATGTTTTACAGATATTTGAAGCAAGCTCTTTATTCTACAAGTCTGAAAATGGTTATTCATATCCAGAAAACATAAAATATCCTCATGACCAAGTTCTACAATCCCTTGAAGGATTGTACCCATACGAAAATCTATGTTTTTTGGAAATATTGTCCCCGTCCCCCCTCTTGAAGTGCTGTTTACTTTAGCGAATCATCTTTTTCCTGGATCTATGTAAAAAACCCCCTTTTGACATTCATGAGTCCAACACTTTTGCAAGAGACTATATGTCTATGGTTTTCATCTAATTGATTAAAAAATCAATCAATTTTTACCTCAATCGCATTTCTATTGCATATATACTTGCCAGTGTTGCCATGGTATTACATGCCGTCAATCCCTCCGTCCACCCGTCCGTCCGTCCAACATAAAAGATTTTCACAAAGAAAGCAAGAAAGAAAGGAAAAGGTATACTACCTTAAGTCCCACTGCAATAATAGCACCTTCGGTTGGCTGTCCCATTAACGTACCATTCTTTATCTGTGCATTATTACAGATACAGCCTGCCTAGAAACACAATGATTACAACCAATAACATAACAAAGACTAACAATCCAATTCAATAAATAATACCGAAATGAAAATCACAATTCATAAAATAAAATTGATTAAAAATTTTTATACCTTGACAAGGTTAGTCAGGCCTGTATCAGTAAAATCACAAGCAGGATGATCATCAAGGAACACTTGACCATTTCCACTGTAGCCAACACCTGATACCTAATTTGAGAGGAAACGTTACGGTTTACGAAATATGGAACTTTATGAGACTACTTTATAGTACTTTATAAAGACACGTTTCTTTGGGTTCCATTTGGCTTCATTCTTTACTGAGTCAAGATAATTCACAATCAAGGGAAGGAAGCCAATAAATGTAATTGGAAAGGTTTTCCTTTCTCCATTTATGATTTACATCATTCATAACAAATACGAAAACAAAACAAAAATTTCTCTTTTAACAAGCCACCACGTGAAATGGATAATACTAAAGAAGCAAATCGAGCAATACACCTCTTAGCAACATAGGTTTCAAATCTTTAAAAAGCTGGGTGTAAAATTCAATGACCTATCTCTTTGAACTGAACAGCCTCAAAGAAACCTGAACTATTTTAAAGAAAATCTGCTCTTGGTCTCTTCTCAAATCTTCAATTTTGTCAGAATTACAGTGTTTTTCTTCTTTTTTAAGAATTCTTGAAGATTCTCGACAAAAACTTAAAACTGTCGTAATTTCTAAACCTCTTGACGAAAGATCAAATAATTATCAAGAAAACCACAGTTTATGGATGCCTACAATATGGTATCAAGCAAAACTCTCTCACTCTTCAGGTTTGTGATTTAGAAATTTGATGACGTCACGTCATAAAATGAGCTGAAATATAAAAGCGGCCGTAATATCGACAAATAATCGAGATTTCTGAAAAGTCCAACGGTAGATTCATAGAAAAGTGACTAAACTTTTTTTCAAGTCATTCAGCTTAAAAAATAGGTCATTGAATTTTACACCTGCCTTTTTTCGTAGATTTAAAGATTTGGAACCTATGCTCCTCTTAGCTATTCCACAAAAGCGCCTGGATCAAGCAATATTTGAAACATTTTCATATGAATGGCGTTCAAGTTTCTTTCACTATTATGCACATTCGAAAATTCTACAAACGGGTCAAAATAACTTCGCTTCAGATTCTTTTTCAGAACAGCTACAATGTGTGATAACTGGCATAAACAAGATGTGGTAAAATCAAAAGAGAAGTAGGGTTTACCTTAGATCTTCGACCATCAGCAAGAAACATCTCAGTCACTTTCATCTCGTTCTTTGTAAGAGTTCCAGTTTTGTCTGAGCAAATTACGCTTGCACACCCTGATAAAGAGAAATCATCTGAAGGAAAAAATCGTATCTGGTGGTTTATTTAAGATGTAAAATATTGAATATATAAAAACATTTTCTTCGTCTCAACAAATAATATCAACAATGGTTCATAATAATAACAACAACAATAATTAATAACAACATGTATACCCAGAGTAGATGCTTAAATAAATATAACAAATGGCCAAACACTTGTAGGATGAAACTAAAAAAATCAGATAGGAAGGAAAAATAACAGTGAGATATGACAGTGGTAACATAAACTGAAAAACGAATGCGTTACCAACAACAGTAAAATATTACATACAATACAAAGTAGATAAAATCTGACAACTAGACTTGAATTTCAGTAGAGGATTACTGATAGAAATAACTAACCTAGGGTCTCTACTACGGGTAACTTCTTCACAATGGCATTTCTTTTGGCCATTCTCATCACTCCAATTGCCAAGGTAACGGTCACTACAATGGGAAGTCCCTCTGGAATAGCTGCAACAGCCAAGCTAACCAAATAAAAATATAGTTGATAATGAACAATGATAGTAAGGGAGGCATGCTGTATATCTCTTCATTGTATATGGAAACACCGCGTGACAACATTTTTTGCAAAAATAAATATTACAAGTAGTAATTATTATCATTATTATCATTATTATGAAACTATTATCACAGCTTTTGCAGTTGTTTTATGCTGGAATCTTGCTAAATATCAAGTCACGACCTGTGACCTTAGATATTCAGCGTATACCTCAGAGTCCTGGTAGTTCCTAAAAGGCAAGCTTTCTGTATCATGCCAAAATGAACGTTGGGAGTAACTTTCTCTAGCCGGCTGAAGTGAGACTTGGAGATTGTTCCTAACGCTCCTATCACCACTGGAATCACCAGCACCTCACGGCAGTTCCAAATTCTTTTGAGCTCCCATTTCAGGTCTTGATATTTTGCTATCTTCTCCCGCTCCTTTTCAACAGCACGAGTGTCAAATGAACATGCAATGTCAATTATCTGAACACTGCGCTTGGCTTTATCCATCAGGACTATATCTGGTCTCGAAAGCTCAAGTGCTTTGTCTGTTTGAATTTGCATGTCCCAAAGAAGTTTCACACTCTCATTCTCAGTGACGGCATCTGGCCTATGCTCATACCACCTTTCAGAGTGGTCCAAACCATTATCCTTGCACAACTGCCAGTAGATAATTTGGCAAATGGTGTCATGTCTCCACTTTTTGTATTGGTTTTGTGCCAAAACTTTGCATTCAGAAACCACATGGGCCACTGTCTCCTCTCTCTCTCCACATAGCCTGCAGAGTGGGGAAACGCTCTCCTTGTCAATGCGGTGCCTTATTGACCTTGTCCTTGTTGCTTGTTGCTGTGCTGCCATTATGGTGCCCTCTGTTGCCTTTTTAAGGTCTCCATTCCTTAACCACTGCCAGCTTCTGGGATCCCTGAAGTCCGTTTTAACAAAAAAGACACTGTGCAGGTTTTTATTCATCAACTTTTCCTTTCGCTTTCTCCTAATTTCAACCTTTGGTATCCCTTCGCTGACTACCTCTTCCGTCACAACCTCCCTTAGGAATTCTTCACGGCTCTCATTTACGTAGTGGAAGAGGTTATTACGTTCCATCAGGACACAGTCCTCGATGCTAATCAGTCCTCTCCCACCTTCTTGTCTGCTCATGTAAAGCCTGTCGACATCACCTTTTTTATGGAACATATTGTGCAGGGTAAGCATTTTTCTTGTTTTTCGGTCGAGCTCCTTCATGTCATTAACTGTCCATTCTAATATACCGGCACTGTATCTAACTATGGAGATGGCACGGGAGTTAATGGCACTTATGGTATTTTTGCTGTTTAAATTTGATTTCAGGATCACCTTTAGCCGTCTTAAGTATTCTTTCTTTATGGTACTCTTCATTTCTGAGAATTTCATATCATCAGCTTCTAAGATGCCTAAATATTTGTAGCCTTGATCTGTATCGATCTCTTTTATTCGCTCGCCTGACGGTACTTCAATTCCATTCAAATGGACCAGTTTTCCTCTCTTCAGTTTCAAAATACCACATTTGGAGATCCCAAATTCCATTCTTATGTCTTGGCTGAAGATTTCTACTGTGCTCAGTAGTGTTTCCAGATGTCGCTCTGTCTTGCCAAAGAGCTTTAAATCATCCATGTAAAGTAGATGGTTGATGACAGGAGAGCCTTTACTGCATTCATATCCTGCCTTTACTTTTCGCAATATCAGAGATAGAGGTATCGATGCAAGGACGAAAAGTAGAGGTGAGATAATTATTATTATTATCATTATCATTATTATTATTATTATTATTATTATTATTATTATTATTATTATTATTATTATTATTATTATTATTATTATTATTATTATTATCATTATTATTAAATCAAATCAAATCAAATCAAATCATAACATTCTTTTCAGTTGCTGTAACGTAGTTCAAAGGAAAAAAACTAATTAATACCAACTATTTACAATATAATTTACAAGGATGTCAAAAAAATATTTTCAAAGCTACGCAACGTAATGGGCAGGCTATTTACAAATTTTGCAGTTACATGGTTCACCCGTCCAAGTTTTGATCTTTGTTTTAAAGCTTGCAACTATTGGCAGCTCCTTTATTTCATCGTTAAGATTGTTCCACAATAAGCTACCTCTGAATGAGAGTGACTCCATGCCAAATTTTATTGTCTTCGTAATTGGCAATTTGCATAGATGCTTAGTTCTTAGATCATACTTAATTTCCTTCCTTTCTATTATTATTATTATTATTATTATTATTATTATTATTATTATTATTATTATTATTACTATCATTATTATTATTATTATTATTATTATGATAAGAAGGATAGCATACTCATATGATGGCTTTTATATTAGTAACAGCAATGATGATAATAATGATAATATCCACATGTTCCACAAATGATATTGATAAGGGAATAAAAAGGAATTACCTGACACCGATAGTAAACATCTCCAATATCTTTCGTTTTTGTAACCATCCAAGCAGAACAATGCAGCCTAGCATAAATTATTACTTCATTATTGAATATTAAAAAATTAAAATTTATTCTACAATTCTTTACTCCAGGTATTTACTGCTTCAAGAAATCCGTTGAAATAAACTGGCCTTCTCTTAAAATTGCGAGATGGACTGATGGCTTCAAAAACCCCAAACCTCCAACCCTTGTAGCTTGTGCACAGCCTCACCACTCATCCTCCGCGAAAGTGTCTCCTCTTTCGCAGAGGAGTGTTGAGACTGCACAAAGGCTAGGTGCCCTGACACAACGAGGATGAAGGTTCACAAAGACCTAAAAAAGAGACCAGGCTCCATAATAAATGCAATAAAAGAAAGGACATTTCCTTTAAAACTGGTGAGCCTCTCCTTTAACAAACAACATTGATAAAATCCATAAGCAGCAATCAAATCAAATTCAAACAACATATACGGTACATACCTATTATCAGCATTGAATATGAAGATAACTGCTTTCCAAGAATGTCCATACTTTTCTGTAAAGGTGTCTTTGGTGGCTGCAAATTAAAACCAAGCAGTATATATAATCTCACTTGTCTTTGGACACCAGGTGTGCCAAAATAACTGAACTTTCAACAACTATATAGTCAAAGAAACAACCAAGTCATATTTCTAACTTAAATTGACTTTGGAGACAAAATTAAATTGAACACTAGTCACATATTTTTCGTGTTGCTTAATGTAAATATGAGTTGCTTCTGGTACAATAAGTGTTCCAGAAACTCACATAACATCATTTGCCTCTTTTGTGCTGCAAAATGTTCATGAGTTACACTACTCAATCCATTATTGAACATATTCAAATTTTAGAAAGATAGACATCTAACTTATACAGGATTTAGATATCATATCAAAACTAAGCTATGGTCGATGTCATTCACTTTTCTGTGGATAATATGGAGCTAATATGAAGTATAATTACCTAAAAAATATGATATAGTTTTGGCTGCATTCAACTCTTGCAAGGTAAACTTAAATGAATGAACCAAAACTTAAGTGGGCATCTGCAGTTGCTGAAATATTTGAATTGAGACTTAAATGAAAACTATTACGAAATCTTCTTGCATACATTCAAGAAACTCAATGGCGATAAAAGCCCAGCGTCAAAGGAGTCTGGGTATCCCATTATTGGTCGATTGAATTTGATGATTTAGGCACGTGCATGGTTAATGTTGAGCCAAAAGAACAATGACGTGCGAAGGAGTTTCTTTTCTTCCTATCTATAGTCTACCTCCACTTGGTTCTGCTCATTCACTTCAAATTAAGAATAAATTTTTGTCAAGAAATAATGGGATCGCTCTCTCAATGAAAATAAAGAGTGCTTTTCTTACCTCTTCAGATTTCATCATGTTAAAAATATTTCCAAACTCAGAATTGATTCCAGTCCCAAAGACAATGCCCTGCAACAAAACCAAATATACAATAGTAAAGTTAACAGGATTGTCGCAAACAGCGCCTGTGATATGATAGCAATGCCTCTAATCTATATATGATCTCAGCTGAGAATTAATTGACCTTGAGACTAGCGAGATGATCTATAAATCCATGAATGCTTTGATCTTGAATACTTGAAAACATTTTTCAACAGGTAACTACTGATTGTCAGTTGAGAAAATGGAAAACAGTTGTAAGGTTCCTCTGCTGAGATGGAGTAAGCCATGGAATGACCTGGATAGTGGGGCTAAACACAGTTATCTTTCCTCAGTGCATTTAGAAAACTGGAAGCTTAGTTATAACTAGATTTTCTTTCTTTTTAGACTAATTTTCGTTAATAAATAGGACAGTAATGTGCAGTTAATCACTATAAAATTTCTTTACTTTCACATAACTCCGTCCTGCAAAGCAGATCAAAATGGATTACCATGGATAAAAGATTAAAATCAAAATCAAATCAAATCTTTTTCAGCCATACCATTATACTTACAAGCCATTCACATTGCAACAAGAAGAGTTAAGTTTGAATCCTATCATTGCCAGTTTCTGAGGCCTTGCTCACACAAGAATAAAATGGAACCGAATGGAGCTGTTTGGACTGGTTTGGAAAACAAATGATTTTTGCACATTTTCATAATGAGAATTTCCTATCTTTTTCATATCAATGTAATTCTTCTAAGAAGAGTTGCCCTTCACCAGAAGCTGGCTTTCAAGAGGCCCTCCAATGAATGAAGCGAATCCTTCTATTTTGTCCATTCATGTGGTTCTGAAAAGTGAACTGTGAAATGGAGTGGAAAAGATTTTTCTCTTCTGTGATCATGTATGCAGCATTATGTTTCGTTTTGCTTCTGCAAACTGTATATACGGTAAATTTGATTTGCAAACAAAGGAATTTTAAAGACATAAAAGGAGAGAAATCTTGATGATAAGCTTACAAAATTAGATCTCAAGCGAGAAGAGTGTTTACTATTACCAATACAATGCTCTGTGAACATACCATGAAAGTTCCATTGCATTATTCTTATATGAACATGGCACTCAGGCAGACTGCTTCAGTGAAGCATATTTTTCAATGATAACTGGTTTAAGACAAACCTTGCCTCTGCCACAACGAACAAGGGTTCCCATGAATCCAAGGTTACGTCTAGCAGATATACCACTAGTCTTCTCATTCAGTGTGCTTGTGAATTTAGTTGCTGGTTCCGCCTCCCCCGTGAAACTTGACTCATCCACTTGTAGATCAACAGTCTGCAAAAAGAAGTACATTCACAAATGATCTATGTTTGATTACAAATTGTCTAACAATAATTACTGTTATTCACTCTATGATACAAGATATCTGCATGGATATTTGCATAATGCTAACAAGAATATTAAAATCACCTCAAATAATCTAATGTCTGCTGGAACACGGTCTCCAACATCACAAAAGACAATGTCACCTGGAACCAAGTCAGCAGCTAAGAAGTCAATCCATTCTCCTTCCCTCAAGCTGCAAAGGAATCAATCAAATAAAAATCTACCTGCCTTATGATACTTATTTTCTTTTTGAAAAATTTACATGATGCAAAATTTTCTTCAGCTACTGTGAAGGCCCGGGGGGTACATAACATGTTGAGGGTACGGGTATGTGCCGCCCATATGGGTGGGTCTTTGGGCTGAAATTCTCAAAAAAGGGTCCCCTTTTCCATAAACATGGGTGGGTTACTGAGAAATTGGTGAAAAGAGCCAAAAATGGGCCGTTTTCCACCAAAATTCGTCATAGAAGTGGGTATGACAGCAAGTTTTGGTAATAAGAACAGGGTACCTTTCCGAAAACGGGGTGGCAGACCCCCATCCATCGACAAGTCATGTACTCCCCCCGGGTGTGAAGGTTATTGCATGCATAAGTATGTCATAACCAAAGAGTGTTCCATGTTTGTGCAGCACAGGTGTTGCAGTAGATATACTCAAGGGCCGCAGAGCGATCCAAAAAGTGGATGAGCTAGGAAGCGAAGGCGAAGCAAGCGTACGTTGGGGGCCCAGGGGCGAAGCCCCCGGAAAAAATTCTTAGGATCAAGCTCGTTTGATTGCCGGAAAATGCCCTTTTCAAAATAACATGAAGAAATTATCACCATCACAATGAGTAGTTTCAAGTATTCAATTTTATCTGCAAAATCATTGAATGCCAATGCCACCAATGCTTCAAGGAGCAGCAATTCGAGCTGTTTGTATGCTTTAAAATTTGGCTGATTGAATCGCAGAGCTTCAATGTACAGTATATTGTTTAACCATTCCAGTTTCAGCTTCTCCTTCCGATGACTAAGTACTAATTATTTTCAAAACTTTGCCAGCAAAAATAGAGCCATCTGTAGCCAAAATGTGGGTGGGCTATAGCCCACCTAGCCTATCCTGCTCTGTGGTCCCTGATACTGTATGTTACTTAACATTGTCTTCCTTGCAATCTTCCATTCCTCTTCAAATAAATTTCTAGTTTTGATTTGTGGCTTGTTAAAAATGCCTTGCAAATTCTTTCCTGTTGGTTTGCATATGGACAATAATCAATACGTTTTCTTTGATACATACAGTATGCTTTCACAATATCAAAGTCTGACTCTTGGACGTGCTGGTATAACAAGTTAGTGTTAAGATGGCAAAAATTCTAAGAAACTCTAGTTTTCGAGGTATTAGCTTTCGAGGTCTTTGTTTTTGAGGTCTTCGTTTTTAAAGTTTTCATTTTCAAGGTCTTTGTTTTCGAGGTCCAAACACCCTCAAATTTTGCTCTCATTTGCAGGCAGTTTCACATGACATCTAGTTTTAGACAGACCAATGATGAAAATAAGCATCAGTCACATTATACAGCATGTACAGTACACTTTATTGAAACCGGAAAATACTGCACAAGATTACCATACCTGCTGTATATCGATACTATCACAAAGCATATTCTAAGTCCTAAAAACTGACATTAATTTAAGAATATTTACCAATGGCAACTTGGAGGGACAAGTTTTGTGATGGCTTGTACAGATTTATCAGATCTATATTCCTGCAAAATTATTGAAATTGAAATTACAAAACATTCCAGCTTGGATGGGAAACCAAAATATCACTATAAATATTCAAAACTGATCACTATATCAACATTACATCAACAGGCAATGCAGTCGCGTTATGGCAGATGTTATTGTAAGGAATATAACTAGTAAACCATTCTGTTCCAAATTATTTGACTGAAAGCCAAAAACCGCTAAACATTTTCTACATTTTCACAAATTCTGTAGCATCCTTGTTCAAGTATGTTAATATGCACAAGACCTGTACAGTACGCACTGTCACAAACATCAACAGTTTCAAACACAAGATCAAAGACCAATTCTTTAAAAATCTCCAAATACATAATGATAGCCCCTATCCATATATAAATATATATATATACATATTATTAGAAACCTAAAATCAACCAATAACAATGCTTATTCACCATTTAAAATCAAATTTTTTATTTCCAGTCTTGTCAAAATTTGATGTTTCATGAAAATTTTTTATTTCTTTCATGGAGGAACCATTATGGAAACAAGGTCGCATTGACCTTTTAATGCTATCCCTGCCATCTTTTACCATGGGGTGTTTTAAATTAGATTTTTAATTCACAGTAGATACTGTATGTAAATTTGCCTTTAATTCTAAATTCATAGATGTTGTAATTATATAGATATCTTTTCTTTCAATAATAGTGAAAATATATTTTGATGGCAAAATAATACATATATACGTACATACATACATACATACATACATACATACATACATACATACATACATACATACATACATACATACATACATACATACATACATACATACATATATGCATACATACATATATGCATACACACAGGGAAAAACATTTGAGGTCGAAAGACAAAAAGAAGGCATTATAAGTACGGAATGCGTTTCATCCTTTCAGTGAGGAATCTTCAGCCTAAAAGTATATACATACATATATGCATACATACATACATACATACATACATACATACATACATACATACATACATACATACATACATACATACATACATACATACATACATACATACATACATACATACATACATACATACATACATACATACATACATACATAAATACATGATCTACCAAAAATAAACCATCTAGATATAAGAGAATGGAGACATCTTGATATATATGTTCAGTTCAATCTGCAAATGGTTAAGTTTCATGTTAAAAAAGGTTGACAGAGACTAACCTGTATAAACGCAACTGTCACAACAATTAGAATGGCCTGCAAATGAAAAAGGCACTTAAAATTATCAAAGTTACTGTAGATTTTAAAATCTGAAGATCCCTTGATATATGATAATAGAACACTAAAGCAATTACTATTTAATGTATTGCAAATACTTTTTGCTGGTTGTGAATACGCCTTGTACGTATGTGGTTTTGGTACCCATGAATTCTTAAGAATTCTGGAAAATTCCAAAGAATTCTTCAAGAATTCTTGCCATGTTAATGTGTGCATGGCCTTTGCAGTGTGGAAAATCCCATTTAAAAAGTTGTCCAAATAAAACCAGTTGAGTTCTAGAATTACTACATCATTGCTTCCAACGCTGATCACAAACTTAAAAACAATGAAAGTCACTCTTTTACGTATCAGTTGTCATCAATTATTTCAATGAATGTTTATCTTTAACAATATTTACTGTATATTCAAGTATGGGATGATTTTTCTGACAAACATTTAAATGTACAGCAAGAGTATTGCAAATGAAAATACAAACCACTGTTATGCTAACAGCATCATCATACTGCGACATACAAACACTAACCAGACCACTTGCAAGCAATAATACGATCATTGGCTCCTTGAACTGTAAAGAAAGGAGAAAATACATTTTTGAGCAACTTTCTACATTTTTTTTATATTATGTAATAGCAATTTTGAAAATAGCTCTATTTCCACAACAGTCCAGTATCTAAATCAAGACTTTGTGGATCTATTGCGGATCTATTTGACCCTCTCTGCCTCAGCAGGCATCAGGAGATTTGCGTCTCTGATGCAAGGTCATACAACGTCACTATTGTCCACCTCTCATTTCTCTTAACATCATTGCATTTTCAATGTACTTCATTACTCTTCTTTGCTCAGTTACTTTTTCAGACGATATTGATTTGATTGTAGTTTTCTTTTTATCGATAACATTTTATAATTCTTCACATTCATAGAGGTGTTCAGTTTCATCATTTTCATTCTTGCATAGTGGACATTTATACTCGCCATCTCTGAAATTTCCTTTAAAATTGCTTGCAATGACCAAGCTCCATTTGTGCAATGTAGATTCTTTCAATGTTTTAAATGACAGGCAATTGTTTTCAGAAAGAATACACAGGGAGTGTGTTCCAAAAACTGCATATTGTCTAAGGAAACGAATCTGGAGAAACTCCCTGTGTAGAAATCTTTATAGAAAGGGATTTTACACAACATCTCTTTGTAGTAAAGTGATAATTATTAGAGAATCATGGCTTCAAAATTGAAAGAGTCCTCTAACATGTTAAAAAATTCATCTACATCAAATCATTTATCAATTCTGATTTAAACCTGATTGAGAAATTTCTTCCACAGTGGATCATCTTCTCCAGCATCAAATTCATTTGTGCCATAAGTTTTCCTTCTCTGAGTTGCCTCTTCATTTGTTAGTCCTGCATTCACGTCAGTTTTAAAAGTTCTTTCCACTTCTTGTACATCCAAGCACGTTACTTTTTCAGATGATAATAAAGTCATCATATTGTCTTGCGGGTTCTTCTGTTTCACGCCTGTTGATTTCTCTGCTAATTTCCCTTTACCTTTGTTTCCCTCTTCTTCTCTCTTTCCCTTCTTGCTTAAGTTTTCCTTGGGCTTTAAATTCAATATTGAATGCAAAATTGTTCGATTTTCAGCAGAATTGCTCATCTTTGCTGTGAATAATCTTTTGCGTATTCAAGTAATTCGAAAATAAGGATGAATCAATTTCTTTTGATGATAAAAACATTTCAATCTTGATCAAGCGAATGAGGCCAACTGACTTAGGCCTACTGGCTGCTGCCTTGTATTTAGGCCCTTGCATTACCTGCAAAATGATTTGATTATTGAATATAATTAAGCACCAGTTCTTTGTTGTTGAAGGATAGCCACCAGTCAGCTAAGTAAGCTTCATCTTTTACACTCGACTGCCATCGGCAGAATATGTCTTTTGACTTATCTTCTTGGTCTTCTGATGGAATGGCGTTAGATTGGCATTGAATTTAGCGATGAAGTTTTGGCATTGAATTGAATTGGCATGTGTCAAAAGTGACTGAGTGGCCATTCAAAGTGAACTTTACATATTGGTACCAAACAGAAGTACCACTAAAACAGAAACATTGTGATTTCTCTCTCACATTGCCTCCTTATAATCACAAATAATTAATTCAGAATACGCAAAAATCAGACTTGTGCAAGCATTTGGTCTACTATCCTTTCAAGTAAATAGAGTGCATAGAGAGCAGCCTGTGCCATGCTTGTGCCAAGCCAATCACAATGCTTTGTCTATCAACGAAGGAAGGAAAAAGGAAGAGACGAAAACTTTGTTAATTAAAGAAACTTTGATTGTTATGACTCACAAAAGCATGGATTATTGCATTTCAACTGATTTTTATAAAGCAACAGAAGTTCTTCAGGTTTATTATTTGGCATGCTGAGCATTCCTTTCCTGCATGTCTTGAAACATAACCAATTCTCATCCTACAAATCAAGATCGATCATCTTATTCTGGTGTAGAAGCCAAAATCGAATGCTTCAAAAGAAAACCCAGAAAAGCAAAGGAGGTGGAAGGAATAAGATGAGGTGGTCAAAGATAAGAATAATTCTAAATCAGCCTTAGATTGTGGCAAGCTGGCACTTGGTTGACATCAGATTGAAGAGGCTTCAACGATGACGCAAACTTTAAACGAGGTATTGTTTCACATTTTTGGTTAATACTTTTTCTCAAAACCAAGATGAAGAAAACAAACACTTTGTTTTGATAATAACATTTTGGATAATAACTTATCGGATAATAACATTTTGATGACATATTCGATGAAATACACGTTTCCTTTTTTGAACCTTTATTCTTGAGTAATATCAACTAACCATCCATGATTTTAAAATCAAAGAACACTGTTTATTCCTATGTGATGTTTTAACGGTCAAGAAATATATCTGCGGCAGTGTCAGGCCACATTGATGATTCATGCATTCAAAAAATAAGGAACAAAATTTAGTGCCATGGCATGATCCGATCCGAGTTTCTTATAAAAAATTTGTAAATTAATGTCTGTGGTTTTCATGTTAGTTCCACGATCGACAGACTGCTCCCCATCAGATACGCCTATTTTTTTCTTAATTGGCATAAATTTGCACTGCCCTGTAACTCGTATTATCATTGTCTATATTGGTAGACAAAATGGAAGACCCCTTGAAAATCAACATCGCTAAAGGGCTACCCTCCTTAAATATGTGAAATGAAATGAGGTTGTCAAAGGCAAATTAAATGGCTTGACTTCTTACTCAAAACTTTCAATCTAATTTTACCTATATAGCAGAAAAGTTTACTAATCAAAAGCCGATTTTCCATGAATGACCAGAATGACTAAGTAACTTGAGTCGCTAATGAAAATTTTCGGGAGGAATACTTTACTTACGTTTTCAATTGTTGGAGCAACTGCGGACAACCAAATGCCAACTGATGTATCTTCACCCTGTAGAACATTCAAAACAATTCAAGTAATTTCAAAATAGCTATCATTTAAAAACTTGAAAAAGGTATAAGATGACAAATTTGATACTGATGGATATTACGATTGTTAATTTTGTTTTCAAACATGAAATTCACTGAAGTTAAGAACATAACGGTAAATCTGCTTCTATTTAGATATAAGTAAGCAACAATAACTTTATTCAAAAATAGGAAAAGTGGCCTAAAAAGAAAAGCAATGATGTCAGAAAATTTTCAGCGAAATTGATGGAAATAAAGAAAATCATAACAACCATCATTATCATGATGAAAAAACTTAATACCTGATAAAAATGAAGGTGCTCTGAATTCATTGCAATCCAATCGACTAATTTCCTTGACAGCAGATTTCCAGAACCACAAGCAAATGCAGGATAAATCGAAGATGTAAATTCATTTTCAGCCCATTTACCAAAATTGTCCAGAGGCCAGTTGAGGCGAAAACTGCAACAAAGAACATTAATAAACTTTAATATGCCCAAAATCGAAATGAAATTCATTTGACATCAAGCGTCAAAATAAAAGGAAGAACTCTGTGTTATTAGATGTAATCTTCTTAACATACTTGCCAAACCAAATCTTATCGCTGTCATTCCATTTTCTTTCATGAATAATCTAAAACACAAAGAAAACATCATGACATTTGCAGAATAACAAAATAGTAAATTTGTGTCAAAAATGAAGTTTGCCTAAAAGGAATTGAATTAAAATGTCATAGTGAACAACAAACAAAACAAAAACAATGTGCACATACCCGAAGGATATTTTTGACATCCAGAAAACAGTCATCATCAGTTTTGATTGTATAGTTGAAGAAAAAGTTCGTTGAAACCCTGGAACATAAACAACGATATGATAAATCAATAACTTTAGAATCAAAATAAGCTGAGATGAGGTGCCAAGCCTCTATTCGTCATCAAGTCAAGATAAAATCAGTACTCACTGCAAGATAAAATTATAAAGATGATGAATGAATGAATGAATGAATGAATGAATGAATGAATGAATGAATGAATGAATGAATGAATGAATGAATGAATGAATAAATGAACGAATGGATGGATGGATGCATGCATGCATGGATAGATGGATGCATGGATGGATGGATGCATGGATGGATGCATGGATGGATGGATGCATGGATGGACGGATGGATGGATGCATGCATGCATGCATGGAGGGATGTATGGATGCATGGATGGATGCATGGATGGATGGATGGATGGATGGATGGATGGATGGATGGATGGATGGATGGATGGATGGATGGATGGATGGATGGATGGATGGAAGGATAGATGGCTGGGTGGCTGGCTGGCTAGATGGGTGGCTGGCTGGATGGAGGGATGGATAGATGGATCAGTGGGTGGGTGGCTGGATGGGTAGGTGGCTGGATGGATGGGTGGGTGGCTGGACGGATGGATGGGTGGGTGGCTGGATGGGTGGCTGGATGGGTAGGTGGCTGGATGGGTGGGTGGCTGGACGGATGGATGGGTGGGCGGGTGGCTGGATGGGTGGGTGGCTGGATGGATCGTTGATTAAAAAGTTCTACTTACCATTTATAAAACGCCAACAATTTTCTTGGAATATTTCGATAAAAATCCCTTACATTAACTAGCAGGATGTCACCATTTTTTAAACCTTCCTTTTTGAGTAGATGATGTTCTTCAGCTAATTTCATCCCCCATTTCTTTATTCTTTCAACCTTGCTTCTAATTCTTTCAACAGCGTTGCCAATTTGTGCATTCTCAGGTTCTAAAGCAATAAATATTGCTTTTGCTTTACATCAATCAAATTGAGAATTGTATGAAAATGGCACTAAGCATAAAAAAACGTGGAACTTGATGATGTCACTAACATGACAATTCAAGATTTTCTTTCAAATCTATAATCCAAATTCACTGAATCAATTGAATATATAATTATCTTGCATCTGTCGTGCCATTCGAAGGTATTGGAATAAAATTGTTTAAGAACTTATAAATTCTATGTATCCATAGTCCAACATCCAAAATAACTGTATCCACAAAGAGTTCTTACGCTCTTACAAGTCCAGTGATTCTGCATAAAAAAGATAATTGTTGAGACCAACTGAAACGACCATAATTAAGTACAGTATGTTCAATAACATAACAAGGTTATACCATAATATTTGTAAGAAAATGTTCCTGGAAGGAAATGACAAAATGTCTCTCTTTGCACGACATTTTCAGGAAAGAAGCCATTTAGAAGTGTATGCCTTGTAACCTAATAAAAACAATGACAAAAGATACAAACTGGTTGAATAACATATGAAGGCTAAATATCAATGAAATTATAAATATCATGAAAAGAATGCTATTGAACAATAAGTAGTTGCATTATATGTCTTGTCTTGAGTGTTGCTTCACCTTTCAATGGAGATCATTTGACATACAAATTTCCATTGAAATTCCTGGAGTCAAACTTTTTGTGCTTCTCCTGCAAATATTATAAATCAATTTAGGGAAATAAGAACAATGGACATACTTTTTGAAATTTGATGAGGCCACCACCATCATTAACAAAACATGAATCTTGAATTTGTGCAGCAAGAACTTCTGAACCAAATCCATCAACAACCAAGGATCCTTTGAACTCCTGTGATAAAATACAGTAGTATATCATTTTGTGTTGAATTATACCATATTATCTGCAAATGCTAAAAAGAAACTCACTAGAGGTCATAAAATTGAGACAAATGTGATTTTAAGACATACAAGGAGAGCTTATGTGTTTACCAGGAAAATTCAAGGAAGGGGGGGCAGAGGAAGACAAAGAAATATCTTCCTAAGAAATGAGAAAAAGAGAGAAAACATGAGCGAAACAGACATGCTTCAGTCAACAAAGATCAGAATTGATGGAAGGCCATGACACTAATTAGAAGAACTGCTAATCAATAAAATTCAAATATATATAGAAGAAAATGACAAATGCATATCAAGTAAATTACATGCTGTTAGTAAATAAAATTGAAAATTTTCAGAAACTTTTATTTGCAAAAGGTTGGTGTGATAGTGAAATTAAATTGAAATATGAAGAGAATCTACAATAACATTACCTTTGGAAGTATATAATGTTCAACATCTTTGAATGAAATTTTCCTATCATTTTCTTCATTTGAAATCTCAGTAAATATTGCAGAAATAACTTCTTTCTTCAAGGTAAAACGGAATGGATTATCAACTTCCTGTATAACACAATATAGTTACTTCTAATACTTTCTACATTATAAGAAGAAGGCAAAGTGGGCAGGCCTTTCACGTTAATGAAGAACTACAATGTCATCACAGGCTGCAAGAACTCTGAATCAAAAATATAATTCACTTATATGACACATTGGGCTGTCCTTCTTCATCATTTCATTCCCAAGTGATCAAATCAACATTTTAATCCTTGTGCATGGCATTTTACAATATTTGAGTGCTGTAATGGCTCTAGGTCACACCTATCTACAACATGTGGGGATTAAACTGGCAACGCCATGAACTAGAAACAAATAATGAAGTAGGAATGCTTGATGCACCTTACTGTAAGTAATCTACTTTCAATTTGGAGTGCCCTAAAATATGTGCAATAATTTCTAAATCATGTAAACATCAAGGCATCATATCTTTAACCACCATGCCTAAGTTTCTTAATCCATTATCAAAATCTGCAAGGAACAGATTGTGTTATAGCAAAATAGTAAAAAAATTGTCTGATTTCCAAAAAGATTCAAGGGCTCAGTCACACCTGCACAAAAATTTATCACAGTAAAAAATTTTTTAATTTCGATTGATTCTAACCTTTGCCACTCTATCAAAAATGGAGACTTTCACTTCACTTTCATATTTCTTTCTGTTGTGAGATGCAAGGATACCAAGCTGCTGAATGATAATTGGATGCAAAACCTGAAGATTCAACAGCAAGCAAACTGATGACGTTTTAATTCATGGAGGAAAAACTTTAATACATATCACTGAATCATACTTCTTCAGGCTTTATTTCAATGAAGAATTTAATTATTAAAAGATTGATACAATTTCTGTATCAACGCAAGACATACACACATCAACATGACATGGATTCTTGTTACTAAAATTTTCTATCCTTTGCATTAGATAATTCTTAAGCCATATGAATGTGACCTAAACTTTCAAACTACAGTTCCTAGAAAATAAAAAATACTCTCTGAATTTTTATAAGTGCAAGGCCTGTACAGTGCTTACATTTGTTGAGAATGCAAGTCAAAAAGGCAGCACTGCTGCAACTGTGCTGCAACTCAAAGTTGAGACAAAGAGTCTGCAAACATTTCTAAATGATGATCTTTATGACAACAGTTAATGTGATTAACAATTAGTAAAATGTATTGACAAAAATCAAATATAAATGTTCAATAATCAATGTGTTATCAAGAACTTAACCTCAAAATCTAGGCCCATGGGCTGCGTAGTTGTAATGATGTTAGCTTGACTTGACACTTGATGCGCAATGAACTCTTCATCTATATTGGAGATAATGACAGTATCATGTTCATCATTAAATCTATTACAACGCACTATATCATATGACAGCTACAGTAACATATTATAGAATTTATCACGAGTTGCAGTTATGGCAACATTTGATACTCACATAATCAAAACAAGTATTTTTACTTCTCATTTATCAAATAGGTTCTGGAAAGTTTTATGATTTCTATAAGAATATCTTGTGATAAAGGTAGACATACTGCATAACTGAACTGCTGAGTATGGCAGATTCCAACAAGATCTTGGGCGTGCAAAAGCAAAATATCATGTGTGCAAATGTATAATTTTATCTACTGTAAGTGTGCACTTCAATTGTGCACTGCACATGAAATCTGAGATTGTATTTTTATGAAATTCTAATAAAGAAGATAAAATTAAGGTGAAAAAATAACAATTCCTTTCCGGTATTCCAGTAGAAACAGTTTGGGGCCTAAAATCTCCAAAATTTTGATTGCACGCGATGGGCATTCACAGACTAGTTACAACAAGTCCCACATCTTACTAGTATTAAAACAAGACTGTCAACGGTGACATATTAAGTCTACAGACACATCAGAAATTCCACAATTCCCATTATAGATTTCAGCGGAAGTTCTTTCATTCATTTCATTTCATTTTAACTTATTTATCCACGGTTACCCCATCAATCGAAGATTGCTTTTCAGGGGGCCGTGCTTAAAATCTAAAAAAAAAATTTCATCGTTTAAAAGCCCTATCCTAATAAGTAAATAAATGAATAATAAAAAGAAACAGCAAATAAATCATCTTTTACAGCGTCTTTAAATGCTTTGAAAGACTTCCAAATCTAAGTGGTTCCAGACTCTAGCACCACGATATGAGAAAGCTTGTTGACCATTGCACGTTTTCATTAGAGGGACTTGGAGATCAGTTGCCGTGTTTCTCAAATTTTTCCTACTGCATGCCGAGTTTTTGGTAAAAATTTCTGACAGATAGTCTGGAGCAAGATCATTTATTGATTTGTAAACCATGCAAGCTGTCTCAACTTTTATCATATCCGCTACGGTAGGCCAATTTAGAGTTTTTATCAAGGCACTAGCAGAAGAATCATAACTACTGTTGGTCACAATTCTAGCGGCACGATTTTGAAGTTTCTGCAGCACCTGCAACCTAGTCCCCCCACATGCTAGTCCCCCCACATTGCACAAGAGATCTTAGATCGTACAAACTGGATATGTTCATCCCAAGCCAGATGTCTATCAATCTGCACCCCTAAATATTTGACGCTACCTACCATTTCGACATCGGAGCCCCCAATAGTAAAAGAGGGAGGTTCCAACATGGCACAACAAAAACTTCAAACAGAGCCACACCAAAATTATAGCATGGTGACCCTTTCTCAGGTGTGTAGTGACAATTCGGAGAAGGACTCTTGGGTGTGCACTTACCATACACTTGGGTGTACTTTGCAGTCTGGCTGTATAAATGTCAGGCACTGTCTATTTTGATACCTTTTTGTGCCTACAAGCTCTCAAACTGAGAAACTATTCAAATTCATAAGATTTCTGAGAGGAGAATCCTTGCAAGCCAACCTCTTTGATGCCTTGGAAGAACTTTTTGAAAATTCCGAAGAATCACCCAGACAGTAATTAAAGGCGCAGGTTCACGTAACCGTAAACAAACCTGTTATCTCTATAATCTACATTGTTTCCCACACATGGCCATTGTGTTCTGCAAACATTTTGGTGGATGGGGTAAATCCACTAGAAAGTTACTTCCAAAAATCCACCAATATCTCTGCAATCATACAACATATGAGTGTTTCGTTTGTTTCTCTACAAAGCTCAAGAGTCCATCTTCAAAATAGCACTGTCATTTTGAAAATATAGTTGAAAATCTCTATGATATGGCTGATCAAAAATACTGCAAAATCGTCATTTCGAAAGAAGTTTGTTTACATTACGTGACCCTGCCCCTTTAATTTACATACCCAAGGTCTATATTGTACATATACCTGGGCTAGTTGTGACAAAGGGATCCCAGTTGCATTCATACTCATTGATTCTGTCTGCAATTGGAATTTCACATGGCTCTGTGCCAATTATGAATCTATAAGTTATCCTAAAACAGAAAATCATTTCCCCTTTCATTCCATCAAAAACCAAGAAAATATTCCACCAATTTCTTGCATTTGAACATGAAAAGCAACAGTAAGGACAATATAAAACCAAATCAACGTTCAAATGATTAAATCGAAGTGATTAATGATACGTAATAATCTCTTGTACCTATGATCATGAAATGACTCTTGCTTGTCTGCTATAAATTTGAGCCAGGAATTTCGCAAAGCTTCCCTTTCCTGAAAGTTTTCCCTTGCAGAAAGAATTCCGATTACTACGTCTTTGTGATACTTTGCTCTCAGTTCTGAATGAAAAAAGAAATATAATTAGTCGTAAATGATTGGTATATCCTAAGCTAATAATTGATAAGTAAGATATGCTGAATATGATGGCCTAAACAAGTGGGCGCCGTAAGTCGTTCAAACATACAGTAGAAATGATACATACCCCCATCATCATTCTTTAAAACTGCATCATCGGTTATAAACTGAGAAATGACAAAAGCCAAAATGCCAACAATTACCGAACCAGGAAGTATGATCAAAAAAGAGTGCATTACATTCCAGAAATTTAAAAAAACTGTGATTCTTGTGATTCTTGGAATCAATGTAAGGTTGTCCTCGATTTCAGAACGAGGCTTTGCATGGGTATTTGTTTTCCATTTATAATTCAATAGTTTGTTCTAGACTTATGACGATGAGTCCCTTGTATTCCTGCGGTAAACCTTGCTCAAGAGGGACTCATCATGAAACAGTGAAAAACCTGGCCTATCTCCTGCATTCGATCATGATTCGATCGATCGAATCAAGATCGAACGAGTGCCGTAGCTCTGTTCAAAGGTCACTCCTCGGAACGAAAATGCAATAAAAATCACGTTAAGTAGGCGTTTAACCAAAGAAACTTGGTATAAATTTGAAGAATGATGTTTACTTTACCTGGGAAGTCCAAAATGAGTCTTTCAACACTACATTTTGCTTGTTTTTAAGACCAAAACGAACCAGAGAAAACTTCAGCCACCTGCCGTAGCAACTTTGTTCAAAATCTAGTCAACTGCATCATTCGAATCGAGAATTCGACATCATTGTTCTCCGCCGAATCCCGCAACCTGATTGGTACGTTAGGAATTGCGAAGTTTGGGCCTAAACAGGGCCAAGTTTTTCAGAGTAATACTATGAGTCTCTATTGCCTGAAGCGCCATCATCAAGTCAAAGAGCACAGGGCAACAAGAGACTCGTCGTCATCAGTCTATGTTTGTTCTGGTACTCTCGAGTACCGAATAAACGGGGGGGGTGAGAAAAATCGGGGAGGGGGGCTGGAAATGGTTCGACATAACAACAATCGGGGGTTGCTTAGAGAAATAGAAAAAAGCCCTTTTCTTAGGTAAACACGTATCTTTTATATATTTATGTGAATAGTGATGTAACTGATACATTTACTTCTGAACTCTGGTAATGTTGAATGCACTTCTTGAGACTTTTTCTTGCGTTTACTCAGAAATTATGTCTAATATCATTTCATTTTTCCAAATATTAATAAAAGGGGTTGGAATAAGAGCGGGGGGGTTGAAAAATTTTTCAAAAATTAATAAGCGGGGGGGGGGCGATTATTCGGTGACATGTAGCCAAGGAGATGACTGAAACAAAATTTCTTGTCATAGCATTTCCCCCCGTTATTTTGGCTGTTTACTCCAACTTTGGTCTATTGATGTCCTTCGTAGATGTATATTTCGCACATAACGCTGTCCCTATAGGAAAGGCCAGGTAAAAAAACTCGGAGATGTCGGAGATGTCGGAGATGTCGGAGATGTCGGAGATGTCGGAGAAAGGAATCTCCGACGTTTCCTAACTCTTACTTTTTTACCTGGCTCTATATGTTCTACTAAAAAAGTCGGAGATATCCCATCTCCAATTTTTCCTAGCTCCGACTTTTTTACCTGGCCCCATGTGTTCTACTAAAAAAAGTCGGAGATGTGTCTTATCTCCGACTTTTCCTATCTCCGACTTTTTTACCTGGCCCCATGTGTTCTACTAAAAAAGTCGGAGATGTTCAGGGACTGCATATTATAATAAAAATAATAATAATAATAATTGACACTTCAACACATGATTGACACTTCAACGTTTCTGCTGTTATCAATTTTTTTATAAGAAACTCAACAGGCAGATTGCCAAAAATTAAGAAACTCCAGTAATAGGAAAATTTAACTTAATACACCATTTAGTTTAATCAATTTTATCTTAATTTAATAAAGGTTTTTTAAATTTAATGACATTTTCACTTTATTTTCAATTGTTTTCTAAGTATCTGAGCAGAAATCTGAAATGTTCGAGGGAACAGGTAGTGAAAATGAAGATTATTATGGCACTTTTAAGAAACTTGCAAGAAACTCTTAGTACTAAAAATCTGATAAGTTTAAGAAATTTACTGTACTGACTGACCCAAATTCTTGGTTCCTTATAAAAAAGCGTGTAGCTTACGTTGGGATTTTGTTTGATGAATTTACAATGACATTATGCGAAAACTGTTTGATTTTTTGTTGATTTAGTGTCTGTGGATAGATGTGATGCGCATCAGTTGATTTAATGGTTTCAATTGTTGGTTCAAGAATACTGTTAAAGAGTACTGCCCAATTCCAATCCAAGTGGGTAAACTGTTGTTGTCTCATATACGGCCTAAAATGAACAGTGATAAACTGTGAAATCTAATTTTTCTAAAATCAAGACCCAAAAGAGAAGAAACCAAGACCCAAAGAGAAGAAACCGCTCTACAAAGTTCAGATGGAAATTTCCTATAAAGGTTGTAAAATAAAAATTTTGACGGCGAATGAGGAGAATTTTGATTATAGAGCATAATATAATATGCAGTCCCTGAACATCTCCGACTTTTTTAGTAGAGCTCATGGAGCCAAGTAAAAAAGTCGGAGATAGGAAAAGTCGGAGATAAGACACATCTCCGACTTTTTTAGTAGAACAAGAAACGCAACGAGAAAAACAACAAGAAACGAGAAAAACAACAAGAAACGAGAAAAGCAACATGTGAAACGTCAAATGTACAGCATACCCTTGCAAAGAAGGTCAGCTTTGTATCGCTCTCAGCCATTGCAGTCATTCATGACTGTTAGTTTGGCTATTGGCTACCAATTAGAGAGGCATTAAAACGTTTGTGTACCTCAAAAGTTTCAGAAAAATTGTATGGGTTTTGACGAATAAGGCTCGTTTTGGTGGATGTGTTTTTCGACCAAAGGGGCCAAGCAAAAGGGGCTAAGTTTCTGTATCAAATAACTAAAACGAGAGATGAATTTTAGGCAGTCTATAAAAGGAACAATAGATTTTGTCTACTTTTTATGCTTTGGGATGTTTCTAGCTCTAGGAAGTTTGTATACTACTTCTCCGTTTCATCTCAAAACCGGAGCTGAAATCGCAAATAAATGTAACGTGGAAAGAAATGTCTGATTTTAAAGGCAGTCTCTCCCCTATTGTCCTACTTTGTTTATCTTATTTACACAGAGTTAAAATCATGCACCACTGAGTCTCCATGACCCTGATTTCTTTGTACAAAGCGAATTAGCACAGACTTCTGGAATATACAATAGAGCAGAGTAACTCTAAATAGAGAGATCTTTATCTATTTTATTCCCATTCATCGAAGAGGAAAGACTGCATTCAAATTTCTACGACTAAATAGAAGACAGTGTTGAAGAAACCCAGGGAAACTTCGGAAACTTCAGGCTGATTTTGTTGAAAAGTTGTATGTACCCTTCATTGAAAGATGCATCCTTTAGCTTAGGTTTCCTCCTGCAACTAATGTTGGCAACTCTAGAATTGAATTTTCGCGAGATTTTCGAAACACGAAGATTTTTGTGAATCTTAGACGGATTATTCTAGCAAACAAATGGATTCTTCCCAAATGTGTGCGAAATTTTTGGGAGTAAGATGAAATCTGTCCACTGTAAAATTGCGATTTTATACGTACCAGAACGCGTGAAAATCCCCGTAATCTCGCGATGAAGGACCAACGTCGTGGGTGTCCTGAGGCCCAGCGCGGTATGCATTGTTATTTGCGTTTTCATTGAAAATAATCCTACCAAACAACGTCCCTCGATCAATCCAGAATACATAGCTGCTACGCATGCGTAGCAGCAATTAGTTTGGTATACCTTTAGATTTAAAAACTACTGTACGTCACAATCTCCACGACTTCCTTCACCTTCAGAATTCTCAGAGTGGTGCCGCCACTGATTATTATTGCTTCGAAGGAGAACAGAGGGAAATCTTGCTTGATGTTGTGACTATGGTGTGTTCACTCGTTTTTGCAGGTTTTGAAAGGGGCTTGCGCTTTCTGCAGAAAATCTCATATTTTGACAAGTAGGAATGGCCGATTAAAGTCGGTTGAATTTGTGAACCAAGTTGGACATATCGGTAATAAGACAAGACCGGGGAGCAGGATTTTTTATTGACTCACCCAGTAGTAGTAGGGTATGGTAGTGTAGTTAAGTAACATGCATGATGTATTGTAAGCTTTTACATGCAATGTATGAAAATATCTGGGCTTATTCTTCGTCATGCTGTTTGATTGAATACAAACAAGTCGACGAAGCCATGAGTCAATGACAAACAATAACTTTGGTATTTTCATGTGGGAGGGTTTTGTTTGTTGGGAAGACGGCCTAATTATTGTGGTAAACACACGGCAGTCATAAACAATTATACTAACCAGACTTTTGTGTCTACACATGGCAGAAATGAGGAGCAAATAGAAAGAAATTACTTTTAAACTTCTCTGGTAATATTTGCACGTGGTAAACCAAAGCGAATGTAATGTGATCTCAGCAGATGAATGAGAAGCAAAGATGTTCAAAACAGCAAATGATCAAGACACTGTGGAACAATCCATTCACACTCTGTGTAACCCGACTTTTTTCTAACATCAAAGTTGGTTAGAGTTCGTCAAACAAGAAAAGCCTTACTTTCAAACAGTGCAAGGGTGTTGACATCAATCAATATACTTTGAGTCTGGAAAAATGTGTGCAAAATAGACGAGTAATTCACTACAGCAGAGGAGCCAATGTCGCACTTTTCTTTGGCCTATGTGCGACCTGAACATTAGAAAGCTTACAGATAATATTCCAGCAAGAAGCACTGTCGATCAATGGATAAAGTAACTTTAGCACTTGTAAAAAGCCAGGCAACACGCATATCAAGCGAAGAAAATGAGAATAAACTTTCAAAGTTTCTTAAAAATGAATCTGATGAAACAGCTTTAGAAAAGGCAAGAGAAAAAGAAAGACAGAGACTCGAAAAAGCACAATCAAAAAGAAATGCAGAACGTGAAAAGTTACGGGACAAATACAGAATGAAATATAAATTGGGAGGGACAAGTAAAGATAGTGATTTTGGGAGTGTGAGATCAGGTGTTGAACCTAAAAACGAGGAACAAGGCTGCTGTTGGATATTTTAAAATGAATTCTTTCGTTGCTCACTTTTCATCCCTTATAATTTCATCCCTATGATGAAATGTTGCATTCACAATTCAGACATTTACCAAATGTGAAGATGCTTGCTTGTGATTAGACTTATGACGATGAGCCCCTTGTATCCCAATTATCAAGTCAAAGAGCACAGGGAAACTAGAGACTCATCGTCATAAGTCTAGCTTGTGATCCCTAATAATCTCAATTCACTGATCACCAGAATAACAGTCAGTCATGCATTAACTTGCCTAGCAATTATCAATTTGCTGAACATTCTCTATCTGGCCTTTCACATCCTTAATCAAGTAACCTGCATACATTAACATCCTAATTCACACTGACACAAAACTAGGCTTTCTCAAACTTCAGCCAATAAAATGCATTCATTTACCTTGATTGACTAATAGACCTAATTGTTTTACCCCTTTCAAGTCATGTGACCATGCCCATGGGAAGTTTTGGTGTTGTGCTACTTTTTGCATTCATGGCACAACTTTGCAGGGCATGAAATATGTTGGAGAGTTCCACAGTTGATCATATGACTTGCAATGGGTAACAAACTTTACCCAATTTTGTCTATTAGAATGCACTTATCAATGACCTAGTTTGACCTAGTTTTGATTCAGCTGGTTTCACTTGCAAGTATGAATGGGGTTATGGGGTATAAAAGTTCCAGCCAGTAATGGAATGGTGAACACTTTGCCAAATTGTGGGGGAAACAGATCTATTGTTTCAGTCACAAACAATTGTTCATCACTTCCCCTGTAAATTGCCTCTATGTACTCCTTTCATACAGTATTCTATGGATGGCAACATTCTAGTCAAGATGTTTCAAAATGAAATCCAAGTAACATTTCTAAATGTGTGTTCACTTCACAACCAAGATTAATTCCATCTGTATTTAGTTAGTATACCTCATCCTGATACTGTACGTCCAAATTTTTTTATGAGTAAATGCTTTAATGTACTCCAGTTTTATGATACCCACTTGTAATCAGATTGGAGGCCTTCTTGGCTCAGATACTTTTTTGATAGAAAAACTAATTCAAAGTGAGCGCATTGATATATTCATACTGTATGATGAATACATTACTGGGTAAACTTTGAGACTGTCCCTTAACCAAACATAAACTATTTGACTGTATGGCACATGGTGAAATGGCATGGACTTCTTCAATTGTTAAGTCTAGCCTCTGGGTGTAAGACACTGATTGACGACCTCCAGCAAACTTGAATTTTCCAAAGCAGCTGCAACACGTTCTTTGTCTGCTAACTGTTTGTTCACTAGGAAGAGTGAAACATGATACAGTATCAAATTAACTTCTACTTCTACTTGAATAATTGAGTTCTTCATAAAGAAGATTATGTCAGTATAAAGTGAGGAGGGGAAAAAGGGAAAAGGGGGACTACATAGGACAACAGCACATGCCAAGATGAAATCTGGTGATGAAATTAAGATTAATGAAACAGTTATCAAGCACTCACACACTGTGATGCTTTCCAAAATTAAATGTTTGGCAGAATTCAAAGTTTGTGTGGCAGCTCTTAGGCAGACTTACTACAGATGACAAAATAGACTTGGGGCAAGTCTACTCTTAGGTGGAATTCTTTGCTTTTAAGTCTGGGGCAAAGCGTTGTTTTGTTACTAATAGTTTCTTCCATCAAGTTTTGCAAATCGTTGTAACCAGTGATATTGACTTCTTCATAGGAAAAGTAAACATACAAATCAACATCCATCTTAACAACAAGGGATAGACTTGGGCCTCTCCATGTTCAGAAAACTTGTCTATTGAATGCTCACGCCATTCATGATTCAGCAAGGCACCAAAGTATCACCCAATCACAAATACGAATCACTGCCATGTGACTTGGAAAAAAAGTTCAATGAATTCTCAGGGACCTTTTGAACTTGTTAGATCGATAAAGGAAATTCTAGGAACCTGGGGACATTTCAAGGCTTTCTCAAGGTCCTCAGATGCACAATTTTCTCAAGATTTTCACAATAAACCTTGAATCAGCAAGTCAGCTCAAGGTTTTCTCAAGGTCTTTAGGTGCACGATATTCTCAAGGTTTGGCAATAAACCTTGAAATGCTAACTCAGCTCATGGTTTTCTCAAGGACCTTGATCTGCCAATTTCAAGGTTTTATCTGAGTTCAGATCTGGCCGATCAAGGTTCCTGGGGCTTCCTTGATCAATTCAAGGTTTTCTCAAGGAATTTCAAGGAAATTCTAGGATACTTTATCTAAAAAAATACCCGGGCAGGGAAGACAAACCAAAAACCAAATAGTCATTTCAATGTACCTGCAGCTTCTGATGCATGGGATCCAGGTGTGATTTGTACATCTACCTTTAAAATTAGAAACAGATAGAGAAATAACTAAATGTACTTTGCATATTGTATAATTAGGGTGTAACATGGTTTTTATGTTTGAAGAATGAAAACATTATGGAGGGGTTTTTCTCCAACCGGAAGGAAGAGATCCATCTACCTACCTACCTACCCCAGCCACAGTGGATACCAGATGACCTAGTGTCCTTCTCTGCTCCGGCTGGTACATTGAAATGTATGTATTTTGTAGTTTTTAACGCTTTTTAGATTGATATATAAAAAAAACCTACCTAGAGTGGAAGGAATCAGGAATGTTGTGAGGATAGGCATTATTCATTCACACAATCGAAACAATCGATGAAGCATTTGAGGTATTTATAGACAGTGCTAATTTACACAATCAAAACAATTCAGAGATATTTGGGCCAACAATCAAATTTAGGTGAGCTGCCAAAATATGGCTGTTAATGAATACATCAACTGAGCTGCCAACTCATTAAACAGCAATTTTCCAAGATCTGACCTTTGTGACCTGGCAAAGTTCCCTTACTGTTTTAAATCTTCAACATGGAGGAGTGTTGTCAAGGGGCAAGCAACTCATTCTAAGCTATCAAGGAAGAAGTGCTGCACTGTTCAGGTAGCAGCTGGTTTCTGGCGAAAGTAAAAATTCTTCAGTACTGTCAGACATCCCCTACATCTACACACATGTTTGGTAAGAAACTAGGGATTTGGAGCTTCACTGAAACATCTACACGTATTCGTATAAGATACCAAGGATTTGGAGCAGCACTGAAAGTTTCTTAGAATTATCGGATTTTGAGTACACAGAGTTTCTTACGACTTTCTTAAATCTTCCATAACAATCTTCATGTTGATTACTATGTTTGCCCTCCTGATAATTTCAAAACAATTAAGGCTAATTACTAGGTGTTCCTAACAAATCCTCGCTCGCTGTTAATAAAATCATCAACAAAGTTGCAAAGTCAGTAAAATGCAATTTTCAACAGGCAAAGTTCCCTTACTGCTTGAAATTTTCATACCGATGACTGTTGTCAAGGAAACCAACCAACCCATATAATACTATCAAGAAACAGGTGTGGCACTATTAAAATGGCAAATCTTGTCTGGCTAACGTAAAGAATTTGTCGGTATCATGTGCCATCCTTATTTTCGGTACGTCCGATGTAATACTTCTTATGCTTATCAAGAAATCTGGTCTCCTTCAAGTGGACTAGTTAGGCTATTGCCATCGCGAAATATACTAAATCCTACATCAATCAGTTGAAAATGCAGATAAATATTTATTTCATTATGAAGCAAGCTACATACATGATTGTTTGTTTGTCAACTTATTTTGATTCGATTATAACCTAGCTATACATATTTACATATATACAACTAATCTAAATCGAATATACAAATGGACAATGAAAAAGTAAATAGATAAATTAAATATTGACAAGGTTTATCGGATATCATTAAATTTACAGGCATTACATTTACAGGTTGAGCCATCCCATTGTTTGATCATGTTCTGGAAACTGTTTAGATTCTCCGCTGATTTTAATTCATTTGGCAAGCAATTCCATATCTTAGGTCCGATGACTTTCAGGCTATTGGAACCAAAGGTTACTTGATTTGGCCGAAAGTGATTCAAACTGTTTGGATTTCGCAACGAATAATTTGAAGTCCTGACACTAAATATATCATTCATGAATGCTGGATTGAGCTTTTTTAATGTTTTGAAAATCTCAATACAAAGTTTTCTTTGACGAGAGACCAGCATTGTGCATCTGTTTGATTTGAGAAGTAAGTCTTTATAGGAGCTTACATGATCATTATGCAGAAATCTCAGTGCGCGTTCTTGTATTTTTTCGATTTTCTGCAACGATTTAGATGTCGAAAAATACCAAACCAAAGGACAGTAGTTAAAATTCGAGCATACAAAACTTTGGACTAAGATTTCCTTCTCGGCAGAGCCAATGAAAGACTTCAGTCGTTTCAAGACATTTAGTTGCGATGCAGCTTTCTTGCAAATATTTGATATATGTGGATCAAAATTCAGTTTGTAATCAAGTGTTACACCTAGAAGTTTTACGGACTTTTCGGACTGGATAGATTGTCCCAGAAAATCAAGATTTATTCCAAAAGTATCTGTCTGATCTTTTTTGACAAAGAGTGCATGAAATTTGTTAGGATTAGCGATCATTTCATTTTGATCGAGCCAAGAAAGGGCGTTTCCTGCTTCCTCTTCCAAAACCTTGACAAGTTCCGGCAATGACCTGGAAAAGCAAGCTAGCGTATTATCATCAGCATAATTGTATAAAGTCACTTGCTTTATAAAAAAGAATAGATCATTTATGTAGAAATTAAAGATAATAGGCCCTAGCACTGATCTTTGTGGTACCCCTGAAACAATATGTTGAAAGGAGCTGTACACATTGCTTATCCTCACACTCTGTTTTCGCTTTTTTAGATAGGAATGGATCAATACTAATGCATTTTCATCAAAACCATATGCATGGAGTTTAGCTATAATCAGTTCATGCGGAATAGAATCAAAAGCTTTTGAGAGATCCATGAAAACGGATCCAACAAAGAAGTCATTATCTAATTTAGATTTCCACTCTGCTACGAGTCTAATCAACACATGTTGAGTACTGTAGGCCCTTCTATAGGCTGCAATGAAAGTCGACAGTGTTTCATATAAGAAAGGAATAAGTTGTTCCTTGAGAATTTTTTCAAAAATCTTTGAAAATGTGTTGAGTACACTGACTGGACAATAATTTTTCTCGACTGTACGAATAGGTTCCCCTTTGTCCAAAGGACAAACTGCAGCGGTTTTTGCATTCTGGGGAAATACAGAATTTTGAATGCTTCAATTCATGGCTCTTGTCAAAAGGGAAGCTAGTTCATAACTGGCCAGACGAACAAGTTTTGGTGGGATTTGGTCCACACCAGTGGATTTTCTACCATCAAGCATTTTTAGTTGTAGCAATACATCCTTGGTAGAAACCTCGTTGAAGGAAAAGGTTTGAAAAGTACGTTCAGTATTTTGCACTATGGCTAATATGCTTAGATGATTCTTGTACTTATCAAGAATTAACCTAATAATTTCTCTATCGTCATCAATAGAATTAGCTTCGTCAAATTTGCATGGTTTCTTTCCAGAAATATTTTCCACAATATTTATGTAATAATCATTGAAGACTTAACATAACTCATGATCATTTGTAACAATTCTGTCGCCATTTACCAGGGAAATTTCGTTACCAGTCATGCCACCCATATTTGAAAGATAGGGTTTTAAGAGATCCCAGAAGGCTTTATTTGACATGAGACCGTGACTTGTAACTTTTTTGAAATGATTCTTAATAGCCTTTTTACGTAGAGCAACACATCGGTTTCGCTGCTTTTTGAAAGCTATTTCGTTTTCCTTTGAAGGGTGTTTGTTCAACCTATTCTTTAGCCTTGTGCGGGTATAGATACCTTTTTTCAGTTCTGGGTTCATAAAGGGTGCGTTATTTCCCCTTAGAAACTTTGTTTTGATGGGTGCATGTTTTTCAACTAGGTCTCGGAAAGTTTTAGTCAGATGGTCATATGATTTATCCGGGTCGTGATCATCGCATTCAAATTTGGCCTGCTTAACATCCTTTATGAACTTCTCTGGGACAAACTTTTTGTAGCTTCGATACTTTATTTGTTTCGGTTTTAACCTAGGAACAGTTGATTTCATAGTTGTAACTACAAGACTATAGTAGTCACTTAGGCCAGTTTCAAAAACAGACATTTTCTGAAAAGATCTCGGTCGATTGGTAAGAATGACATCAATGGAGGAGCTGTGATTTTTCGTGAAACAAGTTTTTGACTTGACTATGTTGGTCAGATCGAAGACGTCACAAAAGGACATCAATTTTTCAAAGCCCGGATCTGCTCTGTCATGAGTATCGATATTGACATCACCCATAATGATGATGTTATCATAACTATCCAATGCTCGATTTACGGAGGAAAATAAATTTGAAAGAAATGTTTCAATATTTGAATTTGGTGGACGGTAAATACTGTAAATAATCCATTTCTTTTTTGCAACCGTTAATTCAGAACACAGAAGCTCCAGGGAGGGACCTTCAAATGCAATCATACGATTGCAGATGATGCCATTCCTTGAGTATTGAAGAAGACCACCTCCAAATTCAGACCTATCAAGGCGTAGTGGGCTTTTATAATTGTTGATAAGAAACAAATCGGTTTTAAAATCGGAATTCAACTTTGTTTCCTCAATGAGTAAAATATCTGGGAGACATCTCTCAGCAATCATTCTCAAATCTATAATTTTGTTTCGGAGACTGCTTATGTTTAAAAATCCGATAAGCCAATTTCTGGAAAATTCAACCCTTGGACTAAATAAAAGATCAATATCATTGCAAACCTGTTGTGACCCATTGCTAGAAGTTGACATGGAGGCTTCTGTATCTAATTGAGGTGAATTAGTTTGAAAAACATCGCTATGAGGTGGTGAAAGGACTGATTGGGGTGCTGTGAAAATGTTTTGCTCGGTAGGATTTAGGCTCTTTTCTGAGGAGTCTGGCGAAATACCAAGGTCTGTAGACAGACTATTTATTCCAGAGAATTCAGAGTTCTGTAAGTTGATATTTCCTACAAGGGGAGTACCCTCAAGTACTGATAAATTTGAAATTACATGCGAATCTGAATCGTTTACTGTGGGTTTACTAACATTAGATTGTGATAAACAACTCTTACTTACCGATGAAATGGAATTATTTTGTAAAATACTATTACTATTGTGACTTTCTTGCCTGTGTGACAGTTCCTTTTTCCTGGTATTCAGTCAATCAAACACTTTTCAGATATTCCATGTAGTTACTGGCTAGAATGTTTGTTCCTCTAAAATTCAGGTGTAGGAATTGAAAGCAAATGCAAATGGTTTGAAGCAAATGGTTTCATTCTCATTCTTCAAACATGGCTAATGGGAGCCTTTAATTTTGTGCCATGAAGAGGTATGCTACGTTGGGCTTTTCTCTTGGCTCTCCTTATTCAGTGCTTCTTTGGGTCTCCTTGTACTAGTGTATTTGTTTGTTGTTATTGTGTGCCTCACAAGGTACAGACAGTGATGAAAATCGTCTTGCAATTTTACTTTTCATGATTCTTTGCTTTGATAATTAAAGTTTCAAAATTCTTTGATGTAAGGTGTACCACGGTCACGGTGGCAAGGCCTTTTCCTGATATCAATGTATTTCATACCTTAAATCTGTCAGGTAAAGATCGTAACAGCATAACACGTATTGCCAATCCAATCAGTGTTGCCATACTGCAATGTGGTATTGTTGGCGTAAACATGACTTTTACATAATTATTATCATCATCAACTTCTACATTTGATTCTTCAACAACATTCAGCTCTTCTAAAGTGAGGGGATGTTCAGGATCATTGATTGACCTGATAATATCTGAAATAATTAAAGATAAATAATCAGACAAATGAGTTTCCAACTCACCAGATATCTTTTTCATTAGATACTGATCACAGTTGTGACTATGAAAGTCATCATGACATCATTCTTCAGTTATATGATAGTTATACTGTATGTCATAGTTCATATTAGATGTTTTGTTGTCATTGTAACTGTTTACCCAGGGTGGGTAACATAATATGTTGACGGTCCTGGTATGTGCCACCCATATGGGTGGGTTAGGTCCAAAATTCTCTTAACAAGGGTCCCTTCTTCAGCAGATTTTCTATAAACATGGATGGTTATTCCAGAAATTGGCAAAAAATCATCAAAAATTGGTAGTTTTCCACCACAATTCATCATAAAAGTGGGTATGACCACAACTGTTGGTAATTAGAAGAGGGTAGCTTTCTGAAAACTGGGTGGCAAACCCCTGTTGATCTGCAAGTCTTGTCCCCCCCCCTGGGACTTTAAAAAATATCTGGATATTTGTAGATGAGGCCTGAGAGGCAGAGCTGCCAGAGCTCAGTTTTAAAATTTATCTTTGTTTCCAATGCACAGTCATGTAGATTTTGGTTCATTTGAAGGACATCCAATGAGAAGTGGAAAATAAGTGAAGGAAAATGCAGAAGGGAAAGAAATAGAAAGCAAGGAGAAGGGTTCAACAAAGCATGCATGTTTTCAGGGCTGGAAAAAGTGCATGACCGTGCGACCGCTGGTCGGAGGCATATTTTGAAATCTGAGAAAACAATGGAGTCTGAGGAAACAATGGAGGCATTTTTTTAACTTCAATGGATGGGCTTTTGACCAGATAATTTCCACGTTTAGTCATTTCTACAGAATCTATCATATGAGATTTCTTTCAAGGAAAAAGAGTCTCGTTTTAAATCCAAGGGACAAGTCAATTCCTTTTATTTATTTTTTTCTTTTCTTATATAATAGATTTTAAAGCTGTTATGTACTGGTAATAGTTCTTGCAGTTAAGCAACTTAGCTTTTTAAGTAGGGCACATTGTCAAACAGCAGATCCCTATATCAACTGAATGTATTTACCCTGTTGAAATAAATCAAAATGACATGAAATGACATGAAATCACTCCAAAAACAGTGTACAAGAACTTGAGATCTTAGAAATCTCTCAAATTTCTCCAAGATTTTTTAGATTTCTTCTGAGGTTTTCAAAGATTTTAAAGGGTTTTAAGAAATTTTGAGACTTCAGATCAAGCCAAAGATTTTTCAAGATGCTGCAAAGTTTTGAAGATTTCGTAGGAACTTTGAGGATCTGAAAGATTTCCTAAATTTAAAAAAAACTGTTGAAAGACTTCTAGACCTACAAATTTCCATTATTTTCAAACCAATATTTCTTTTCGTTTCAAAATCTTTGTTATTTTTAATGCAGTACTGACTTTTTACGCTTCAAACAGCTCCATCGCAGTCATACAAAATTTCTATAACATCTTTTGGAGGCCTTTTTGCTAGTCTATTTCTCCGGTCGGAGGCACCAAAAAATATTTTCCAGCCCTGCATGTTTTCACACATCTCTTCTGTTCCTTTGCATCTGCCTTTGATTCTTCTTCTGGTCTTTCGCCTCCACTTTGCATCAACTAAAATGTTCACCAAGCCTCAGAAGTAAAGAGAAATTTAGAAATTCATGCCCCTGTGCAAGAGCCAAGATGGGCCTTGTTATGCCATGCTCAACATTTGCGCTATTTGACTAGCTAAAGGTTATTTCATGGGAAAGCAATAGCAATATGACTCACAGTGGGAAATGCTAGGCTTAGAAACTTTAGGTGCTCATGATGTCACTCCACCCATGCCATAGATCTGCCTTCACACATCCATGTTTTCAAGCGTGGAAGATGATGAAACTTTTCCTTTTTAAGAATTTTCCCTTCCCTCTCTCTGCCTACAATATAATTCCTTGCTCCTTTATATCATCTATTTCTCATTTGCCTCATAATTTTGTCATATTGTCAGAGTATATAACGAATTTCAAGACCAAAAGCAGAAATACGAAGACCAAGCTTTAAACATGGAGCAGCAGTCAAACGTTATAGCTGTAATCTTTCTTATCGCTTATATATATTTTTGCACAGTCGCCAATCATAAACCAAATGCACAATGTTTTCATATATCTTTCTCATACAATTTAATTTCTTGCATTTCTCTTTTTTGGATCACTAATCTTAAAATATATTTTGATCTTGAATGCAAGTATGTACTTTAAGCAGGTCCACAGACACCCGATGGATGGATGGCGATGCTGCCTTTTTAGTCTGATGCCGGTGTGCCGGTTATCCATTTATCAAAAATCATACAAGACCTATAACTACTGTATGAACTGAAAGCATTTACCAAAAATTTCTCTTTCATCGATTTTATCTGTAACTGTGTCATCTTGTTCTTCTTTCGTCAAAATTCGTTCCTTTGCTCGATCATAAATTACTGGGTTTACGTTCTGTAGCGCCATCTTCCTTTAGGTGTTTGCCACCATAAACAACAACGACAACAAACGACAAAGACAAGACAAAGATGAACGCATGTTTGAATACGAGGTTCACTGTGAGTGATACTAAATTGATTGATTGATTGATTGATTGATTGACTGATTGATTGCGACACATTTTAAGGTGCACATACTGTATGTGAACATACATAATTAGTGCTTGGTAGATTCTCAAGTGCAAAGTGTTCCCAATGCTTCGTACGCTAGTAGTAAATATGACGCAAAATGCATAGACTGTGATTCAAAATAACCCACTGCATTTAGAAATGTCACAATTTCATTGCCTTGTTGTTCATTGCCTGTTCACTCTCCATTTCCTTTCTGCTGGATCATAAAACAGGAAATATTCTTGCTCTAATAAAGGACTGTCCTTTGCTAAAATTTCCTCTAAGGTCAATTCTGGCTCACTATAATGACCTTGGAAAACCAATTCGAATGATACCTTGACTGGGTCGGATTTCCCGTCATTTACACTGATCACTTTGGTAGTCACAAATGGTTCTTTGTCTACCTCTTTCGATATGGAATCACTTGATGAGTTGATAAGAAAGCGTACTTTACGGAATAAAGAATAAGGTCTATCTTTGTTTATATCAAGGCCAAGAGCTGATATTCTCAATCTTCTTTTTTCACCTGGTCTTTCTAAACAATTGACAGTAAGCTTTACTCTCCTAATCAATTCCCATTTTGGTATGGACATCTCAAGTCGTTGCATCAGACCAACCATAATGTCATCACAAAATGCATTGATCGTAAGAGCTGCCTTTGAATCCAATGGAGTCTTTTGCAAATTGCCAATGACAAGTTTTCCTTCGTTTCTTGCTACATTTCTTGGAATTTCATTTGCAGGGCTTACACGCAAACTTGATCCTAAGGCGATACACACATCAGCTTTTTCTGCATGTAGATATGCATTGGAGAGATCTTTTTGTGGCAAATCTTCACCAAAATTAATGATTGAATCTTTCAGTCTACCGTTACATGAAACTTCCTCACAAAATCTGCCAGTGAAGTGATCATGAACTTTACGAGCACTTCTTGTGCGGAAATCTCGCAGATATCTCGCACCACATTTAACACATATTTCAAGGTTCGTGTTGCCATGGAGTTCAGCCATAGCATCTGGGTCCATGCCGCTTCTTAAATGCAACCCATCCGTATTTTGGCTCACCAAATACTTCAAAGTTCCATTTCGGTGCAACTGGACAATTGACATGTGACTTGGTGATGGAATTGCTTTCAAAACTGATTTGGTCTTCGTCTTTCTTGATGGAGCCGTTATTCCTTTATCTCTTAATTCCCAGGCTCCTGGGCCGGATGGCAAAACCGTGTTCATTCCTTAAAAGATAAAATAAAGGACCATTACGTCATAATCCTGAGACAGAAAGAGCTATAACATGATGAATAACGGATGAGGAAAAAGAACAGGACAATAAATTTAAAATTAGATGTGATGTGAAATATCTGTAAACATAGAATTATTATCATTATTATGAACTTTATTTCAGTGTCAAAAATATTTAGCAACAAGGTACTAATTGAGAACACTCTAACTAAAAACAAAATAAAAAGGAAAGCTTACATTTAAAAATAGTAAGCTAGCTCATGGGTATTATGAGACGTGCGACGCATGTGCCACACGGGGCCACGCACCACTGCAAAAGCACCCACAACGACACGCAACCGAAACCAAAGTGTTTCGCATTAGTAATTTGCGTTATCGCAAATCTCACGTTGACGCCTAAGTTTTGATAGACTCTTAATTACTCACCACTGCGAAAATCTGGTATCCCTGTGCTTGTACTAATTCCAGCTCCTGTGAAGATAATCATATGTTTCGAATCTTTCACCCATTCTGCCAATTGATCGAGTTTTGAACACAGGGTTGCAGCATCATCAAAATATTCCTTCTTCTCAGATTCTTCAGATATCCCATAATTCCCTTTGCCTGCCATTCTGCCTGTAACAAAAAAGGCCTTGTCAGAACTTGCACTTTATTGCAGCCTGGTACCCATGTCAATACTTTATGATACCTCTGCACTGAATGTTCTCTGTTCGGTATGTTGTTGTCTCCACTGTTGGCAACCGCAAATGATTTTCACTTCTCAAATTGTTTTGATATTTCTTTCAGTAAAACTTTTTCATAAATGTCTGATTTAGAATTTTTAGTCTTGAATATTGCAATCATAAGCAGTTGCAGATTGTGCTGATGAATATTTTCAAATTTCTTCTTCATTTTGTCACCTCTGATTCACTGTCTTGGTATACAAATCGCGGTGCTCTTTCGTGAATGCGATTTAACTTTGAATTAGTTACTCTATCATGACACATCCATACAAATAGACAATAATTTAATTGCGACCTGACGAAAGAATTTATACGAATTTCTGTTTTGCTGGGATCAATGAAATTAGACAAGCGAGCAAACGCGTGATGCCTTTGGTTTGCCTATTAATACAAATCTTAAACATGAGTTATGAAAACGTAGTTTTTCATCAAAAGTCAAACCTAACAGTTTTTGTAAGCACTTTCACTCAATTTTGAATTTACGATAGTGACTCTTGCTTCAGTACTTTTATCGCCAAATATCATTAGGTGGCATTTGTCATCATTTAATTTTAAAAAGTTGTCAGAAAACCATTTTACTATCAAATCTGTCTTCTTCTAATTGCTTGATAATAGTATCAAGATCTGGAAGACATGCAAAGATTGTCGTGTTATCAGTATTGTTAGATATCTTTGTGCGATTTGCACGTCAGAATATGTCATTTATAAAGACATTAAACAGTAAAGGTCCTAGGATCGACCCTTGCGGTACCCTATATTAAGTCCACAGGCACTCAGCAGTTTTGCTGTCAAAGACCATATGGTTTACGCAATAAAAAGCCTTTGACAGATCCATGAATACTGTCGCTGCAAGTCCCTTGACATACATGCTGTTCTTACAGTATTGGAGAAGTCCAACAAGAAATGCTGCGTGTTGTAACCTAATAATGGTGAATAAAAGGTGAAGTATTATCTCTGAATAATCGTGATTGGAACAAAACTCAGGCAGAATAGTTCCTGTAGTGTTAGAACGTACCACTTAAGAAAATTTGTTTTGGTCATAGGAAATTGAAAGTTACTCAATGGACTGTGAACCGTTAACGTACAACTGCACCTTTTCCCGCTATTCTTTTTCCGACGATGTTTAACGAACTGTTGGGAATGGAAAATTTGATACTAGAGCTGTCTCAGAAACACTGCTATGTAAACAAGTGCACCGGAGGCAGCTGCTTTCGAAAAGACTTTTTTTCGTGTTCCTTTAAATGCTCTTCATTTGAATCTTTTGATCAATTGCTTCTCCAAATGCCCTCTACTTTTGTCAAAGTTGAGCATATGTAGAAGTTTGCTAGAAATGCTAGAAACGGATCGAGAGAGTCATTTAAAGGCAAAGAAGATGCTGACATTTTCAACAATTTTCGTAGACAAATTTGTCAAGGCATTTCATGTTGAAAGCAAGCAACACTGGACCGTGAGAAGCAGTCTAAAAGCGGGAACAGTGTTTTTAGAAAAAGTAGAGAGCATATCCTCAAAAACCACTTGTTAGCGGTTTATCCCCAGACCCTCTCCTTCCTCCTTTTAACACTTCATCAGTCCTTTCCCATAGCCACACCACTGCTTTCATTGTCGACTTGTATTCTTGTACACCAACACCAAAAGCCTAGGGTTCACCAGCGTAATTATTAATCTCCACTCTTTAACAGCTACTTGTAGCCTGTGACAAGTGACATTTCTAAGACCTATATTGTTTGCAGCTCTTATTTGGAAGTGTCCTTTTTTGATGGGCTGCCCCCGCCGCTCCATGTTTCTTCCGGCACCTCTGTATGTAAACGTACGGAACCAATGTGGCCATGAAAAGTCGCTATTTGCACCTGAGGTATGAGAATCTCATCGATATCATTAGATTCATATCTCTATCCTTGAAAACAGAACAGTATCAAACCATTCATATCAAAATATTGTATCACTGCATGAGCAAAGTTTCATCTAACCGACAGGTAATCTTAATGGGGTTAAGTTGCTATGGCAACAGATCAGGCATCACAGGAATAAGAGAAATGAAACCAGCTCTATGATTTATGAAACTTATGAAAAAAAAAATCAATTATGTAAATCATGTAAATCGATGTAAACATACTTATTTTCTTTATATTATTGTAAATTTTTCCTTTGTAGATAGTTGGTTTGAATTAGCTAATTGTATTTAAGCTATTGTAAATACCAACTATAAAAAAAATTTAATAATAATAATAATAATAATAATCTTCAGCATAAAGCTTCTTTCAAAAAATTCCCATCTTTGAAAATCAGACAAGCTTCTAACTGATCTTTCTAATTTCATACAGCTTTGAGTTCAGTCAGCCAATCATTTGCTTAGTATTATTGTCACATGACTTTGGGTTTTCTTTACTTCTTCTGGTGTTAAATCGGTCTGTTTACTGTATGTCATCAATTTCTTCTTCACACGAACCGTGTTTTTGATAATTCAACGTTGCTCTTTATTTTCTCTCCTTACAGTGTTTCCGATTAATTCATTTTTCTCTTGCAGGATTTCACAGTTTTCTGCCTAAGTTTAAAATTATTTTGGTTGAAATTATATAACAGGAATTAACAGTTCTTGGCCACAAATCACAAATCTGGTGTTGCGTTTGTAGGCTTACCACTATCAGTCCGTTGCACTGTTCAAAACCATTTTGAAAACAAATCAAGCATAACAGACTCCAATCTTTGTTGCAAAAATCCAAATCAATGCAATAAAAAATGTTCCTTTCTGTCTGTTGATATTCTGTTTCCATAAAGAAACACCAATCAAAAAGAACAATACAGTAACCATCGGAATGCAAAGATTCAAAAATTCTATATCAGTAAAAAAGTTGGGTTGAACTGGGTCTTATGATTTCTAAATATCAAACATTCACAAGTTTCCAAATTTTAAACATTTTAAATTGCAATGCTCTCAATCCTCAATTCATACTTTATGTTTTAGTGATTCATTGATTTTTAGCTTCCCTTTGTTCTTGCTGGGGATAGATTCCAGTCCTCTTTACTCTTTCCGTTAACATATCTGATGAATTTTCATTCCAGTGTGACATCCACTGAATAATTTCATCAACGTTGCTCTTTTCTGCTTCAAGTGATGTGTCAATAACAATTTCTCTTCCCTCCATCCCAGCTAATGAGATGTTGATTCCACTGGTTCTTTGAAAGTAAATACTCTTCAGTTGCAAATGCTTTGTTATTTCAATGGACATATTTGCAGAATCATCAATCTGAAATATGGGTATCTAAAACAGAAACAAAAGATTACTTACAAAGGAGCTTGTAATGCTGGGAAATGACCCTTTTCCCAAAATCCCCCAGAAAAAATACTTCTTGATCAATAAAGTTTTGAGTTTTCCTGCATTCTGTTATATAATTGCACATACTGTATCTCACATTTTGCAAGAAGAAACAAACATCTTACCTCACATTCGTTGATCAACTTGACAAAAGCATCTCTGCATCTCAAAAGCTCAAATGTTCCACTAACCAAAGACCTTCCAAGTTCAACTGTCAAAAATTTGCAATTTTCACACATGATCTTGGCAGCTTTTCCTTCTATTTTCACTTCATAATTTTCACAATTTTTCAGGAAAACGAATGTTGCATTACTTTCAGATTTTATGGTTTCTTTTCGATCCTTTTTGTCAACCAATATGATCTCTGGTCTCGGACGCATTCCAGGTAGTAATCTTTGTTGTCCACTAAAATCCACCATCATTTCAATCCACCAAGCTTAAAACAAAAGTTGTGGAATTCCTAAAAATGGAATTCTTAGAGGGAAGAGTCTGTGTACAATGTGTCTCCCCTCACCTCAATCTTGTGAATAAACTTAATAATGAATAATCAATGCAAGGTTATACAATATGGCATCCTGTCTGGAGGGGGGCTGGAGGGTTAGGGGTCATCCAAAAATGCTCTGGTGATCAGTTAGCAGAGTTTAGCCTCTATGGGGGAGAGGGTTTTATCAAAATCTGTGAAGTGATCATTGGTGGAAGTTAAGGAGTTTCATGTCTTTTATAAAATATATTGGCCAGTTGTTGATTCAGTGGATTAACTTGAGATCAAATCCAGGTTTCATAAATTCCATATGGAAATTGGTGAGAAGTGATTTTAGTGATTTTTTTGCCACTGTACCTTTTTGATGTTCCTGTTTGGCTATGAATGAGCAAATCAACTCTTTTTAGGCCCCAATATTTCGGCACAGAGCTTCATAACAAAGAAAACAGATGGGGCAGGGTTGCCATTTGGCCAATTGGACGGCCAAATTTCTCGATTTTGGTCGTTTTTTAGATCCCTTGGCCATCAAAGAATGATTTGGCCAAAAATGCAAAGTTGGCCGAATTTTGGCTGTAAGTGGAAAAACCACAAATAAGCAAAGGAAACCATTATTTTTTGACAAATGATGCTCAAATTCATATTGAAAATCTCAAGACTGCCAGTGTAAATATGACAAAAATAGTAAAACACAATAAATGTTCAAAAATGAAGGCGTAAAAGTCATTCTAGCACTCAAAGCTATTCCCAACTGCACGTTCACTTGACACAATTGATTGGCCAAAATCTGAATGTTTTTTAGCATTTTATTTCATGAGCCAAATTTGGCCGCCAACCGAAGCAATTTTGGCCGCTGACCATTTCGGACATCTGGCAGCCCTGAGATGGGGTCCGCTAAGGAGGGGGGAGGGGGTAAAATAGTTAGCGGCCAAATGCCGATGGGCGATCACAGGTGGACTTTTGGACGACCCCTTAGCCTTGGCCACCTGATGGACCAAAACTCATTTGGGCAGAAATGGTACAAGGAATAATATCAATGTCATGATGATGTCCAGTGTCGACTCAATGTGGAGAGGCGGGTTTAGGGGCTATTCCATTTTAAATCCATACAGGCATATGGAAGGCACTTTTTGCTGACGTTTTGCACCCCAGAAATCTAGGGGGTTGCATGAGCTTTAGTCCTGGAAAATTAGGTGATGGCTATGAGCACTCTGGAATCCAGGGTATGGTTTTGGAGGTCCCTGGATTCCAGGGTGTTCTTTGCAATGACCCTGGATTTCCAGGGTTCTCTGTACAGCCTCCCTAGATTTCCAGGGTGGTTTGAGTCAAGATACCCTGGAAATTATGAGTAATCTTACCCCTGGAATTTGCCTTCCATGCCCCCTGTATGGATAAAAATGGAATAGCCCTAGGCCCGCCGCCGGCCTAAGTAAAGTTTGTTTTGGTTGGCAACAAACGAAACAAAACATTCTTGCATGGCAAAATTCCCTTCTTCGGTAAGCCAAATAGCGTTGTGTATGCACACAGTACCCTTATATGATTGGTAAGACATTAGCTGCTAGATTTACCTTGAAAAGTTCCAATAAATATTTTCTCCAAGTGACGACTTCTCTTCCTCCTCTCCTCCTTCTTCAATTTTCAATTCGACAATTTCTTCGCTGCGTTAGGGGACTGGGTATCGAGCCTCGTCTTCAGATCAGTTGGAGTGGTTATGAACAGTGGTTATGAAGCGAAAGCGAAGGACACACCCATCAGGGAGCCCATCAATTGGGGTCTATCATAGGGGGCTCAAAACCGCAAAATTTGTGCTCTTCCCCGTCAACCACAAGCCATTTTCTCTCATAAACATCGGGTAAGACCTAAACCATGATAGCATCGGGAGCTATCATGGTTTAGGTCTTACCTAACGTGCCGGAAACAGTTTTGCAGGGTCAATGGTGTTGCTTCAGACATAGAGGACATTGAAGTTGGTGTGCCGCAAGGCTCATGTCTTGGCCCTCTTCTATTCCTCATTTACATCAATGATCTCCCACAGGCTGTCCAAGGTTCTACTGTGTCCATGTATGCAGCTTTAGATGACATAAACGTTTCCAGTTATTACTGAAGAGTAGAACATCTGTTTTTCGTTAATTATTTTACTTAGGAACTGAAAAGAAACTTAAAATTTGATTTACCTCATTTAAGTTGTTCTTTTTGGGAAACTAATACTGCTCAACATGAACCAATCACAACACAACTTACAAATTTCGCCCTTTTGCACTAAAGTCTCATTTCGTTTGAAAATCTCTAGCGGTATAAGTTTCCTAAAAAGTGCAATACATTAGATTTTATTAACTACTAACAACTAACCGCTAACAAATTGTGCGTAATACTCATTATTGGGTTTTGTACATTATCATATAGATAGATAGATAGATAGATAGATAGATAGATAGATAGATAGATAGATAGATAGATAGATAGATAGATAGATAGATAGATAGATAGATAGATAGATAGATAGATAGATAGATAGATAGATAGATAGATAGATAGATAGATAGATAGATAGATAGATAGATAGATAGATATGCTGATGACACCAGTCTGTGCCACCAGTCCAATGATATAACTCAGCTGAATAAGGCTATTAACAATGATCTAAGGCATCTAGACACCTGGCTACAAGGCAATAAGCTTTCCTTGAATGTTGCAAAAACAAACTCTATGCTTATTACCACCAAGCAGAAACGTAACATTCTCAAAGATACAAATCTGGATTTGGATCTAAATCTTCGTGAAAGTGAGCTGGAAGTAGTCCAAAAAACGAAATACCTTGGAGTACAAATTGACTGTTCTTTGGATTGGAAAGAACAAATTAAGGCTGTTTCTGCCAAGGTCTCAAGGGCTGTTGGCTTTTTAAAACATGCCAAGAATTTTCTACCAAGGGAAACTCTGAAAACTCTCTACACAGGTATTGTTGAGCCTCACTTTCGATATTGTTGTTCTGTTTGGGGTTGCTGTGGTTCTACTGAAATAAACCAGTTGCAAAAGCTTCAGAACCGGGCAGCCAGGATCGTAACAAATAGCAGCTTTAATACCCCAAGCAGACCACTTATCGAAGTACTGGGTTGGAAGACCATTGAACAACTTATTAGTATTGAATCTAAAACAATGGTCTTCAAATCACTCAATGAGCTTGCTCCGCAATACCTGTGTGGCCCAGGGTTGCCATTTGGCCGTTTTCACGGCCAAATTTCTCGATTCTGGCCGTTTTGGAAGACCCTTGGCCGCCAAAGAATTTTTTGGCCGAGAAGGCAAAAGTTGGCCGGATTTTGGCCGTACGTAGAAAAATCACAAAAAAAACAAAGAAATATAGTAGCTGTCAATAAAATGAGAACATGATATCAAAGTACATCTTTCAAACATATCTAACAAAACTTAGAATCACTCAATCATATCTCAACAGCGTTAACTTGTCATATTCAAAACAACAAATCGTTGAAACATAGCTTAACAACGTAAGTCCGTCATCTCCAAAACTTTAAATCGTTCAACTTTAAATGTATCTTAATATCGTTAGTTCGTCATCTGCCATTCTCACCACATCCTCATCTTGCTCAGCATTTGCATTGGAGTACATGTTCTCCGAAGTGAAGCGCTCGATCATATTCTTTGTGACTGTGAAATCCCTACAGCACTTTCCTTGAAATTGAAGATGGGTGCGAATCCGAACAATTGCATCGAGCATCTCAGAGCCAAGACGATTTCGCAATTTGGTTTTCACATTTGTTACAGTCGAAAAAACTCTTTCCACCACAGCATTGCTGACTGGTGTCGATAAACATGATAGTGCATACATTGCCAATTCACGGAAGGGGGTGCACCCTGATGGCGTTTTGTGCTGCAATATTCCTGACCAGAATTTGACTGTGTTTGTTGGGATCTTGCCATCAAATACAGACTCTTCAGTCCAACTAACATGCAATATTCTTCTGTACTGCTGAGAAGAATACTTCTGTACAATATTCTTCTGTATTGCAACGAAAAATATCGTTGCAAGCAATTTGAACAATTATTGCAAAAAATTGTTTCAAAAAGTTGGCCGAAATTTGGCTGTTTGAGCAATTCATTTGGTCGGATTTGGCCGAATATGCAACAACTTTGTTTGGCCGAATTTGGCCGCGAACCGCCAAAGTTTTGGCCGCTGACCGTTTCAGCCATCTGGCAACCCTGGTGTGGCCTATTTACAAAAAACTCACAATGCTCCACCCGTACCCTCCGTAATACCGGCACTGATGTGAGGTTACCAAAGAAAAATTCTGCGAATGGGAAAAAATGTTTTTCGTTTCGTGGAGCAAAATTATGGAATAGCCTATCAGTTGAGTCAAAACAGGCATCCTCTCTGAATAGCTTTAAAAAGTCTATCTAGAGATGAGGGCAGGGGTGGACTTTGTGGCGGGGGCGGCGGGTGCTCTTGGTTGGCCGGCCGGGTCAGAGCGACTGGTGACTGGATCTATTGTTGTCGGTTGCTCTGGGCTGGCCTGTCGATCGGGGGTGGCTGCTGCCGGCGTTGCAGGGTCTACCCTTGCCCTGAAATTGTAATTTGTTTTCTCTTTGTAAATATTTTCTTTAGTGTAAATTATCAATTATTGTAAATAGGTTTTAACATTATGGTTTTTTTCTTGTAATTAGGATTGAAATACTTTTATTTTTAGATTATATTGTAGATGTTTTTAATGGAGGGCCCCTTGAAAAACAACTTTGTTGAAGGGCAACCCTCCCTAAATGAATGAAATGAATGAAAATGAATGAATAAACCATTCTTTTCAGGATCGCTATTGCATGTAAATGGAGCATGAATCCTAAAGGTAATTTGTCTGAATCTACAATTTGCAATGATCATACTGTTGCAACATGCGCAAAGGCCTGATAAATAATAATGTCTATCTAGTAGAGTTCAACAAAGTAAGCCAAAAACCGTAAACCATTCCATTAAATTCCAACTTTCTGCAACCGCGTAGCAATACAAAAACCATACTGTACAGTATATCACACTGATTTTCTTTGCAGCAACCATGTTCTGCTTCTAAATTTGGGCCAAATCCACCAAACCACCACACTATAATAGAGCCCCATCAATTGATGTCGGAAGAAACACCTGAGAAAAATCATTTATAAACATACTGTAAGTATGATTTCACAGATAACTTTGCTGTTATTTTCACAATATTTTTTTAACAATAGCTGCATCTAATGAAACAAAAATGGAACAATGACAGTGATAATTAGACTAATCTATGGCAATGCTATTCTCCTTGCAAGGAGTTCATTGGTCAAATACTGATTAATATTCACATTAGAGGCTTGCAAATCTTCTGTGATTCCTTGTTCCCAGTTGAAATTAAGAATCGCTGCAGGGGAAAGCTGTAATGTCTCCAATGATTCTCCTTCTTGGTTTAACTTTTTACCTGAAGCATCCAACAAGGCAAAAGGTAGCCAATCATATTCAAGTGCTTCCTTGACAAAGCAGAAAACATCAGAAAGTTTGTCTTTGCTATAAAATGTTCCTTCAAGTATGCTACCATCTGGAAATCTCACTCGAATTAAGCTAAATCTGTAGGCCCTTTTCTGATTTAATGAATCTGATTTCATTGATTTTGTGCGTAGCTGCTTACTTTTTTCCATGGATTCTGTTTTTGCTTGTTGCTCCCTTTTTATTTCTTGACCTGACAGTTGATAAAAGTCACTTGGAATCTCTAAACTTCTATAACCAGGTATCGGCTCAAAGACTTTAGTGTTTCTGTCAAGGATTGGAAGCAATGGCTCAGCTTCATTTAAGTAAGTTCTGATTACAGAAAGTTTTTCAGTTTCCATTGCTAATCCTTCACTCAGGACATAGAAATCTTCTTTGTCATTTTCATCATTCGCAATTGGTAATCTTACATCAACAAAACCAATTGCCATAGTAAGCAATTCTTTCACTCCCTTCAAAGCAGCAACTCTCTCCTTGAATACTTTGTTACTTTGTTTTATTTTACGATACTTTTCCTCACTTGGGTTCTTCAAAATATTATCAATGTATTTGTTCAATGTTTCAATGCAAACTTTGACCTTCTCTTTTGAATTCAAAGTGTGTATCATTGTAGCTGTAATCATCCCTGGTTCAGACTCAATTTCCTTGTAAAGACAATTCTCGATATGATTTCTCATTTCACATTCAGGCAAACTTGCAGGACATATTGGGCATGCAAATGAAATGTTGGAAAGCACAGGGGGTCCTTCAAAGGATAGATCTTCGCTTTTCTGTGATAAAGGGCTCTTTTCACGATCTTTTGCTCTTTCTAAGTTCATTTCAGTCTTTATTTCCCTCTTCAGTTGTTGCATGTCAGGATACTGCCCTTCACAAGAACTGCTGCTGTGTTTCCAGGTTGTTGTTGCTGAAACTGGTTTTGATTTTGTGGCAGGTTTGCTTTGAGCATCAAATCGTGCTAAAGCTGCAGAGGCTGCTCTTGCTGTACTTTCATTCTGCTTTCGGCAATCTCGTGTTTCTCCTTTTGTTGAGCTGGGTCTTCCTTCATTCTTCGTTTGACTCGGCCCATGTTGACTTCCACCTGCGGAGGCTTCATTCAATTTGTGCCCTTCGCCAGCTTGCTTGAACTTTTTGTCAATCTTTCGCCTCTGGAAGAAGTTCTTTATTGCAGACATAGCTTGCAACTGACTTTTAAGAGCAAATTCAATCCTTTCCAGAACTGTTTTCAAGCTGTACTGTCTGTAAACTGCAACAAACACGGCACACGGCAAGCTTCTTCAGTGCTAGTGCTTCTTCTGGCTCCCTGCTGCCTCCTCCGATCCTCCGTTAGCAATATGGAGCTATGGTGGAGGAATGGAGCAGCAAAATTACAAGTATTCAGTACGAGGCTTTTGAGCCGCAGTTACCGTCGTGCAACTCATTGGGTGCAGTTCCAAAAAACTTCGTTTTGACTAGTTGTAGTCATCAAATCAAACCGTACTGAGCTCCGAGATCAATAAAGTTGCGCCAAAATACATATTTTCTATTTCATTCACAAGAAGATTTGGATTCTAGCATGATAATTAATAAGTTATTTCTGTTGTGTTGAAGCTAGGAGGTTTTACTCCTACGGAGGAGATATCTTTGTGGAGGAGGTTAGGTCATAAGAATGTCTTGTTATTTTGTTTCGGGCCTAAACGAAGCTGATGACCTGGCAGCTGAAAAGCGAAAGGCGAAGTTGAGCTTATTGTAATGAAGATATAAGAAGAAAGGAAAGATTTGGACAAGGAAAATATAGCTGAATCAAGGAAGCAATACTTCACTAATCAACTGAAATGGAATATTACCCAGAATTAATGTTTAATGTTGATAATGGCTACCTTGAAGGCTTGGTCCGTGGTTTCAAATCTGGCATTTTGAGCCGAACTGATTATCTAAATTTGATACAATGCGAAACATTGGAAGGTAATGGGCTCCATCGAAAAAAGTATTGCATTCGTTTTTATCTCTTTAATTACAGGACAAGCCCTTGCTTGCTTCTTGACCACTGCATAATAGGTATTGCGGCCAGGTTGGAAAAGAAGTAAATTTGAAGGTGACAGACTTTTAAAAGCTGCAAGAGTTGCAAAATCAACCATAAATCTTTTGTTCTCACATGCAAGAGTCTTTTATTGTTGCTGCGAGCAATGAGTTAGAGAAAATCTCCTAGTTGCAAGTGAAAGTTGAGTGGATCCAAGTTTTCCTTGCAACATGTTGACGTTGTGCCCAATTGTTCTGGAAAGAGTGCATCAGTGGCGGACATGGCCAGCATACAGTACACTTATTTTCTATTTTTCATTGTTTAATTGATGCAATGTCTCCACACAAAAAGTTTGACCTTCCATACAGGCCCCCACTCCAGACTGGAAAGTTTGTGTCTTGTGTGGGCAAGTTGAAATGGCCTAAGTAAGACTGCGTGGAAATTTGCGGTCAAGAACAATATATTTAAACAATAGATCCTTTGTTTATTGCCAACTTTAGGTTTAAAACCGCATAGTTTCCTACACGTGCAAGATATTGGTCGACTTAAGCAGTTCTTAATTCTTTGTTTTTTTTATCTTCCTCCAACTGCCTCTGTCAATATCCACTATTTTTACACCTTACTATTATTCATTGTATTGTGTACGGTCCCGCTTGTAGGTTATTGTTTTTGTATTGTTTCTGGATTGAGATTGATATACATGCTAAGAGCAGTTATTACTGATGAAGGCTTTTGCCAAAACGTTTCAAGAATGTGATTTTTATGAGCTTTTATATATATCTATAAATATGTAAAACATAGATTGTTCAAATATTTTTTGTGCTAACATAGTGTCAAGTAGTATCCAACTATAATAGGTCACATGAACATTTACCCTAAATTGAGTTTTAAAGTTTGTATTCAGGTGTTAAAATCATAGATTTGCACATGAAACATATATACAGTAAATTTTTCAGGCAGTCCTCAAGGCTAGAATTATGTGTAATATTCCCCAACACCTTTGGCTTAAAAAAGCCTGAAGAGACTGGCATTGTTGCTGGAATGGAACAAGGCTCATGAAATTTCATCAGAGAAAATCATTTCTATTCTGTTGTATGGTTTTGTGTTTTGTGCTGTTGTTACACTGATATACATACTATATGCACTTGGTTTTCTTGTAAGAAATCAACATCATTACCCATGTAGAAAACTGGTTGAAAATTTTTACATGTTATATTCAGGGACATACTCTAAAAGCTCTATTAAGCCCCCAGGGACTTATTTAATTTTGAACCTTCCAGAGGGGGGCTTAATAGAGTGGGGGGCTTATTCACAAAATCAAATGACAACTAAGTATATATATGGTAGCTTTTCAGTTCTTTTGTCCCATATTTTCCTGAATCAACATACAATTTTAGACTCAAATACATAAATTCAACACAGTTTTTATCCCAGACCATATCAAAATTAACATGCAAGGTTGTGTCACTAAGAAAATGGAAATATTTGGTAAATTCTAGAAGTTTCCATAAGTGGGGGGGGGGGCTTAATAGAGCTTTGCTGTAAGACTGTGGGCACTTGAAATGCTGTTGGGTTCCAACATTCCTATATTCATTCTTATTTTTTCTTTAGTAAATTTTCAGTTTCTTATTGCAGATTTGAAGCTACATTTACAAAGCACAGACTATGGGACATTCCTTGCCAATGAAGCTGGACCTCTCACAGTTTCCGTCATTGATGAAAAATTGCGAGAGAAATTGGTTGTTGAGTTCAATCATTTAAGGAATCAAGCATTGGAACCTTTAGCGACATTTATGGATTATATCACGTATGTCAAGTTTTATATAGTTCATATTTCTTTGTGATATATTTCCCAAAGCAAATCATTTCTGTATATTTCATGTTATCTTAATTCAATCTTGTCAGTTGATATTTGTAAATGTATTGCTACATTGAATCTTGTCAGCTGAAATTGAATTGCTACTGTAGATATAACTGTAGTTCAGAAGCCAAATTTCTATAGCATAAACTGGATGAGTGAGAAGAAACATGGGGCATTTGTCAGACTATGGCATTACATTGAGCCATTCTATCATTGTGAACTAAATTTTTCCATGAAGGCAACAGTGTAACTGGGATCAGAAACCTTTCCCCATTGAAATTGGTTTGTTAATGCATTTGTTAAAAAAGATTTCTTTGTAAGCCCTTATTTGGGAGTCTTGAAAACTGATGAAATCTTTGACAAACATCATTAAATGTCTTTCAAACATCACATTCTTCATGCAGGCTAAGTTATGATAAGGCATCCCAGGGGATAGAATACTATCTCCTAACTATTTCATTCTCCCATTATGATACCAAGTGTACCACCTGTAATACCACCTGTAACCAGGGCTGTCAAGAGCCGGGCCGGGCCCCAAGGTCAGCCACAGAAGGGACCCATAGGCACCGGATGTAATGGACCTCATCCTTTTCCAGGGACCACACCCTCCTATGCACTGTTATAACACTGCTTTTAGATGGAAGCACCCTCCCACACACTTGTCAAGACATAATTTTAGATGTAAAATTAGTTTATCTCATAGTTTAAAATGCTCTAAGTTTAAGATGCCAGTGGGCCTGCACTGTAGGCTCTGAAATGCTCCTAAAGGAAAAATTGAAAGCAAAAGCAAAAATACATGCTTTATTTTTTCCAGGCCCGTAAAGGCCCTGGGCCCCCTGGTAACTACCCTGGCTAACCCCCCTTCTTGATGGTACTGCCTGTATCTTTGCCTAGATAAAATGTGATAGGGGCTTGTCAAAAGACTTCACCAATTTTCAAGACTCCCATACTGGATCTCACAAAGAAAACATTTTTGACAAATGCATCAAATGACCAATCTCGATTGGAAAAGATTCATGATCTACTGTAAGTTAAACTCTAAGCTGCATGGAAAAATTTAGTTAATGGCCATTGGGTGGCTAATTGCAGTGTCACAGTCCACCAAATGCCCAATGTTTTAGATTAAAGATAGAGGTAGTTATACAAGCTTAATGACAAGATCATACATAGCTTAAGGACATACAGTATAACCCACTATAAGTTTGTAAGAAAAAGGTTTTCCTACTGAAAAACTACTTCCTACTGAAGATAATAAGATATATTTGACATTGTTGGATAGCTGTCAGAGTTTTTTAAATTGTAGGTACAGTTACATGATTGACAACATAATTTTGCTGATTACGGGAACCCTGCATCAAAGATCAATCAAAGAGTTGATTCCAAAATGTCATCCACTTGGAAGATTTGAGGAAATGGCATCAATCAACATTGCATCTACACCAGCTGAGTTGTATAATGCTGTTTTAGTTGACACACCCCTCGGTATGATCTTATGATTACTTGCTGTGTAATTGTCTTTCATTCTTTCAATTTTATAAGTTGATACACCACCAGAGAGTCATCCTAAGTCTTAAAACCCCTCTCGTATTTAGACAAATAAACTTTGATCTTCTATCACATAGTATTTTAAGCTGTCAGCTATTTTTATATTGAACAAAAATTGTAAACCATTTTGTTTTAAAATGTCTTTTAAATTTTAGCTCCATTCTTTGTTGAATGTGTATCAGAACAAGATCTTGATGAAATGAACATTGAAATCATTCGTAATACATTGTACAAGGTGGGTTTCCCAATTTTCATTTATCTTTGCCGTTTTTTTGCTGCATCAAAAGTTCCATAACTGAAAATCTTGTAGATTGTACCGTTGGCTATATTTTTAGAAAAGAGAAACTATATATTACTTGGTCTATACATGAAACTTTGAGGGAAGGAGCACACATACCATCAAAAAATGAGAGACCTGTTTTTCTTTGTTGTTATTTTATTCCAAAGGAATGGAAGTTTTAGACAAAGGATCATGTATTTTCTTTTCAGGCATATCTGGAGAATTTTTACAAATTTTGTCAGGAGCTGGGAGGTGCAACAGCTGATGTTATGTGTCAGATTTTACAGGTGTGCAGTTTTTATCTGAATTTATTTACCTCATTGGATGTACTTGGATATGTATTTTGAAATGTTCTAGGCTGTTTGAATACATTGACTACAAGACGAACAACGACGTTGAGAATGAGGCTTTTACCTATTCAACACCTCTTGTTGAAAAAATCCATTACCAGAAATTCAGATCTGTTACATTTTAATTTACGTTCGCTATATCTCAAGTGGAAAACTAGACCAGAGCTAAAATACTATTTTGCAAATGGAGAAGACGGGGGGATCGGCATTAGATATCGCAATTAAGGTTAAAGATGTACAGTATATTATCTATAATATCAATATGACGGAGGACACAGCAATACAGGAGGGTAGTTTCAGCATGTAATAAGATATTTAAGCCTGTGTTAATATGTGAAAGAAACGGTAGATCCCCGGTAGATCGATGGTGCTCTTTTTTCTCAGACCAGCAGTAATGTGGATGTTCGTCCTTATGTTCAGAATCTTATTTTTAGTTTCATCTAAGTTTTCGCTTTCGTTGATGCTTTAGTTCGAAGCTGACCGGCGTGCAATCATGATAACAATAAATTCATTTGGTACAGAGCTGAGTAAAGATGACCGTGTCAAACTTTATCCAAAATGTGGTAAACTTTATCCAGATGGATTATCAAGACTTGCACGTGCTGATGATTATGATCAAGTCAGACAAGTTGCTGAATTTTATACGGTTTGTTCTTTTTTGTTTGTTCTTTTTTCTTTCTTTTCTTTTCTTATGCATTCACTTGTTTGTTTGTTTGTTTGTTTTATTTGTTTACTTTTAGTTATTTTCTTTCAATGCATAAAAATTTGATGTGCATAACTTTTGGACAAAATAATCAGTGGCTCTTTCAGTAACTTGAGAAATGAGATCATATCTTCACTAGGATTCTGCTAATTCTATTTTCCACGGCACATTCGTTAGCCAACGAGTAGACCCGTTATTGAAAAGAAGAAAGGGTCTACGAAACAACGAGTGAAAGCTTGCTACCACCACTCGAGTAATTATCTTTAATTATCCTAATCCGCTATTCAAATAATGTGTGAAACGCGTCTTAACAAAGGCTGCATGAATTAAGTTCTAGAAACCTGGAACTCACTGTAGCAAGCTTTTGCTCATTGTTTCGTAGAGCAGGCTACACATTCGTTTAATAGTTTTGAACATTGGCATGCCTTCAGTATCCCCTCGCCACCATTTAAGCAAGGAATTTCATACCTTTGGCATTTATTGGTCTAAAATACACTTTGCCATATGATTTATTTGATGTCAAACAACTAACTAAACTCTGTTGTGTTATATCACAGGATTATGCTATGTTATTCGAGGGGACTGGGAACAATCCAGGAGACAAGACGCTGGAAGACAAATTCTTCGAGCATGAAGTAAGTGTGGAGAGTTTTAGTCGCGGGACTGTGGAGATCTGAAAGTCGAAATTTCCACTGCCAAGAAGGAAGAGTAAACAATGTTTAAGATCTTGGTCTTGGCATGGCAGAGTTTCAACTTATTATCAGTAGACTGTCAACCGAGTCACTTCTAAAAATGGGTGAACCGCTAAATCATTTATTAGAACGCGAAAACCATCATGCTAAGATTTCGATGACCAAACTCCAAGAAGTCATAATTACAACGCAGTAAGTTTTTTGAATTTGTTTTAATTCCAAAAATAGCAATTGGTTTTCTTTTCTGTTTGTAGGTCACGCTGAATGTCTTATCGTTCATGCAACAATTTCAGTTTGGTGTGTTCTATTCATATGTGAGGCTGAAAGAGCAAGAATGCCGAAATGTTGTGTGGATTGCAGAATGCATTGCTCAAAAGAATAAATCAAAAATTGACAATTATATCAACATCTTCTAAACAGATATTCCGAAAAAGTCATTGCTTTTTGTTATGCAATTATTGAATGTGAAGGGCGCGTTTCCTTGCAGATAAGAAGAAGCCTTTTGCTTCTCTCAGATTGGCAATTTTGATTTTGCATTGATTTTGACATTTATCGAACAGAATAAAATCAACATAACTTATTCCATCTTTCTATTGTCGTTGCTGAAACAACTTATTTTTTTTAATTACTTTGATCTGATTTGTCTGCTGCATTTTGTAGTAATCTCACAGATCTTTGAATGTCTGATCGATCCCTTTATCTGCCTGCCTATCTCTCGCTGTACATTTTCCCCTGCACTGTATTCGTATTATGTAGCAACAAATGATAGAAACTATAACTTCATTCGGTTCCCATTTTATCTTGGTTGAACGTTTGCCTGGCAGCAAGGCTGCACGAGCTGCACGCAGGCTAAACATTTTTCAGTAAACGTATATGAAAAATTCGCTCGATCCAGATTCTTTATGGCACAGCTAAGAGGTCTGTTTATGTAAAAATTGATGTTTTACGTGTATGGCAACCAAACTGAGTTTATCCTATGAAATGATTCCCGCAAAAATGAGATTGTTATAATTTGTGACGAAATATTGCCTCGTTTGGAGCCAGTAAAACGTTGATTCGTGGTAGTGAGGCTACATGATGGCTTTCTTGCTGTGAAGAAAAAACGACCGCTACACAGGCTGGACATATAGAAAATATTTAATTATTTCTGTGGTAATGTGGACCAGGTTTATATTCTTTTGATTAATTACTTGGAAAATATCGAAGTAACTGCAATCGAAGATTTACCAAGTCACATGCAAGAGGGAGAGAGGAGCTCCCTATGTAGGATCTCCAAAGAGGGCCTAATCTACAACCGTCGACGTCGTACACAAATATGTCGCATTTGAACCTCGCTTTGCCTTAAAATCTTCAAAGGAAAGAACTCATAATGTTAAATGGAATGTTACTAAATGATTTTACACGCAATGGAACCAGAGCAGCTATTGAATTTCCAGACATGAAGAGTATTAATTTGACACTTGGCAAATGTTTGGGTAGAAGAAAAGATGCAGTTGGCGCATGTAAAGATGTTTGTGTCAAAGAGCAGATTGAGTCAAGAGAGGCCAAGAGTAAGCAGAATTATATCATGGCAGACAACAGACTAGAAATTGTTGACTTGGAAAGATTTGACGAATTTGAAGGTATGTTCCACCCAGGGGCGGCTCGGAGGGGAAAAAGTAGGTAATCACATTTGTAAAATTTTTCGGGACCATGCCCTCATATCACCGGGAAACGGCCAAATTTTACAAACAGCAACCACAACCATTACCAAATCGAATCAGATCTGGTATGCCAAAGACAAAATTTTCAAAATATTTTTCATTCCACTAAGTTGTTGTAGAAAAGATTCCAAGGTAAAGTACCGAAGAGAACTTTAATAAAAATAAGCTTTTCTTCACTTGATGTAAAGAAGCACATTGTGGGGTCCATAGCCCATTCTAACATGTTTAGGTGCATCTGAGCAACCAAGGGGCATTTCACCACCAAAAAATCTCGCTCACCTTTGGCAAAAACTGTTGGGTTATCGAGAAAAATCTGTCAAAATCCGTAAACATCTCTTCGCTCTGAAAGAATCACTTACGCTTTTTCGAATCAGTGAAATGCTGCTTGGCTGCTACAAACGCCAGCAGTAAATTGAAGAATCTGTTGCGGTAGAGGGCTGAAAGCTTGCGTATAGCGGCCCTTCTCTACAGAAGATTTAAAAGGAATAAATTTGTGTCAGGCCTCATCGGCTACGACATTCCTTTCGTAACCCCCAAAGGGCTAGGTAATCAGAAGTTGATTTGACTACCTTAGTCTGTGAGATTTTGTTGCGAGGATGTTAAGTGACCGCAGATCGCTATTTTTGATACGATGTTCTCTCAAAACGATGTGCAACATATGCTTATGGGACCTTAGAATGATTTATGCTGTACTTTCAGTCTTGTTCAACTTATTTCTGCCACATATCCATGGTAAAGACTTGAAACATTAAATGTCCCGGGATACTTTACTCTTGGACACAGCCTTCCATACTTGCTAGGGGCATCGTTATTCGTGATTTAAACTATTACTTGATCTGAACGAAGTGGAGAAGTCTTCCCAAAACCCATCTGTAGCCTCTACAAAATTTGTTACGCAAAACTCTATCCATAACGAAATACTCTTGTTGGAATATCAACAGCAACAGTGCTGGAGGTAATCAGATTGCGGAATGACTACGTTACTGCGAGGCGCTCTTTGTTTCACAACCAGCAATTCAATGGAGATTTACGTCACAACTCTCTCCGAAAGCAATGGCAAGGTAATCTGGAAGGGCCACGATTACCTCGCGGCCAACATAATCCTCAATTTCAATAGCTATCATATCGCTATCATATTCAACAAAGAGATATCATAACACGCAAGGATTAACAATCAATAAATCGACTGTCTGTGAAACCAGTAGACAAAGCAATACATGTCACAGAGCACCTTCAGAAGGCTCCGCCAATATACCCTTTAGGGTTCAATAATAATGTTTCGGTCTTTTTTTATTTATTTTTGGAGAAGTTAAAAAACCTCAAAAACTCTGGGAAAAATAGGTAATCACTGATTACTTTGATTACCCTTCTACGCCGCCCCTGGTTCCACCCAAGTACCACACACCAGCACTAACTTTTTTTTTTTTTTTTTTTTTTTTATATTCCAATAAAATTTTACAGTAAACAAACAAAGGTTACAAGACGATGCCACGAGGAGCATGGAAATACATAGCAACCCTGTGACCATAACATTTAACATAGATATTCAAATTGATATTACATATAAATATTACAAATAACATATTACAAAAGGCAAATAGGAAAACAACAATTACAGATGATTCCGACAAAAAAAAAATTCACAAAAAAAATAAATGTACGAAAAAACAAAGTACAAGTTACAAGAGAGAGGAGACAGCAAACTTACGAACTCATTGAAACCGTTCTGAGGCGTGAATGTAGCACTAACTTTGTCAGAGGACCAAGACTGCTTTTTATGTTTTGTACTGCAGAATTTCCACTAATTTCCATGATCTCAAGGATTTCAAAAGAAGCAAAATAGAGTCATTGTTTTAGAATGATGGTGGGAGTACTGTCACATTGCACCCTCTTCTTTCAGCATAAAATCTGTCTAGATTTGATATTTTTCAATAACCCAATGAAAATTTCTTGCTGATGCCTTTCTTTAAGAATCATTTGCTCCTAGTTTGTTAAATTTGGTATTGCCAAAAATAGAAATTTTTTATGCAGGCTGTATGCCATGTACTTGCAAGTTTTTTCAAATCTTTTTTCTCGCTTAAATGGTTGAATGATTCAGCTTGTATTTTTACCATTTTTGCACATTTGATTTCCAGCTACATGTTTTTTATAAGAAACTGATTTATAAGAAACTAGTACTAAGATGGCCAAAGTTTTAAGAAACTCTAGTACTATGTCTGAGAAGTACTAAGAAACATTTCAAAGTTAAAAGCATGGATATTGTAGCAAATAGATTGTTGAACCTTTATTCTTGAGCAATATTAGCTAAACATTTGTTTCTTCGACATAACAGGACACTATTTATTCCTTTATGATGTTTTAAATGTCAAGAATCATGTCTGCCGCAGTGTTAGCGACCACATTGATAATTCCACATTTAAAGAATAGGAAACCAATTAAGAAACTTTTAGTACTAAAATGGACAAAATTTCATGTGAAATTAAGAAACTTTTAGTACTATGGCATGATCCAAGTTTCTTATAAAAAATGTGTAATGTGTTTTATAGTTCATTATGAGCATCATTCTTTGGGCAAATATATCTGGAAATACGTACAGTATCTGTCCTGAATGTTGTTGTAATTTTTATGATATTGTAGTTAAATAAGGTGATGCTGATGTGTGTGTTTTTTGTTTAGCATTTGTGGTTTGGCATATCCTTGATCCAATGGAAATTAGTGAATGGCAAAATCAACCTTTATTTTTTCTTTCACTAGCGCTTATCGCTAGCGATCTCAACTGATCCCGTGTGTTGTACCCTAAATTATATTTTGGTAATTTCATACCTTTTTGTTCAAAACCATTATTAAAAACACACTTACACGTTTTTGTTTTCCTCAAAATGTTACGAACAGTACAAGAACGCAACGTTCGGGAGAATCAAACATTCTCACTGAAGAGGCCGCCGAAGGGCGGTGAAAATTTTGAGGAAAACAAAAACGTGTAAGTGTGTTTTTAATAATGGTTTTGAACAAAAAGGTATGAAATTACCAAAATATAATCAACCTTTATTTATGAAAAGTAATACTTTAATTGAGTTAATAGAATGTTGCATGATTTTTATTTGATACCTTCTAGATTCATATCCATCCAGTGGATCGGAATATGATGAAGACAATGAGCTTTCAACCAAAACAAATTGTTATAATTCAGTGGAGATGTTTCAACAAACAATTCCAAGTCATCTCCTTATGGTTGCACTTCTGGAACATATTTGCAGTTTATATGATGAGAAAGAAGAGAAAAGCAAAAGATTATTTACCAGTGAGTATTCCTTGCTTTATTTTTATTATATTTAATGCTTCTATTGTAGAAAAAAAATTAAGAAGCTGATTGAAATGCTGCAAAGGTTTTGCCGTAGCTAAAAGACTACCTTGCATTATTTGTATTGTTTGCAATTTTTTGCCAACAGTAAATTTCCTGAATTAAGGATTTTGAGAAAAAGGGAAGTCATCAAAAACAGGGGATCGATTCAAAGCCATTTCAGATCTTGAAAACAATGAGGAACATGGCTGGAAATTGGCAACTCAGTGGAAAAGTTTCCAGAGAAAGTTTATTGTCCCTAGATATCTAAAATACTGTATTCTTGTCTCAAGGGACAACAATATTCCTGCTTTTCTGTAAGCAGATCTTGAAGAAAATCTTGAAGGTTTCTATTTGCTTGGAAAGTTACCAATCACCAGCCTGAAATAAAAGATTCTCCTCATTGTTTTGAAGATCTGAAATGGCTGTAAATATAGATTCACAGTTTTTGACAGCTTTTTAAGTATTTGAAGCTTACCCTTCTTCTCTAAATCTTTAATTTGGGGAATCTACCATGCAGAAAAAATGTGTGAAAAATGCTCATACTGTTTCAAGCATTTCAATTGGCCTCATGTTTATTCTCCATAGCAGATTACGTCAAGTCACTTTTTTTGGGTGACTCAGTACTGATAACCAAAAAGCAAAGGGGACAACACTGATTTTAGGAAAGATTTGATGAAAAACAAATGTTGCAAAAACAACTTGAATATGATTTGATTCTAGCACATGCAAAGTCTCCCATAAATACGCTGCTGTTGAACCCTCTGTTACAATATTAATAAACCTTTTAGCTATTCTAGGAGAGAATCTGAATCAAATGATATTATGAGCATAACAACAATAGAGCCTTCAATGCCACTTGATCGAACCAATCATATAAAATTGTATAAAAATAGTGCTTGATGCAGGCTCATCTGTAGAATAGCTAAAAGGTCTATTTGATGATGCCTATGGAGGCATTTGTTTCTGCTTGTATCTTATTTGACAATTTCGTTTATTAATTTACAGTTTTATGTCAACAACTGGCTGGCATGCAGGTATTGTATACATGATTGTAAATGCAATCATTCAATTCAATTGACTGATTAAAACTTGCTATGATATAGAACATTAGGTTAATGCTCTGCTCTGCATGATGGGTCATTTCAAGTTTCGAAAGTATAACCCAATCCAAAGGAAAAGATAGATAAAATACAAGTTTGTTAATTAGCACAGTAATGCATACAATGTAAAGCGTATCCCTGATAGCAGGGATAGCATTAAAAGTTCAAATTTACCTTGCCCATTTCCTTTCTTTTGGCAATTATATATTTAAGTGCTTTGAACCTTTTGAATCATAAAGTGTAGTATCCTGAACAAAGCTAGAAATGCCAGAGATTTTTATTCATAAAAGAGGACTCCTAATTGAAGTCCTTTAAATGCAAATTGTTAATGGTGCTCTTATCTTTTTTGATTGTTTAACTTTTAAAGAAAATTTTGCAACAAGGAGCTTATTTGTCTTTTGTATGTTTGTTCAAAGATTGTGAACGTTTTTTTCCAAAAAATTTCCTGAATTTTGAAATTCACAAAAATTTGTTCCTGCCAATTATGATTTTCCATTTTTGCCAATTTGTGAAAGTAAGTTTCAACTTGCAAAAGTTTCTTCCCTCTACACTATCTTCCCTTAAAGAAATTTTGCAAGAAATCCCTGATAATGGCACCATGAAGATCATCTGTCATGTGATAGAAACACAATTTATTTCTAGATTATTCCATCATTTGCCGTTCTTGAAGAATTTCAGTTCATTCGAGATAAGTACAGATGTGCCCTGACCGACTTAATGCAATTTGCAGTTCATAGAATGCAGCATCAGGTAATTATATTTTCTACTTGTCTTTGATTCAAACTTCATAATTTCATTGAAATAATTTCTTTGCAAATTTTAAATAGATTCATTGACCTTTTGGTCAAGTTTGTTCCTTCATGTGTAAACCGCATTGGTTTGAAAATATTTGCTCCAAAATTCACCCAATTGACTTTCTTAGAAACAGAATATTTACCAAACTAATTATATGCAAATTGTAATTCTGTTTCGTTCTGTGTGATACTAGAATTTTCAGGTATTATAATTAATCATTTTACACATGTACAGTATCCTCATTCTGTCAATTTCCTTAAGGATGAAATTAATTCAACAATCAACATTGATAGATCACTTGCTTGGTACTCAAACACAAGGTAATTCGCTTTGATTTTATCGCACTTCCTAGAAAGTTTCGCCATTTGAACAGCTACAGAAATATAGAGAATGTCTCGTTTTGATTGATTTAAACACAGTTTTTTAGTTTAAAGCCTTATTTGAATCTGTACGATTCTCTCAGATTTTTTGCCCATTAGCAGATCACCATAATGTCGATTTTCTGAACAAATCCTTAAAAACTGTAAATCCTAGCTATAAAGTTCTGTACCAAACTTTATATTTTAGATTCTAAGGGCATACAAATGTTTGTCAATTTCATTTGTTAGTTATTTTGCTCAGCATAATGCGAGTCTTTTGACCTTGTCTTAGATAACATATTTTTTGTCAGAATGCCAGGACTAGGATAAGCGTGCCTTTTTGTGAGCACGACGGACCACATCAACTTTTTGGGATAATTTTTGTAGAATTCTTAGCTTTGTTTTGATGTGTTAATAGAGCTCAATTTTTGGGGAAAGTTGTTGGAGTGCAAAATTTTCAATGGCAACACTTAAATGTGTCGTTCGATCTTGCAGTCCACGAAGGTCGTTATCCGCTTCAAAAGCAGGAAAAATACGAACCCCTTCGAGATTTGAAGAAGAATTTGAAGAAATAGATGAGTTAGGAAAAGGAGGATTTGGATCAGTGTATGAAGTGAGGAATAAATTAGATGGCCGAAGATATGCAATTAAAAAAATTCAACTTGCTGAAGTTAACCCAGAAGATTGTCTTAAGGTTAGTGGGTGTTTTCATTTGTCATTAATAATGAAGGAAAATATTGATGGCCTTTATTTACTAGCATAACTGCAGGGAACAAGTTTTTGTACCAACTGATGACTATAACAGATAGGCAACATAGGAAAGAAAGGGGGAGTATTTATCATATAAACAAACTTTCTTTTTTTATTTTTATTGCCTTAGAGTCAACAGTGGGAATTTGATTAAAGACAAATTACACATAGAGGAAACAACTCTTGCCAACTGCGAATATCTTATTTTTCGTTGAGTTGAATGTATCACTTCAAATTTACTTGCATTTAATTGAATTTGGGTTTTTAGTTTGGCTTTTCAGACTTTATTCCTAAATATATGTAAGCGTAACACTTATTGGCAATGTAAATAAATCACCGTAAATAAATCACCGTAAATAAATCAGTCGAGCATTTGAATCGACTTTTAAAGTTTCTTTTTCATTCTTTGATTTCTTGATTTGTTGCAGGTGCTGAGGGAAGTAAAAGTATTAGCAGATTTGGAACATTCGAATATCGTTCGATATCATTCTGCGTGGCTTGAATATTCAGTAGCAGAAACCAAAATACAGACCATTAAAAGTAACATACCAAAGATTTTCACTCCTTTGTGCGTTGCGCTGATTAAATCTTCATAGTTTTTGTGATAGTCATTTCATGAGCTGCATTTATCTCTAAACTAGCAATAGTTAATACTATAGTGCCCCTTGCCTTCCCTGGTATTCGACTTGATCAGAGCGAAGTCATGAATGAGTTAAGAGAGATAACACTTCTCTTCTTAAACTTTTCCATTATTTCTTTTTCGAGCGAAAGCTATCAAAAAAGATTGCGGTTTCCTTCCCCGTTCCCCGTTCCCCGTTCCCCGTTCCCCGTTCCGTGTTTTGAAGATCGCCAACCAAAACAACCTCCTTTCATCGCAAGACACTGTTGACGTCAGTGTTAATAAGTACAAAGAGTTTCCTTATCAGCAAATTTCTTACATATTTCATTGTGTAATTTCAGCATATTTCTATGAATTTTAGCTGGGAAGACAAGACAGCCTTTATTTCATGATCGAAAAGACAATACTCCTCACAACTGCTGCTCTCCGAGACTTCCTTTAGGAACTGGTCTGACCAGTTTCCAGAGCTGTCATTGTATTAACTGCAGCATGATTGGCCTTTTCAGCGATATCTTTGAAAATTCGAGAAAAACTGGTTTTTCAGACTTGTTTTCTGATGGCAAACTTGCTGAAATTTTTCGAGATTTTGAGTCCACAACACCTTTCGTTCAATTTACGTGCGGTGTTCTACATAAGCCCCGCTTCGGCGCGGGGCAATTAATTCAAAGATTCAATGAATTATATTTGGGAGACTTAGGCAAATTAGCTACTCCTTTGGTGGATGCATTTAATTAAGAGAAGTCAACCTTTTACTCTTGGAACCAGCACGTGTACCTTCTGAAAGTTTAACCACTTATTCTCCCCAGGAAATTTGTCACAACCGAGCAGATTGACTGGAATGGCAAATGAGCAACATTACGACAGGTGGTAATACATTTAATGTCAGGACCACGACCTACATCATTTTTAGGGTCATTTCAAAGAAAGACAAGTGAAAAATCCAGCATCAAACATAATCAATATTTCCAAGATGAATCCAATTAGTTTGTCAAAGTTCCAGTTGAAAGGAGATCCATGATAGCTAAAAATACACGATTATGATTAAAGCTAGGCCATGTTTAATACCATTTTCTAATTTTTGACAATGATATATTATTTTTCTTTCTGATGCAAGTTTTAAAAGTAAATGGAATCAGTCAGTTCAATCAGTTTTATAATCACCATTTATAAATATATGCTAATTTTGACATTTACCTATCTGTAAATATCTATGATAAAGAATGGACCAATGGCTGCTTTGCATAGTTACTTTGATTTATCTGAATGGCCGAACATTGGTTTCCTTTCTGAGCTATGCAACTTTTCTTTGATTTTCGTATACTTGTGCCTCTGAAGGTACTTATTGAAACAGTTATTTTCGTCATAGAAATCTGCTCATGTTATGCAAGTTTTTGATTGAGTCCATACTGATCAAGCAAGGGTAAAAGAAATATAACCGATAATACTGTAAATTAAAGATTTAAGTACCAAATGTAGCGTAGATGTAAAAACACGACGTTTCGAGCGTATACTCGTTATCAAGTCAATTTTGACTTGATAACGAGTATACGCTCGAAACGTCGTGTTTTTACATCTACGCTACATTTGGTACTTAAATCTTTAATTTACAGTATTATCGGTTAATTTGCATACTAGTACCACACGCCACAAACATATTTTTATTGTAAAAGAAATATGTAGCAACTTCTTATGAATTGTTTTTTGCAGGAACTTTGGAGGAGCTGGTGATGATTTTGTCAGTTTCAAAAGTGAAACATCAGCAGCCTCAGATTCAAGCAGCATTATTGTATTCGAGACTAATTCTGAAACAGCTGAATCAAATAGACAGACGGAATGCAAGAGATCTTTACCTCAAAATCATCACATGGCTTTCGATCACAAATTCAAACCTTCCGCAAATATGCAAGCAGGTCAGCTGATTTCATTACTTCCTATGTGATGCGATCGAGATGATTTTATTATTACAGTTATTGTAATTGTTTGTTCTTATATTTTGTTTTGTATATGACTTATTGTTACCCCCGTCGCAACATCAATAATTATCATTTCATTTTTCATTCTTATAACAATGATTGTAAAGTATGTGATACTGCCATATCAACCGTAGAAAAGTAAAGCTTCACTGGTCTACGACGCTTACGATAAGAAATCTCTCCCAGAATAGGTAAAAGAAGTACCATTGTTTATGCCTCACCAGTTTAAAAATGCTGTTGCCTTAATGTCACGAATATCATTAATGAGAAGACTGCAAAGTTCTGTTCCCTTTATTTGAATGACCTTGCCCCGCAACTTCTCTTAGATTTTTGTACTCGAAAGAGATAATTTTTTTAAGTAGTATACTTGTGCGACTCCGCATTGACAGCATCGGTGCCGTAGGATCTGTCTCCCGTCTCTGCATCGATGAAAAAGTCTCGGTAAAATGAACAGTGATAAATCATGTTGAAGCCATCCGAACTCGAAATTGTATTGATTGCAGTTGTTAGATTTATCTTCTGCTTTATTTCAGCACCCTCGCCCTTGTTTTTTACGTTGCAAATACCATTCTTTTATTTTCAGGAAACATGTTAGTGACGAGGGGTCATTTTGGCAGATTCCCCAATCTTCGGCTTAGTCAGTTGCAGGAAATAGATCATAAACCAAATTATAAGATGTTTCGGAGAGCAATGTCGAATGAAGAATATAGTGCCAAAAAACTGAAAAGTAGAATCACACGTCATCAAAATAAGAGCATTGTACAAGATCTTTATTCTGTAAGTCATAATTGTTTATAATTTTACTGTCATATGTTCTGTTATCATGAAATATTATCTTATCTTTTTAAACGATGACACGAGTTTTTCCGCAGAAATTTCAAATTGGAATAAAGCAACTGAAAACAAAGTATAATATCAAACCCTCCCCCTCCGCTCCAGAAATGGGTTGTATTATCCATCGCATCTATTTTGTTAGTTAGTCTGAGAGACGTTAAGGTACTTTCGTTGTTATGTGCTAGTTGGAGTGAATAAAGTGCCAGCAAAGGACATCAGCCGAATTTCATTTTTAAGAAGCAGCACCATAACAAAGTTTTTTATGAATGATATCACAAAGCTTCGAATAATAGTTTATAATAATAAGTTTTTATTCACTTACTGTCAAAATGGTGAAAGTAAAGCATTAACTTTTTATTGTTAAATATTTTGATTTGATGATTGTGTCTATTTCTTCTGCAGCCAATCAAAGTAACAATGCATATTCAAATGGAATTATGTTCTAGTACATTAAAACATTGGTTGAATGAGAGAAATAATGACACTGTTATGAACGGTAATTTAAAACATTGTTCATCCTTATTGCCTTATAATTTCTCATCCCGAAGACTTTGCTGATTTCAAATACCTTTATCAAGACTACGTTGTCCCAAGGAAACTGCCATGATCATGATGGAAATAGTTGATTTCGTTGACATTCATTTGCATTATCTTCATGACTAATTTTCTTTATCTATTGGTTAGAGATCAAATGATTTGATTAATTCTTTCTAAATGATAATGTCTCGTTCAATTCCTACCTAGACCATCCTACCGTTAGCCCGGGAGTCAACAAAAATTTTATGCCCAAATGCTCGGGGCCAGGGACATTTCTCTGGCGAATTTCTCTGAGAAATAGCACATTCGCAGTAACGTCATTATCAAAGGTTCTTAGTATTGTCAAGTGCCCCGGAGTCGGGGAAAAATTGACAGTCAAATATGTGGGGCAGGAATTTATTATGTGCAAATGCCAGGGGTATCCCTAGGGGAGAGTCAAGGCAAGAATTGAGAGAGACATTAAATGTATCTTTCAATTTTCTTTGGTATTTTCCCTCAGGAAGTGCAATCAACTACTGTCTAAATATGGATATTTTCAGGCAAATGTTACAAGGAGTTCATTATGTACATAAAACTGGTCTTATGCATCGAGATCTAAAGGTAATTCCGTTACCAAATTGTATTTACGTCACCTTGCGAATAACAGTATCCAATTTACAGGAAAAGTTTAATCTTACCATTGGATGGATTTCTACGCTGCCTTCATACAATCCACATTTTTACCGCCAGCAGACCGCAGACCTGCTGATACCCATCCTTTTGTCATTTGAAATGTTATCAGAACAGTCTCACAAAGGTGAAAACACGACATTGAAAACTACACCTTGTAAAGCCATTCGATCTTGTTAAGATGCTCGTATTTAGAACATGCTGTTTCTGCGTCGTCCCTTAAAAAGATGATGTTATTTTGCTTTATGGCTTGAATTTTCAAACAATGTTCAAGTTCTGAAAGACAAAAACACTCTTCCATTAATGTGGTATTTGCAATGTTGATCCGTACCTTGCTTGAAATATCTTTCTCATGTCAATTAAATATTTTTCAATCATTTATTCATTCATTTTTGAAGGGAATGGCATCAACGCTGTTTCATCCTCTCCTTTATTTCGTCGCCTTTGTTACACATTTTTGCTGCTCCGATCTGCTTCTTTATGTTGCAGAGGTTGTAAGTAGTTGTTATACCGGGTGACTCAAAGAAATTTCCTCCTGTTCAAAAAATCATTGCAGCAAATTTACTTGCACTATGATCATCGCAATTAATTTTTCCAATAGCCCTTTTTCTATTAGTTGCAAGATCGAAGTATTGATTGTGGCTTATTTGGTAATTTTTTAAGATAGTATTCCGGTGGTACTGTCAAACGATTCAAGAATTTGGTCTTGCACAACATCCAGAAAATGAGCTAAAAACATTATCAAAGGTATCCTCAAATGATAATAATAATGATAATAAATTGACCTGACAGTTTTGCTTTATCACTAATCCGGTTCCAGAGCAATATGTTAGATATCAGCTTCCGTCTAACTTTCGGTTCATCACTTCATTAGTCATGCCAATTCTCTAGAGAATTTCGAATTGACTTAAGAGGAAGTGGAAGATTTCATCACGCATTTTAGGCCATCTTCCCGCCGTTCTGAATGTCTGATCATTTAAGCGTTTTAGATTTGCCAAGAGAAAATACAACCCCTAGAATCGTGCTGCAATAATTTTGCTGCAGTAATTTTGCTAACAGGGGGATATATTTCCATTCACCCGCTATATTAATCGAAGTTTGATTTCCTTATCTGCAACCTTCTCTTGTTTCTAGCCACGGAATATTTTCATCAACAAAGATTTACTTTCATCCAAAATTTCAGTTAAGATCGGTGATTTTGGTTTGGCTCGTAAAGTGACAGGAAATTTGATTAATGGAGATTTCAAAAGGAATGATTTCGTTGGAAAGTTTTTTGGTATGTAAGGATTATTTCATTTGGTTCTTTGTTGATATGTCTTCCTTTAATTTTCCGCTTATTTTCTTCGTACATAGTAATTTAGCGCATCTAACCTCATGTCTTTAATCAATCTAGTACCTTAAATTAAATTGAACTTCGAATGACGTCATATGTTTGGTCGCTGGTACTTCAGTCGTAAACAAACACGTTTTATTTGTCATTGTTAATTCATATGTAACCCTAATTTTTAGATTCAAATGATGATGATTATGTTGCTACCAAGGGAATTGGTACATGTACATATGCTGCACCAGAACAATTGCGTACGGAATCCTACACATCAAAGGTAAATGTCAGTTGTTGTACTCATGGCTTTTTAGTCAGTAGATGCGGTAACCTTGAAGAAACAAGACTAATCTATTCGTAGATAGAGAATTCCTCGAACTGTATCTTTGTTTACGCTGTTGAGTTTACGTTTTATTTTATTTCAATATTGTCTGTCTACCAAATATAATATTGCATCTCACAAAGAAAACTATCAGCTGCATCTAATTCCATTCTCCCTACCCTTTTTGTCTTGATAAAGGTCATAACCATAAATGCATCTTTTACTTTTCATTTTTCCAATATTTTCATTCTTTTTCATAGGCCGACATTTACAGTTTGGGAATAATTTTGTTTGAGTTATTCAACCCGTTTGCAACAGAAATGGAGAGACATTTCATGATCAAAGATATTCGAGAAGGGAAGCCACCAGCTCACTTCATTGCTCAATGGCCTGATGAGGTTTTTTCAATGCTTTTGCTTTATCTGCATTCACATCAGATTCTTTTATCTCCGTAGCTTTGCTCATGAACACTGGTACTTTCAACCTGATGATCGCTTTGAAAAGACAAACCATCTTAAATTCGTTTCCTTGTTAATATTGTTTCGCTTTTCAAGAAAATCTTTGAATTTGGTACTGCCAAAGGATGCTTCAACCAACTGAGCGGGATTATTTTTACTCAACATTTTTGAATCAATGAAAGAATCGATAGATATTTTCACCAAAAATGTTCCTTTACTGTGCTGTCATTTCCTTGCAGAGCAAATTGATTCAAGAAATGACCGACCATAATCCAAAAAAAAGGCCGACTGCAATTCAAATGTTACAAATTTCACAATTTCAAGACAAAGATAGAGTGAGTTGTTTGTGTATTATTTACATTCTACGGAGTGGATCAAAAATACAACTGTCCGAAAAATGTTCATTTCTGGACCGGGTCTGGCGTGTATGAGATAGTGTTTTTCTGAAAGCCCGACTCCTTTGCTTTCATTTGATATGTAGTGTTCTCAAAATGGCTTCAAAGGTATCCATAAGCTAGAAAAAAGTAAACATATGTCAAACGAGGTAGCACTTCTTTTCTATGTAGTACGTTTTTGGTTACAAATCAGCTTTTTCAAAACAGGGCTGTGCTTGCAACAGCTACGTCTATATATAGCCTTGCCTCTTTGCTGAAAATCAGTTTTTCGAGCAAATGTTTTTTTTGCGAAAAAGGTAAGCCTACTTTTTGGGATAATGGCTTTTCGAGCAATGCACGTTTTTCGCAAAAAGGAAGCCTATGGCCTTGCCTTCATGATTGCAAGTCAGCTTTTTTAAATTGGCCCACTGTTGCAAATAAAGGTAAGCCTATAGCCTTACTATTTGGATAAAAATCAGCTTTTTGAAGGATGGACTTTACTGCATAAAAGATTAACCTATGGCCTTACCTTTTTGGTTGCAAATTAGCATTCGAAAAGCGGCCCATTCCGCGAAAAAGGTAAGCCTTTTGCGTTAATTTTTGGGTGGAAATCAGCCGTTTGAAAAAGGACTAATTTGGGTAAAAAAGGTAAGCCCCATGGCCTTAGTTTTCGGTCGAAGATCATCTCTTGAAGAATTGGCCAATTTGGGAGAAAAGGTAAGCCGGTAGTAGTACTTTGTGATGGAAAATCGAATATTTTTTTCTTGCAGATCATTGAGATGCTTCGTGCTGATCTTCTGCGAAGAGATAGAGAACTAAGATCGTTGAAAGAGACTTTACACAACAGGAATTTAGAAATAGAAACACTTCATAGGAAAGTAAGTAAATTAGAGTCATTAGAAAGTTGACTTTTCCCCGACATACATATTATTTTAGAATTTTTGCTGTCGCTTTTCATTCCGAAACTAGTGCATACGGGGTGCCTCAAAAAATTGTTCGACGTTTGATTAAATATTGAAAAATAACAACAACATGAACAGACTCGTGGAAAGGTAACGATGTCCCTGAGATTATGGAATAATTTTAGAGACCATAATCTTGCAAAAAGGTAAAAAATCAACGGAGTTGCAAGCTTTCAAAGATCACAAATATGCGATAGCTGAAACCAGAGACTCCCAGATTACTTGCGATTCAAAAAACGTCGAGGATCGAGGTAAAAGGAGCTTGTCTAATGTCATACCTCTCGTTGATATCAGACAAAATCACATAGGACTTCCAAAGTAATTTAATCCTTGAGATCATTCTCAAAATTTGCTTAACACTGTATGTGTCCAAAAACATAATCAACGAGAGACTGAATCTGTTCCCTCAAAGCATTCATATGCTTGAAAGTTAGTTTCTCGAAAACCTGTTCAAATCCCATTTGGTTTGCCCTGAAACAATTGAGAAATAGCAGAAACGATGGTCTATGGGATTTTACCAAAAATGCCATTTCGGGGGCTTTGGTTTCAGTTTTCGCACAAAATTGAACTTCAAAGGCTTGTAACTCCATTAATTGTTAGTGAATTGGCAAGATTCTTGTGTCGAAAATTAATTTAAAATCTCAGGGTAAGGGTCATTTGACCAAATGTCCATTCAGCGTATCGTTATTTTTTCGTATTTAATCAAACGTCGAACAATTTTTTTAAGACACCCTGTAGAAGTAAAGTCTGGTTCCTATCAGGTCATTGCGATGTTTGGGGGTTGTTTGACGAACGATTCAACTCAAAAACACTGGTTGTATTGGGTGGACAGAAAGAAACCAAAGCGTTGGGGTTGTCAACGTCATTGAGAAGTTCATTTTCACATTCAGTCTTCTGATTCTTTTTTGATCGTTTGTTTCATTCACTCTAACTTCAATTTCAACGACCTATTGAGAACCAGTTTTAAAAGTAGAGAAAACGCAAGATCTGTAAATAAATCCATTTTCATTATTTACAACTATTACATACAATTTTGATTTTTTTTAAGAAACTAGCCCCATCCCTACAGACCCAATTTTTTCTTAACAACATGTAAATCTTAGCTGTTTGATGTTCTTTTTTGATTCGATTATCAGCTTGCTGTTCAAATATAACAGATCATCACTAAGATCTTATGGTTTTGACACAGCTATTGTAAATATGACTGTTAAAACCCAACTGGATCACTAAGATCCTAATTCTTGATAGAGAAAAGCATAAGAACATTCCATCACGATAATGAGGCAATGACAACCATGCAAATGGTGTGATCTCAGAGGCATCTTTAAAAGATGTGTTGTTGTTGCTGTGTTTTTGTTCTTGTTGGTAACGCCATTAACTGCTAATTCAGTTGTGATAAAGCATCATATTGCATCAGCACCGAGGAAGTTACTTCCTGCTCCTGGTCTCCCAATTCAACGTCTCTCAACTTTAGGACCAATATAGTCATTAAGGCTCTGTCTCCTCGTTAACAGCAGCTAACTTTGGCAAGGGCCGCCTCGTTTTAGAAACAACAACAGGGGGTAGTTCTTTTTTTGCTGCAGCTCTTTTTGTCTTTTTCTTCTTAATTTTCTTCTTTTTAAAGGATTCTTTAACATCCATTTCCTTTTCTGATTCACTGTTCCTGTGTAGATTCGATTGTATCGTTTCAGCATCGAAATTAGTCCGTCCATTCGAAGTTGCTTGCTTTGACAAATTCAATGAATTATTCAACATATTGTTATTTATAATTTTTGTCAATGATATTTCTTTTAAAGATTCGACAGAATCAGATTCCGAGTTTTTCCCGTCTTGTTTTGTTTGTTCCTCTCTTTGTTTTCTATATGTTAACGGCGTTTGCTCATCACTTTCATTGTCATATTGGTCAATCACTTTTCTTTCTTCTTTCTTATTCGTTACTTGCACCGTTGACATTTTAAATAATTCTTTTTCGCATCTTTTTGTATTGATAATCACGGCATCATCATCATCATCAGGATCAGATGAAAGCTAATGAAGAAGCAGAACAAACAACTTAACAAAATATGGGGATCATTTTTGCCTGATTCCATGTAGAAATTCAGGCAAAAATCAGCAGGCTATATGTGGCTCTTCTGATTTTCTTAACAACAACCGAAAGTACGAAAATGATCTTTTTGCAGTTATAAGTTACTGTTAACCTTTTTACAGATAGAAGTAAAGACGTTAATAGGGCAATGTCAGCAAAATCCACAAAAATATCAACTTGCCTAGTTGTTTACAATTGTAAACAATCTGTACTATATGAGTCATTATTCTATCAATATGGATCATCAACACCACGGTTTAAAATCAGTTTAAATCAACGTAATTGCGGAATGAAGTGCGATATGCATTGAAATAAATGCGAATTTGATGAAATCGAACAGTGTTTGAATCAATCGATATACGAAATATGCAAGTGAGGTATCGTCACCATAGCGATTGATTAGTCTACAGTAGCTTGAACGGAAATGCTCTCATCAGTACTCGGGATTTTAGGCATCGAAAAGCAAGGAAAAAATGACCAAAAAACGTTATGAAATGTGATTTATTAATTCCCATTCATCATAAAAACGACAATAGTTATAACTGTTAACTTAGACTAATAACAGTGGTTCTGGTAAAGATACTTTCGTTTTGAAACAGGGACTTGCAATACATACATGGTTGAGATCTCCATCTATCTCATCAGGCAAACGAACTGAATTGCTGCAAGGTAAAACCCCAAATAATTATCAAAATGGAAACGATAAAGACTTTGATAAAAAGATGTAAATATAGCCTGAGATCAGGCTCACTCGCAAAGATGACGTTTACGATTATTTCCAGTTTTCCAGAGTAATGAACGATGATTAAGTCTGAAAAGTTTGATGCAAAGTTCTTATCTCTCGAATCTATGGAGAATTATCTATTTACAAGCACAGCACTTTGATGTGAACAAATGGTTGCCGCTTTTCAGATAATTTCATTATGAAAAGTGTGATGAAAACGACAACACCTTTGTCATCCGTAAATATAAAATATTGATCTGGGAATTGCAAACCAAACCACTCGTATCATTTGATATTACGTCATACACTTGAGATTTCAAATTGTGGAAGATCCGATGGGAGTGGCTCTGCCGATCTCTTTACATTAAAATGAGATATTATTGTGAAAATTCTGTCAAGCCACAGAATAGTCAAGCCACCTGGGGGGGGGGGTTATTTGAATTCGATTGGAGCCTAAAAGAGATGGGGCTTCTGCATCAACCATTCTACATTGCTAATTGCTGTCACAGACAGCTACTGCATCAACAATTCTACATTGCTGTAACAGACAGCCTCTGCTGAAACGTAACCTCTATGAGTGGGTGTATTGAGAAATGAGAATCTTAAAGATCAAAGGATATCTGTCTCACCGTTTTTCAACTGGGATATCTGATTTCTTTTCGTGATATATCCGCTCATTTTCTCGATCTTCATTTTCACCAGTCTTATCCGCAGGTGTCTGCAAAGAAATGGGGAATCCCATTAAGTTACTGTTATTAGACAGCTACCAACAAGGAACAATTATAGGATTCTGGCTTCGTCTGTTATTTCAGCTGAGGGATGGCAAATATATAAAACCATGATGGAACTGAATCAGCGAATTTTCGTACGCATTAGCAAGACTGATGTAATATCTTGTCTGGGATTATCTTAAACTGCACTCATCTAATGACAGGAAAGTACCAGATATATCCCACGACCTTTTACGTGCCTTTGTTTGCAGAGTTCACATGACTTGTGAAATGACTTAATCAATTCACTAAATAAACTTAAAATCAAATAAATATTTGATCGAATGTGTCGAATGTATATCATTGCATGGAGGCAGAAATCATGAATTGCATAAGCAAGAAATATGATCACGTGAATGCTAGATGAAGGGCTAAATGAAAATAAGTAATTGACTTCTTCATGATGTGAAAACCTTTTGACATAGAGGACACAGATAAAGTCTCGATTAACAAACTGGAAACGACAATATTCATGCTTGCCCCTCTTGGTTCAAAAAGATTGATAACGGATGAAAATAAACTCGTCGAAAGCACTTCCTTGCTGTAAACTTACCACACTTTGTTTCCTGATCTTCTTTTTCTTTCTATTTTTCAATTTGAAGCTTGAACAGATTTTAAACTGCAGGATCCTCATTTTACGTACAGTTACTTTTGATCTCAGACGTTACTTTCAATGGCAGGTGATCCCACTCTATCAAAAATGCATCCTTACGAGGACAGGTCTTTCGTCGTGGATACTTTGAAGTCAACTGAATCAATTTATCAATTTCCTTGTCAACAGATCAAATTTCCTTTGGTGACACTGTACAGATCATCCTTTCACCGCATGCTTCACATTCCAGGAAATATTCCATTTAAACATATCACAAAAAATTTTTCGTGGTTTCCCATAAAACTTTTTTTGACGTCTGATCTCTTAATCCCAAGAAAAGCAACGTGAAATCCGGAAACAAAACCCCAAAGAAGTTCATGCCCGAACTACGTTTCAGTCATGCTGTGCAAATTTTGTTTTTATTTGTTTGCAAAGGATATTCCATCCCGCGAGGAGTTATTTCAACCATTTAAAGATTGTTACCTTTGAAAGCAGATCCCAGGTGTCTCAGTCATTTGTAAATGTTGTGATGCAATAAGGTGGATGTAAACAGTAAACACAATCAATGTGTCGAGTTTATATCTGTTATCGCCATAAAGTTTGCGCGGAAGATAAGACTGAAAATGTTAAACATGAGCCGATCAGGATAAATAACTTTCACGTTTTCAATCACGTGAAATATGACAGCAAATTGTACTTTTCGTTTGCATGGCTTTTCATATTCTTGCTACCTTAATATGATTGATTGATTGATTGATTGGTTGATTGATTGATTGGCTGGGCTAATGAATGACTGACTTGTGTTTGTGCATCTTGCAAACAGATCTAAACCCCATTTTTGATATCCTCTGGGTATCCCCTTCCACCATAAAAAAGCATTATCAACTAACCTTGATAGGCTGCATCTTTGGTGGACTGATTTCTCCAGATTCAACGTCGACTCTATTGCCACGAAGTTGCTTGTCTCGTAATTTCACTATGTAGTCATATGTACTCATGTCTTTGCAAACTAAAACAAAAATACGAGAAAATGACATGTGAACATCAGCCGAAGCAGCTAGGGTGGCTTTCATCATGGTTTCAAGAACAATTGATAACATAGCAAATACACCAAAAGGCGTTGTATGAATATAAAACATTAAAGAAGTTTATAGTGATAATATTGGGCATCAAAGCACGGAATGACGTCAATAGAAACAGCCCTGGTGAAATTATACAATTCTGATGAGTTTTTAGGTGTTAATTGCATTTAAATGCAATAGAAAGAAACTATTGATTTTTAATGACACGAACTCATAAAATAAACAAATATGAAAGAATAAAATGAAGAACAGAAACCACAAAGAACAAATATTTATGATTTGAAAGTTGCCTTTTATTCACAACTCCCCGCATTACTCTGCGGTTTAAGGCCTTCTGTCTTCTCGCAGCATGACTCGCAGCCGACTCGCAGGCGACATCAAACTACACACCCTTTGACTTAATTCTTCACCAATTTTGTTCTCATCCCGTTTTCGCACAACAGATCACTGAGAAAATCATATACTGGTTAGCTGGTTGAGCTGCAAGGCTGTTGACCTTAAATGATGTTGATGATGATGTTTCTTATGACATCAAACGTCCGAAACGTTTGAGTGGCATCTCACAAGTTCACTTAAAACAGCATTTGAACTTGGTAAATAAATTGTTGAAAAATCTGAGGCTACTTTATAAAAAGAACTTGTATCCATACTTACTTAAATAAAAGTGGAAAATGATGAGATGCGCCAATAATCCAAGAGAAATCAATAAAAGAATTCCGATTGTTGAAATCGCAGCAAGATATGCTTGTTTTGGAACAGCGGCAAACAGTTTCCATTCGTTTGATCCTTCAACAACAAAAAGATTATCATTCAATGAAATAGGCATCTATAATATGAACTGTCTACATTAAAGGTAGGTAACTACCCCCCACCCCCTGATTTAACAACATTCATTTCTTGATATCATCCTTCGAATAATTTCGCCGCTAACCAATTCATTCAGATTTTACTCTGTTATACTAGAAATAACGATTGTCAGTGAGTGCTGCGCATTGTATTGTTTGCACAGGTCCATTCCCTGATTCCGCAGTTTACACTAGGAGAGCAGAGAGGTGACGTAAGTGTTCTTTTGCTGCCAATAAAAGATTCCCAACCATTCCGATGCCGTTTCAATAGCCGCTGACCGAAGTCACTGCAAAATTATTGAAAACAGACAGAAAAACATACTAGCATCGAGAATCGATCTCGCCCAGAGAAGCCACTGCGCAGGAATAGGTGGCTGCTGCGCAGCAATAATAGAACTGATGATTTAGGCGGAAAAAATGAGATGAAAGAATTAATTTCAAATAAAACGAGAAGAGAAGAGATGGATACAAAAAGTGCAAATCAACAGCAATGCATTTATCTCGACGTTCTGCTTTCTTTTATTGCATCATGGTATGCTGCCATGTCAAACTCTAGTTTAAGACCCATTGGTAACCATCCTCTATTGCAGGAGAAACCCAGGGGGACTTCTATTGGCATGTGACGGGGGGTCAGACACAAGATATTTTTGAAAAACCCAAAAATATACTAAATTTACGACATTTTAGACCCCAAAATATACTCAAACCAAAAATATACGAAATTTATGATATTTTTAGACTCATAGCTTCATAGCAAAATATACTCATAGCTTCATGGTACATGAAAACTAAAAGTCTTATAGCATTTTCGACAACTGCCCTGCAATAGTTTGGTGAAAAACTCAGCATAGCACTCGCCTTGTCAAATTTTTTCATCAGCAACACCAAAAATATACCGATTATGCACCAAATAGCGTACCCAAAGGTATACCAGATAACGTTTTACAAACTCAAAAATGTCTGACCCCCCTCCCCGTCACTTACTAATAGGGAGTCCCCCTGGGAGGAGAGACGTCGAATTATATATGATACGAAAGTCATTTCTTCTGGCATAAGCTCTTCCGATTTTCACTTGACGTGCAAAGACTCAAGGTTAGCAACAGATCATTAAAAAATCAACACTACTGTATTTATTTACAAAGAAGCATAATGGCTGAGAGAAGTAAGAAATAAGTGAAAAACAGACTATGAGAGGAGAAATTAATAAATGCTGAAATTTACCAAGGTTTTGCAGCAATTTCTTCTGATTAATGAAATAAATGACAAATTGATATAAATCCACGATAAATAAGACTAATCCACAAACGAAGGCTGATATTATACAACCAATGAATAAGCTGCAATAAGATAGAGACAAATCAGTCAAAATATGCAACGGGTTTTCAGTTCTGAAAACTCAATATCCCTATAAAGAATCAAAGGTACTTCCGTGCTTATCGTCGATGCATGATTGTGACGACCTTCGAACGAGTGAAGAAAAGACTCCTTTGCCGGCCTATGATTAGAAGCCTATTGTAATTATAAGCTTAGGCCTTTTCCGAGATTTCAGAATTGTGGATCAAGCCAGAATGTAAAGGTATTCTATGTATAGTTTTTCAAGTTGGCAAACTCGAGGAGACTGTCTCCTTTCACGACCTGTGAAGTAGATCAAATAAATACCAAGGAAAAAATCCTAGTAAAAACGTCTAGTCCGCTGCATTACCTAAAGCCTTACTAATTTTCTTTCTCATACAGCAATGCACAAGAAACTAGTGGCGGCGCAACAGGGATGGGCTGAGCTGGGACTTGGGAACGATTTCATTTCATTTCATTGTCAGTTGTTTAGGCATGGTAGCCCCTCGGTTAGAGAAAACTGATTTACAGGGGGCCATGCAATAAAATACACTAAAGCTAAATTAAATATTTTACACAAAATAAAACTGATCAACAACCTAATTACATTCGTTAAAAGAAATTTCAAAAGAAAAGCATTAAAAACGAAAAGGGAGGTTTTGTTGGTTCCTTGAGAACAGAAGATCATTTTATGGCTTTCATAAACTCTTTTAAAGTTGACGTATTTTTAGTCTTTTAGATAAACCCATTCCAAAGTTTCGCACCCTGGTAAGAGAAGCATCTCTGTCCTGTGGTCGCTCTTAGAAAAGGGACTCTTAGGTCATAATCCGAATTTCTGAGAGACCGTGTTGTAGAGACGTTGACTTTAGTAAACATGTCACTCATATAGGACAGTGCATCACCATTCAGGGATTTGTAAACAATCCTTGCAGATTCAAGATCAATTATTTCCCTTACTGTGGACTATCCAAGTGCATGAATGACTGGGAGTGGTGAAGCATCGAATGGGCTGTTAGTGATCAATATTGCCGCTCAATTCTGCAGTTTTTGCAATTTTCCTATAATTGATACACCAGCATCACCCCCAAACCGGACAGCAGTATCTGAAATAGGGCTCTACCAAACTTCTATATGTTGTTTCAATCGTAGCGGGTGGCAGATATTGCTTTGCATAATGAAGAATACCAATACCCCTGGAGATCTTTTTCGTGACAGTGGTTAAATGATTCGTCCATTTTAGTTCTTGATCCACTTGAACTCCGAGGTGTTTTAGATCAACTTGCAAGTCTGACATCTTCAGAACCTATTCTAAACTGCGGCTTAGGGGCGTCAAGAGTATCTATCGTGCGTAGCTTTTTGTTGCTTCCAATTATCATTGCTTCTGTTTTTGCAACGTTTAACGACAATTTGTTGCCTTCTAGCCAACCCTTCAAAGCTATTAAATCAGCGTTAATGGCTTGATTCATTGCATCAACGGAATCAAAAGAATAATTAAACAAGTGTCATCAGCGTACATTGACACATTTGATTTTTCGAGACAGTTTGGGAGATCGTTGACGCACACTAAGAAGAGAAGTGGCCCCAGGCATGATCCTTGTGGTACACCACAATTTACGACCTCTGTTTTGGAAACCTTACCATTTACCTTGCAGTATTGAAGCCTATTTTCGAGATAACCAATTAAGTTCCTTCCCTTCTAGACCATAACAATTTAGTTTTGCCAACAAACTTTCGTGATCTACGGTGTCAAAGCTTTTTTTGAGATCAATAAAAAGGGCAGCCGTATATTCACCCCTATCGATGTTCATGTACCAGTCAGTCATTCGTGCATCTAAGAAGACATGTTAAGACCGAGAGAAGGCTCCCCAACTTCTCTCTCCGAAGTTTTTCTAATTCTTCCAGATGCGAAAGAGAAATTCTAAAAGGCGGGCTTTGGTTGTTACGTTAGATCTCGAATTTTGAGAACAAATATGACGTTTCTTTGCAACGAAGAAAGTGCCGTTCCCGTGTACACACAACGGTAAAACGGACGTTGTCCTGAAAATCTTGCCTTTTTCATTCATCTTCCTCACTTCTTGATGGCTGGCGTTGCTACTACAAAGCACTGCAAGGAACTGTAGCCCTTGAAGCTTCAAAACACAAGGCGTAGAGAGAACAGAGATATAGGATATAGAGAACAAAAATATTTACCGATAGTTTTGACCTCCAACACAATTATTCAACCATTTGCAATGATGATCAAAATCGGAAACACATTTGTTGCAAACTGAGCAATGCTTACTTCTCTCTCCTCTGAAAAGCGAAACAAACAATTTTCAGTAGGGTTCTAGGAAGTCTTAAACCATTACACAGATCGACAGCTTCACCCGTGAGAAGAACGCAAATTCCAAAGTATAAAGGTCGTTTTCCTAGTGTAGCTTTCCTTCCCTTTCCTTACAATCAGCGGGGAGTTTTCAGCAAATTCCAGTTAAAGCTATTTGATGCTCGAGAGATGCTGTGTTTGCGATGATATGCAGAGGAGTAATGCAGAGTGTACGCTGTGATTTCTCAGCTTCTCTGCTTATGGTGTCAAATTATACAGCTCTCTGAGAAGTTTGTTTTGTGAAAGGAATAATAATTAATGAAATACGAACGTGAATAACTTGAGACTATGTTTACACTCTTGCTTTTTGTTACAATGCTCTGTAAACTTCTCTTGAAGCCTTTGCCTGCTGCTGACACTTAGCAAATACACACGCAGATAACGGTGGAGGCAATTTACGTTTCTCCCTATCCTTCGTTCATTTCATTCCCCCTGGTTTTTGATAGTTTTGCAACTGTGAAACTGTGTCATCAATGAAACAAATAAACTCACCAGTAGGGCATGAGAAAATAATAGGAACTGCAACGAGGTAATGATGGAAATGAAAGCATAACCAAGCAAAGGATTTGTTTGCAGACCGGATCACAAGCAGTGCAGATTAACGAGATATTGTACAATGCGAACTTCGATTGGACCAGCAATGTGAAAGAATTTATATACTGAATTAAGAATACTTACACTTCTGTTTGACAAATACAGCAATGCAAATTTTCGATAACGTGAGAACGTTTACTTCGATCAAAACCCGGTTTGTGTTGATGTTTGCTTCTTTTGGCCTTGACTGCATCATCACTTGGGTCCACACTCAAGCATAACAGATGATAAACAATATGAACTGTCAGCAAGCACGCTGGTACCTTTTTAACACATGGTTAAGAAATTAATCACACGTTGCTCATTCAATCCATTTCAATCAGCTATTCTTCCATTCAATTCAAGTGCTAATGATGTTATTCAATGTGTCACAACCTAATGTATTCTACCTGTTGTCTGTCTAAAAGCGTGCATTGTTATCCATGGGTACATCTATCAAGAATTTAAAAGATCACTTCCCTTGTTGCTTTTCGAAGTTTTCATGCAGTTCTGTCCAAATATATTTAAAAGAAAATACATCTTACAAACCAATTTCTTTAGTTAGGTAAACCCTCTGCCACTTTTCCCGAAAACTTTTCAAGCTCAAGGGCAAAACAATCCCCTGCATTCTATGCTAAGCTGGACAATCATAACTCTGCAAAACTGACATAAAACATTAAACTTTTCTTGCTTCTCTCTCATTGCAAAGTGACCAGAATAGATCCTGTAACTATCTGCAAATGATTCTCATTTCAGCAGAATCTTACTGCATATTTCGTAGACATTTGTAGAACGTCAAAATATGTAACTGGTAGAAACCATCCCATTGATCACTCAAATTTTTAGAATCAAACCATAGAAACATTTCACTCAAATCAAACTCTCTAGCAGAATAGCAACAGGTTCATGCGCTCCCATGCTGTTTATAATTTCAAATTAGCTTTTGGTCTAGACAATAACAAGACAAATATTGCAGCAGAGAGAATGCTTGGACAAGCAAATTTCTGTACTGTCTCCTTTCATGGTATCCATCACCTTTATTTGTGGTTGACCTGCATTCTCTTGGTATCAATTATTAAAATCTAAAATGAGAACTGCCGCAAAAATGGAATAAAATATCCATTTATCAGAGTCAACTTCAGGAGAATTCTAAATTTTCTTGTACAGCTGCATCCCTGTAAAATGAACTCCCTCACATAACAAATTTCATATCAATTTTACTCAGTCCAGAAGTGTTGGAAGGCAGACGAAGCAGTAAGGCAGCCAGTCAAAAAGGGCACTGCAAAATTGGAGAACTGATACACAACTCTCCCTGTCACTTTCCAGCATTCCTCGGGAAAATTCTTATCCTACCAACCTGCAGTATACTCTTCAACTCTTTATGAACCCGAAAAACCATCTTTTGACAGAGGTAGAGGACATTTGCAGAAGCTCAACAGGTCAAAAGTTTCAGATGTAGCTGATATACAAAAAAGTTTCTTTGAAAAGGGAATTTCCTGCCCCTTTGCAGCCCCAAGACTATCAGGGAAATGGAGGCAGCTGCCCCTGCTGCCCCCTTGACTCAGGCTCTTCAATAACAGACTCTGCATAATTTTCTAAGGCAGGCATTTTTATATTTCCCCTTTAGATTTTGTTCAAGATACTTTAAAACACCAACAGAGATACAATCCTACCAGCTTATGAGATATAAAATTAAAATACTGTGGGTGTGATGATAACTACAAAAACAAAGGTGATAGGATGAAAAATGAGTGCTTTTGTGTAAATTTGAACATTGCAATGTTTGCTTTATGTTATGAACATTGTCTTTTCCTTGATTTCTGTCTCCTTTACATACTGTACTTCAGAATCCAACCAATCAATTTCAATGTCAGTAAGTGTGGTCCACCATGGAAGCTGGCCATTTTGAAAAGTTCTAATGAACATGGTCAGCCTCAATTCAGGTCCTCTCAATAGTGACACAATAGGAAAATGCTTTGGAAAATTCATTTTCCTGGGATATATGGTATCGCTATTGAGAGGACTGAAATCAAAGCTGACAATGTTCATTAGAATTTTCAAAGTGGCTGGCTGCTGTGGTAGAATTCACATGTCAACATTAAAATCACTTGACTGCATTATGCACTTTGTAAAGGAGACAAAAAGAAGGAAAAGATGCATTGATAACGTAAGGCTGGTACTGCAGATACATACTACATTCTAATATTCAAATTTAGACAAAAACACACATTTTTCATCCTATCCCCTGTGCAAAAAATTGGAGCCTTGGACAATAACAATATATTCTTTCCATCATGTGCAAATAAAACTAGCCACAATGTCACCTTGGATGCAACATAAAAGGATACAATATAGCCAGGAGCTTGCCACTCTTTTGGTAAATAATTGACCAATATTCCAAAATGAACTGTTGCAAAAGTTGCCAAAAAGAACCAAGCAATGATTTGCAAGGGATGCCAGGGGCATGACCATCCATTGATTCTTTCAAACTGATTGACATCTACCTGATTTTCTTGTAAACTGTAATCAGGTGAAACTTTGTTATCTTTATTGCATGTTCCAGACATGCATGGAGTCTTTGCATTCTTTACTTCATTCATGTCCTTTGAGTCTATGAACCAGTATCTATCAGTGTTACTGCAACAATTGTTTCTTTTTTGACAACACCTGGGATAAAAAATTAAAGTATAGACAAGAATGAAGATTTAAGCTTTTACACTGAAAACACTACTGTATATTTCTGCAACCAAATAAAACTCATAATAGAAAGTATCTTCATGTGAAATTTATCTGCTCCTAGTTGCTTTGTATTTGGGAGAGAAAATCATGTTTATAGAATTTCTAAGTTTTCAGCCCCTTTCTACAAAGAATGTCCTTTACAGCTTGTGTGAGTACACACATTTGTTTTATAAGAAACTAAGAATTTGGGCCAGTACTGGAAGCTTCTAAAAATTATCAGAGTTTGAGTACTCAGACTTCCTTATGAGTTTCTTAAAGTTTCTTAAATCCATAACAATCTTTGTGTCCACAACCTGGTATATCTAGCTGGCATGCAGCCTCAACTCCCATATATCAAGAAGTTTTCAAAGCAAGGTTTTTTGAAAACCTTCCATTGTTTAGACTATACTCTAATACCTTAGAAGTAATATGATACAAGAACAAGTGGAAAAAAGTAAAAATATGTTACCGATTTCCTTTCTAAAAATAAGTAATTTCCCAAGTTATTTTTCCTAGTACGTGTATACAGCCAGAATGGTACCACAGAATCACATGCTATACTTCTTGTGCCTGTATGCAACAAGGCTGTGGACACTTAGGGCAAGGATGTGTTGTCAATCTTAATGCTGAGGATTGACAGTCTTTTGTTTAAAAAAAGTGCAGAGTCAAAGAAAAAACTCTTCACTGAAGCTTTCAGTGAACAAGAGGTGAATTGCCTTGCAGCAGCCCTGCCTGTCTTGGGTGTGAGGCTGGGAGATGGGGCAATGAAATAATAGATGCAGTATACATGTATTTTGCTTTCTTCCTGGCAGCAGGGGCGGCGTAGAAGGGTAATCAAGGTAATCGGTGATTACCTATTTTTCCCAGAGTTTTTGAGGGCCTTTGAGGCTTTTTAATTTCTCCAAAATAAATCCAAAAAGACCAAAACATTATGATTGAGCCCTGAAGCCTATATTTTTCACAAGATGAGGGAAAATTGTATACCGCTGACCAAAGTGCCCCCTGGCGAAAACCAGACAAAATCGAAGCTTCCTTCCATGCATTCATTTTGCTATCCCCAATACGTAGCTTCTTCAAAGAAAAACGCATTGAATTTCAGTAGAGAATTTACTTCAAATTCCGTTTTTAGCACTGACTAAACTGATTTTGAATTACAGCAATTGAAAGCCTTTAGCATCGACAAGGCCACAGTAAGGAGTGGAAATTGCAACGCTATCCATGTTGCGAAAAATTAGAAAAAAATAACTACACCATGTAACAGTATCATATTTTTAGGGAGATTCAAGACAAAACTGAGGTAGGTGCTGGTAAAATCAGTTAGTTGCTAAAAATATTTTGTTGGGTTGACAATTCATCTGTATTCACAGAACGTAATCTGCATACCAAATCGGGAGCGCCATAATCAAGCCACTCCATTAGAAATGTCTTGATTTCGAAAAATTCCAGAAAAATAACCACACCATGTAACAGCATGAGATTTTTAGAGAGCTTTGAGACATAATCAAGGTAGATACTGGTTGAATTCATTCGTTTCTAATAATATTTGATTGGGTAGAAAATTGAGCTGTACTTGCTGAACGCAATCTTCCATCCGTAGGGAAAGCGCCCTAATTATAGCCAATCCACGAGTAATGTCTTTATTGTAAAAAATCCAAGAAAAATAACTACACCATGTAACAGTATGAGATTTTCAGGGAGCCTCAAGACATAACTGATGCAGATACTGGTAAAATCCGTTAGTTGCTAAAAACATTTTGTTGGGTGGAAAATTCATCTGTATTCACAGAACGTAATCTGCCATCCATAGGGGAAATGCCCTAAGCAAAGCCATTCCGTAACAAAATGTCTGGATTGCAAAAAATTCTAGAAAAATAACTACACCATGTAACAGCAACGTAAGTATGCCACTAAAATTTTGGTTGCTATGACCTGCATTAACAAAAGCAAGATTATGAAACAGATGATCAAGGAAAATGTTCATCCTGTCTTATCACTCATGTCTTTCCATTCCAAGCCCCTTCAACACACACAACTGAAGACAAGTGGGATTATCAATCAGCTATCTTCAGTCAGTTAGACTTCAACCAGATTATCCAAAGAGGACATAAAGGCACCTGACCTCTTGCTTCATGAGCTCGCAAAGATATCAGCAGGTGACTCGTGGATGGACGAAGGCAGGTGAATGGACTTCGCCTTTGAATTCAAATGACGTTTGTCTGTTCTTTTTGTGTGAATGGCTGTTTGTTATGCGCGGGCCTAAACCGTTGGGTCTTACTACTACTGCCTTCACTTCAATCTTAAATAACAACTAAAGTTCCCGAATTAATGATACAAGACTATTATTGATATAGCACAACTCACCATTTCACTGAATCTGTACGCTTAGTCTTGAGCAGTGCCTTATTTTCTCTTCTGTTTATCAATTTGTCCGCAGCTTTGCTCTTTCCCTCTTCACTGCAAGTCGTGCTTGTTCAAATAATTGAATTGAATTGGTTCTCATCACTACTAGCAACAGTGAAACTCGGGCCCAGTTCCCAGCAAATTTTTTTTCTCAATAAGACTCGTAAATAAAGTGCTACTAACAGAATATCAGCGAGATTATACGTAAGAAGTGTTGTTTTTATTGTTTTAGGTTATGCATCGTCAAGTGAAATTTTTCTGGATTTCGTTTTGCGATCTCAGTTTGTAAATTGTGTTAGGATATCTTGCGTCTCTAAAGAGCGAGTTTTCATTAGTTTGTAGAAAAATGAGCTTGTTTCTTTAGACATATCACACTCGAGAATGAAATGCGTCTCGTATTCAATTTTGTCTTTACAGCTTGAGCAGAACTGTTTGTCTCTTTCTGTTGGACGTTTAAGATGGCGTCCTTTTTCTACTGTGAGGCAGTGGTCGCTAAGCACGGGAGGTTCTTCCATGATAAAGAGGTACACCTGGGGATCTGCAGCCCGCAAGGATTTACTTTTTCGGACCTCAAATCTAGCCAATGGTATACTTTTTGGCAATTTTAGTCGCATTTAGTCCAGGCAAGGGTATGCCTTTTGGCAATTTTGGTCAAAGAAATGTCAAAAAAGCAGTATAGTAAATCCCCGCATGTAAGAACCTACTTTTTTGAGAGCCAGACTGAAGTAGGTTCTTATTTCAAAGGTACTAAGGCTAATTTCAAGGTATAAAGGTTCTTATTTTAAGGGTGCCTCATGTAGGGCCTTTCAGAGTCTTACAAAGATGTTCAGCCCTTTTATTTGTTTTGTGGACCTGATAACTTTATAAGCCAAGCGGCACCAGAATGAACTTAATAACAGCAATCAAAAATCAACTTTGCTACCCCTGCAATAAGAATCCATGTTTCATCAAACTGAAACAGGTTCTTAATTGCAAGGTAAAACAGCCTCTAGGTTCTTATTTTGGTAGGTTCTTATATCCAGGGATTTACTATAATCCCTGTAAAAAAACACAATCTTTTAAAATTTTGGTACAGAGAATGCGAAAATTTGGCAAGTTTTGTCTGGAAATGCCATCAGGGCACTGTTGATGGAGAAATTAGTCGAGCCAAGGGTATCATTTTCACAAAACTTGGTCTAGCCAACGCTTACATTTTGACACTGTGGGCGGCACACCCCTAATTGCCATTTAGCCGAGAACCCCCTCCCCCGTGTCGCTAAGTTGTAGATGGATCAGAGCTGAAGACTTCATTGGGTGTAAACTGTTAAAAAGTAGTACAAACCTTTAAAATGGGCTATTGAGATCGCGTAAAAAATGAATATACTGAATACAGACGCAAGCGTACGCCCATGTTGCTCTCAAGACTGATAATAGATTTTGACATTGATCGAGCGTTAATAGATTTTTTAGCTATTCGGTAATAGAATCTGAGTTGAACAATATCTTATTCTTTACATTTTGTTGAAGTTTGCGCACAACCTCAAGCTCACTTTACGTGTTACGTGCAAAAGTTATATAAAGATATCGCTCAATACGGACATTTTTTTGGAATAGTTCTATCATAGATATGATTCTATTGACAACTGAATTTTGGCGGATAGATTTCATAGTTGACAAATATCCTTTTACAGTACTCTAGACTTGCGTTGAAATATCCTCATACGCTGTCTTATACTCATGGTAGCAAAAAACTACCTATTAGTCCTTACCAATAAAAAATATTAAAACTTTATTACTTTTCTTTCATCTTTTCTCGATCAATAGTGCTAAATTCTTACGGAAATACTGATGACAAAATTCGCTGAGATCAGCAAACAAAATATTTCTGTGCTTGCTCGAACGCAATTGCAACTGGTATCACTCAAGAAAAATAGCACCATACCGTTCTCGTTAAAAAGTTTCTTATGAAAGAGATGACTTTATTTAGTGAAAGAGATGCTCATTTTTAGCGATGTGCAGATATCTTTTGGCTCTTAAAATTCACATACCTTTTATCTTGTGTGTAATTTTCAACCTAAAACGACTTTGCTTATCTCGAAACGTGAAAATTTACAAATCACCGGCACTTCTGTTTGTCTGCAAGATGTTTTCTTCTTAAAGAAAGCAGCTGCATTCAAAGCACCAGTAACAGCATATGCTCGTAATACACATTCCTTCCCTTCCCTTAAATATGGAAATTATCGCTATGAATTCTAATGTGCAACGGAACTGAACTCCCGCCTTTCTCCAAACCTAATCAATAATGCAACTCCCTTAAACACAAAAGCGTCAAAACTGACTTTATCAATATTTAACATCAACGAGTTCGTGTCGTTTCACAGTTTCAAAATGGGCACTTTTGGGAAAAATTTTCCCAAACTCACATCGAAACTATCCCAAATTCACATCGATAACATGCGAAACGGAATTCAAAAATCTAACAAAACAGCAGTGGAGAGGAAGGAAATTCGTGTATTGTGGAGCTTTCCTTTGCTTATTCCAGAAAGCGTTAATCCGCCATCTTCTGCAAGGTTTCCTTGAACACCGCCCTGAGCATCTTGCTTCTCAAGATAGTCTCAAAGGTTTCCTACTGCAGAGTCATAAGGTCACTGACCAGGCAACACAATAATCAACTCCGTAAACACTTCCCACAAAAACTGACAAAAGGTTGAGCATCACAATCTGTATCAAATATCCATGTTTCCTTCTTCAAATATCGCGTTGTAATTACATTTACAGTTTAGTCTAAAATTTTGCAAACTTCACTGTTTACCACAATTACTTTCAACAATCAAGATTCAAGTTCTTCCAGGAAGGATTAGTCTAATGAAAGATGGAAGATCGAATTTACTGTGAAAAGTTGAATATATGCAATGCATCTACATCTTGCAATTCCATCTCGAATCTACGAGACTCAAAAATCTAATAAAAATTCTATCCATTGTAAAAAACGTAAAATTTACATAATTATATGACATTTCTAAATCAACAACAGAGGGCATAAGCCAAGTTCCTACAGTTTCCTAGCTGCTCTTTAAAAACAAGACAAGTAATCTACAGTCCATGCACCACGTGGACAAGATCTTGCTTTCAAAGTTTCCTCATTCAAACCGAAATTCATTATCACAGACAGATCGATACAAAATAAATCATCATCGTCAGATGTTGCAAAATGTAACTCAAAATCGGAAAGTTAATTTCTCTAAATTTGAAGCAGGAACTTCAACACAAACTGAAAGGATGAACGCAGCCGAATACGTCAGCAAGAGAAATGAAGCGTAGTAGTAAACCTGTAAAAGAAAAACTTGATTTATCATTATCGGGCACTTGTAAGCAAATTTTAATGTATTTGTTGTTAAAGATATAAAAAGATGTCGAAGTCTATTGACGTATAAATTATTTGTTTGTACGTGCAACTATAACATCGATTAAATTAATCCTATGCAATATAATATTGAAATATAATCAAAATCATTCTTTTTGCTTTATAATCTCTCATTTTACAATATCACCTATCAATATGAAAATCTTAACAAAAGTAACATTAGCTACTTCAAATAATCAATTACCGTGATAATCTCAATGGATGGGATACGAAAATCATAGCAATTTTCATCTTCACAAAATGACAGACCTTCTCCTGTAATCCTGTGGAATAGGCCATATATTCAATATCTTTGCAGCAGTAAATTGAACAAATGAAGCCACATATACGCTCATAACATCACAACTACACAGTCCAGTCGGTTGTCTGGAATCTTTCACTCAAATCACAAAATCACAAATCACTCGAATCTTTCAAGTACGTTTTTGAAAGTTATGAAAGTAGGGTCCTGAAAAGTTGCTTCTTTCAGACAAATTTTCAACTGAACAAGTTTTGTTTAAGCATTACAAGAAAAGATACTTACGATAGAAATGTCAGAGTAATGGAATGGTTTTTCCAATGATGAATAGAAAACATAAATGACAATAGGATGTATCAAATATGCACTGTATGTCAATCTGCTCATTGGGATGAAAGCTCTCCATGACAAAATCGTATTCACAATTCCTAAAAAGAGAAAACATCATCAAAACAAATTTAAAATGGACTTGAAATACATTGAAAATTATTAGCTAAGAGTAACTCTTTATAACTTTTGGTTGAAGGTGCCCGTCTTGGCTATCCCTTACCCCCTGCCCCAAATTACTGCGTACAATTGTTCGTTTGAGATAAGGGATGAAGAAGCACGCCGCGCATTCTCAAATATCATTGAGGTAGGAAGATGAAACACGGCAAAAGTAAAACAAAGGAGAATCTTGATTCTACAATTTTGTAAGCAATTATCAACACAAATACAACAAAAATTTTGAAGCCATGTTTTACATTAATTGAATCTCTTGGTTTTGATGCACTGAGACTAAATTGATTGATAGATGACTCTAAATCATCCAAATCTCTTGATTTTCAGTCAAAACTTAGAGAAGATATGCCAATATGGTCCACCTCATTACTATTTGATCACATTTCCTAACTTTCAAAATCATGAAAAGTTTCATCGTACCTCCCATGTGAAATGTACAAGCATATATCACCCATGCAACACAAAGTCCCCATGAAAAACGACTGAACGTCCCATAGAGTACATTTTCCACCAAAGTGAAGGGTCTGCCATCTTGTTTGAATGACGTATATGGACCATAAGTTGCTGCCAAGGCAACAGCAGTCGCAGTAGTCCATCCGAAAATAGCAATAATCTACAAGTAGAAATAATTGAGATGTCACAGAGCATAAAATACGACCTTTGCCATGCCATGCTCTGCAAGAGCAATAAAGCATCTAAAGTCGTAACAGATTCTACTTCATAGGATTTGTTCGGCAAGGGCAAATACTGGATGTGGCAAAAAGTTGTTTGCTTCATTAATAACACATTGAAAGAGATTTTTTGATACATTCTTTATAAATATCACAAGCAGTTTAATAACCAAGTAGTCACGTGTCTTTCCTTAAGTTTTTACGGGGTACGAAAATGACAGCTCCTTTCAAATGGTAGTCGAAGAGGGAAGAAACATTTTGGAAAACATAACGTAACATAGCGTAACGTAACAGAATAGAACAGAAAGTAACGTGACGTTACAGAGCATACAATAACATACCGTCTTAGTACTGCCACGAGGCTCCTTACGGTTGTAGATAAGATAGCCAAGTGTAAGACCAACCATATAAGGAGGAATTCGGCAATATGGCTTACTATAAATCCAATCGGCAAAATGTTGCGCTTGTGCACCAGCCCTAGAAAACAAACAATTTCATGTTTTTTACTCAAATGAACATATTTCTAGCAGAATAATGTATTTCTAACGGCTTAAATTTTTCCGTTTCCCAGCTATTCCCCATTGCCTGCTATGGTAAAATAAACTTATGCAATGGTATGTTATCTAAGGTAGCTCTTGGAAAGCCTTAAAAGCACTGAAGATTAGCGGAAAACATATGTTTCCTCACAGTAAAAGTGGATAATATCATTGCCCCATTCTTATCTTGCTGTCAGGGGACACTGGCTTTTGACACCCGTTTTGGGAAAAGGGTAGCCTTTTTGTTAAATCCTTACTAAGAAATTAGCAAATCAAATGCAAAAATATACTTACCCTACAGCCTGGAAATCGCCAGTGAGAAGTGCATTTAACTTATTCATGTATATGATTGTTCCAGTGATGATAAAACTAATAACACATATTGCAGTATTAGCAATTAATGTCCCAGGCAGTCGCAACCTGAAAGGTGAGAGCAATATGAAAATGATTTACAGAACTGTTGGATCACTTGCTCCAAGTCTCACTCTTCTTCCCCTATCTATCCCCTTTCTCATATTCCTCTTTTCAGTCTCCAGCCCCTCTCTCTTCCTTCACTTTCCCTCCTGCCTGTTATCAGTAAGTAAGTATACCTCTCTCTAAAAAGTATTAAAAGAGATACAAGGGAATACCATTGGTGATCATAAAGCACAAATATTATCTTATCATCGAATTTAAAATGATCTTAGTTGTTGTTTTTACATCAAGGTTGCTTTTCTCCATGTGTCCCTACGTCCTAGAATCACGGGGAAACAGCACGGAGCACAAATGCTGTCAGAATCTTTTCTGAAAATTCAAAGAGTGATGCGGATGAAGTAATACTGTGAATTGAATGAATAGGGAAATTGAATTCAAATAAAAAGACGTAAAAAGAATGTTTCATATTTGATATCAATAAAAAGAGACAAATAGATCAAACTTGAACGTAGATAATTCAAAGGCTTACTTGTACATAATGTAGAGAATCAAAGGGCTGACCAAATAAAATTGCATATCATTTGCTAGATACCATGACCATCCAATGCACTGAAACAAAACATGTTTTCATTTAAACTTTGTTATCAAAAATATTCTTTAATCATCACTATTCTTGTTTTGGATCATACTTAAATAACAAAGATGTGTTATTCTTTGAATCGAGCTAAAATATCTTTTGCATCGCTTCTTTATCAAAGTATATCATCGTTATCAAACTAACTGATTTTCTGATACCTGTAGTAAGTCTAGAAATCAAACCAGAATAAAACTAAGTCATTGCATTCAAACAGAAGCCCAATCGTAAACAAATGATAAATAAAATCTATCAATATTTCATGAAAAAGCAAACAGTAATAATGCACCAATTATCGATCAAATATCATTCTCTAGATGACATTATAGACTCAAATGGAACAATTTTCTTGGTTACTTTGTCTAGCTCTAAGAGTTGAAGGAGAAACACAATTTTCTAGCTATTCAAAATGATCTGCATTCACAAATGCAAAATAGATGACTTTTAACTGATTAGAATTTCCAAATACCTCTTGTCCCATGTCACTAGGATAAAAATTGTTGATGTAAAGTAGATTGGTCCACCAATATTTTTTACAACTCTCGATCGCTGGTCCTTGTGATTTCTCAAACCAAAGAGGTCCTTCTCCGCAAAATGGAAATATGAAAATGTAGAACAGTATCACGTACATATAACTTGGGGTTAACCTAAAAATGAAAAAAGCTAATTGATCATTCGAGAATGAAACAACATTTTCTGATTTCAATTTTTGAAATTTCGATAATCAATAGTATATATCTAGTACCGTTTTGTCTTGATTCCTCTGCGGGGGGCTTTTTGGGGGGAAATTCGATGAGATGGGACTTACATAAAAGATAAATTACAAATAACAAATGTCCATCAGATTTTAATCACTTTAGTCTTGAGACATGAGCTACGACAAGCCTAGCAATAGGCAGACTACATTGCAATTGAGCAGAATCACGATAAGAGAGTGAAAGAAAGTGATTTTACTTCATACCTTAAAAATCTGTGCAAGTAAAACTGAGGGAGAAATTTTACACCAAAATAACGCAGGAAAGGATATCCGGTGTATTTGTCAAATCGCTTCAAACATAAGTATGACACCAGAAGTCCGCTAGAACGATAAGAATAAATTTGAAACTTTATACGCAAATAAAACTTTATAACGCAAAATCCTGTATGCAAATTAATGCAACTTAATACCGGTATAAATAAATAACTATTCTAAGTTTAAGTCAAGTACATTTCAAAAGACAATCGCTAAGCAATGGATAAAATCACGCAAGAAGGGTACACACCTACTGATTATAGCAAAGACACAACTGACTGAAAATTTAGTATGGCAATAAAGTGTTGTAAAATTGTTTATTACCGTTTATCTAAGTAAAAAATAAAAAAAGGTTTTTGTTTCAATCAAAGTGGTAGAAGTCAAAGCAAAACCTCATTTCGTCTTTCTCTGTCAAAACGATTTCCAGAATAAAATCACAACAAAGTTTGATACGTTCAGCTTATCTAAGTCAAAAAAGTTCAAAGAAAAGATCTTATTGTACCTGAGGAGAAAGAAAGTGTCCACTGAGAAATAGGCATTGGCAATTGCTTGGAATGCAAATCGATGAACAACCTTGAATCCTTCCACAATGTTATCTGAAAACAAATTAACGTTTGTTCAATCACTATTGAAATTTATTTGATAGTAACATCATATTCTTATAAACTACTCAAAGAGCGCATAATGTAAAGTGGTTACACATGTAATGAATATCAAGTTCACTGCAATAACAAATTTCTATCATTTGAAATACAAATAATATCCAAATGAATCAGTCTAACAATGTCTTCTATCTGATATGATGTTTGTAACAATATCTCTCACACACCCTTTATCACAAGAACAATTAATCGGGCCAAAAATAGCATCATTAATCTCGAGAAATCATTGTCTATCAAAAATTTGGAGTGAGTGCTCAATTGAATTACTGCATGAAAATCCTTCATACTGTTGCTGCTTTAAACTTTGTCAAAAATTAGGAAACACAACGACATGGCCAGATGGTCTCACAACTAAAAATATATGTGTTGTTCAGCTTCATTTGGCCCAGGTTTTCTGTTGTCTTGACCGTCTTTGGAATGAAAGATGAACCATATGAATCCTTTACAAAGGATAAATCAAAGATAAAAGGAAGTGAATATTTTCAAACCTGAGCCTGAATAAATGGAGAAGAAAAAAGTGTGTCCTAAAATGACCCAAAACATGCTGAGCGTTCGAATTCCATTTAAACACGTGATTGCACCAGATGGGACATCTGTATCCAAAACTGATTTGACATTCTTTCGCAAAGAAAAGCATAAAAGTATTTCTGCACACAAGTTTCCTGAAAAGATAAAAATAGGAATGATTCATTTTTGCAAATGCTTCATGATGTATTATCTATGGGTTGTGATAAGCAGTAAACTTGATGAAAAAGTCATAATTTTGATTACGATCAATTAAAATTGAATAAAATAAACATTAAAATTCTGCCTATTGATGTAAAATTTGTCCTGTTTTCAGCTTTTAGTTACATTAAAATTTCATTAGCTATCTTCTTACAAACTTGAATATACAATCCATACACACATACAAGTAAGATGCAAATATCTATCATGGGATTTTGCTCTTTGAATGCCCACCATTCCTCTGAGAAAAGGGCAATGGAAATTTCTACAAGTTCTCTTATGGGTCTATTCAAAAAGTCACTTGACAGCAAACGTACCCATGACTCTAGAATGTTAAGACCAATTTTAATGAAATAAATGTCTTCATCAATTCTAGGCTTTTTGCAACAAAATGAGTCATATTTCAATCAGATTGGTACTGCATTAATGCTGGAACATTTTAGCCAGTACAAAAACATCACTTTGCCCCCCCTACAAAATAATGACTTGCTTACCATGAGTTTTCTTGACTTCACTTTGTGATAATAATGGTTGGGAATCATTCACTGGCATGTATGAATCTGTACCACAAGAATTTGCTTCTACAGGCATAAAGCCATTTGATTTGTGAAGTTTCAATTCTTTTGTAGCCATACAACTTTCCATGTAATCAAATAAGGTTCCAGTCAGCACCATCAACAGAAGGAACCCTGTCACACAACTGGAGAACAAGTACAGTATATAAAAAAGGGCTTCAACGGTGGCACTGTCATTTCATTTCTTGTTTCAACTTTCAACAAATAAATCTAAGTCAATCCAATAGAATTTCTTCCTGCAACTTGAATGGATGGACCAAAAATTTCCTGGTGCGTAAAAGTTCATGTTGTGAAAAAAATTTTACTAAGATTTCTTATGGAATAACTATGATGTTGGGACATGGATCATTTCTTGCAAGTGATTGCTGATGTTTTCACCCTCAAAAAGCAGAGAGCCTACTAAAAGCAAGGTTTTAGGAAAGAAATGGGGAAAAGTCCTTTTCATCAGACACTGGTCTGATGGTTTTTATCAGATATTCATCTATCTAACGTGATTATCTTATACATGAAATGAAAAATTTCAACTGAAAGCTTATTGGATCCTTTAAGGTAAATTAGAACTGAAAATCAATTCCAACTTACAATGCAGCAATATTGCCAGTGGAATAAGATGGTGCTTTGTGGCAGATCACAGGGGAACCATAAGTCTTTGCAAATGTTGAATTGTAACTTATCTTCACTGCAAGTCTGCTATTTGAAACTGAAAATAATTCAAATTGAAATAAAATGAAGGAAATAACGAAATGGCAAATGCAGTATACAGTTGCAAAATCAACATGACAAAGCAGAACACAAAATATTTCTTTTGACTTAGTACACAATAAATCAATTAGTGTGATGGTCCGTGTTGTGAATCACATAAAGATGAGTCAACTTACTTCCATCAATAATGCTTGTGACTGTCTTCAGGACTGTGAAAGTGTCATTTTCTGAGCATTTCTTTGGCATGCACAGGCCCATGAAGATACCCTGAAAAGAAACAATATGAATCAATTTCTATAAATTCTTTCTTCATTCCTTCAGATCTGTATATCTAGTATGAATGTCCTAAGGGGTTGCCTTTCATTTTCCCTTCAACTTTGTCTGCACTGGGCAATCACTGCAAAGAAAACATCCTGTGTTAGAAAAGAATTCCAGTAGATAGAGCATTTGGTCTATGAATGAGTAGTTTTAAAACAATCTTCAACAAAGACTGCCAATGTCTTAAGTAGGAATAAAAATATGATCAAGAATTCTTAAGAAGTCAGGAAAGGAAACCATTAAATGTGTATTCAGTATGTACTATATATACTGTGCATCTACTGTAAAGAGCATCTCACTTACAACTTTAGGGCTGACATTCAGCTGGCTCAAACAATAATGTGAATCAGATGTAGCTTGGCATTCTTGATATGAACCAAGCCATAACAAATTTCCTTCATAAACACCACTCCCTGGTTTTCCATCTGCATCCAATACTACAAGGAATAACATCCTTCAAATAATTGAATTCCATCATGTAAAGAGAAAATAATCCGATTCACAAACTTGAAGATGATGAATGTAAAGAGTATGGGACAGTCAACAGTCAATTTTCATATCTCTTATCAGCAACAAGCAGCTAACTTGAGGCCCCACTCTCCCCATCCTTTCCCTGCCATCTCCTATAACTAAACAGCAAGCCTGATCCTGCATGCATTGCAGGATCAAATTGCTGGGTCATCTCAGCATGAACTGAAAATGAGGATGATGCTTTTTGAATGAAAAATGACAAAGGTATGAGTCTCAGTATAATGAAAATGAAACACAAAACAATAATATTGTATTCTGTAGATCTGCCTCCTTCCTTGGGGCTTGAGAAAAATTATATTATCTCATTTCACTTTCCTTTCTTGCTAAATCAAGAGCCATTAATTTATATATAGGTTTGCTGGCATTTCAGCATTATTGAGATCGCACCAAGCAAATTCTTTTTGAAATACAGGATATATCCTTAGAGTCTAAAGACAGTATGGCTTCTTTCTGAAACTATTTGATAATTCTATGTGACATTATGAATGCCATTACAGACTGTTAAAAATCATTTTCATTAATGTGTCATGATTCAATAATTATAAACATGACATCATTTTTTGGCGGCAGTGAGCCTTTCAGGACAGCTGTTTGCTTCCGCACATGAGTGATAGTCTTTCTTTTGCAGCAACATACAACAAATTCATATGCATTGTGGACAGAATATCATATACTTTTGCTCCATTAGTTATTATGCAAAATTTGACCGCGGCACAGGTAGTGCCACTGGCACTGACTGAACATTCCTCAGTGGTTTGGTGGTTTTGCAATGATGCTGTACATCATTTTGAATTCACTACTAATCAAGTGACTTACGTTGTAAGATTTTTTTGTAATTTTTCTGTGCAATCATATCATCAAAGGACTTTGAACAATCTTTCGATAAGATACTTTCTTGGTTTGATGTTGGCTTCTTTCCATATCTTACAAGATGCAAAACCATTTTCATCATTTTCAGCAACTCCTCGTGTTTATCATCGTCCACAAGTAAAGGTGTCTTGCCAAATATTCTGTCATGTTTTGATGTCAATAATAATTTGCCAAGAAGATCAATCGATGACTTCCATGTTTTTAGGCCATCGAATTTCAGTGACGATGTCTCTGTTTTTGCAGTTATTGTTTGGGCCATAATAAGTAGTAAAACCTGAAGAAACAAGATAGAATTGGTCATCATTGCATTCCAATTCGTTACATCTCTTTCCAGACGATCCTTGCTTCCTTTCTGTTGCAAAATATCTGTTGATAAGAATTCGATACATCTGTTGGTCATGTGAGTGCGAATTATTTATATGCCTCTGCGAGGGAAACAGCCTACGATTCAACAACAGCAAACAATGATATATGATTTAAAAATTAAAAATAGATAGAAGCGCTTCCATATCATTGTTAATCGACTATTCAAATGATCAACTTATCAGCAATGATATAGAAGCGCATCATTGCTTATCAGCCAATCAACCAACCAATCAAAAATAAAAGAATCCAAACAGCCAGCCAAGAAAGATCAGAACAGGAATGAAACTGAAATTTCAAAGGAGCAGTGGTCCAGGAAAGTAGGGCAGAGTAGTAAGTCCAGAGCTACAGTATGGTGGACGAGGGTACCACGCCGAACTCCCTAAATGCGGCGCAGAATGAAAACGAGGGTACGATGCCGAACTCCCTGTGGCGTGATGATATTCTATTTACGGTGCCGAACTTTTGAAGTCGTGGTGGTAAATTATTTACCATGACCAACTCAGAGTTGGTCGTCGCAGAACGACGACCACCAATCATCACTCCGACTCATTTTTGACCCCGATGCCGCGTGATAGACGGACATTCCATTCTCGCAGCATCAGGAAACATTTTATTCAACTTTTTTGAAAATAATACCTCAAAATTTCGTCATGTTTTCTTTGTGTTCAATTGGCAAATTAAGAATCAATTGTAATTGTAATTCAGAAAATCAAAGTTTATCTGGTTACCCGAGAAATAACATTTGCATTCATTTCATATAAAGAATGTTCTTTTTGAGAGTGAGGATGAAAATGCGAACATCTATAAATATCATAACGAAACTTCCGGAAGGTGCATAAACACAAGAGTTTGATACTGGCGAATCTAGAAAGGAATTTTAGTCACATGACCAATTCGTTTCCAACGCAACACGCTTTCGCTGGTAAGAACGCGAACTTTGAACGAATTCATTGTTATGGAAAAAAGAACGCACATGACGAAGACACATCGTAAACCTCTGCAGCACAACATGTTGAGGAAATTTGCTATTTCATGAACCAGTTTCAAGAAAGTCTTGCAAGTCAGTTGTATTTTGAAACTGAAGTTAAACATATTTACCATTATAGACGGAAAGTTAAAGCACCAAAGGAAAAAGTTTGATGAGCAAAAATTTTTAAAACAGGATAAGAAAAGATGAGTGTAAACGCAGAAGAATTCATTTCATTTTTAAGTTTACTTGCAAGCGAAAAAGATATTCGAGTTATCATTCACCACGATGCAAAAGGCGGACTTCTTACAGGCACTTCGGCGACTGTCGGCGGAATTTGTGGCGGGCCAATGGGACTGGTGATCGGCGGATTGTTTGGCGGCACAGTGGCGGCAATTACTTGTAGATCGACACAAGAAGAAGTTGCAACACTTCTGACGCATTTAAGGAAAGATAAAAGAATGGATTTGTTTGATGCATTTTCTGATATCTTATGCGAATTAAATCCCAAGAATTACACTGAACTTAGCTCAATCGTGGAAAGAAACCCGGATATGAAACAAACAATCGTTCGAAAGTTGAAGATTTATATAAAACAGGCATGGAAAGTAGAAATACTTGATTCAAGAATCAAACATGGTATTTATGAATAGAAGAAAGAAGGGAAAATGGTGAATGATTTCGTGTTTTAACATGAAAACTTCGACAGAATAAATGAAAACGCAGACAGGTTCATTCCAAATAAGGACTCTTTTCCGATGAACATATTTCGGGAGAATGCCATTTGATCAATTTCAATGTACTGAAACCCTGTAATGCTTCACAGTGAGGCTACTCTAGCCCTTTTCTTGATATGATGGTCGCGTCTAAGATGCCATCTTGAATCTGTAGAATCTAGTAGGAAGGGTTGTTGGCTTGATTTTAAATCAGTGAATATTTTAGACACTATATAATACTTTGTTGGAGAGGGAAACATCCCTTTAACAGCGTATTTCCTCTGTACTAGCTTTATTCTTAAGATATGTTTAAACCTTGTGAAATCCATCAAAAGGAGCATAACACCGTTCAGGTAAAGGATATAATTCCTTCATGATATCATTGGTTATGAAACGTAAAGGACTGCATATGGAAGAAACAGGCATTTACAGAATAATTCGTAAATCAGACTTACCATCAAAGTCTTAGCTGTGCAAGAGAGAAGATGCAGCACTTTCATCGCATTCGGATGTTTGCACCTTCTTTGTAATATGATAGGTCTGTGTTGATTTTATTGGCTTCTCGTCAATCACCAATTTCGGTAGAGCAGCAACACCAGCAGCAACAGCAGGTACGATGCTGTTCTTTGCATTTGATTGCAATGGAAACAAGACTTCGAGCTTATGCATCCCTCACAATGTGACTAACTTTTATATGCTGAAAACGTACTGCTTGATAGGAATTATTTTCGTTTTTCATGTGTGTTTATTCCAAATCAAAACATTTTTGTAAGTTGTCTCCATCTCCCAGACGTGATTAAAAGGGTATCGTTAAACAGTATCAACTGATATATGTTCACGGAATGAAGCATGGAGATGCCAGTCTTGCTGCTAAAAATTTCCTGAATCATTATACGAGGTGGAAAAAGTATTATTTGTAATGGGTTTACCGGATTATTCATTGTTGTAGCATGGTTGCAATAGAAGATTTCTCTGAAAACTGATGCATTACAAAGTGTAGTTATAAGACCAAACATTGATCTAAAAGATTTAATTATCTATTATGCTTGTAAAGGTGTCACCAAAAAATGTTTGAATTTCTTCATACATAGCTCCTTGTTAATACTGTGGAACCTTGGTTTATTTCCATTTGCATTCAAAAATGAAAGAAACAAGCTATTCTGCGCCAAAGCCATGGTTTTAGAAACTCGTTGAACAAATTTGACATTTCATGCGCACTAAGTACTAGCTTTGGGTAAACAGTTGCAAAATTCTGCACATTCAGCGTATGCTTTTTGATTTCTTCTTGATTGACCGATTTTTTCGATGAATATGTCCATGATCTACCATGTGACTTTTTCTTTATCAATGCCACAGAAAAGAGAGTTAAAATAAAAGCAATGAATCCTTAAAAATATGAAAATGCAAACATAGCTTTGTCATACAACAGAAGCAAGCGGTAAATCAAATCAAATTCATTCACACAACAAACCTAAAATGAACTTGTCCACGATTTCAATAAGATTTTCATTGGTAATCTCCAGTCCCTTTGCTGTAAATTCGGATGAAATACATCAAAGTCCAATTTTTGTATCTTCTCTAAATATAAATTACAGGGTACCTGCAAAAGAGAAAAGTTGAAAGTAACAATATGCTATCATGTTTTCCAAACTAAAAATGTCAGACTTTACAATCAAATCGATCAATTCGAGCTAATAACCAATCGTTCAAAAAACATATTTAGCACAAAAATGATGTCCTTAAAGTATCTCGTTAGGCACCAACTCATCAGTGAGAGAAAAGGATCTATGGAAAAATCTACAAAAATTCTGACTTCTAACATCTTTATATCTCAGACAATTTAACTTAAGCACAGATATCGACAGGAAAGAAGAGAAGGAAATGTCAATTCAATGGCAGTACAGAAGAGAAAATTGTGTGCCCACAGTTAACTACCGAAGATAGTGTTGATAAGGTTTAGTTGTAACAAAATTGAAAATAATCCGTGTTTATCAATAGTCAATTTGTGACGTGTTGCTTTTTGTTGTTGTATATTTAGCTGTAATTCAGCTGCATATTCCATATATAGTGGCCACGAGGTAGTCGTTGCCTTCAGCTCCATGTAGTTTGTGTACAGTATCATATGTGGATTTTTTTGACAGCTTTTCAATCAATGCAAAAAATTACGAAGAAATCGTCAATGTAACAAGCAGACAAACATTCAAAAGAAGAACAATAGAATCCTACCGCTGGAAGGCAAACTTGTGCCGCTTTCTTGGGCATTTTCTCTTTCATATTCCTGGCCTGGTGAAAAATGATAGCATAAGAACATAATTACAGAAATTTCAAACATTATTACAGAAATTTCAAACCAAGTCAAAAATTGTATCCGCAACGACTATTGGTGTCTTTTGCGATGGCTTAAAGGTGAATTTAATTTGGATGAAATAAAATTGTTGCTTACAAATAAAATCACAAACAATAAGAGATGATTAATGTAACAATAATCTTAATCCTGTATTTACCTTCTCAAGGTGCATGTGTGCTTGGCTTGCAACCTCGTATACTATTTCAGACGTCAATTCCGGTTTTCTTTTTCGTAAGATATCTTCTTGTGATATCTTGTGCTGGAAATAAGAAAACAACCAATACTGAAAAACTTGTTTAGCTTCTTTTGATTCAATATCTTTAGTAGTAGCCTTTATCAAGTATATCCAAATATCATATTTTATAATAATTGTTTATGGTTTGCGCATGTAACTAAAATGCTCAATGCATGTAGCAGAGCATTATAAACAGATGAACACAGAAAATGAGAACTTTATATTGCAACTAATAGTTTTACGCTGATACAATCATCAGACAATAATGCTAAGAACTGATATAACTATACATATATCAGACTGAGATGACATTTAAACTCAGACTTAGATGATATTTAAAAATACACTGTTGTAGTCTTCATTGGCTGGTTATTTGGATGAAATAACGACAAAAGATCTGGCCTTTGAGAAATTACCAAGCCATTATGCCGTTAGATCATGCTTTCTTTTGAGAGAAAAGAGAGTTAGATCGTCACCACGCAGTTCGTGATTTCAATGTACACCGAGATTACTGAAACTTGTCTCGTTCTTGTTGCAAAGGATTAAACGACACCTGAAACATGACAACAAGAAAGTTCATGTCAAACTGAAATGATGAAACATTACGAAAATATCTGCTCGATGATAACACTATGCCAACTTACTTTCATCAAAAGGTCAACAGGAAGAAAAACACGCCTTCTCTGTGTATTAAAAGGCATTGCTCTCAATACAATTGATAATGAAATTGCTTTACCAATATGACTTAAAACATGATCAGCATGTACGTCTTTTATTCCTGCAAGATTAAATCAAAGCAATTAAAAACATCCATAAATTACGGTTGCCAAAAATAATTGCCAATCGAAGTGGAACCATTAATACTTCATTGTGGAAATCAAGGCTAAAATGTGCTCGAAAATGTGTTCGTGCATTCTTCTCCAAGAAACTTATTTCTCGAGCTTCAAAGAGACTTCAAAGAGAATTATTTTCTCTTTCAATCGTGTTAAATAATTGATTCTTTGATTAGCTGATAAATTTGTGTTCTTCTCTTTTGTTTCTTATCTTTCTCCTCTTCTATGTTCAGTAATTTATTCCTTTCTCCTCCTTCACCTTGACTGTACAGTACTTCCTATTGAAACCAAGAGCCTTGAGTAGTTGTAACAATAGGAATACGACACAACCTCATGTGTTTTTGATATCTACTTTCATGAACCTTTGGTTTGTCTCATAATTTTCAATCGTATATGAACTTTTTACTGCTAAAAAGATGCTACTCAACATTTTATAAAATTTATGATGCACGTTTAATTATATATACAGTAGATGATGTTTTCGGCACATAAAATAATTTTATTTATCAAAGATCAATCTCTTTTGCAAAGTCTGTGCATGAAGGTATTCATAGTTCTAAACTTTCCAACAGATCAGCCAGTTATCATGTTTAAGACACAAATCATAACAACAATCAACCTAAATTTACCGAGATGTAAATGTCTACATCTGTACATCTGCTCTGATAAAGAACGTCATTTACTAACCTCACCTAAACTTTCTAAAATCAAGTAATTCACAGGAGACACCGAATTTTCCCCATAGTCTTCAATTTCTTTTATTGTCATGAATGGCCTATCTTCCAAACTTGTTTCCTTTAAAATAAATAAATAAAATAAATAAATAAATAAATAAATAAAATAAATATGATACACAATCTTCACATCAGAATCATTATGTTTGCCATTAAAGTTTTAAATTTGCTTTTAACGAATTCTAACAAAGTGCTTCCATGTTTGTCAACTTAGAATTGTGAAATGCTTGAAGAATCCTTAGCAACAAAATCAGTTTATTACAGTTTAGAATTGAATGTAGCTACGATGTTGAGCAAATTCATTTAACTTTCAAATTTGATTGCTGCAAAAATCAAAGGAAAGTGGAAATCATAAAACAGTAATATCTTACCCTGGCATTTAAAAGACGATTAAACCAGGTTTTTGTCAAATTATGTTTCTGAATCACCTGAAAAAGAATAAATACATTTATTTGATGAATGAGAAGAAAGGAACAAATCTGTTTCATCATAAAGACATGTCTAAACCTCAATCACAACGCAAAACTGCTATCTTAGGTATTTGCCATGAAAAATCCTTTGACATTTGAAATATCTGCAGTGGATAAAACTTTTCTACCACAATACAAAACTGCTTTGAATGTCATCTTAAATATGCCACTTACATCAGAAAGAAGCAGGACAATTGGCTGAGCTCTGGCTTTTCCCTGAAACGGAACAAGAATTAAACAACCAATAATTTAAAGTACATCATCTAACTCATATTCCAAAAGTACAATCCAAAATTATAGTAAAACTCAAATACAGTATCTTGATGCATAGCAGGATATTACAATTAAGTATTAAACTGTTTTTTTGCATCTAATATCTAATATTACTGCATGGGCAAGTATGAATAAAAGGTATGTGGCCACTATTCAAGACTGAGATGTTAATCTATCAGTCAAAGGTTAACTTAGATGAGAAAATTCTGTTTGATAAATTCACTCATCATGTAGACCCAGAAGTTGGGAAAATGCTGGTAAGGGGCATGCTTGGGCAAAAGAATTCCACATTCCATTCTGGTCAATTATTACTTGCTATCAAAATTAAATTTCTATCTCTGAAATGGACAATGGTATTGAATTTAAACTTCAATACCACCAAAATCATGGACCAGAATGGAATGTGGAACCCTTGATTCCCATACAAAATCCTTACAGGCATTTTTCTAACTGTTTGGTCTTAAAGATGTCTGATTTTAACAGACACAAAATTTTCTCATCTAACTTAAAGTCTTTGACTGATAAGCATTTTTTGAATATCAGCTGCATACATTTTATTCCATACCCAACGAAAGGCATAAACTTTTTCCTTTCCCAGTCGGTAAATAAATGTACCTTGAAATCTAAGCTAAACTTTAATCAAATGCACCATGAAAAATTGTTGTTCACATCTAAATTATGTACAAGGTGATTTACGATACCTCATAAATTTCTTGAATTGCATCTTTCCAAAACTGCAACCTCATTATTCCAATTCTATTTTCAGTAACACTGTCTTTGATCTTAAAAATAAATGGATAGTTGTGAAGAAACAAAAAGAGTCCAACAAAGTTTTACTTCTTGATGAATCATTTGTTAGTACAGTAGGTTAAAAAAAGCTTACAAAATGTAAGACAATGGACATATTCTGAAATATAGTCAGCAGAATCAAATGATATTTGAATTTGATACATTTTGCAGAAGTTTTGAAAATGTACATGCCCCTTGATAAAACCTTATGTACAAAAATGTGTAAAAATCACTATGTGTGTACTGTATGTATGTATCATTTGCCACATGAAAGATATATACAAGTTATTATAACAAATATAAAAATTAGATACAATACAATACTTTAAAGTTAAAAAACCTAAAGGAAAACACCCCTAATAACAGTGGCAGGGATAGCATTAAAGGGTCAAGCTGACCTTATTTCCATAATGGTCCCCTTAAAGGTGCAGGTTTATCAAAAAAAAAAAAACAGGAAAGTATATACTGCAGCTGTTATCAGTACGAAAAACAGTTTGTGCAATGGAAAGATTGTTGGGAGAGATGAGGAGGCCTTGATGAGGACACTTTGTAAAGGGTCTATTGTGTAGCAAGAAAGGAGCAGCACATGATGCCAAAACCATGCCAATATTTTCCAATATTTTGGCTTTCATTCTCACTATACTTAAAGCATGTTGATGTGGTTCTGTTCATCCTTGTTGAGTAATACAAATATCACCACTGATTTGAATATGATGAAGATCTATGTTTTGCTCATATTGAAATTCAATAGGCTTGAAAGTACAATGACAAGAAAGCACCAACAAAATTGTTTGTTTATACAAACCTTTGCAATTTCTACATTGAAAGCTCTAATTGCAAATGCAGCAACTCTGACTGGATCAGACAGCCTCAGTGAACATAAATAATTTTCATAGTCATTTTTCCTGGAAAAAAATTTCAGAGAAATTTAGCATCCATATGATAAATTCCTAAAGCATATTACAGTGAATGAATTGCTTCAATCTATAATCAAGTGAATTTACGTCTTTGTTGCAAACATTCAAAGTCTAATTAATTTCTTTGGTGGCCAGCAAATGCTAAAGTTTGGGAGGAAAATCAAAGAACCAAACTGATTCTGACTGTGAATTTTCCATCAACACAAGCTTCAAAGCATGGTTGAAAGCTCTGCTGAAAGGCTGGTTTCTTTTGCATGAAGTTTTCACATTTGGAATGACTGCAAAGCTTGCATTTTGCATGTGCAACTTGAGATGGCCTTATGTAAGACTGCAAGAAAGTTTTGTGGTGTAGAACAACAGACTAAAACAATAGATTATGTGTTTAGTGCTAACTTTTGCAACTAAGATTGAAAACTGCATAGGCCTTTACCTGCCCATGTGAGATATTGCACAAATACAAACTCACGTCTCGGCCAGTATGAAAAGTAGGGCAATTTTGCTGAGACCTTGGGTGCCCTCTAGAGCTCTAAGAGTCTTTTATTGTTTATCTATTGTCTGTTTTGAATGCTCCATTGTTTCTCTTAAATGTGCAAGTACTACACTTTCCATATGGGAGCCAGCAGGCTGCTAGCTGTGTCGTGCGCTCAGAAGATCTTCCACGTGCAATTCCAGGAACAACAATGGTTTATTGCTTGAAACAATGGCTATGCGTGCATCTTCTTCCTTTCATTTCATTTCATTTTAACTTATTTATCCACGGTTACCCCGTCAATCGAAGATTGCTTTTCAGGGGGCCGTGCTTAAAATCTAAAAAAAAAATTATCGTTTAAAAACCCTATCCTAATTACAATAATACATAAAATAAATAAGTAAATAAATGAATAATAAAAAGAAACAGCAAAATAAATCATCTTTTTACAGCGTCTTTAAATGCTTTGAAAGAGGATGCTTGCTTGACTTCCAAATCTAAGTGGTTCCAGACTCTAGCACCACGATATGAGAAAGCTTGTTGACCATTGCACGTTTTCATTAGAGGGACTTGGAGATCAGTTGCCGTGTTTCTCAAATTTTTCCTACTGCATGCCGAGTTTTTGGTAAAAATTTCTGACAGATAGTCTGGAGCAAGATCATTTATTGAATTGTAAACCATGCAAGCTGTCTCGACTTTTATCATATCCGCTACCGTAGGCCAATTTATAGTTTTTATCAAGGCACTAGCAGAAGAATCATAACTACTGTAGGTCACAATTCTAGGGGCACGGTTTTGAAGTTTTTGCAGCACCTGCAACCTAGTCCTCCCACATGCCCCCCAGACTGAACAGCAGTAGCGGAGGTGTGGTTCAACGATACCACGATACATTTTACAGAGAGTGTCCTGTGGCAGTAACTTCTTGGCATATTTAAGGTAATCCAATTGCACGAGAGACCTTAGATCGTACAAACTGGATATGTTCATCCCAAGCCAGATGTCTATCAATCTGCACCCCTAAATATTTGACGTTACCTACCATTTTGACATCGGAGCCCCCAATAGTAAAAGAGGGAGGTTCCACTAGCTTTTTCGAAATCTTCTTAAGGTTGGGGCGAGATCCAATAACCATTGCCTGTGTCTTAAGGACATTCAGTGGCAGTTTATTGCCTTGGAGCCATTTCCGTAAAGAATCAAGCTCTTTGTTCAGCGTCATATTCAGATCGTTGGCACTTTTTGCAGTAAAGGAGATGCTGGTATCATCAGCATACATGGTCACCTGGCAGCTCTCCAGACAAAACAGAAGATCATTGATATATACTATAAAAAGAAGGGGTCCAAGACAAGATCCCTGAGGTACACCACAGTGTATTTCTTCTATTCGTGAAGAAACACCATTGACCTTGCATAACTGCCGTCTGTCTTGGAGATATGACGTAAACCAGGCAAGCTCGTTACCAGAAACTCCATATTTCTGCATCTTTTTCAGCAGGATATCATGATCAACAGTATCAAACGCTTTTTTTATGTCTATAAACACCAATGCAGTGTATTCTGTGCACACTTTGCAAAGTTATCAGTCTAGTATGAGAGTCTGGGGGATAAACAGCTAAGATAACTGTACTGGCTTTTTGTGAATACAGTTTGGACAACGAGTCCTTCCAAAGATGACACCCGTTTGTCTCTGCTGAACAGTTATCTTTGGTAAATTTTTGCAACGTACTTTTGTTTGGGCCTAATAATTAAAACCATCTGCTTGCGTTATTTCTCACCTTACAAGTTCTACACAATAATCAGTAGCTGACTGGGGCGTCTTGGCAGCTGTAGATAGCAATTTTCTGTCAGCAAGTCTTCTTTCGACGTTCGTCGCACTGAGACGTCGCAAACAGCGAGCCATTTCGATTTCCCACAGCTGCACACTGCTTTAAAATGCAGTGGCGGCAAAAATAGGCCCTCTAAACCGTGCCTCGTATTGAGATTCATACCAGGCATGGGTATGGCATAGGCTGCAGGACGCCATTTCTGTGATAGTGTGACTGCGTTTTAATGATTGACTTTGGTAAAACATTAAAATCCAAAAGTTCTGGCCAGAAGCTTATCTAAAACTTTGATAGCCTAAGTTGCCTTTCAGAGTTCGAAAGTTTCTAGCTGGATACATTGCTCATAATACTTCAACTTTTGAAATTTGGCCAACTGACAATTGGGCATCAAAACCAATCTGTTTTCTTCAGTTATAATGGAATTATTGGATATTAATTCATGGGGAGAGATGAGCATCAAACAAACAACAAAACTGAACATTAAAGGAAATGATTAATTCAAACAACTCAAGTATCACGAGAAACTCTTACTTCATTCAAAAGGGATCTAAGCATAACTGAATTGTTTTCATGTTTCTACTAGTAATTTTGCTGTTGTCTCATGAACTTAATAGCTCCTACAAAGGACAACATAACTGGAATGCAGATTGGAAGAAATAGGGGCAGATAAATAGCATACTTCTGATCATCTGGAAAATAAAGGAGTGCTAAAAGAGAATGATCATAGAATGCTTTCTCTGAATTGATAAGAGCTGCTTTGGATGCAAAAAAAGCACTCTTGTGGTCACCTTTTGCAAGAAGTTCCTTTGCTTTTGATATCTTTATGACTGCATCTTCAATCAGATCTTTTATATCTTCTCTGATAACAATATTTGCAATCTTCTCAAGAAGTTCTGCTAATGAGGTTAGCGTTGATACTGCCTTCCTTAGATTACTGATGGCACTTTCTATCAATAGATAATCAACTTCCCATTTTGCAATCATTGACTCATCAACTGCAGAAAACAATATGTTCACATTATTTTCTCGGTTTAGGCCAATCATCTTCCTAAACTGATGCACAAAAATCTTCATCTCTTCATCAAGCGCAAATTTAACATGCCTTGTGCCAGAATTTGTTTCATTTTGTTTTACAATATTCTTCATAATGACACCACCCCATCTTGGACTTGTGAAGGAGTTGTAATGCTGGCCATTACTTTTGATGAATAAAGGCATCTGTGACAGGGGCGGAACATATAAAACAAAATTAAGAATTGGATTGTTTGATGTGTATTCATTCAGCCTTGTCTCAAGAGGGTTTATAAGAAGTGGCAGTTTCCTTCTTGAGTAAAAATATCCATCTTTGGATGACTTTGGTAAAACGCCAACATCTACAAAGTTGAGAACTTGTGATGTAATAGAAAATGGTCCTAGAAAATAGATCTCTTTTAAAAGTGGTGTGAGATAATTTCTAATTGCGCTTTTTATTTCCCATTGAGGGATAATGTCATTTGGGTTTGCATTTGCAAGTGTGAATGATAGGTCAATTCCTGACGAGCTTTCTGTGTTTGTTCTGTTTTGTAAAAATTTGGTGTCATTTATGAGATCTTTCTTGGTGGACATAGCTAAAATATTTTGTGGGTAGAATGTAGACTTTAAACTATCAGAAATTTCTTTAGTGCACTTCTGCAAGTAACTCAAGCTTGTCTCATGGAGAATAACAATGATCTCTGAATTCCCAGCAATGATTTGATACTTTTTCTTGTTATCTGTGACTGTTTTTGGAACTGGAACTATGTATATTTCATGATGCAGGTAATTGGTTGTGTTAGTTTGGCTTTCATTTGTCTTCACCTTTTGCAGCAATCTACTCAAATGATGTGCCCCTGTGGCTGAAAAATCAAATTCTGTCAGTTCTTTCTTTGGTGTTTGTTTGAAATAAGATAATGAGACTTGGATGTTGTAATGTTGAAAATTCCCTTTGGCTTCATCTTGCAACATTTCTTCAAAAGATTCAACCAGTTGTGGACTTGATTTGAAAATTTCTTCTTCTAAAAACACATCCCAATGGGCCTTGATCTCCAACTGTTTATCTTTGGAAAGTGTTGAAATTTTATTGAAGGGTAGGCCTGCTCGATAAACCTTTGTTGTTTGCCACCAAACTGGAACACCAATGAGACAGAAAACGATGAAAATTGTGAACGAAATGATAGCTTGAGGCCACTCCATCACTTTTTCCGGGCTTCAATATTAACAGTTCAAACACCTAATTCTGCCTCTTGCAACTGCTTGCTCCTGCAGCTTAGGCCCTAGCCTCGTTCTCATAAAATATCCCCCAGCAAAAGTAAAAGTACGCAAAAGTACGCATGCGTGCGTGTCCATGAAGACGTAATTTAATTGGTTCCTACAAATCATGATCACCAAATATGGTGACCGCGTTTTGCGAAAGGTGCAAACGTTGTCCCAGCCTGACTTTACTTTTGCGGAAAATATACTGAAATTCTGATGTTTCTAGACCTCAATAATGTACTCCTGCTTCATAGTGAATAAACACTGGAGGTTTTATAGCGTTTTCGCAACTGTTAGCACTCCCTTAGTGAAATTTTCTTATCATGGCTCTTATTTTTTGGCTCTGGTATCCAGGGTAACAACCACCCAAAAATATACTTATCATGCATTAAATAGCGTACCAAAATGTATAATAAACAACGTCACCAAGCAATAAAGGAGCCCCCCTCCTAAAGCTTGGTACACCAAAATACTTGTTGTTGCATTGATCTCACTGGTGTCGTATATTCTGGTCTAGTCATTGCGTAAAGTCATTTTCATTTGAAATGCAATGAAAAAGAATAGCATTTCAAAGTCTGTAATCTTTGTCCCCCATTAAAAACTTGGCCATAAATGATGCTCTCGTATGAATCTTTATTCGTTCAAACAATAGAAACACTGGAGAATTCAAACAATGATTCTCCCTTGTATTTCGTCGAAAAGAACACCTGTTGTCAATCTACCAGATTTACTCTAAATTCGCTCAGTCATGGAAAGAAATTACCCCCAAATAGTACAACAAATCTACCGTTGCATTGCAGCTATGAGCACAAAATAAAAATTCCAGTCAGATCCCATTTACGTATGACGGCTACGCAAGACAGTTTCAAACAGAAGAATACATTACAGTAACGTTGGAATCTTTTCATCATATAACATGATATCAACTCGTATCAGTTTGAGAGTAACACATACGTTGCTTTTCAAATTACTTTAAATCACTTGTTTTAATCTTGTTCATCACTCACCGTCTTTCTCAAATCTGTTTATGCATACAAATTGGAATGAAAGCATGGCCTAAACAACAATATGATTACGAACTGACTTTGTCGCAATCTGCCTTCTTCTTTCATACACTAAATGTTCAATGCTTCCATTATAATCATCATAAAGTCTACCTCACACAGCATTTTCTAAAGTTCTTCCTTCGCAGGTGCTTTAAATTGACTTAGTACATTTTTTCTTCGGTAAACTCCATCAACCTGAGTACTACTCATTTGGCCACCTGAAAATGTAAAAGGACAACATCATAAAGGAATCCGAAAACAGAAGAGGACGTTTACCTGGATTGAGAGAGTGCAGTATGAGTTGCCAAGTTGGTACTAGAGTGAAGTATTTAGAACCAATTACTTCAAACCAATCACAAAACTCGTGTTCATAAGTGAACAGCAAAGAAAACTGGCTACCTTTAATGATACTAGTACCAGTTTGAAGCAAGAATACCCCTTGATCTTTTCCATGAGTAAACAATTTAGCTATGTTACAAAAGGGCCTGGATCCAACGTTGTGATCATTAATTTTTACAAGCAAGGTTGGACCAAGTGTCATTATAGTTTCTATCGCTATTGTGGGCATTCGAAAATTCCACAAAATGTATCAAATTATTATTCGACTCTGATTCATTTCAGAATAGCTAAGAGATCTCTTTCTTATTTCAGAAGAGCTTTCACGAACCAATTCTACGCTGGATGTATAAAGCCGGATCTGCAATGGGAAGAAAATGTCGAGGTGAAAAAATTCCTGGTAGTCTAATTGGCTAATCAAAATGTCACCTTGGAAAAATGTCGAGCCGGAAATAGCCGGAATGTGATATACAATTAGCGGCTCGACATTTGCCGCCGCCTTGCAGAGATCCAGCTTAACATACACAACAATTCAAAACACACAAAGAAATCATCATTACACCACCTTCCAAGAATAATTTTGGGCTAGTTTGCACTTTAGCAGACACACTTTCAACATTTCCTCGTGTCTGAATGTTGCGCCGAATGTGAATGTCAACTGCATTAGCACTGAGATTAAAGCATACCCAAACTGTATTAGTGGGGGTTTGGGGGGCGGCAGCCCCCAAAACTTTGGAACTAAACGAATACACAGATTGCCGGTCCTTGCTGCAGATTTAGGCCACATTTAGGCCATGTTGACGTTCTCCAGTAAGTGCGAATCAGTCGAATCACGGTTAGATTTAGCATTATCCAATTAGATGGTAGGATTTTAATCACTATTGTTAAGGAAGCCAATCAGCATGTAATACTAACAATGCAATTCAGTTCAACCTCTGTTTTCCTTGAAAGCTGTGTCCGCCAAAGTGCATTTGTCCCCAATTTTGTAACTGCTTTGATAAAAGACCATCTACATAGAAAAGAGATTGCATATAACATACTACAGCAACATTTACCTAACATTCTTTCGAGTCTTTCACTTTCAGATGAGGCATAGTCATCACCTTTTTCTTGGATTTTCTTCATTACTTTGATGTAATACTTTGCTGCCCTGCAATCAAAACATAAAATTACATGATGGGCTTGTATTCTAATGAGTACAATATTCCTCACGATCTCTTATTTCATAAGCCGGATTTCATTTCTACATCTCTTTGTATGTTCTTAGTATCATACTAACCCCACTTTTTGCAGCTTGCAGATTTTCAAAGTCTGAGAGAATCGCTCTTTAATATTTCCAACCGTTTCTTGTCTGGGTCCAGCCTGTTAATGATCAATCCTTAGCCCCCTGCCACGCAAAGCGGAAAAGCCCCTCATCATCGTTATACAGTGCGTACTGTATTGCATTTCGTTGGTTGTTAAGCAGATTATCAATCAAACGGATTATCAATCGAACGGATTATCAATCACACGGATTATCAATCAAACGGATTATCAATCACACGGATTATTAACAAAGATGTACATAGATGCAGTTCAAAGCATTTTCTCAATCATAAGGTGATGAAATGGATTCAACAAACAACCAGTAGCAACAATAACGACACAAGAAAATCGAAAACAAACAGTATGCATACTTCTGATCTTCTGCATCCTCTACTGCAGTTGTCGCCTCCTTTATGATTTCATCTCGGCTGGCCTAGATCAAGTGAAAAAAAAGTTATGAACCACTCCATTAAGAGGAGGTCAATGTCAATGCATCTCCAAAGATGCTCTTACAGTCTCAATCTATGATGAAACTCTATATTTCTCTTGTCCAACAATGTTTTCTGCCACTTGGCTACCAGACTGGGCAACAAGCATTTGCTCTGGTATACTCATTAGTTTCAATTGTTTAGTAAGACTACTTCAGCAACATTGACAAACATTTTGTTTCTTGTGCACATGGACTTGACCAATGTTGCACAATACATTCATCATTGATGTTAAAACAATTTGGGTATCGTAAAATTAAAATAAAAAATGAATGCCATTTGAAACTTACCTTCTCAGACATGAAACGTGCTGCAAGGTCATCAAATTTGTCTATTCTTCCCTCCTAAGTGACAAATATTTTTTTAAAAAAAAATATGTTTGTCTTATTTTGGTAACTGGGGATTTAAAATAACAGGAGATTGAACATTTCAAGGATGTTTACTTCCTCTTTCCTCTTTCATGATCAAATCTAATTGTAATGATTTTAGCATTTTAACCTCTAAGAATAATTTGAATTATTTAAAACAATTCTATTCTATCCACTTTTTGTAAATAATGAAGATTATGAGCCAATTAATCTACTAAGCATTATTGAAACTTCTTAAAAGAAATAATTCAGAGATATTACACTGAGACTTTACAGTAAATGTTTCAATATTCATAACCATCTTCTAGTTCTGTAAGTAAAATATTTTTATCAAAGCTTCTGTAAATTGTACTCTTTGATGATGACAAAAATTTTTTCACCTAGTTAAAGCAGGTCAGAGGGTTTGCTGACAAAAATTGCTTGAGGGAAATGATCATTAATGTACTGATGCCAGCACCAACACCTTGGCAAAAGGTAATGAAAGAGAATAGTAGATAATGTAACATTTATCAACATGCAAATATTTTCACCTGCTCATTAAGACTTCCCCCTGGTCTTCTGTTCAATTTACATTTTTTGTTCATGAACTCAGTTAAGTCTTCTTCTTCCCTACCACCTTCGTACTAAACAAATGACATAAAATGTTAACAGCACTGTGTGTACATACAGTACAGTATGAATTAAATGTGTTTCATAATGAAAAAGGTATTTAGATCTAAGAAAGTGGGCAAACGGAAAAGACTTATCAACATATCACATTTCAATCATCAAGTTTTAGTGGCTTGTTTCCTGCTTCATCATCATATCACCAAAAATTGATGCAACAAGTCAGAAGAATGATAGGGTCAACTGAAGAGTAAAACGAATTAATTTGAGGTAAAATGGGTAGGCCAAAAATTGGAATAAATTCGCCCAAAATCTTAGTTCATGCTTGCTACTGTACAAACTGCTCAAATTTACCCTCCTTGACAAACTGCCTGTTGACTTATCATTTCAGGTTCAACAATTAGCCCTCAGCACATCCACTTTACAAATGCAGACCCTATTTTCTAACAACAGTTCCTTACCAAAATGGCGAAATTTATGATCCTCTGTTACAAATTATGGTTGGCACTACAGAAGACCTTTGTAATTCTAAAAATGAAGACTATTTGTTTTTTATCTTCTTGGGCTTACCTCCTCTCCATCTTTGTTATCTTTTGGAAAGAACTTGATGGTTGGGAAACCTGATATTCCATATCTACAAACAGAAACAAAAATTATGAAATTATTTTTGTACAGAACCAATCAGGAATTCTAGGAGGACTACTTGGTGGGTCAGAAAGTGTTTGACAATAAAAAAATTTGAAATAAAAACTATGCAGCCAATATGCAAATACCTGGTGAGTCAAGAAAAAGCTTACACATTTCAGAGGCTATGAAATAAAAAGTACAGTATGTGACCTATGTTCAAAATTTAAATGTTAATCTATCAGCCACAGACCCAACAATGGCTGTAAAGGGCTTCTGTGGGAATTGAGACTTCCACGTTCCAGTCTAGTCCATGATTTATGTGGCATTGAAGTTCACACTGCCAGTTTGCGATACAGACTTAAAATTTCAACAGAAGGCCAATCATGGAACAGAATGGAATGTGGAAATTTGTTCCCAAACATGCCCTTCACCAGCATTTTCCTAAAACAAAATGTTCTTACCTAAATTGACCTTTGACTTAATATATGCACATTTCAGCATTGAATATTGGACTCATGCTTTTATTCCATAGCCCACCAAATGCATAAACTTTTTTTGACTCACCTGGTAAGAAATGTTAAATGGACTTGCCCCAGTCTAGTTTTTCAGTCTGTTGGGCCATTCTCTTTTTGGTTGTTGGTGGATCTTCCAATCCAATATTCTGTCCACCAAGCACAAAGAGGAACTTGCAGCCTTATGAATCATTGGTGAGATATGGCACATGTGACCTGCTGTGCCCAAAATTCAGGGGTATGCAGTATGTTGGGGTGTGGGATGGTAGAGCCAGGAACTACCATGAATGGAACCATCCCACAGATGGAAGAAACAGACTTGGGCCAAGTCTACTATAAATTTTAAAGGGAATACTTGGGGATAAAAATGAGATCTCACAGGTTTATCAATAGTTTAAATTTCAAAATCCAACATGTGGCGAAAGGAAGCAAGCCCACAAGAACAATACAAAATGTTTTAGGTTTTTCTTTATCTTATTTCAAGATGGATGTCATATAGCTCTGGTCATTCACTATAATCTATCAGTCACAGGCTAACTAAGATGCAAAACTTTGTTTTTGTAAAATCATTTATCAAACACCATAAAGTTTGAAAATTAAAGTCCATTCATTTGTGATTTAATTTGGAATATAAATTTGTAATTTATCTATATGATAAAATAAGTCTAGAAAGAGGAAAGAGCAAAATAAAGCTGATGAGCCATAATCTTATCTTTAATGGGAACTTACTTTTCAGACAAAGGCCTGTTTGTTGCATCATCAGCATCAACATTTGCAATAACGCACTGAAAAATACAATAGAATATAATCCCAAAGGAAAAACAAAGAATTTGACATGTCATGTAAGCTTAATATACCTTAATCATTCTTGGTTAAGTCAGCCAATTGTTATTTGGAGTCAAAAGCACCCTTTGCATATTTAGTGACTATTTTCCATAGTTTTTTTAAACATCATCTCAAAAAGGTTTCCAAGTAATTTTTCTTCCTTCATTTGCCTTTGAATGTTTTAAAGTTCTCTTCTTCTATTTGTACAGCTTGCAAAGCCTTGTTCTTATCTCATGCTGAAAAAGGCTTGTCATTATCTATCTGCACAATTTTGGGAGAAATATTGAGGTGTCTTTAGTGGAGTGATTTGTTTGATTCAAGTGATAAAAAAGGGCAACAAACCAAGTGAGGTATTTTGCGAAGCAAACGTTTTATCTAAAACTCAGCAATATTTGAAACCACTCAATCATGATAAATTGTCAATTTTCTTTTGTATTCTAGTGGTGACAAACGAGTAAATGTGAGATACTTGCATTTGGGTCATTCTTGAACGTGGCAGCTACTTTCTCATAGATCGGAGCTAATCTTTTGCAATGTCCACACCCTAGAAAAATGAATTATAATTTAACTCAACTGCAAGAAAGGAAAAGAAAGAACGAATAGAATGCCTAGTATGTTCATAGCTTTAGATACTTACAAGGAGCGTAAAACTCCACCAAAACATCTTTCTTTTTGTCCAGTGCAATGTTATCAAAATTATCAGCAGTTAACACGGTGACCTCTTCTGCAAAGCAGCTAAAAATGAAAGTAGCTAATAAAATTAGTATTTTGCTATTCATTTTCAATGTTAACTTGCTAATTGAAGGCTAATTCCACTTGACACAAACTTGAGCTTTCCTTTTATTAAGCACGCCACTGTTTCAAGGGCCTAAAATCTTGAACAATGCAGCTCTCATTGAGCGAGCAACGTGTCTCGTTTTGAGACAAAGCTATCCCAATGCATGATGGGTACTTTAAGTCCCTTTTGGGAAATTCCGGAAAAGAAGTGGAGCAAAGTTTTAATTTCCACGTCAATGTTGAATAGCCTTATGTAGAAGTTATGGGCATTTTCTTGAAAAAAAGTTTGATTTACCCCTGCTATTTCCCATTCTTAAAAATAAAGAAAGCTGCAAGTTAATCCTTGCATTGCTTGGAAATTGTTCAGTTTGTGGCTATAGTTCAATCAATTTAAACGGAGCAGAACCAAAAGTTACTTGTTCCTCCTTTTAACTTATACTGCATTCACACTGACACAGTTAAACCAGCTGTATCTAAACCAGTTTAAATTTCAACCAATCAAATGACTGGATTTGTTGGATTGACCAATCAGAAGGTTGTATTCAGAAACCTGGTTTAGTTTAAGCTGGTTTAACTTGCAGTGTGAATGGGGCATTAGTATATTGAACTTTAAATGCCATAGCTCAGCTTTGCCATCAAGGACCGAGAGAAGGCAAAATACATTTTAAATTATCATGCTTTAATAAAGAGCAGGTAGATGGAAGTTTTCTTGGTGAAATCTTAAATCTGTATATGAAATATGTGAAGTTCCATTACTTTGATAGAAGGGGATAGATTTGACATGACAATCATCACTAGATTACAACTTCCTCTATTCACGCAATAAACATAAGCATGATATCTTAATATCTCAATCAAACTGATTTGCTTTGATTTGAAGAGCAGACTCAAGCACAAATTGGTTTACATAAAACTCAATTCAAATAAAATGTAAAATTTACACTGAATCAACAGATAACTTAAATTCTTAAATCAACAACAAAAATTGGAACATTTCTACAAAAACTAAATTTCTCCATGACAAGATCTTGTTCCAAAATGAAAATTCTCTACAAATCAAACAATACTAATTTTCTGAGGTTAATCTGCTTTGTCTTAGTCTGGTAGTCCTCCTGATTCTACTTTGATTATATTCATATGACTTTTCATCCTTTTTTGGTCCATTTCCATAAACCAATTCTCTTATCAAAGGAAATTTAACAAGGAACATTTTCCATATAATGTACCAACCTGAAAAAACAAAATACATTCTATCATTATCATGCTTTAATTAGTGAAATCTGTATATGAAATATGTGAAGTTCCATTACTTAGATAGAAGGGGATAGATTTGATATGACAATTATCACATTTAGGGTTAGACCACTTTTACACCCTTTCAATTCAAAATAATGTACAATTCTTCATGTCTCTATAAAGAAATCAGTCACCAATCCTTCCTGTAGTTACAACTTTGTTTATCCACGCAATAAACATAAGCATGCTATCTTAATATCTCAATCAAACCGATTTGCTTACCAAAGAGAACAACTAACAACACAATTCCAAATGCAACCACCACAGATAATAGGCCAGCCAAGATTTCTGTCACTCTTATTTCACTCATTTCACTGTGAGCACTAAATGGCTTTACATTTATTTTAAACAGCAGATAATTACTGCTTCAGTCAAGAAATAGAATCTTTTCATTGTTTGTAACAATAGATCTGCTACCTTGTAAACCAATTCGATTTCTTTCAGATTTCTTTTCTGCTTTGCTTACTAAAATTCCTTGTTGATGTGTTATTGCAGTTTGTATCCCTGTGACGTAAGGTTATTTCGATGTTAAGGTGGATCTTCAAGTTTCCTTCTACTTCCAGGTTTTTGGCCTAAAAGCTGACAACATTGAAAAGTTCGCCAAGTAAATCGAGCATCATTCAAGAACAAGATCATAAACGCACATTTGATAGATCAAGAAAGCTTCTTCGACAATGAAATTTCGTTTCTGTGGAGACCTCGACTGTCCAGACTGGCTGTTAGCCGAAATGAGCATCTTATCAAAAATGTCTTCAGTGAAAATGAAACTACTTTGTGCTCAGGTTGTTGCAGAAATGTTGGGTGGTGAAATTGATTATGTCAAGGCTGCAAAACTCACCGCTGATGCCAAATTTGAAGTAGCAGATCTTAAAGCTGCCATTGCTGCACTTAATTTGATATTTTTAAGTTCAGCAAGACACGGTGTTGATGGTGACACTCTTTCAAATGAACTGCAACAACTTGGTCTACCCAAAGAACACGCTAATGCACTTTGCAAGATTTATGGCGATAAGGTGGAGCAAATTCGAGATGTGTTGCGCCAAAGAAGTATGCGGACATCAAGATTAAAGGATGTTGACTGGAGGGTTGATTATGTTCTTAGTTCCAGTCTTCTTGACGAAGTCAGTGAACCTGAAGTGCAATTAAAACTGGTCAAGGTTGAAAGTTTTGAAAGAGACAAAGAACAAACCATTGCGTTTTCTGTAAACGGCACAGATTTTAGAACAATGCTGAGTGAACTGAAACAGGCTTACAAATTAATGGACGATTTATCATAATTTGATTAATTTCGACTCTTTATTGACTTCATTGAATTTGACTCTTTATTTTCGACACTGCCTCACTGCTAATTTACATTTTCCTTTTTTATTTACTATGAAGTAAAAAGGTCGATTCGTTTTCTAGTGACAGCAAAATGTTTTTGATCAAAAATGCTTCTGGAGCTTTGATTATGTCAAATAAATTCAATTGGGTGACCTGATGGTTTCCGTGCAGCAGGAGAGATGATTTCACAAAATACTATATAATTACGATAATGTAGGCCTTGCTGCGGCACGATATCTGTAGCCTGTGTTTCTGCGTTCCATAGAACACAGGCTAGATAAACAAATGAATGAATGTTGGATAGGAATCATGGGCAAGCGCGATCTTCTGACGTAGGATGTCAAAAGGCACCCCATTACAGATGCAATACACCTTACCCAATCATGTTACAGTTTAATTCTATTCAAGTCATTGTACATTTATACAGTAATTCCGTTCATTTAGCTCTGAAGAAAAGCCTTAAATGCCAAGGAAAAATTATAAATATGTTATCTAAATAATAGTCTCTTCTTTTGCGTGGTATTGCAGTGTTCCTGCTTTCGAATATTTTAAACTGTTCTTCCTCGCAAGCATCTTCCGTTCAAGCAAGATCCGACGCACAGACCGCCGTTGTGGCTTTTTCCCACAATTAATTACAGAATAGTTCGGTAGAAGAGAATATTCATTGACTGATTGATGTAAGCTGTTAAATCACTGAAACACAGTATTCTAGATATCAAAGATGTTTATGCCATAGTGCATACACACAGTAACATTGAAAACCCAAACAAACGTTCATTCAAAGAATGTTCAAAAAACTATTTGTTCGTCTCGAAACGAAATCAAGACGTGTTGCAATTTGGATGTTGCAAATTGAAGGATACACAGAAACAAAGTGTTGGGTTTTTCACTGCTTTTGTGTTTTGTTACCATAACTGACCTCGTCTAAGCACAATACATATACATATCTATACGTACATTACAACTCCTATCAATAACGACTTCTCGAAGTTCTTTACTTTCACAATAATTAAATCTCGCACTGATAACAAAATCTTTAATGTTGCGACAATCATGCATTTCTATTATTGCTTGTTTTTCATTGCAGCACGCTTTCCTGTAAGGGCCTGGAAACCAGACTTGATACTTGCTACAGAACATCTCGATCCACATGTTTCGCACTGCAAAAAGAACAGCCTTGTTTCCTTGTGCAGTATTGTGTCTGGAGACCGGCATGTGTGACACGTGACATATTCCTCTGTTGATGAAAATAGCATATTTGCATGAGCAGAATTTAAAACAGCAAATATTCATATGGATTGGCGTTGCGAATACGAGCTCACGAACTTTGATCTTTAATAACCATCATTCATAAATTTGCTGAGAAAGATCCACACTTTGCTACATAACAGGAGACTCACAATGAGTTGAAACTGACCGAAACATTGATGGGTATTAATAACTTCTCACAGCATAAACAAGGTCAACTTACAACGCAAAATACCTCCGTATTCACTCTAATTACAACTTAAATCGTAATCAAATCTGTTCCCTCATCAAAGCCACATCTGTCCACTTCAAGATGTAAAAACTGAGCCCTATGTGATCAATCTAGCAGCAAAATGGCTTCACAGAAAATTTCATTCATACAGATTGCTTATGGATAGCATTCTGGAACAATTCTCTTCTTCCAACATTGTTTCTTGCGTTCTTGTAAAATTTCTGGTACCAATCTTAAAATGCTGCACTTTCTTAAAATAAGCAGTAATCATGTCTTCAAAAATTGCTAAAAAGATTTTTTTGTTTTTCATATCCATATAAAATTCTTACAATATATTTTACCTACTCTACATATAAATACTATACAACTGCACAACACTACAGTGACAATAACACAAGGAGCAAAATTGCATGGCTACTCCATGTTCTTACATATAACAAGGAACAACGAATGCTACTAGGATGATACGCAAAAAATAAACAAAGAATACATGTAAACTATTCACTATACGCTGACTATAACCTAAATCAATCACAATGAACAATTGCAGCATAATGACTGCGGGAGAGGTACTGTATATCAGAACAATGTCCCTGCTTTCTACCAAATTATGTCAAATTGATTGATGGATTAAATGTAGAAAGCTAAAAAGATTGCTGTATAATAATCAATTTACACATTGTTCTTCTGCTTTAAATGGTTGTTATCAACCACAAAAGCTTTAACATGAATTTATGCAAGATGACCAGAGATCACTGCTGAATTACTCTCAGGAAAACAAAAACTTAGATAGAAAATGAATCAAAAATTTACTTACTGATGTATCTTCGAAGAACATTTTCAATCTGTTTTTGTTGAAATCTTCCCTTGATGATTAATTGATTTCCACCATCAACAGAACCACTAAAGAAATAAGTTCACATATTTTACATATTCATGCAAGAAGATTTGAATAAGTTGCTGTATACAAATGAAATCACAAGAAAACAGCTGCCTTAAAATGAATAGAACCACACTCAATGGCATCAATATTAAAGTTAAAATTTTGTATGGACGCCAGTTATTTTGCCAGCTACTACAGTATGGACACAAACTGCCACATATTTGTTGAATAAAAGATCATTGTTCAAAATTCAAAATCCTTTTCAAAATCTGATTCTAAGTTTTGTGGTGTCATTTTAAATTTCACTGAAAAGCATGTTACGCTCTTGATAAAATTGCAGATTAGGTGTAAACAGTAGCAAACTTGTAAACTCTGAATATAATTCTGCTTTGCCTAAATTGACATACAATTACTGCACAATCAAACAAGTTTGATTCAATGGGTTTTCTTTAAGCATCCAGACTTAACAGCAATAAAATGAGACATATAATTAAAAGCATCTAAGAACCTTGTTCCAAGTTCAGCCAATAAGAAAGCAAGAAGATGTTTTGGTTGTCTATGCAGAATCCTACAGATGTCTGCAAAGTTGACAAATGATGTCTTCTTTGTTCCAATTCGAACAACTTGAGGTGGTTTCATGACAAATTTCTTTTTGCCGCCTTCCGTCATTGTTGGGTTTTTAGCACGCATTATGTCAAATACACGTTTCAGCAGCTGCAACAAGAAACAAAGAATCTTGAAATGCCCAAATAGAATAAAATATGCATATGTGAGACAAAACCATCCAACAAGTGACAGAGCTGAAACTGTGCAAAATGACCTCATTAAGCAATCTGAGATAAGAAAGTGTTTGGATACATAAGAGTCTTGAAATAAAAAATCAAGAGTTTAAGGCCAAAGGAAGAAAGTATCAAAGGAAGTTAGGGGGGCTCAAAGTTATGTTTTCATGCATGTGTGCAATTTCTGGTTTGTCCCTACAAGTTTGATCGAGTCTTGTCATGTTTTCAATCTGCCAAGGGTTCTACTTCCTACATTTATGACAGATGTCAATATTCTAGGTAGGTAGGTATTTATATTTAACGTGGCTAGCCCGCGAAAGTCTGAGAGACTTATTTCCAGCAGGGGCCACGGATGTTTTACCATCAGTCCGCCGCAGCTACCAGTCACGGCTACCAGATTTCCCTCACATGGCTCTGGTCGACCCGGGCTAGTGTTACGGACAGCGACCGAACTGTCCAGCGTGGGATTTGAACCTACGGCCGTTCTGACCTTTGGCTTACGAGTCAGATGCTTTAACCACTCGGCCACACGTTCTTTGGGTGGAAATTGATGCAGATACATACTGTGGTTCTTTTTGCACCTCAGAATTCATTGTATGCAGTGGAGGCCTGCAAGATTGCTTCAGATACAGTAGTTTACTTAAAGTGCATGACCTGAGATATATAGCGCTTGTCTATGAATAGGACAAAGAATCACCTAATCCCTCCATTGTTTTTTTACTCTGCTTTCTTTCACCACGAGCTGCATTATCAAATACAATAGGCTATTTATAAACCTATGCGATCTCATCTTTTAACTCAGGTTATTCATTTTAATGAGAAATTAAAGAAAAAACTGAACAGAGATAAGCAATATACAGTAGTTAACAACTAACACAATGGAACCATACATGTCACTTATGTTATATCATGTTTTTTATTGATTGAGAAAATAAAATACAGTATGTTACACTTAGATTGATCCAGGGCCTTTAGAACAGCCATTTTTGGCTGCTGATTCACTTACTGTGTATTCTGCAGAAGGAAACTTGCTTTGGCAAGTTTGTGAGGAAGGACAACCCTAGAAATATTCAAACAAAAATTTAGCTAAAATAATTCAACAAACCTCATCATAAGTATAATCTTTGTCCTCCTCCACAGCACCTGATCCACCATCAGTTTCATCATCTGTCAATCACAAAAATCAATCAAATGACTGCATTCAGAACATGGAAGATTTTCTTAAAACTGTTAAAGTTACGTCACAATTACATATTCATCTTCTTGGTGGCTGAGGCTTGGGTTCCAACATTCTTGATAATGCCAGGGGGTTTCTCCAGGCATTTTTGTTTTTCTACAAGAGTCTGGATTGAGAGATAAATTCATTACAAAAGGTCTTTTAGCCTCCAGTTTAATAGGAGGCTTTGGGGGTGGATCACAAGGAGGATACAAAGGTGGCTCCGGAGGTGGTGGCCAACCACGTGGCACTTGCTACTCTTGTGGAGGGACACCTGTCAAATGGATGTCCAGATGGAGCATGAATGATGAAGGGACTTGGCTGAGATTTTGGGAGGGTCTTTAAAGAAGATGGCAGGCAAAGTTGTTGGAACACCTAGAAAATCAGTTAAAAGAAGGATACATCAATATTAAGTGATAATATTAAACAGATTGAAAAATGACAACGAATACTTCATACCTTTATTAGCACTATCCTTTCCTTCTGCATCTTCAATGAGCTAAAAACATATCAAAAAGTTTCAAATCAAACAATATAGGAAAGGTTTTTCTGATGAAGTTTGTTCTTAGCCTTCATGTTTCTCTAACAGATCAAACAATGCAGCCTAGGGTTGTATTGATCTGATATGCCTAGTAATTTGTCACAAAACCATTTTTAGACCTACTATTTACAAGAAATACTAAAGGCAAATTTTGATTAAGTAAGCTATCAAATACAGTATCTATTTAAATGGTGTCAACTTGTTGCAAGATTGAAACTGAATATGCTTCTAGTCAGAATATTCTCAGCGAGAAGTACAGTACTCCCACATGAGCAAGTTTGGGAGTGGTGTAGTATATACTGTAATCAAACAACAACAGATGTTTCTAGTGCATCTATCTTTATGCATCATTTTAGTTTTCAAAGCCACAAAAATAAAAACTTACCAATTCAAAGGCAAGAAACTTTATCATTTTCTATAAATTTAAAGCATTATTATATACTTAGCATTTAGAAATGAACACTGATAATACAAACCATGCCATCCTTAGGTTTCTTTTTCTTCTTTTTGTCAAAAGAAAGATCAATGTTTTCATCTGCCAAAAAATTATCAGTATCATTTCTACTCTGTTCGATATCTTTATTTTCTTTTGAAATGTCTGGAAGGGCATCTTCAATTGCATCCATTTCAAAAACCTTCTTCTTTTTCTTTTTCTTCCTCATTTTAGAAAAATCATCCAAATCAAGATCGATGTCTGCTTCTTTCATCTTTTCCATTTGTTCATCATTTTTATCTTCTTTTTCCTCTTCTATCTTTTTTTCTGGTTCAGCTTGGACAGGAGCACTTTCAAACTCATCAAAATCAACTGGAACCTTCTTCTTTTTTCTTTTCTTCATTGAAGGATCAAATAACTACAAAACAAAAAGTGAAATCTTCATCTTGGCAATAAGAAAGTGAATAACTTCAAAGTCATTTATAGACTTCACTTTTTGATTACATCAGACTTCAATGTGATTACATCAGACTTCACTTTTTGATTACATCAGACTTCAATGTGATTACATCAGACTTCACTTTTTGATTACATCAGACTTCAATGTGATTACATCAGACTTCACTTTTTGATTACATCAGACTTCAATGTGATGGACTTAACCAAAGGCAAGGCTGCAGCACACTTTGTAACATGTGGCAAAATCTGCACTGGCCAAAACTATGTATGTGCACAGAAATGTATGCAGCAGTTTTACCTTAGTTGTGCAACTGTGCCAATTCACAGAGGATCTATTCTTTGAACTATGTCCTCAACTCTATCTAAACAACAAATTCCTGCACATATCATGCTTATTCTCATTGGCCATAGCAACTTGCACAAAGAATGTAAACTTTCCCATCTGGCTTACCAGAATCCTGTTTCTACTTTACAAACTTTATGTATGTTTTGTGAATTTTGTTTCTTCTTTTTCACTGATGAATCAATTTCCTGTATCTTATAATCCTGTAGTTTTGTTATTTGTCTGTTTATCTATTCCATACACATTCAAGTAGCGGAATTTGAAGTGTATGAAACTGAAAATTTTCCTGTTGGCCTTTGGCTTTTTGTCTTTCATTATTATTAAATGTGACTGGTCCGGTCCTTTATCATTGCATAAGCCAGCCTGCTGGCGTTTAAGACTCACTGTACTTTTACTTTGTGGCCCTGGCCAGACAATTTCTTTTCATCATAACAATGTATTGATACATCAGCAACCACAAAAAAGCTCACCATCTCTTCTTCCGCCATATTGAATTCAGTGTCCTCTCTTCTCTGAAATTTAGGCCTTCCTTTCTTCAATGATATCTTGGTCGTGGGAGGCGAACAGCGAGTTGTATGGGTCAACTGAAGAGTATCCAAGCTTTTTTTAGGGATTTGTTTTCTCGTTGATGTTAATATCTTGACGCAGCTGTTCTCAAATAAATCGATATTTCGTTGCTTCTACATGATTGCAGCCATTTTCGTTCTTCACTTCTTCAAGGAACTTTTCAAAGGAACATGTGAATAGATTGCATCATTCACTGCGCATGCGTTCTTCCTTTCAACTTGGAAATGCTTCATGTATGATGTAGAAAACATGACGTCACAATTAGTTAATCCTGTGGAGTCGAGGCTCGAGCCGCATGCATCCGTTTATAAATCTATCATCGAACATTGAACACTTCTTTTTGCATTTAAAGGTGTTCCAGATGGTTTTATGGAGTTTTTGTTCATTTTTCAAGCTTTTACAGCTCAGATTTCCCATAGCATCACAGCGTTTCAAAAACTACTTTCCTTCCCCTGAATGATAGGGCAACTGTCTTGTTTCATTGCCCACAGGTTCAATAAAATACGGTAATCTACCCTACTCTAATTGGTCATTCCTTCCCATGGATGTGGGTAATTTCTGCATAAAGCTAAGCCCCTTTCAAAAACCTCCAAAAACTAATGAAAACGTCGATCAAAATTTACATGGATTTTCTTCCTGAAAATAATCAGACTTAGATGTAGACAGTAATTAACAGCAAGCAGTAATAGCATATACTTAGTCCCATTGGGAGAATGAACAACATGAGAAAAACAAAAACCTTCCAGACTAAATTCTTTTCGAAATAAAACCAATCCAAGAGAATCATAAAGACCTACCGACATTTTGGTTTCATAAATCATAAATTACAGCGAGAAATTTGACAGGCAAATGTTAACAATACAAAACACGGAAAAGGGCACAAGAATGCGTAAAATTGATCAAAGACATAGTTAATCAAAAAAGATCAAAATGAAATATTTCATCACACTTCTGCTTCTGTTCGTCCAAATGATGACGTTTTTCGCTTTGGTTAACACTCTTTTACCTTCTACGCAATTTTTACAAGTATAAGATATGTCAGTTTTAACTAGATTTATAAACCAATTTTCGTGTTTTCATAACAGTCCATTTATGCCTCTTGTAATACAAACTGATCATGGCCAATGAAACCAAAATTGTCAGCGCCTGCAAAGGGGGGAAATTTTGAATTATCACAGCACACCAATATAAATGCAAACGGAAATAAAAAAGGAAGTTTCAAGATACTGAAATTATCTGGCAAAAGGATCAGTGGCATTTCAAAATTTGATAAGGACAGAGGATGAGAATAACGATTGCGATATGAAATATAAACGAGGGTTCATAACAAAGCATTTTGCGTTATGCTTACCTTAATTCCCATTCGCTTTCTATCATCAAGTTCAGGTTCTACAAATAAGCAAAAACAAGATGAATACTGACAGAAGCTAGCGGAAAGAGGCACCAACGAATTAAAGATGAATTAACACAGATTTACTTCGAAGGTCCTGAGGGCAAATACCATTCAATAAAATTGTTTCTTTATTCTCTACTTTGTACAATATTTATATCACATTTATCTTTCAAGTGACTAATTATCAATTTTGCAAACCTGATGCCCATCGCAAGAATGTAGATACATCTTTTGCCATCTGGCTGACAGTTGCTGGAGTACCTATAGAGTGAAAAAGAGAATTTCAAAATATGACTGGCTTGAATCGTGTTTGCTTTCATTTTTCAAAACTCAAGAACATAATGAAGATGCAATTAGTTACGATAAAAATTAAAAATGGCTTTTACGAACAAGGACGCAGCTTTCTCAAAGTGTACGAAAAGTTTTTGTGTAGCTCTTCCAAAGGTTACATTTCATTCAAACTTTTCATTTGGAGTAAAAATCTCTAAATCTTCAAAGTCCATTCCATACCTCTTCAGCGCAGAATCAAGAAGATCCCAACAAGAAACAGCGAAACTTGAAAGCACTTGACTGTTCAGCAAAATCTTATTTCTTGTTCGTCTCGACTGGACGGAGAAAGCTTGGACAGCGACAAAATCTAAACATTTTTAGGTGCAAGTTCGTTAAATGCAAACTAAAAAGCAAGATTTGTACTTCTTGCCTTGATAGCTCTTCAATTCAGATTCCGGCCAACCAGGAACTAAATGAACTATACGTCAGGCTAAGGGTTGACAACAAGGAGCACGAATAAAAGAGAAAAACAATGAAGACATGCTTCGAAACAGAATAACATTTAAGTATAAAGATGAACAAACCATCATCATATTCGACAACTTCAGGATAAAGTTGCTGCGCCATGGCAATAGCTTGTCCAGGAAAATAATCATTAAAATTCAATCCTTCTCTGATCTCAATTCCAGCAGGTGGCTCTTCACGATACCCAGTCAAAATTGAGAACACGTAATCCTATTGAAGAAAACAGCATTTAATTAGATCATATTTCTTCGTCTCTTTCAAGCCAAAATGAGACACATTTGCCTGTTGAGTGTCAAAAAATCTGCAGCCAAAAAAAATTTGTGCACAGGCCAGATAACAGAAAATTTCTCGTTTCTCCCGTAGACATTAAAGCTGTTCTACATGAGAGTCTGGATCAAGCGAATTTTCACACATTCTGAAGCAAAAGATCTGACTGAGTGACAATTGAGTTTCTGTCACTATTGTGGACATTCAGAAATTCTTCAAAAATGCATGAAATGTCTTTTGATTCATATTCTTTTTTAGAATAGTTAAAAGGTCGATTCTAGATCTCTTTCCAATGCATTCAGTTTCATTAATGAACGCCGTTATGACAAACAGCAATATTTACACGAGAAAAAGTCCATAACAACGGAGCTTGTAAAACATATTAAAAATGAAAATGTACCTTTTGAAGAATTTTTCAATCAAATCATTTAGTTGGACTCACCTCTCCGCCTTTTCTTGCTGAAACAATATAACTGAGATCTGGAGGGTATGCACCTACAATAAAAGCAGTATTTACAGTATATCATCTTAATTACATCAACCTTTGGAAATAACAATACAAGTCTTGGTTATTTGTTTGATGTGACAATAATAAAATGTCATTAATCAGGTGACTTTAATTCTCATATGTATATGTATTCTGCTCAAGGTAAAGATACCATATAAGGCATACTACTGCTTTCTATACAAATTACATTTATAAATCATAAAACATTTACTAACTAATCAGGTCAAAATAAGTAAAAGCTTACCGTTATTAGCTGCTCTGGCTGCCTCTTCATTTGCATATGGATTTGGGAAGTAGTCAGAAAGCTAGCAAAAGAAAAGTTAGAAATGGCAGCATCAGTATCATTATCATAACATGAAACAAAATCTCCTTAAACATAACATCAAATAAAATCTCCTGAAAAATATGTGGTAACAGTTTCAGCAAATGAACAATAAGTTTTGTTGATAAATATACTGCAATGCCAAAATAAGAATATGAGAGAATAAACCTTTATCAGTAGTGATAAAGAATAAAATTATTATAATATGCAGTGTATATATTTACCATTCAAAATCATTATTGAAAGCCAAGCTTGTAGTTTTTGTGAAATTTTTTATAGATAAATATCACTTACTTTTCCAGGCCTTTCATACATATTTCCTTCCTCATCAGGGCCATCAACAACTTGGTACTGAAACAAAAATACCCTTTGAAACATCAAACAACAAGAAAGTTACCAAAAGGAAAAAATCTCACTAACCAGATTGAGGAATTAATCATTATTAGAGTTCATCTGCAATGTATCCTTTAAAGGGTTTTGCAAGGCTAAAAGGTTGCAGCTGCAAAAAGCAAACATTCTAAAATCATCTCTATAACTCAAATTGAAGATGCACGCATGCTATGGAAAGTTATATTTATACTGTGCAGAAGCCCATCTACCACTGTACATTCCCATGAACTATCCTGAAAACCACATAAATTTGCTTAAAAAACCAGTGACATTATGGGGATTACATACAGTACATTATGAAGGAAAGGTAATGAAACCAAATACCGATTCTGCAATGGCTCTTGCTTCTTCTTCTGTATGTGAGACACCAACTAAGTTCCTGAATGCAATGTAATTCATACTGTGGCAAGCCTGACACACTTGCTTATAAACTTGATACCCACGCCTTATACTAAAAATAGAAGAAATTAATATGGAATTGAGCTCTTTGTGTATAATTCACTTTTGTGATCAAACTCATTCCATTAAACGTAAGTGAGGAAGGTAATATAGCTATCTACTTTACAGCTCTTGGAATTGAAGATGCTTGCCTACATTTGAAAAAGATGAAAATATGCAGCATGGGTTTCTTTAATGTATTCATAGCCTACTTTATCTCTTTGCAAATTCCTCAAAAACAGGGCCTATTTGTCTTACTAAATAAACAACTACATTTTTGACAAGGTGATGATTCTGATCTGCCCAAGAAGATACAGTACGACTGTTTACTGTAGGTCATAATCAATGTATATACAGTAAAATTACATCACATGTCACTCATTCAGTTAGAATGAGATCAAACTATTCAAAGAATTTATCAACTGCATAGCAAATTACAGTACATTAAATGTAAAAATTTTACATAAAGCTTCAAAAAGCTTACTCTCAAATGAAGTCTCCATTCACTTAAAGAAAAGTGAATGAAAATGAAGCATTTATTTCATGTCTGATAGACTTTGCCATAGATAACTTTGCTGCAAAATCCTAATTTTGGAACAAACCCCACGGTAATATTAATAATGATTGCCAAGACAACATGATCATAACACTCTATGCTGAATATACTCTAAATACAGTAGCTCAAAACTGAAATCCTCTCAAACCTTGCATGATCAAGAGAACTTAATATTCCATTATGACTCCAGCTGAATGCTGGGGGTGCAACATCGCCACTTGCTTGAACATTTGGCTGTAAAAGCATCCCAGTTCCCAGACCTCCAGCAGCAAATGCTCCTACTGCCAACCATGGCTTCATGAAAAAAAACAATACTTTCAGCTGAGGTCAAACTTGCAATAGATATTTGTATGTATTTTGCATAAACAAAAATTATACTGAAAGCACAGTAGCAATAATTTTTGAAGATTCACATGCATAGTTACCTAAAATCAGCTTAGTATGGAAGTGCATTGTTGAATATGAAGATTGTCTTCTTTCAAGAGATAACCCATGGATCTCTTTTCTCTTTTCAAAATTTTTCGTGATTTCCTAACTTTTGAAAGCTTACACCCTTTGGACTGTCTAATAATACTAACACATGATGGCAAATAAAAGTCAAGTGTTGCAGAAACAATTATCTTGCGATTTCCTTTAGTCACACTCTGATGATAACATGAGACTGAAAAGCTTTAGCGTGTTTAGAAAAATTAGAATCTTTGCAGCTGACTCTTAAAATATCTACTGTATCTCCTCCCAGGCTACTGTATGTCTCTTTACAGTTTATTACACCATACAATGCTCAGCATTTCTAACTTTGCGTTGGAGGCATTTCCTACTGAAGGAAGTTTTCCGAACTTCTATTCTACCAAATGGAAAAATTGATTGAGCTATTAATATAAGAGGAATTGTTTATTACCAGTGATGCATGGCTTGTCTCTGTTGCGGTTGTTGAAACTGGTGCCTGAAAGTTTATAATACACACTAATTTTATATCAGGTTCAAGGAAATTTTAAATACAGAATTAATTCTAATTTCCGAAATGTTTGACCTTCTCATTGCAGGACCTGTAGTATTATCATCATTAAATAGCCTCGTTATGATGAACTGCCTCACTTGGCAGACGGTTGGTTTGAAAGTCTTCCTGTTTACGAGTTGTGGTTGAATTTCTACGGCGTGATTTAACTCTGTGTCTTTCGTGAGTTTATTTCTGTGTTAAACGCCACAAATACAACAGGACCTGCTGTGATTCATAAGTAAAGATATACAGTATGTGAAACCAACGCTCTAAAACAATGCTGAATGATTATATTTTCTTCATCATGGTTGCTTCAACCAATCAAGTCTGCCTCTAGCAGAAAGCTCTATTCTTGGAGCTGAACCAGACTGGAAAGTTTGTACTGCACGGGAAATATTTTTTGAGCATGCAGGAAGGTGCACTGTCTTCAACCTGAGCTGCACAATTTTAAATAAACAAAGCATCTACTGTTTTAATCTATTGTCCTCAACAGCAAATTTTCCATGCAGTCTTACTAGGCCATCTCAACTTGCCAGTGCCAAATAAAAACCTTCCAGCCTGGCAGCTGAATGCCATATGCATTAAAAAACATGTGCATTACCCTGGTATGCTCTGAGTTTTTCTGGTATGGTTACTAACACTGCAGACATTGGTGCCACACTGCCTTCTGTATTGCACATGCAAAAGATCTTCCAGCCAGTTGCAATTTACAGTACAGTAGGAATAGAAACAGAGCCAGGCCAGGCAACTTCCCAAGTACAATTTATGTAACCTTCCTTCAAAGTTCGGACTTGGTCAAAAAAACTTTGGCGTGGAACCCAAAATCCTCACTAGGCATTTCCACAGCTGAAACCATCAAGGAGATACGATTTGCTTAGGTTCGTATCCGAAGGGGGCCAAAAATCTTGAAGCTACATTGGCTAGTGTTGTTGCATAACTTTTAATTTTAATCGACGCCACCGGGTCAGAATTTGCGAAATGAGCTCTGCCAGCCGTTGAACGTTTGATGTGTCAAAGCATAGCAAAATTTAAACATTTTCCTAGAAATGAGACCCAATACTTTCGTCCTTATCATCATACATGTCCACACATTGATCTTTTTCGTTCAGGCATTACTTGTGATTCAGTTGGCCGGTATGGAGGAGGGCGGCGGGCCTAAGCAGCATACCTCTACGATAATGTTCTTTGAAACTCATCAAACAGCATTCATACCAAGAAATCAATATCTAGGAGAGTCAGAAGTAACATAGGAATAAATATACCTTGCGAATATGCCGTAGAATTTTACATAACTGTCCTTGTTTGCCTCGTAAAGTGAACATTTTGGTTGCAGTGTCCGCCTGGAAGGCCGGTTGTGAATTAAAGATCGCGTTTTTCTCTTTGCATCAAGAGGTCTGGGACCTAAAGATTTGGGACGCTTATCGTGAACGGAGGCAACTGCGAAGGAGAGGGTGATGAACACAAGTGGCTCTTTGCATGTTGTATGATGTCAGGTTGGGAATCGTCTATTTCATCAATTAAAACAATTGGGAAAGGGAAGTTAGGAAAGGAAAAAGCGAAATGTTTTTTTCGTTCACTGTTTCAGGCGGACTTATTACAGATGACGAAATAGACCTGAAGAAACTTGACAACGGAACCATAATTGAGAGATATGTACAGTATATGATTTTTCTCGTTTTTACTTCCCTCTTCTGATTTAATCAGTTGAGGCCATATTGCGGCGACTGTCGAGAATCGGATGGTCGAAACATGTTTTATAACTGTTTAGTTGACTTTGGGGGGGGGGGCAAAAGAGCATGAAATATCTTATATCTTTAATTTTGCATTATTCCCATTGCAAAACTTGAATTACCACTCTTCGATTCACAGAAATGGTTGCGTGAGTCTTCTTCGGGTGATTGAAGTTAAGTTCGGTCGAGTTCGAGTGACGTCAAACTCCGGATGGGTGACCTTGCAGGCCTGACCTAACAATTCACCTCGTTGTCCTTCGCAAGGGACGTTGAACTAGGGGTCCCTTGCCTGAATGCGGCATGCACAGTGGGGCTAAATAAGCTTTCAGTGACTAGAAATCCTGACACGCCAACTCAAAACAAACTAAAACAAACAAACAAACAAACAAACAAATAAACATGATCTGAAGTGGTATTCAATGTGTACACTTTGCTAAAAATGCTTGAGCATTCAGTATTCTGCAGATACCTTCTTTTTTTGTAACCTCGTCCACAGTGCCTTATAGATCAAAAGGCCTGGGGACGAGGTTGTTCTTTCTTCAGACTTTTGTTGGACAATAACAACTTTTACTTTTAGGACTAAACCATTCTTTTAAGTACTTTGCCCTTATCGAGCCTTTTGAGGCTATTTTAGCCGGCCAACGCTTCATCTTATCTCGCACAGAAAGACAAGAATGCAACAAGCAACAAGTAGAATGGATCCATGTTTAATCCAAAATATTTACATACATCAAACCCTCAAAAAAGCATCCCTCTTCAACACTTAGTTGTCTCACATGATCAGTTATTCAGCATTCAGTATCATAAACATTATGTTCATGCGTTCAGTTTCAATGTACCCGATACAATGAATACTGTATTCACGTGATCAATTAAAATCTATCAACAAGGGTTAACAGTCTTCGCTTCTCCATTTCTGCACTTTCATTGGTGTCTGCATCACCCACGTGACTTGCGTATTCTGAAACATAACACGGAATTAATAAGTTGCAGAAGAAGATATCATTTGTCAATTTACCAATGAAAGACTTTTGAAAGGTTGTCGAGGCAATATGAATTTGATAACATAAAAGAGTAAGAGCTGGAGATGTAATTTCTAGGGTTCAACTTCCATGAATCCAATCCCTGTGAAAACTGTAGTTTCAGAGAAATAGATCAATGAATAAATGAACTCTAAGCAGCTTCTAAACTTCGGGAATTATGCGGACTTCTGAGCTCCGCAATAAACGCAAATAAAGCTCCATTAGGATCTTGACAACTGGATCTGCAAACACAGACTAAATATCTTACCCCTCATGATTTCTTTGATATCCTTTGGAGAGCCACCATGCTGAGTTAAAACTTGCATTACCCGATTCTTTATCTGAAAAAAGAGAAAGCGCACCTGTACAGATAGTCAAAGGGAGGTATAATTGCATGCAGATCAGCCTTGAAATAAAAAAAATTAACTGACCGGTACAATAGACAGCAGCTCACTGAATCAAGAAAAAAATTACGAAAAATTAGAATGAGTTGCAAATAGGATAGAAACATGTGATAAAATGCAATAAGATCATACATCAAAACTACAGGCTTCTTCTTTGCCAAAATGTTTGTTTTCAGAGCGACCTTAAAAAGTCATCAATATCATTAATCAACTCGAGTTAACAGAACACGTATCTGTTTTGTTCAGTATAAATTCAGTTAATTTTCAAAATTCCACCGCATACATTCTTCATAAAAACAAAAAACAATTTACGAGTTTCAACAAAAAGTAAAGAAGATAAAACATAATAACAAATTTTACAACAACATAACAACAGCACCTGGGGTTGGTATGCAGAGGGATTTCTTAAAGGAGGAGCCCTCTCAGTAGGTATCGAGGAGTGAGAACCCCGGTCTGCTTAGAACGGACATCAGAATCTGATGTAAACGGTTCTAAAAAACCATGCAGAACTTCTGGTGATAAAGTGCTCGATCAGTTTAAAAAATGTCAAATTGGTCAACAAAATGATGAAAAGTAAAGTAATGCATCAAAGGAACTATCTGTTAAAATGCTAAAAAAAATTGTTCATACCGATGCAACACCGGAGCTGCATCCTTCCATAATAACACAAACAATGAGTTGCAAAGTAAACAACCCAGCATCCAATCTTCGTAAATAGAATGACTCTTCAAGGGCTTCATCTATGACGTCACCTTGCTCCTCGAGGTCCTTTGCAAAAAAGTAAATAGCAAAAGGATTATCATTATTTATCACTTGATTAATATGTGTAGTTATAAAAAAAATATGTATGGATAGATGAGAGCATCAAAATGACTTGAAGGTCCCTGAATAATTTTGCTATCCAATAATTTCGTATTCTTCAAATTTTAGTTTAGTTGGATGACAATTTTGAGAGGTATAAAAGTTGATTTGAAATGGGAGCTGTTCTTTTAGCGAGTCAAGACGCATGATAAGGCAGGAATCAGTTGGGTACCACTTAAGTCTTAAGCAGTGACAGAATTTAGAGGGGGGTACCAGTGAAAGAACAAGCACATTGATCATTGATACGGAAATGAAATTCAATATAAAATACACAAAGATGGGAGTAAAAGGATAGGTTCCGAATCATTGAAAATGTTTGTGTAAAGTTCTACCGGGTAAACCAAAAAAAAATCCCACCTTGAAAATTCATAGCACTAAGATTACTTTACAGATTTTAATGATTAAATTCTAGTTAAAAAGATCAAAGTATTTTGTGATTTTTATCACCGTCTTACCAGCACTAAAAGTGCAGCTTAATTCAACTGAATTCGATTCGGATGATAAATCTTCTCATTACTTTTTGCATCCGAAGCTCCTTACCATTTCTCGTATGACTTGATCAAAGTTTCAGGCGCCACTATCACTCATTTTGCAACCATGAAATTTTTGTTAAGCTAAATTTACCTATACTTTTAGTGCTAGTAAGACAACCAAAATAATTAGAAAAATAGCACGATCTTTCGACTTTCGACTAGAATTTGAATCATTCAAATCTGTGAAAAATTCTTGATCCTATGAATTTTCAAAAGTGGGGTTTTTTCCTGACTCACCTGGCATAACCTACTACTATTGGAAATTTTTAAAATCTAAATCACTATTTTTCGAAATTACACTGTATTTCACGTTTCAACAAATCTGATGATTTGACGTCATCAAATTTCTAAATCTTAAACTAGAAGGGTGAAAGGTTTATGCTTGCTTGATAGTGTAGACATTCATAAACTATGGTTCTCGAAACTTTAAATGAAAGGAAAATCATCTGAAGGTAAAGTAGATAAAGTTTGTTTCAAGTCATTCAGTTCAAAGGCATAGATCATAGAATTTTACACCAAAATTTAACAGATTTGGATTCTATGCTCAGAGAGAGTATCAAAATGAAACGAGATAATTTACATCCTTTTCCTTCTCTATTTTCATATCTGCATCTTGAACTTTGGACTGATACTTGAAATATAATTCCATCAATCTGTCCACCTTTCAAAACAAAAATATTTGTCAACCAATTTACAGGAAAGAAGAAGACACTTGTTGAGTTTGTTCTCTTAAAGATTTCGGATCGAGAGAAGTTGGTAAAAGATAAAAAAATCGAGGAAAAACTCGTCACCAAAAAGGTTTAACTCACAGAACTGCCTTTTAGTGACTTAACATGAGACGAAAACAAGCAGCTATCACTGATAAGAATGCAAGGAAACATTCCGTTGTTCATGCACTCTCTTATAAATTCATTTATTCATCAATTACTTCCTAGCGCAGGGGGGGGGGGCTCTTCCATACCAAAGGTACCTGGGGATGTCCCCTTCGCAAGGGTATATTTTTTGGCAATTCTAGCCTGAGCAAGGGTATGCTATTTTCGCAATTTTTGTCAAAGAAATGTAAAATTTCAGTAATTTCCTTTAAAAAAACCCAAACTTTTAAAGTTTGGCGCAGAGAATGCAAAACTTTGGCAATTTTTGTCTAGAAAACACCAATTCATGGTACTTTTGACCAATTCATAGTCTAGCCAAGGGTATCATTTCCACAAAGATTGGGCTAGCCAACGGTACCATTTTGAAACTGTGGGCGGCACACCCCTACCCGAAATTTAGCCGAGAAGCACCCTCCCCGTACTTCCTAGGTATTTATTCATGCCTTGAAGTAGATACCAAACATAAGTCACAACACAACTCTATCGTTCTTTCCTAGCTTTCTTTCTGCTTCCAACCGTGTGCATTTTCAGTGGAATAACACAATAAACCTCTTCTCTTGAAACGAATAAATAATAAAGAATAATGGTGCATTGTGTCTATTCAGTTTACTTATTCCAAACCAACTGTGAACTTCTGTGAAAGTATTTCGTGGAAATCAATGCTTAAAATTTTTGGATTTGTTATGGCATGGTATGTATGTGAGAAAGTTTGTCGGTTCTCTTGGCAACATCTTTATCTAGGACATGATCCAAGAAGCAAAAAAAAGCTGCATTACAATTCACAACGACGCCCTTATGTGTGCTCGACACCAGACATGATTTGCTTCGCAAATGAAGTTTAATATATTACCTTTATATGATCATTTTCAACAAATTTTTGAACAAGCCTTGATCTACTTGAACCAACTGAATGTCTGAATAGCGAAGCAATTATCGAATTTGTGTGTTCTGAAAATAAAGCAAAAAATTTGCAAACTTTCTACACTTGAATTAGAAAAGCAAACCAGATAATCTGCCAGGGATGCAGTGTGAGCTAATTTACAAAAATAAAATGGAAACCAGAAACTTATCTCTGGTGGCAAAATAATGACTGTCTCACGGTTTGTAATCTTGTCAAGCTCAACTTTACGCTCATGTTCATTTGTTCATTATTTTTACCTTTGGTCCTTCTACCTAACACAACACACGACAGAAATCTCCTGATGAATACTTTCTTTAGCTGTTCTGATTCATACACTAGGCCACTAAAGACATGTTTTGAAACCACGTGAAAAACTCTGACTAACCTTCTGCAGCTTCTGGTCCGGTTCCAAGTTTTTTGTTTCTTTTTGGGGCCTAAATTAGACATAAAACGTTAAATGAAAGCATTGGGATGAGACTTGATAGCATTAAAGTCAACGCAGCACGTTCTCAACGAAACGGTGCCTACCATTTTATGAAGAACCACTGCTCTACCATGCTTAAACGCTTATTTTAATGCATTCAAAAATAAAGATCAAAGATGTCTAAATTCACATATTCAACCATAACTGGAAATGTGCAATATGCTTGCAAATATCAGTTACGACGAAAAGATATTGACGAAAATCACATCATTTCTTGGCCTCGACGGCCTCAAAGCTAACTCTGTCAATAAGATTTACAAATTGTGCTATTAAATTAGATAAAAGTGCAACGTTCACCAGAAGCACAAAACTAAACTTCTCTGATACAAATCTTTAATAAGATATGAATGAAATGTTACCTTCATGAATAAAGGAAATAAGCTTCTTAGTCCAAGAATTTCAATGAATTTGTTTGCATTTTCCCCACCATCTGCTCCAGTCATTGCAAAATCTAAAACTTTGAGTGAACTTGCACGACTCATCTTTTTCTCCCTAAAATGTGAGAAGCGATTTCAAAGGAAAGCGAAGCAACAATGTCATTCACAAATATGACAACCGTAGTCAATGTGCAGATATGTCATTTTGTAAAATCACAAGCAAGACATGACGATAAATGATGGACAAGTAAAAAACCAAATGACCACCATGAGCAATGTTGCTCTGCTCTCGTCTAAACAGGGTCTCAGGATTTACTATTTCGCAGTATATTTCGCATTTTATCACAACTCAGTTACAAAATCATGTAAATGAAATGGTAAAAGGAGAGCGAAATACAAGTTGCACCAGAGACTATGCTTGTACACATCCCTAAAACACAACATCTGCTGCTATATAAAGGAAAGAGAAATTCTAAGCTTGCAATACGCACTAATTTTTTTAATCCACTGCTATCTCACAGTTTTATAACCGTCATAACATTCACTGGCGCAAAAAACAATCAGTTATTACACAGAATAAGCATTGATGACATTTTAAAAAAGAATTAAACACAGGCAAAAATGTGATATTGAAACGAGAATTCGGTAAAAATGATTTGAATCTGCAAACCTTAACATAAGTATCATAAGTTGCAATCCTTCTCCTTTCAAAAATAATTCCTTATTTGGTGAATATAACAATGAGGAGCACAAACAATTGAACAAGTTCTCCATAAATTCTAATTCTTCAGGGCCATTTGGATCATGTTTTTTATAATACTGAAAAAAGAACAAATTTCATTTATAAACCAGAAATAAATGAGCATCTATATGGCAGGAAAGAAAGGACTTTGGAGTAAAATTTCGAACGCTTACACCAAAGTCATGTCAAGAAAATGTTTGGCTTACGAAGTGAATACTTGGTAATACGAATAAACTTTTGCTGTGATTAACTTTATTCCTCGGATGTAAAGTTCAGCTTGCAGTAGTATGGATGCAATGCTGTTTCAGAGTATGAGGGCCAAGGTTTGTATATTCTTACTCTGCACGTTAAATATTCCATCTTTGTTAATTGATGCATAGCAAACCCTCTTGTCAACAGCTTTCACAGCAAAAGGAGCCAGTCCGAAAAAGTAGATCGTAAACAAGGAGGTGTTTGAACAGGTTGAATGTCAAAAACAGTGCCACTGCTCTTCGGTATGCATGCAGGGACAAATGTTATATTTTCTAGCCAAATTGAATATTTTCAGAGCGATAGTCATTTACTTAGAAATGACAAATGAGGTATTCCTGACAACTTCTTTTGTCATCACCATCATATCACACATGTTTCTGGTGAAAGATGAAGAAATAAAAAGGCTATCTACGCTACTCACAGCCAGTCCTTGTAATAGAATATCAACGCCATTGAGATCACCGATCATCTGTCTGTTTCCTGAGAAATTTAATGTCGAATGTCATGTGGGAAACACTAGTCAACGGCTTACAGCTGATAACAAAGTTATTTCACCAAAAGACGCTAACAGACCCTTTAGCTATTCTATGCAAGTGTCTGAATCATGCGGTGTTTTTACACATTTCACACGAAGGATCGATTGAGTGGCATTAGAAATTCTCCCTCATTCGTGCAAATTCAACATGTTTACAAAATGCATCATATATAGTTCGATTAAGATACTTTTAAGAATAGCGAACAGATCTATCAATGCTTCGGTAGTATCCTTAGTGTTTAGGCATCAAATGAAAATCAAGTCAGTATTCACTACATATATCTTATAAAATTGAAAACATTTTTACTGAAAAAGTATCTGGTGTCCCAAATGATGAATTATCGTTGAACTGCTTATAAGCCCAGAACCAATGAACCGCATGAGAAAGAAACGGGTATGAAATATTCATAGCAACCAACAACTGATTAGGCATGAAGGAATTCCGGATATAACTAACATTTTGCAGAATACTCAAGAGAGATGTGCTTTGTGGTTCAAAGAATTCGCATTCTCTAAACGACATACAAGTTCAGCCTTTTGAATCACACTAAAACGTTGACTGGAATAGTAGGCCGTTTGTTTTTCGTGCCATCAAAGGCTTTTGAGTAGGTTTATCGATCTTCTTTTCGACATGAAAAAATCGTCCTAAAACCACAACTAACATGCTAAAATACAATTCAGCCCTTCGGCAATCGCATAGAAGAAAGTTTTTGAAGATCAGTTCATTGGTTATAGACACATAAAGAATCAAACGATAATACATCATTTTGGGACATCTGGTAATGGAAACTTTCATTGTGGAGAAATGCAAAGAACATAGCTACCGTAGATACTTAGAAACTGACCGATAAAAAGAGATCATGTGATGCAAAAAGATTTCAATAAATAAACAAGGTAAGGGTAGTAGGATATGTGTAATAACGAAGGACTAGAATAATGAGACGATTTCTGTAGTACAGTACAAGAAATAGTCATTGTCAACAAATCAAACTAAAATCTCACCATCATTATTTTGCAGCATGATTGCTAATATTTCACTTGCATATAACTTGTTCGGGTCGAATCCTTTTTGCTAGAATTTGAGAACAGTAGTTACTGAATGTTCGGAAACTGACTTCTCTTTCAATATCTCATACTGTAGTCCAGGGAAAGTCTAAGTTAAATTTTGATACACTCTCGACAAAAACATCAGCAAAAAGTAGATTAAAATTTGGAAAATGAGACTTAATGCTAAACATCATAAACAGTCAATGCATCAGAATTCAGGATAGATTTATAAAAGCATGCAAAGTGAGCACTGTATAACATCAAGCTAAAGATATTTGCTAGGATGCATTGCAAGTATGTTCAAAGACAAGTTTTTTCCATGTTTACCTTGATTCTCTTTAACAGCCAGCCAATAAGACCTTGTTCTCCAGCAAGGCCACAAGTCTCTGATTTAAATTCTGTCATATTTTCAATTACAGCTGCAAAATAAAATTACTAGAATTTTCAGAGCGATCATATTAGTAACATGTAATGAATTAAAGAATGATTGCAAATGTTTTAGAAACAGGAATCAAAGAAGAACTACTTGGCATATCAACCAAGTACCAAATGCTTATCTAACAAGCTAATATTAGTCACATACTGGATCAACTTTGAAAATTGACAAATCAATCTTTGGTCAAAATCCACAATTGCTCTGAAGAGAAATAATAGCTAAGAGACATAGAAAATAAATAGAAGTTCTCACCTAATGAATTATGTACACCATCAGCCTCCTCTTTTTGTTTCTCATCAAGTCTTTCCAAATTTTGGACCAGAACTGCAATTACTTGCGACTCAAGCTGTGAAGAATAAACTTTCATCAGTCTTCTGTTCATGATATTTGCACAAAGATTACCTGTTTTTCATAAAGTCCTCTGTTGCTATATGCAAGTACACCTAAATTGCCAAAATCTCATTTGACCACAGTTACAAATTAAATTAAAAAATTTGATCATATTCAAGCCGAATGTTTAGTTGCTAAGAACAGAAGTCACTGATAACGTTGCAATTGAAAGAAGAAATAACATAATTTGCATATTGTACAGTGCATACTTCTCCCTTAAATCTTTGTACTTCTATAAATATATACATATATATACAATAAGGGAAGAGGATAAGCATACCAGTGCATCCACAAAATCATTTGCCCCTTCATCCCCTTCAACCAAAGTGTCTACATCAGTCATTTCTTGCAATAAATCAACAGCTGCTATGCTTATGTCTATGACAGAAAAATAAAAATCACAAAAAGTATAATAAAAACATCCCTGCACAGTTAATGTTTTAATGCTAAATCTCAAGGTTTCAAAATTTTTACAGAGTGCAAAACTGTTGGAAATTCTTCAAAAGACAAATAAATCTTTGTTGACAAAACTTGAAGAGCTTTCAAGTGGTGTGTAACTAAGAGTCATGCACTCAATCTTATTGCCAAACATTTTCATCTGACACAGCTAAAGGTAACTTCAATCATTCAGATATATAAGGTGTAATGGTCTAAATATTGATCTTTGTGCTCCGTCAAAAAAAGTCAAATTGAAATTATTTCACTCTAGATAATCATTTAAGTACAAAAACATGATTGATCAATTTCCTCTAAGATAACAAAGCACAGCAAAAACAAGAACAAAAATGCGATTTTAAATCCAAGATGTTTTCTTGGCAACGCTTATTTACATAAAGAATAAAAAAATCAAACCTGAGTTTTCATGAGTGATCAAACCCAACAAGGTATTTGTTGCATGAAGTTTGACAATGATTGGATAGTGTTCTGGAACAGTTGCTAAGATGTGCAATCTTTGAACTTCATCATGCAAATCTAATTCAGATTCCATGAACCTTTTAAAATAAAGAGAAAAAATAAGTTTTGAACATGTCATAAAAATCTTATGTATATAAATAAACAGAACTAAAAGTCCAGAATGTCAGGTCTTTCTGGATGCTTATGGCAAACAAGCATAACAAATTATAAGGTAGGAACACCAAATCTACTGTAGGTAAAATGGAAATACTGTAACTGACATAATAAATTTCAAACCCACTTGCCAATATTTGATCATATCATTAAATAGTTCTTCACAGCCACAGCAGACTGCTAGCCTTCAGTTCTCTAACTTTCAGGTAAAATGTGATAATTTCTCGTTTACCAGTACTTACTTTTCTGGATGGTCTGGAAATTTTATTCGCATTTCTGAATTTTTTGTAACTTTCTTTTCAAATGAAAGAATTGTTCGTTTGACATAACCAGCGTCTATGATTTCTCCCTAAATTAGAAAAAAAGAATTCACCATTTGCAATCCCATGTGCTACTTTATCTCAAAATTGAAGTCAAGCTGAGGTTGCTGTGTCCTTCATTCAAAACAAGTCGTTATGTTGAGGGTTATGAAAATCTTGAGAAAAAAATTGTTCATGACTTTAATGGTCTTGTCTGAATTTTAATAGAAACCAGTCATGTACAGTTTTTGTCTTGTGCTCATCAATATGACAAGAATTCTCAGGAATTTCTAATAGTTTCAAGATTTCTCCACATAATGACAATAATTCTTGAATCATACAAAGACTGCAAAATCTATAAACAAGAATTATTCAGAAATTAAAAATAATTGTGAAAATATCCTTGAGAATTTTTTGGCAGCAAAAACATAGCAATATAATTGTAGATTGTTTTGTAGACTGTAATTGTAGATTGTTTGTTCCCAATAGTAAAATGATCCAAGTGAAATGAATTGTAGACTTTGCGTTTGTTAAAAATGATTTGTTTGTGGATAGTCTCTCAAAGCAGCCAATTGATTACCTCCTCTTCATTTTCAACAGCAGCAAGAATTCTCTCTTTCTCTGCTGCACTTAATTCATCTTCTTGTAAACTAGGACTTGGTTTCCTCTCTTCAACTTGAAGTTGCTGAACTTCTTGCCGAGAAGTTGGCTCTTGTTTTTTCAAGATCTTTTTAAAAAAGTTGTCCACTTCATCACTTGTCTCTCGTCCACTTTTTTCTTTCTTCTTCTTTTCTTTGATTTTTGCATCTGGAAGATCCAAAATCTTCCTTTTGCCACCTTTGTCAGGCTGAAAGAAGAGCTTTGAATTGAATTTGAAATATAAATTATGAAATTCTACTTGTCTGACTTGATACTGCCTGCCAAAAGACATTCTGTTCAAAAGGCCCTTCTTCAACAGTGGTGTTAGAATGTTAAGCTTTAGCAGAAATACACATTCTGTGCCAGCCCTGGTGAAATCTGTCTGCAAATGTATGTCAATTTCTTTGGGGACAACTGCAATTTAGCAGACCAAGTTTCTATGCAAAACAGAAGTTGCATTGAATTGCAAACCATTTGATCTAATAATTTTGTAACAATCAAAAGTTCGATTGGGCAATCAGAATTAATCTGTCAATATAGGAGATTTTGATGGCCAAATGCCATTACCCCTAATGAGAATGATGAAACAGAACACCTTTATGAATTTGAAGAAATAGAAAATGCTATTGATAAAAAGAAAACTGCAATAAAATCAACATCATCTGAAACTATATAAGGGGTCAATCATATATCAATTTTGTCCCTGCTTAGCGTCATTTCAATGCTAACTTTCAGACCCCTACCCCCAGCCTTAGCGTCGGTCTAATCAAACTGACAAAGGGCTGAAAAGGGCTGCAGTAGACTTTACGAGAAGGCACAGGAAGTAGCGGCCTAAAGTCTTTCTGGCATTCCAATGAAGCTTCAGCGAACATTCTCTGACTGAGCAGATCACGTCATGAAAGTGGGCTCAGGAAAGAAAGAAAAACATAAATTATTGTAGCCTTCACAATATTGCAGAAATATATCTTTATGAAAATCGATGTAAATAATTTTTTGTTCTTAGCGTCATTGTTGCTGAAGGCTGTTGACCCCCGCCCCCACCCATTAACATCGAAATGATGCTAAGCGAAGACAAAATCGATATATGACTGATCCCTACTAAATGAACAAAGAAGAGTAATGAAGTTACATTGAAAATGGACACTTTTCAGGGGCCATCTCTGAAATTTCCTTTAAAATCGCCACCATCGCTGGCATTGGATGGGTATGGCTTATACTTGAAGACACTTGAAAAAAATTTTCTCTGATATATTTCATGTGCCAGAGGCGCGCCTATATGCAAAAGAATTGGTCGTGGAACCCTGACTGAGCATTTCTAGTGCAGTGCTTTTTATGGGGTGCTAGGTTGCTGTTGATTTGCTTTTGGGTGGACGCACATACTCATTGCCGGACTGCAGAGTATGGCAGTTTCCAATGAGATCTCGGGTGTGCAAGAGCAAAATATCGAGTGTGCAAGTGTGCAATTTGATCAAAGTGTGCACTTCAAGTGTGCACATAAAATTTTGAATTTGTATTTGAAAGAAACTTTAACAAAAATAGTAATAATTGTTGTGAGAAATATACTAATTCAAAGGCTTTTCTGTCCCGTATTCCGTTGGAAACAATTTGGGCCTAAAATTTGATTGCACACAGAACACAACGGGCATTCATAGACTTACTACAGTGAGTCCAAGATCTGAATTATTTGAACAAGACTGCCTACACTGACAGATACAACAACTGTAGTAAGTCTACAAATTCATCAAAAATTCCAAACTTTCAGTCATTTCGTCTGAAGTTCTTCATTCAGTTGTCACTCTGGCAAAATAAAAGTTCAAACAATAGAGCCACACCCATATTCAAATGTGCCACACCCTTTCTCAGGTGTGCAGTGATATTTCAGGAAAAAAATCTCGGGTGTGCACTTGCCATACTCTGCCAGTCTGGCTGATTTGAAAAAAGGAAATTTGCTGCTGTGCTGGGTCTTCTGCACAATTAACAATTAGCACCTTTGTTAGAACTTATCAACGTACAATTTGTATTACTTTGTTAATTCACTGATCAATTTTGCTGTATTAGACTATCCTTTGTTTTTAGTCCTAGTTAGATTAGACCATGTATCTATTGATATTGTGTCGAATTATAAAAAAAAAAACAATCCTTTATATTAATTGGTGCAGTCAGTAATTAGATCATACTTACTCGAAAAGTTAGAAGTTCATTCACATTCATTTTCTTTGGTCTCTCTCTTTTCCAGTAATCTCTGGTCTGTCCTGTCTCTGGTAAATGTGATTTTCATTGCTATCATATTGGTTGAGCCTCTTTTACGATGTAGCCTCTTCATCACAACGAGTCTAAAAACTCTTGAAATTGGCAATGGCAAAAAGGCGGGAAAAGACACGAGGCAACGACGGTGCCGTGGAAAGAAGTGAAGATCTATTAACCAGAAATATCTGCAATGGAAACGCAATGAATTTATCAGCATTATCGCAACCATCTTTAAAAGGATGTAGAGTTCCACCTGGACACATTCTGGTTCATTCAAAGTTTTTAGGCGGTCCTGTTATCAAGCTTATACAAGTTGAGTATAGCTACTAGATTCTATTCCGGTGACCGGAATCCGGTCTATAGGCCTCTACATATTTACCCTCATAATCTATATCTATAATCTGCATAAGGCAAACAAGAAGTAGTTATTTGTTAACGCAAGCAGGGTAGGCTACTATACAGCTAATTGTGGCAGCCATAGCTATACAGCTAATGATGTGGGTGGACCTTGCCCCCAGAACACTAAGCGGTCATCAACAAATAATTTTCGTCATAGACACAGTTAACGGAATTGGGCCGCTAACGGCTCGACCCCCCCTCCCCCTTCTTAATGGACCACTAAATTTATCGCTAGATATACTCTTGTCATGGACGTCCCACAAACTCTTGTTACAGGCCCATTATGTGTCTTGCTTGGGTTGGGGCCTAAGCCTACCGGAACTTCTTCATGCAGATTGCAACATCAAAATTAAGTTGTGCAGCACCGAAAAATTTGCTGCCATGAGTTATTCTTTAAGGATTGATAACAAAATCTTACTTATTTCAATGTTCGTCAAAAAAGTAAATTTTTAATGGATTTGAGCTGGACCCCCTCCCCCCATAATGGCCCAATTCCGTTAACTGTGACGAAAATTGTTTGTCGATGACCCCTAAGTTGGCAGGAGTTTTGCAAGTTGTGCACCGAAATTTGAACTGGAGAAAGAATAGGTGTACCAGTTTCTAAGTTGTTTCTGCACCTGATGAGAAATTTCAAGCTCACTCTTGACACTACACTCTTTCTACAGCTGCCTTTTCTTTCTCAGCACCTTGGTGACGTATCTGGGCTGTGTCCTTGATGAGAGCCTGTCTTGTAAGTCGATGGCAACCAGGACCTGTTGTAGCAGTGCAAATTTCTAAATTTCTAAAATTAAATTTATAAAAGCTTTAACAGAAACTACTGTATCCATCAACAAAATAAAAAATACAACCTTCCTGTCAACTTTTCAGCAATAACTATTGTTTTCTGTTCTTTTGTGAAAATTTTTCTTTCATAGACACCTCTGGAGGGAGCATTATGGAAACAAGGTTGTATTGACCTTTTAATGCCATCCCTGCCATTTTTAAACTGGGGGTGTTTTAATCTATTTTTTATCTTTTAAATTTCTATCATAGTATACATTTGTAAATAGATTTCCTTTTTCCTTTAATTTTTTACTATGTGATCTCTTAGTCCTTTTTATTACTTTGATGGCAAAGTTTACATACATACAGTACGTACATACATACATAATATTGTAACAGTATTCTAACATTCATATCCTCAGGGCAGCCCCTGGGCATTTATTTTCCAAGAGAATTTGCCTGGCCTCCTGGGCATTTTTGCAAGAACTTTTTGTTGACCCTCAGGCTGCTTTGGATGATCAGGGTAAGAGCTGAATGAGACATACCAGGGATTTCAGCAGACTGGAAACTTTTTGTATTTTGCCACTTGCAAGTTGTTATGGCCTAAGTAGGATTGCGCAGAAATTTCATAGTTGAGAACAAGGGATTAAAACAGTAGATCTTTTGTTCATTGTCAACTGCATGACTGATATGCAAAACTGCATACGTTGCTGCACATCCAAGATTTTTGTGCTATGCAAACTTTCCAGTCTTCTGGGCATACTGTTTGAACTTTTGAAATATCATCTAGGAGCAGCCTATTGGCAATACTGGTTATTTGTGATCACTTTCACAGATTGTGGAATAAAGCCAATGGTCCAAGATGGAATGGGAGTTGTGGATTTCTATCCATCTGGTAAAATTGCAATTATTTGGTTACCTGAAGAAACACTCATTGGAAATATTGATACATTGAAAAATAGAATTATTAAGCTTGACCAGGTATAATTGAGACTTTTGCATCCCTCCTGTATTCATGTTTGCATTCTTGGTCTCTTTTCAACATTCCTATAAAGAATATTCTTTCAGTATGAAACTTCATTTTATAGGAGCCTGCTGATTCTTGAACTTAAAGTGAAAGAAAATTTGTAAAAGATGGCATTTGTTTTAATGCAAGTAATTCCTTGAAGAACACTAGTTCAGACATACAGTAGACAGTTAAAGCTTGATTTTTTGTTTTTATTTGTACAATTTTTGTGCAGTATGAATGCTTTAGAAAAGTTTGAAAGAATATCTGCCAGAGATGAAAAGTTCAGTTTTCAGTTCAGTTTCATCATATTTAAATTCACTACATACAATTTATAATCCAACAATACAAACAAATAACTTAACTACAAAGACTAGATAAATGTTACACAGAAAATTAATACAATGATACAAAAATTAATACAATACTAAGAGAAGATACAAGGAGGGGCTAAATAAATTGTATGCAGGGAATTACTTAAAGGAGGAGCTCTCTCAATAGGTAAACTAATCAAGGAGAGAAAAGGACAAGAGTAAAGTTACTGGTGGAATCCAAACTTCTGTTTTTAATACTCTCTTAATCCTTCTACTGTATTTTCACCATGCCTTCAGAATTCTTGCTTTAGTTTCTAGGGACATGTAATGTCCTTGCATGCTTTCTCAGTAACATTTCTTTTCATTTGATTCTTCAGTTCAACTTGCCATTTGTGTCTATGTGATTCTTCTTAGGGTATGTGCAATGGAATGGTTTTGGCACAAGTAACTCAGCTAAGTCAACAATATTTTAAAGAACTGCAAAATTATGCCATCACTGAACTTGATGTATCCATTGTTCCAGTTGCTTCTACAAATGAAATGGTTAAATTCCTGATGCATCAAGTGGGTATCTTTATGTTGCTACATATTATTCTTACTATAATAATAATAATAATAATAATAATAATAATAATAATAATAATAATAATAATATGATATGATGAGGGATAAGGAGGCCATTGGCCTATTAAACCCTTTAGTGTTCGTTTTTAAGCGCATTCATAGTTGTACTTCTCGTTGCCGCAAAAATTGTCATATAATTTCTCGAATTCGATAACTGACTTCGCATTGACTATGGTTGCTGGCAAATTGTTCCATTCGTTTATTACTCTGTTTGAGAAATAGTTCTTCCTCAGGCTCGACGATGAAGCAAACTTGAAAAGCTTCAGATTGTGTCCTCTCGTAACTGAAGTACTTCGTTCAAAAAATACTTTACTATCAGTATCGATCATGCCGTGTAACATTTTGAAAGTTGTAATCATATCTCCACGTCTTCTTCTATAGCTTAGCGTTGGGAGATCGAGGAAAAGTAAGCGTTCCGTGTACGATTTGTTTTTGAGTTCCTTCACTAACTTTGTTGCTCGTCTTTGCACCGATTCTAATGTCTTAATTTGTTTTACTTTAAATGGATTCCAAACTGGCGCACAGTATTCAAGGATTGGCCTAACTAGGCTTTTGTAAAGGGCATTGAAGGTCTCTTTGTTGACGAATTTCATGGTTCTTTTAATAGACGCTAAAACACCGCTAGCTTTTTTTGCGATTTCTGCGATGTGTTTGTCAAATTTGAATTTGTTGTCAGCTATAATTCCAAGGTCGCGAATTGATTCTACTGATTTAATCATCGTATCTGTTTGTGTTAAGTCATCTAGCACGTAATATACTATGGCTCTAAGTAACACCAACCTACTTTTCCTCCATTGCTCAACATGATCTAGTATGTATAAACTATCTTTCTGATTATGTTGGGTATTTTGGTTAACATTACAATACATGTCTTGCATACATTAGCATTACAATAATTCTTAAGGGTTATCAAGGCCTCTTTAGAATCTGGTTGAATTTTTAACACTTAGAAACAGGCTATATACATTTTTAAAAAGATTTCATAAGACATTATCTCAAGCATACTTACAGTAGGTTGGAAAAATGTTTTAATGAGTGTGACACCTGTACTGTATTCCCAAAGTGCATGTATGAATTTTTGCCAAAAGTCTAGAGACAAATTTGATAATTTCAATTTGGATTTGTGACAATTGAAATCAATGTTCCTTGTTTTAGTCTTTCATATACAATCTTCATAGGTTTACTGTCAATCACATCAAAATCCAATGTTTTCTGGAAAGAAAAATGTAAACATTGATGATGCTGTGTTGGGGACATTTATGTCTTTACCTGGTGTAGGAAAGAAGAAAGCTTTGGAATTACTAAAAAAATACCCCAGTAAGAATGATTTTTGTGTCATAAGGCAAATTTCCAATTGTTGTATTATATATGTGTCCATTTTAATATTTTTTGATACATTTTCTGACTTATGGTTTAATTTTGTTCAGATAGTATGAGTTTGTTAAATACAAAAAATCAAAATTTGAATTTGCATTGAACAGCCTCAAAATATTTTTTACAGTAAAAGCTATGATTTCAAATTCTTATTTCTGAGTTATCTACAATTCAGTCCTGTTAGTATTGTATTTAGGTAATTAAGGAAAGGAGGAATTAAAATGTAGTTGATTTTATATAATTTTCCATTTTTCTCTCATGAAAACAAAATCTGAAAGCAAGTATCCTGTTTCTCAATATTTTCTAAAATAGTTTGCAATGCAGTAATTAGAAAGGAAATTATGACTATCTCTTTTATTGACATTCTTCCATAATTTTGTCCCTGTAACATTTGAATTTTTGTCATCTTTTAATGGAAAGTTACTCTTCTCTTGACAGGTATACATGACCTGCAGCAAGCATCTACCATGGTAAGTAGTCAATTTTTGATAAACATTCTCATAAGAATTCTCTTGGTTTTACTGTTTCAGATTCATACCTTAGTTGGACTGTTATGTTGTTTGTGTACTGCACTGTAGACCCATCATGTCCATTTAGGCCTAATTTGATTTTCAGATGGTCTGGAATGCTCGCAGAGGACCCTGGGTAACAAAAGCAAACAAGGGAACTGTTTGACACATCTGTTGTTCATCTTCTAATCTTCATCAGTGAAAGCAATAAGGACTGATCTTTGTTGATTTGCGCTGCAAGCAGCAAATCTTTGAAATAGGCTCGAAATCAGTGAACCAGAGTCTAATTCGAGGTTGTTGATTGGAAGATAGCTTTGTACAGGCTAGATGTAACGTACAGGTTTTATGTAGCTCTACAGATAATAAGGATTGCTATTATAGCCAATTAAATTGAGCCCTGTGAACAATGGAACAAACGTTGTTTACTTCAACTGGAGAGTAACTGCGTCATAGCCAATAACACCGGCAGTCTGTAAACCACAGAATCACGAAACGGCGGAACGAAATGCGGAAACGATGGAATAATATGACAGAGACAAATCAGAGTGTAATATTTCTATTGGTAGGCTCCTCCTAAACGTATTAACACGATACGAATGCCCCAATTTTCTTTTCTTCTAAATGGAAACCAAAACTTCAGTAACGTGACTTCACATAAACAAGAAAAGTAGTGGGGGGATTACCGGTGCGTTCGGCACGCTATGAAGAGACCCCTGTCCCCATATATGTATGCACAGCATTATTTGGCTTATTTATGCATGCAATGACATGACTTCGATACTATCCACTCGTGAGTTCGTGATCAAAAATTATTTATTGCAGTTTGATATGTTGAAAATAAAGGCATCTAGAATCGAATAGGGAAAAAGCCCCCCTTTTGCGAAGATAAGCTGAAGAATTTAACACGATTTACAAATCAGTCTTTGGTGAGGATTAAGTTTCATTGATTTTTGGCAGCAGACCAAGAGTTTATTTAAGTCGGAAGAATTTGACCGCTTAGGTGTTACTCAAGGTGCTACCAAAGTTCTGGTTTTCCATTGAGAAAAGGCAACTTTTAGCATTCGTATGTCGTTTACGTATATTCAGTAGGAACATACGAGACAGATATCTTACACTTTAGTATGATTCCGTCATTTTATTCCGGCATTTCGTCGTGTCGTTCCGTCATTTCATGATTCCATGGTTTACAGACTGCCGATAACTCCTGTTGTTATGCGCCTAAAAGCTAATATACTTCGATTCAATGAACGTAAACATCGGAAACACGGAACGAAAGTCCACAACGATGTTGCAACCCTTTGGGAGTAAAGCCAGACTATCACGCATCTCATTTACTATTGTAGATTGATACAGTGTCTCTTTACCAATCATTGGAGGTTTTCCTAGTTTTGCTTCTTTGTAGAAGGAAATAGCGTGTAAGACATAGGACCCATTTCATCAAAATCAGCTCGCCAGCCTATAGAAAGTAACGTCTGTAAAGATAAGCATTAAACCGCAGTTTTCACTTCTAAGTGGCGATTTTTGTGCAGTGATTCAAATTCATATCTAAAATTGAATTTGACCAGAGCGCAAATCATCGGATAGTTATATCCCTTGTTGTTTTTGAAACAGGTCTGTTTTGTTGATTTTTAATCTTCTTGCCTCCAGGATTTAGAAAAAGTTGTCAGTCGAGCAGTAGTGGCTAATATTCATACTTTCTTGGCTGGAAAGCAAACAAATTTGAAATGAACAATCAAACAAAGCTGTCAAAAGAGAGGAGAAGAACAGTATACAGGTGACTCATAATATTGTTCATTTATGTAATGCTTTGAAAGAAAAAAGCCATTGGAGCATTTGCTTGGCTTTTATAGCCACTTCCTCAGTTTTGTTGTTTCCATCCCCTTTTAGAATAGACAGAAAAAGAAACAGATTCGTGAAAATCACGTTAATAGCAAAGCCATTTGCTAAATATTTTCGTATGATGTTGACCGCATTAAAATGTCAACAATTTTCGATAAGTGAAACAGAAAAATAGAAAGGTTAACAAACTCGTATGATAAGCTAAATAGAAATGGAAAATAGATGTTTTTGCAAATTTCGCTAGACGAAATAAGAAATGAAAAAATGATGGTATTTTAAGCAAAAACCTATCTTGGATTTGGCAATGAGAAATTTCAGCAAGTTGATGAATGATGATAATGATTGATGAAACATATCAGTTCAAACTAGCCAGTGATAAGTTTGAAAATCTGGTCGGTATCTGATCGCTTGTGACGCAAGGATCGCACAAATTTGTGGCCAGTAACTGTCCTCGATCCTTGCGTCATATTGCTTCCATTTATCACAACGATGGCACAGTTCTTAGAACTTTGGCGGAAAAATCCGACTCTCATAATGGTAGTAAAAGATAACAAAGAAATATCTTTTGAAGGAGAGGCCTCGATCGCTGAAATTCATGCTCAGTTGGCTTCCCTTTGACGCAAGGATCACTGCAATTGCAGAGATTGAAACTTTTTCATCTCAAACGCAAGGATCGTTGGCAATGCAATGATTGCTAGCATACTGAACAAGGCAGCTTCCATTTCGACGCAACAATCGCTGGTCACAAAAGTGTGTGATCCTTGCGTCGCCATCGATCCTTGCGGTCATATGGAAACCAGGCTTTATGGGGCTCTTTGACAATAGAACTTAACGTTAGAGCACAAAGGAAAGAATTATTGAGTATCAGCTTTTAGTTTTTCTAAAATTCCAAGTACAAATTGAAAACTCTTCAATGCACTAAGGAGAAATTTCCGTCATGGAGGTCAAAATCTTTCAAATCGGCGCCCAGTCCCCTCATAATCGCCTCTTCTGAATAGAAGAATGATGTCTTTATTATCATGACGTCATAGTATTCATATTTTCAGGATGATTGCTGGTCTCTAAACTGAAAGTAAACAGAACCGATCAGAACTGAACCATTACATAGCCGGTTTCCTTGAAGCAAATCGCATCGCTTGAATGTTGTGACGGTGTTTTCCTTCTATGAATTTTTAACAATGATTGATGACCTCAGAGATTAAAGGACATTTATGATTTACCTTTGGATTTATAAATACCGGTAACATGAACCGTAAGCCTATTGATTGTATTAAATGCTTTGGTCAAGTTCACCGCGTTTCTTCTTTATTTTAGCGGTCTTTTTTCTCTATGAATAATTAATAAAAATAGATTCCATTGCAAAGAAATGTGTTGACTTTGTGTTAACTTTTATGCATAGGGAACCTGTGTTGTATTTTTAACACCCTTTTCATAATTACGTATTAATATTTTGACCAAATACTTACACCAGTAAATAAAACCATTTTTCGGCTTCATTTCAATTTATTTCGAACTTAAAGTGGAGAGCTGATGGCGCAATTGTCATGAGATTTAAACAATGAAATACAACTCCACAGAAATTATGGATAACTGGCGTATGATTTTCGCAAGAACTCACACCATTGGTAATTTTTGCTTATTATTCTTCGAAGATCTCGTTAAGATAATTCTAGTTTCAAGTTGATTTTTCATTTATTTTTTCCAAGTCCTCTGGCTTTAATTTTCTGGTTAAAAAGTTTTGCAATTCCATTTGATGAACTGTGACTTGAAGGGACTTGAAATCCGCTTGAAATCATGAATACTGTCAACTTCCTAAATTAAGAATCCACTTGAAATGTTAGATTTAATTACATGTCGTAGTTTCGCTTTTGGCTGAACTGATATAATAACAACAACAATTCAGCTCAATAAGATGAGCGTAATTTGAGGGTCCTTATGGTAGTGAGACTACTGAAATGTAAGGTTAACTTTGCATAAACTATTTTCACTTAATCTTCGATTAAGATAAGGCGTCTTACTCTTCATGAAAAACTACATTTGCATTTTAAGTCCAGACATATTGACCACAGTTTTATATTTTTTTGGGGTGTCATAAAACTGCCCCCCTACTCGTGTTGTTTTCTGTTTCAAGATCCTTATTTTTCAAGAGTATTTGTTAGCAGTAACTTAATAGTTTTTATCCTGATAAAAAAATGGTGGTGAACGGTGGATTGCTATTCGATCAACAAACGGCGTTCACTGAAATAATTACAACGTCACGTCAAAGGACAATGAACAGGAAGACAAGACAACACAACAACGAAAGAAACAAACTTTATTCAACCTTATAAGGACAATAACGATATAGTTTAACTGCATAGCCCTTTAAGGACTTAGCTTCCGCTATAAATAGAGGTTACTCGTTAAAATCTAATCAGTTGCTCTGAAGATGCCCTAGTGTGCGAAAGTAGTCAGCACTGGAAGAATAAATAAATGCGCAAAAGATCAACTTGACGCCTGCTTTCTTATCTTGTTTCATCTTCTTCAATCGTACACTTCATATATATAACCAACATTCACCACAAATCAATAATGATCATTCCGGAATCATGACAAAACCAGGCAACGTTTCTTTTATATTATTGCGAAGGTGGTTATTTTTAGAACAACTCTATAGGTCAACTCAACGCTGAAGACTACAACTAGTCCAACCTTCCTATCATGATTATCAAACCCCGATTACTCTACCCAAAGCTTGAAATCTCTTTTTGTGCAAATGACAGTTATGACAAGTTTTGTGTAACTATGTAACTAAAACAGTATCGTTTGAATTACTGACTATTTCAAGGATTCCAAGCTTTGTCAGCAACTTTCTTTATTAAAAGAGATGTGGTTCACCCATTCTAGAGAAAACGACAAGACAAATTACCTTTTGTACCAGTTGTCCCAAAAAGGTACCCATGTTTAAAAAGTCACTAACATTTGTTGACATGATCAATCTTCATATTTTTTCTTGGGGCAAGTACCTCAAAGGACATTTTTTTTCTGTATTTAGTCTATATTTTATCATTTTATCAAAACGTTTTATTTTAAGCTCCTTCACAACGGGTCCAAACTACTTACTTTATTTTTTCTAAATTCAATCCCTCAACTTCTTGCTCTCATTTGCTATGCAATCATGATAATTTATTGAAGAGTTGAAACGTGTTGTTAGAATGTAGAGACTCTTGGACCCAGACCCCTGTCTCAGAGAGTAATGAATATTTATATTGATTGATGTGAAATGACTAGACATAGCGCGTTTGTGACGAGACATAGCGCGTTTGTATTGCATCAGACTCTTAACTTAACGGGAATCGATAAAATGGCATACCAGCTGCAAGAGAACAAGACATGAAAGGATCGATCCAACTATCGTCCATGCAACAATGTTAGCTGACTTTAAGTTAAATTGCGTGGACAAACGAAACTTGCAGTCAATAATTAATTGTCTGCATAGTTAGGAAAGATCACCATTGAGGGGACAATCTTGTAAAATTTTCCTTTAAGCCAGTTTCTCTGCAGTTTCTCAAGATTCCATAACTTCTAATATTTTGATAAAACCCATGTTGTTTGTGACGATAATACCGTTGAATAAATAGTAAGCAAGTTATAAACTAAATTTTTACGATTTTTGTCAGAATCAGTTGGTTTATGATACGTATTACATTAGGTCATAATCAGGGATCATTAGAATCACTCGTGGAATCACTATTTCAAATTCTCACAAATTAGAAATTTTTGATAACGATCATGATACTTTATTTACACAGTTCATCAGGTTCCGCCATTAAAAGCTGCTAACTTTTTTAAATCTAAAACGATAAAATCAGCAGGGCTTATCAGTCAAAATGTTCCATTAATTTTGTTTTAAAACGCACTATTGATTTTTCGTCGTTCGGCGATTTGTTGAAAGACACATCCCCCTGGAGTCAGATGTATTTCAAAATTTAAATTCATCGAAAAGAATTTGTGTGAAATTTTCGCAAATGCCTGCTTGGAATTGACGTCAGGATCTATCAAATGAGTTTTTCGATGTTATTTCGACCTAGAATTGCTTCCAAAATTCGCTGGTTCAAACACTTTAGAAACAGGTATTTCCCTTGTTCTTTTCGTGTATTAATATTTTATGTTCCATCTCTTCAAAATACTGTTTTACCCTTGCATAATACAATCTTGATTCTGAAATCGACCTTTTGGTGATCAAAGAAAACTTTTGATTGTGCTGTACCTCCTCTCAGCTGCTATGTTGTCTCCTTCAGTACAGTCAGTATTTAATTGTTTTTTATCGGATATTAGGCAAAGATCACTTATGCAAAACAGTAAAAAGATCGTACAGCGAACAACTGAAAATATGACTCAGGAAGATAAAGCTTGTTTTCCTATATGCAAGTTGGCTTCAATAACAAGATACGAAGAAACTGCATTTTGAAGGTGTTGTGGCGCAGTGGTTGTAATCCTCTGACTTTGCAGCCAGAACAGTCGAGCAGAGTGGGTTTGATTATCCAGCAGGACCCCACCACACGAGTGCATGACAAGGGGTCAAGGACTCGATTAGGTCTGCTCTATTTCTGCGATCCCAGCGCTTGATGCTGAAAAACGCAACTTTTCCTTCCCCTTCCCCTGCATTTATGGTCGAAGGATCATGTACCTTTCAAGATGAAATAGTCATTACGTGTTTGTAACGTTGGAAATCTGTATTGGATCAAGTAAAACAAACTAGGGCCTAATGTTTTCGCTGTCTCCTCAATTTATCATGTGTGCGATATCACACTTCATACGAAATTGTTGGCGAAAGCTGTTCGTAAGCTTAGCAACAATTCAGATCAAACATTATAGACTTCCATTTAATGGACAACGTTGTACAGTTTTAAGTAGACCAAACACACGATTTTGAAATGAAAAACGACAAGTACTGAACTGGAGAATGTCTAACATTAGATAAGGTTGCGGCTGTACAACCTTGTACTTTGCTTTGAAAATTAATGAAAGAAATTTGATATTATTGAACGCCACAGGCATGCTCTGTCGGATCAACGTTACGGAAATATTGGCCTAAATTAGATGTTCCCTGAATAGACATTTTTGCTTCTCTGCAAGAACAGATCAAGCGATTGTTTCATACACTGATATTTGCATGGGTTTGATTGGGTGGCGTTGTCATTGTGGCTTCTCTTGCCATCCGAAAATTCTAAAATTCCAGAAACAAAGTCACAAAGCAAAGTTGCAACAACAACAATATTTATTGGTCCGAAAATTGTGGATTTTTTTATCCATCAATCATGACAATGCTCTTCTGTCTCATCTGATGCTCGAGAAACAAAACTTAGCAATTCATATGTGAATATAAACAAAGAAAGGCTTCCTCAAAAATGGCGTGAATACGAATCTCAACATGTCTTCGTACAGTGTCGTGAGCTCCTTTGTTGACGTCATTGATTTGTTGTGTCCAGCTTCCTAGATGCACGATTATGTAGGATCAATTGTTTTCAAATGAAATGGGATACTTTCAGCCTTTGGGCTCAGAATGATCCTTCGAATAGATCGCAATTTTGATCTCTTTCCCTTTCTTTGAGGCTCAGGTCCCCCTCGAGTTTTCTCATTTCTGGCACGTTTTTTTTGCGTGGTAGAAAACTGCCCTTCTTGGCTATTTAAACTAAATTTGACATGTAAAATCGTAGGTCCTTTTTCACGTGTTAGCGGGGTTAACGTTCAAACGAGAAAAAGTTGAATTTCCAGATCAATTTTTCTTATTATTTTTAAAGTTTTTATTAGGCTCTCTGAAACCCAGGGAAATTTTACTGGATCTAAAGAATGGATTTTGACACTGCATTTAAACAATGAGCACCTTTGAAGGACACCTTTGAAATTCTCCATAAGTTTTCAGCTTCGAGCTACTTGAAATACTTGATGACTTGTAAGCTCTTTAACTACTATTAATTTTGGTATGTTAGTAGGTTTCCTAACCTCTAAAAGGAGCATAAACATTTTTGTAACACTTAAAGATTTTTGAGGACGTTAATAGGTTTTTTGTGTTTTAGCAACTATTTGCCCTCGAGCTAATCACCTTTTGTTGCTTGGACAAATTGAAAGCAATTGAATTGGCTAAACTGCTGTGGGTACGGGAAAGCTGCAAACATGTTGTCCAGTTTGCAATACTTCAAAAATTATCCTAGAAGTTTCCTCTCTAGTCTTGGCAACTAAGATGTTCCTGACTGCTCATTTTTAACGAAAAACTGCTCTTCTGGGCCTTAATCCTTGCTCGTGAAAGAGTACCGTATTTTGCGAGCGAAATCTTAAAATGAATCATACTCATGTCTCACAAAGTACTCTAAAATCTCCTTTCACCTACTTTTATCTGGCTAAGTCTGTTAAAATACGGATTTGACCAAAGTCTCATGCAAGTTCATTATGTTTGCTCATTCAGTGCTAATTTTGTGATTTTTCAACATTCAGAATGGCAGATATTCTGCCACTCAAGAAAAAACATGTCTTTATAACTTTTTGGAGGTACATTTATTTTTCTACAAGATACTCCTCATACGAAACTCAGCTCTTAGACCTCTCAGATCGCCAAAAAAATTAAGAAACTCCAGTGCAAGGAAAATAACGTGAGAAATTATTCTTTAAAGGAAATTTTTGGCATATCTTTACTTTTTTCACTTTAGCTGTATCATATTACTCTGGAAAAGCTTCAAAAGGCTTTATCTAAACTGTGTTTCGGTTTCAAAGTAGTAAACATGAATTTAACATGCAGATTATTTTGGCATGACATGGCGACAACAGAGGCCAACCACGAGACGACGACGACACGTGCAAGGAATGCTGGATGAGTAGACTTGCTCCAAGTCTATTCCGAGATATATCAGCACTGAGGAACATAGTTACTTTTGCGGGGGCGTAAACCACGAAGAGGACGCTGCGAAGGAAAAGCGCATTCGTTTTTCCTTCGCAGCGTCTTCTTCGTGGTTTACGCCCCCGCAGAAGTAACTATGTTCCTTTGTTCCTTAGTGTTGATATATCTCGGAATAGACTTGGAGCAAGTCTACTGGATGAGAGGATGAAACAACTCTGATTGCTCAAGATCTGATAACTTTCCAGTATGAAGCGTGTAGGCCTACTCATTATTGAAAATCTTGTGTGGATGGGTGTGGATCCGAGAGTTTCGTTTTACTAAGAATTAACCTTGAATCATTTGCATAATAAAAATCATCAGTTTCATCATTGTTTCATATTTCATCGATGGTCGTGCACTTTTCCTAGCGTAAACAAGGGCCTTTGTCGGAAAAATGAAAAGGAGGGAGAGTGGCATACTAGATCAGTGCATACTCTCAGCACGTCGGCCAGCACGTAAATATGACATCACCATGCACAACAAGCAAACAAATGTGAAAGTTCAATCCCCACGTTCAAAATGGGTGGCCAGACAGGAGCATCGTTTTAACAATTTTAACAGTCGAATAGGTCATCCGACCTACATCTTATCATTTCGTGTAAACACTTAGATGTGATTTTTCTTGGTTTGCTTTTTGTTTTTTTCCAGCTTCAGCTGTACTGGCCATTCTCTTTCAGGAAGAGAGTATGCTCATTGTCAGGTTGCTACTTGCCGTCGGCTGATGTTTCTTCTAACACAAAAATGAATAAAAGACATTGAAACTGAAACTCCATAGCAACAAACCCCATAGTAACAAGTTCTTTCATATCTTTTGGTCTAGCGTGCTTTTAGGACCTTGGGGTGGTGACACATCAAGGCAGGGGAAATCAGCTCTGAGCAACCAGAGTAGAAAGTACTTTGCGGCAAAAGGAGCACATCAGTTTTATTGACCATTTGGCTGAAACTTATGCCTTTCCTTTTGGCTCAGTCCACATTTGTCAGTTTCTCCTCTTTCTAATCTATCTGAACGCTTTCTGTAATCTTTGTCAGAGAAAATTTTTTGACAAATTGATGCCATTGATCAGCAGGTTTTTCTTAGGGGGCGGTCATTTTTAATCTTGGGTACCGGGGCGGAGAAGTTTTGACAGGGGTACGACACTTTTTCCCATTATTTTGTGGGGATATCAAAATTTTGTAAGAGCAATTCTTATTGGGTACGAAACTATGTTTCATAAAAAATTTTGCGTGAAGTCAAAAATCAAAGATTGAAAGAAAAGTTGATAGACATCTGGAAATGATGAATCACTTGACCAGTATGAAAATCGCCTGGGACAACTTGGTACCCGTCTATATATCTAAGTTTTATGCACAAAGACTTCTGGATGGGGTGGGGTACTAAACCATTTTGCTGAAAGGTTACGTTATGGGGCACGAGAAACTTTTTCTGTGTTTAAAGATGGGGAATGAAATTTTCTCTAATTGTGCGAAATAATTCTCCGCCCTAATACCCAGGATTAAAAATGACAGCTCCTTTAGATAAACTTAGTTTTTCTCCAGATAAACCTAGTTTTTCTGAGAAAACTAGAATTATCACTGATAAACCAGGTATTTCTTAAAAGTAAACTTTCTTCAGAAAAACCAGGTTTATCTGGAGAAACTAAGTTTATCAAATTGTGGTGAATTCTGTGTGCCATAGCTATTTCCCCACTGCCCCCCCCCCCCGGCACCGATGCCTCTACGCATCAGACCGAAAATTACTGGCAACAGATTTCAATTGATTTGCAGACTTGCTCTATTCAATTTACACATGATTAAAACTCTTCATTGTGCTGTCAAAATTTGTGAAGCCGGGTTCCAATTACTCAAAGTGAGATTTCTCATTCCTCGCAGTCGAAAGCAGAACCGAATGGCGTATCACACAATAAAAATCTTGCAGATCTTTCGCAAAAATAAATCCGTTCGTTCTCAAGAAGAATCCGTAAAATAGCCTGAAAATCCTATTATCTATAGAGTGATACATGCCAGTGGTAAACCCATCTTCTGCTTGGTCTTTTTTGAATTAGTTTCATGTCGTAGTTTCATGTTAGTTTCACCTTTTTTCTTCGGCTGCGACACCCTTATTCGCCAGCAGCTCAGGTGCGTCAGACGTCATGATTTTCCTCTTTCTCTTTCGGGCCGATGTTCTTGTTGCTCATGTTTTCGAAACTGCGTGCAGACTCCTACTAATTCCATACATTTTTCTTCAAGGCAGTCTGTCACACATTTGATTGGGTGATAATAACAATACAAAGAATAGGAAATTTTACCAGCTGATGATCCTCTGACTTTCTGCGGCCGTAGAAAGTCAAGAAGATTAGCCCTCCTTCAGGGGCGGATCCAGCCCAAAGTTGAGGGGGGGGGCAATTTGCAGAGTGGGCGCCAGAGTGGGTGGTTTTGCAGTTGGGCCTTTATTATGTCGCGGGCGGCCAATCAGTTACGTGACAGACTGCCTTTCAGACTAACATTTTCGGGGGGGGGGCATTTTCAAATCTCAAAACAGGGAGCACCAAATGTGACATTGCGAAATTGTAGTTCTATATTTACCTCGTTGTTATGGCAACGGAAGTAAGCTGTCTCTTCACATCTTCCGTTGGTCTTCTCTCGAGACTCGTTCTGATTTCATTGACGCATGCTTCTTTTCTTTTATTTGAAAGAAAGTGAGAACCCTTGCACCATATTTAAATCGCAAGTCTCAAAAGAGGACAGATTTGCTTGGTGTGACCTGATTGGTCGGGTTGAATACCTCTCGGGAAATTTTGGACAAATGATGATATGTTTCGATTTGTGCAACCATGGCAACTACACTTGAGCGGGGGAAGGACATCTGCTTGATTTTTGATTGAAAAATACATAAAGTTGTTGATCCATGCAAAAGAAAGTCTTGCAACTTCGCATTCAAGGCGAAGAATTTAATGTTTATGACGAAGAAAAGGGAAAGTCGGGCAGAAGTTTTGCGATCAAGATATCAGAGCTTACAACCATAGCAACAACGAAACAATCATTATACAAAAGAACCATTCCCATAATTTATTAACGACATCTATTGTACGCGAATCAAGTGACAATGCATTTGCGGAATTGAAGGATTCGAGTCGCTTGCTCATCGCAGACAAACAATTTTATTTGACTTTCTGGACAGATAAGTCAGCCAAGCAAACAATCTACAAGTCGATAATTTATAGTGTTTTAAGGCGACACTCGCAAAAGTATCATAGGAGATGAAAAGTAACATAATTGGTAAGTTTTGGTTTTGCCGCTAGCCGTTTCTTTCTTGCCACTTGCTTGTTGAATCCCTGAATCGTGCGTTGCTTCCTTCGATCATGTCGTATCTTCTTCTCTGCTAAATACAATCACCTTGCCGTAATGTTCGATTTTTCAATATTTGTTTATTGATGTTTACTTTTCTCATAGGTTCCACCTTGGTGTGGATTGCACTCATCATTTGCACTGATGCCTCGAGTAATAATATTTGTTCAAACAGTCAGGTACAACATTGATTTTTTCTACATTTTAAATCTCGTTTGATTCGATTTTAATGAATGCACATTATATCATACGTTCAAACTTCAAAATTTCAAACTTCAAAACATTCAAACTGCAATAACAAAAATAAAACAGAATGCATGCGTTCAATGCCTTCGAACCTTTCTGTGTGGGCAGGTTTCATTAGGCTGCATTTCGCCACGTGATTGGGAAGTTCAGTTGAAGTCCCTACGCTTTGAAGAATGAAGACTGACGACGCACCATTGATCTATAGATGCGACGCACATCGACGCACAGAAGTAAAGACAAAGCGTTGCCTTCAATGAATGAAGAGAGAGACGAGAAAAGAGAGAGGATTAAAACCATTCTCTTGATTCAGGGGATTTTTATCGTTTCGGTTTGATTTGATTCCGTTGTAGGATTGTAGATCTCACCATTGATCTATGAATCTCACAAGTCTCTGAAAGTTTTGTTATCTTACAAATCGCGTGCCCTTTTCCACATGCCTCAAAATCATTCACAGCATGTCGTAAGAGAGAGCTGATTTCATTAGAAAAATTCTGTGCGCTTTTGGAGTGGTTATTTCATAAAGCTATGAAACTGTTGCCGCCAAAATCATGCAGCAAGTGAGATTTCAAACGAATTTCTATGAAATCATGAAGTATTTGCCTGGTTTCAACCGTGTGGAGATCCTCTATGCAGACACCTATGAAATTTTCTGTGCAGCGCCCAACGCAACGCTAGAATGATCGTTGAAGAATAAGACAAAGAGTAATTATTCAATTTACGTAAACGAATCCACCTTTCCTCCTCGATAAGATCAAACTGTTTGAGCCCTTTCGTCTGACAAATACATTTCTCTTCTTCCTTCTGCTTTAAAAGTTATTAGCCAATTGGAGCGCATCATTTTACCAATCAGGTAGTCGTTGACGACATTGGGCTTTTCCTTGGAAACGTTCATTGTGTGAAGCAGGAAATTTCAAATTCCAAACATAGACGTAGGAACCGAGGGGGCACTGGGGGCACGTGCCCCCCCCCAAGATTTTGCAATAAACAAAGAAGTGCCCTTTTTATTTTTAGAGGATGCCTCTTTTTCTAAAGGAAAAAGTGCCATCGAAGCGTCGTGCCCCCCAAGTTTGAAATGCTTCCTACGTCCCTGATTCCAAATCACTTGCAGTGCGGTCCTTGCTTTCCGTAATGTATGTCTTTGTGCTGTCTGTCACATATCTGATAAAATATCCTCATTATGATCAACATTTATTCATTATTATCATAATTTATTCAAAGCTAGCAACTAAGATTGCCTACAAAGAGTACATTATGAAAACACAATACAGCTTGCTGAAGAGGGAAGTGCCTGATTATAGAATCCAGGTCCACTGTTTTATTTGCCCGTTCATTTTATGATATATACCGTTCATTTTATATATTCTATAGTCCGCTGTAATCGCTCCTCGAACGCCAATAATGATAGCCTGGCCTTTCATTAATGTTTTCTCTCTGATTTGTCAAATGGATCTGTCTTGATTTGTAACTTGGGATTGTCGTAATGAATCTAGAATGAAATGATAATGAGCACGATTATCGTCGCAATCCTATTTGCTCTTCGCTTCTTAATCGAATGACATTTTTTTACATTTTTAAGAAATTTCGAATGTTTCACAATGGTGATAGAAGCACCAATGGCGCTAGATTAAACTTCACGCATAAAAATCTGTAAAAATATTGCTCGATCCAGGCCCTTTCGAAGAATAGCGTAAAGGCCTTTTCTATCAATCACCTTTTGTTCATATTCAGACAGTTTAAATCAATTATTGCTCCTATGCCGATCCTTATTTTCCCTTAGGCCACAGATAATCTGAAATTTACAAAGGAGCCTTGGTAACAATGGCTCTTTAACTGTCAACGTTGAAAATTTTTACCTTGTACCATGAAAGGAAAGCCCTCGCTAGTAACCTTATTTGCGAGTGTCTGTTTTCCCCCAGAGCATTGTTTCTTATGCTTTCATAGCTGAAGATAATGTTTTGGAAGATTCGTCTGGAATGAAATACGCCCATGAGTATTACGCCAAAAAATATAATAGTTTCATCATCGTTACCGCAGTTTCAAATATTCATAATTTCAGCAAGTGATACTAAAGCAAAATGCTTTCATGATGTACAGTGTTTTTAAAAGGAGTTTTTAGTTGCTGAAAAATTACTGTTCAAACGACTATGCTGATAAACACTGTCCAAACTATTATTCAATTATTGTATATTGCTGAATGTTAACCCGGCAACTAATGCAACGGTCATATTTTAAACAAGACGTCTAAGAACGTAGCTTTGCTACCTCGTGTTTGCAAAAAAGTACTTAATAATTTAGCAGTTTTTTATACTTATAAGAATAGGATAATAAACTCTATTAATGTTTCATTTATTTTCATCAATAGACTTAAAAGCGTTAAAGAAAATTTTTGGAAATTTGAAAAAAATTGTTGCATTATTGGTGCTATAAAGTTATACATCAAATACGATGTTTCCGTTTTTGGTTGTGCCATCTTTAAATTGTCCGTTTCTTTCTTGAAGCAGAAAAGCTGTGTTTCCATGTCATCTATTTTTCAAAGATGATGAATACAAAAGTCACGCGACTTCGTAGCAATCACAATGATGATCAGTTTCGTTTCACAAAAGCAAACCACATATTCAGAAGTAAGTAGTGGCATGATCCTAATTAAGATAACGCAAAATGTGACAAGACAACACAAACAAATTGAGAAATGAATCAACTCTGCTTGTTTGATTCGATTGAATTATCGTGGACCATTTTGAAAGAATGTGTCTTACGACAACTTTGGGTAAGTGGGGTAGCAGAAGTAACAGGGCATAACAGGACACGAAGTCATTGTTCCCCCATTAATGCGTATGATGACCGGGTGAAGAAATTTAGCAGGTACTGAACGACACACGGAGGAGCGATCTGAAATAATCTAAAAACTGATTTCATTGCTTGGAAACATCTGTTATTTTGCGTCGTTGCACAATTACTGCAGGTGTTAATCTTGATTTAGGATCATTAAATCACAGAGAAAATGATCGATGCAAAAAGTGAATCGGCGAAATGGCGAAATAGAGAGCGAATCAAGCCGTAATCGCGTCTCAAAGATTGAATCATTCGTTCCAGGAAGCGGAATTTTGTCTCATTTCTTTTCCTGCAGACATTACTGATCGATTTGTTGTGATCAATATCGGATGGAATAATTTAGCAAATGGACCCCCTCAGCAAATTCTCGATATCTCAAATCTCTGACTCTTTTTAGTAAAGTTTTTTGTCGGAAAGAATTTTGATTGATTTTATTGGTTTATTTGATCATGGAACGCAAAGGGTCATGGTACAGATTCCCTGGCCCCACCATCTCAACGAGCCACTGTCACCCAGAGTCCTTTGCAGGCACGCTGAAAATTTGGACTGTCTAAACATCAAATCTGGCCTATCTGGAAGCAATCGATCAACGATGCAAAGTTTAATGCGATGACGTGATTTGAACTGACGGAACACGAGCTAGCGTTCACACGATATTGGCACAATTTGAGAACGATAGGAAATTACAGGGTAACTAACTCGGTGAAATCTCGCCAAGAATTTGATGCCAAAGAAATGTATCTAAATGTAGAAATAAGGCAAGCGTCCTCAGAAGAACAGTTCAATCAAAAAGCGTAGCTTTAGCCACTTCATGGACATTGTTAAGTGTGAGGATTACACTCAATATAAATGGTCAATATAATACTTTTTTCGCAGATTTTATGATTGTATCTAGATATGTATAAACTGAGTATTTTCTTGTAATTGTAAAATTTTAGATTTTCTTTTTAAGGGACATTTTTCCATGAAGTTGTAAATGGACTCTTCATTTTAAAAGTATTATAAATTGCCTTTAATGTTTCAGTTTCATTTCAGTTTCATTTTAAAATTCCACAACATAGAAGATTATGAATAAACAACATCAATTAAGGTAATGAACAGAAAAAAACATTTAACATAAAAACATTTCAACAATACTTTAAGATTTGTATGAAGAGGAATTTCTTAAAGGAGGAGCTCTCTCAATAGTTAAACTAATCGAGGAGAGAGCAATGAATTTACTTTTCCTTTTGTTGATTTATATATAGATAGATATTTTTGTGTTTTGTTTTTAGTGGACCAGGCTGTAAACAAGCTTTTGCTTAGTCCTGTTATTCACTTAAAAGAAATTATTACATACATACATACATACATACATACATACATACATACATACATACATACATACATACATACATACATACATACATACATACATACATACATACATACATACATACATACATACATACATACATACATACATACATACATACATACATACATACATACATACATACATACATACATACATACATACATACATACATACATACATACATACATACATACATACATACATACATACATACATACATACATACATACATACATACATACATACATACATACATACATACATACATACATACATACATACATACATACATACATACATACATACATACATACATACATACATACATACATACATACATACATACATACATACATACATACATACATACATACATACATACATACATACATACATACATACATACATACATACATACATACATACATACATACATACATACATACATACATACATACATACATACATACATACATACATACATACATACATACATACATACATACATACATACATACATACATACATACATACATACATACATACATACATACATACATACATACATACATACATACATACATACATACATACATACATACATACATACATACATACATACATACATACATACATACATACATACATACATACATACATACATACATACATACATACATACATACATACATACATACATACATACATACATACATACATACATACATACATACATACATACATACATACATACATACATACATACATACATACATACATACATACATACATACATACATACATACATACATACATACATACATACATACATACATACATACATACATACATACATACATACATACATACATACATACATACATACATACATACATACATACATACATACATACATACATACATACATACATACATACATACATACATACATACATACATACATACATACATACATACATACATACATACATACATACATACATACATACATACATACATACATACATACATACATACATACATACATACATACATACATACATACATACATACATACATACATACATACATACATACATACATACATACATACATACATACATACATACATACATACATACATACATACATACATACATACATACATACATACATACATACATACATACATACATACATACATACATACATACATACATACATACATACATACATACATACATACATACATACATACATACATACATACATACATACATACATACATACATACATACATACATACATACATACATACATACATACATACATACATACATACATACATACATACATACATACATACATACATACATACATACATACATACATACATACATACATACATACATACATACATACATACATACATACATACATACATACATACATACATACATACATACATACATACATACATACATACATACATACATACATACATACATACATACATACATACATACATACATACATACATACATACATACATACATACATACATACATACATACATACATACATACATACATACATACATACATACATACATACATACATACATACATACATACATACATACATACATACATACATACATACATACATACATACATACATACATACATACATACATACATACATACATACATACATACATACATACATACATACATACATACATACATACATACATACATACATACATACATACATACATACATACATACATACATACATACATACATACATACATACATACATACATACATACATACATACATACATACATACATACATACATACATACATACATACATACATACATACATACATACATACATACATACATACATACATACATACATACATACATACATACATACATACATACATACATACATACATACATACATACATACATACATACATACATACATACATACATACATACATACATACATACATACATACATACATACATACATACATACATACATACATACATACATACATACATACATACATACATACATACATACATACATACATACATACATACATACATACATACATACATACATACATACATACATACATACATACATACATACATACATACATACATACATACATACATACATACATACATACATACATACATACATACATACATACATACATACATACATACATACATACATACATACATACATACATACATACATACATACATACATACATACATACATACATACATACATACATACATACATACATACATACATACATACATACATACATACATACATACATACATACATACATACATACATACATACATACATACATACATACATACATACATACATACATACATACATACATACATACATACATACATACATACATACATACATACATACATACATACATACATACATACATACATACATACATACATACATACATACATACATACATACATACATACATACATACATACATACATACATACATACATACATACATACATACATACATACATACATACATACATACATACATACATACATACATACATACATACATACATACATACATACATACATACATACATACATACATACATACATACATACATACATACATACATACATACATACATACATACATACATACATACATACATACATACATACATACAGTTGTCCTCAAAATTATTCATACCCTGTCGAAATAGATACTGTTTTCAAGATTCGTCATTTGTAAATGATATCATATTGATACTTTCTATGCACCATTTGTCTATCTGTTGCAATGTACAAACCCACACGTACACTGGCTAAAATTCATTTGCAAAATAATAGATATGGACAAAAGTTCTTTTTTGCTCATGTTCAGAATTATTCATACCTCCGACTATATCTTAATAAAAGTGCTCTTTTACTAAAGTATTCATCGTTTTTAATTCCCGAAGTGCTTCATTAATCTTTGTTCTGTAGTTACTTCGTGGTGTCCCAATGGAATAAATACATACATGTTAAACAATAATGAAAACTACTATCTTTTCATAAAATATAAACAGAAGAAAAACATTCTGGTCATTCTCAGTTCTAACCATCATGGCCAAGAAGAAGGAGCTCAGTGAGGACCTACGTGAACGTCTTGTGCATGCAAACAGTGAATGAAAGGCTACAAGACCATTTCAAAGCAATATGATGTTCCTGTGGCAACTGTCCAGAGCATAATTAACAAGCATAAGAAGTTCAATACCGTAAAAAATCTCAGTGGGCGTGGCAGGAAACGTAAGGTGTCTGCCAAACTTGCCAGGAAAATTTGCCGAGAAGTCAACAACAATCCCCGAACAACAACAAAAGCCGTCATTGAAAACCTTGACCAGGTAGGGATGAAGGTATCACGGTCTACCATTGAGCAAGTTTTGCACCGTGGAGGTCTCCATGCACGCAGACCTCGAAACACACCGCTGCTCAGGAAAAGACATCTGAAGGCTCGACTGGCCTTTGCCAGAGGTCATATGAAGGAAGACCCCAGCTTTTGGTCAACTATCCTGTGGTCTGATGAGACAAAATTAGAGTTGTTTGGCCATATGGATGCTGAATATGTATGGAGAAAGAAAGGAGAAGCATACAAACCAAAAAACACTGTGCCCACCGTCAAGCATGGTGGTGGAAACATAATGCTAAGGGGGTGTTTTTCTTCCAGTGGCACAGGGAATCTCGTCAAGGTCCAAGGAATTATGAAAAAGGAAGATTACATAAGTATTCTTGAGAAAAATGTGAAAGAATCAGCTGAGAGACTGCAGCTCATCAACGACTGGAAGTTCCAGCAGGACAATGACCCGAAACATACTGCAAAGATAGTGAAGAAATGGTTCAGGGAAAATAATGTTGACGTCCTTGAATGGCCAAGCCAGAGTCCTGACTTGAATCCTATCGAGAACTTGTGGCGAGAGTTGAAAAGCAGAGTGATGGCAAGGAAACCTACCAACCTGACCCAGTTTGAAGCTTTTGCCAAGGAAGAGTGGGCCAACATCCCTCAGACAACACGTAGGAAACTTGTGGAAACATACAAGAATCGCCTTGAAGCAGTTATAAAAAACAAGGGTTATGCCATTGACTATTAGAGTATTTCATAAACGCTGGGTATGAATAATTTTGAACATATGGTTTTTAATAATCTATAATAAAATACCCCTAAAAAGGATGATTTTTTTTATAAATTGCCTTTTATTGTTGTTCTTCACTTGCTGGTCACACACAACTCGAAAGACAAGTTGATCAATCCATTCATTCTATCGTGAAAATAAAAATTCACACAAATTAACAAGGGTATGAATAATTTTGAGGACAACTGTACATACATACATACATACATACATACATACATACATGCATACATACATACATGTACCTACACGCTTAAGAGCCGTTTAGCCTCATTTTGAAAATACTGAAAAATTTCGAGTGTTCACACTATGTTCACACGATGCCGTGGTCAGAATGTGCCGGCTAGAATTCCATTTTAAAAATCAACCGTTTTCGAAATCTGCCGGCAAAATATGCCGTTTTCGTATGAACGCGAAGCCTATCCATCACATTATTCACCGTTTTCGAAACGTACTGGCATCGTGTGAACGCAGTCAAAACTTTTTCATCAGTTCAGTTACTTCAAACTCAGTGTGGATCCATGATTTCTACTCGTAAGGCCAAATTTGATTTTCAAGCAGTCTCAAATTTCAATTTTTTAGAGGAGTGCAGTCTTCTGCTTTTCGTCGCGGTGTAAATCTTTGGCTTGCTCTCGGCGGCCCTGCTTACACCAATCACAAAATTCATGACTAAAATTTTGATCAACCATATTCTGTAGTCCATCACACCATGATCACACATGGTGATCTTTATTGAAATGGTTAAAACCAGACATTTCTCCTGACGTTGTTTGAAGACCATGAAACCTTTCATTTGCTATGGTGACGTCATGTGCCTGTTTTCATTCAATTCACTTCATTTCACAGCACGAAGCCATTCTTCTTGGTTTTGTATGCAAACAGTACTATCAAGGAAATCTTTTGCATCACCAATTTATTATCTCCAATTTATTATCTCCAATTTATTATCTCAGCAGCATTTGATTGGATCCGGCTGGGCTGTCTGCACGCAGGCTAGCTGGGCTGTCAATTTGTCATGTTTATTGCAAGGAGAATTGATTGAAAGGAATTTCAGCTCCGAGGTTGTCCCACGTTGGTTTGTTTTGTCTAGGATGTGAAAGGTCCAGCTCAGTTCATGGCTTCAAGTTCGTAGTGGCCTAATGCAAATTCTCTGCAAAAGCGAGGCTGCCCTCGTTTGCGGTTCATTCTGCGTTGCGTTCATCTTCCGCGTTTTATGGTGGCAAAAAAGGAGAATGGTAACATGTCTAGATCAGGTCATTCTTAAGGTAACCTTGACTTGATGCAAGTCTTTGGTTTCTTTCTCTTCGCATTGTCATGGTGGAAAGTTCGTGCCGCACCGAAGGTGCTGCGAGCGCGAGGGCGGCGGGAGAGGGGAAGAACGTTTCTCTCCCTTCCTTCTGACCTCTTTATTTATCACGCTGTGTGATAGATTCTGAGATTAAAACACAGGGAGCCCAGGAATAATTGGCAAACTAAAAACATAAATTGTCTAGAATAGGAGCTCCGTAGGAAACTGCGAAGGATTTGCGAAGCCTTGAAATGAATGCTGCGAAGGACTCGTAGCGCGTTGAGCTGCGAATTTCAAGGCTTCGCAAATCCTTCGCAGTTTCCTACGGAGCTCCTATTCTCGACAATTTATGTTTTGAGTTTGCCAATTATTCCTGGGCTCCCTGTGATTAAAACTGAGACTTGTAGCAAGTCAAAAGGTATGCCTGAAGATCGCCTTAAAGAGCAGTACTTTGCAGGCGGAAATTTCTTACGTGAGAAGATTGAGAGTCGTAAAGCGATCTAAATTACCTCAATTCTCAACTAAAGAAGGCATATTTTCAACATGATATTTCCCAAGGGTGTTAATTGATAGAAGATAGCAGAATAGATTTAACACCTGTGTAAGAATGAGCCACATGTTCAATTGTAACAAGTCGTACCGGCTGCAGATGCAATCAAAAGGTTTCACACATCTATATTTCTTTTGCAATACTTTTTTGCATCTTTCGCCACACGTATTGGTTTTTGTTTATTTATGATGTTAAACTTTTGTACCATGGTTACAGCTAACCATCGTAAGAAAAGCTGCAACAAACAGATATTCTCTCCAACGCATTTTTGCGTAATTCTTGCTGTCCCTTTTAAAATTCTCTCAAGGAAACTTTTTGTTGAAATCTCTTGTACGTTCTTCTTAATTCTCATCTGCGGCGTTTCGCAAAATTTCTCAGCAAGTGGTCTAGGATGAATTTCTATCATTTCTGCAGCAATTTGAATAGTTCTATCCAACTCTTTTTCGATTTGTTTTTAGGCCTGGTTCACATCAGGTATTTTGAATGGTTAGAGGCATGCAGAAGGACCTAAAAGCGAGGGGCATTTCTCTCATTCTAAAAAGCGTACGATATTTTTTCAGAACAAAAGGATTTTTACCGATTTTTGATTAGATTTTGTTGGATTTTGATGGATCTTTCTTGCAAAAAAAGATCTTTGCCAAAGGTATACCGGATTTTTGAGAGTGGCTAGCCTGATAACCAGTTGCCCCTCACCCAAAAGATACAGGTTCAAGAGTATGAGTCATGTTTCTTTTGGGTCTTTCTGCATGATCCTAACCACCTAATGGACCTAATGTTAACCTGGCCTTACAACCAGGCCGAAAAGTGTTTAATGTGGGTCTTGCACCAATAAAAGAATCTCTTTCATTTTTCCTTTGCTCATGATATGAGAAAAGACTGGAAAGGAGGAACCAAGATGGAACGGTAAATAGGACAAAGATATGCCTGCACACGATATTTTTCCTCCAGCTAAACAATATCCACGCACTTGTTTAAAAACTGAGACACATTTCCTTTTCGTTTGGTCTGTGACACAGTCTAAGATACAGTGGACAATTTTTAGAAGTGTATATGCAGCCCTTAAATTAGCTGTTTAACTAACTTTAAGTGAAGAGGGAGAAAGAAGAAAGTCTATTTTATAACTGATAGGTACATGGCTTTCTGCATGGCTTTCAACATCGCATCTGAACGACTAGTCGTGCGATAATGTTCTCTTTATGAAAGTACTGATAAAGACCGAGCGTTAAATGGCATTTTAGAACTTTTTTGATCTTGCAAACATTGTCAGTTGAAAAGCAACACGTCTGCTCGTTCTTTTATGTCTAACATTTATTTAAGAGTTATTGTAACCCACGGTCCAAGTCAAACTAATAGAAGAATGATGTGAAGTCAAACATTTCTATAAATTCAACTACTGCACTGTCGACAATATTGTCTGCTGAGGCCAAATTTGATTTCCATTTGATTTTCATTTGATTTTTATTTGATTTTCATTTTGATTTCTATTTGATTTTCATTTTGATTTTCATTTGATTTTCATTCAGACCAATGTGAAGTTGCAGCTTTCCTGCAAAGCATCCTGGGTGACAAAGGCGCTTTCAACAGTGCGACAAGATTCCTAATCACGTCTGTTTTACGCTTTGCTGTGACCAGTGTCAAATGACAGTACTTTGCGAATGGCTTCGTTATATTCTTAATATATTTTATGTGATTTTTGGATGTTAGTTTGTCTTAGGCATTCTATGCTTGCAGACTTATTCAGCTGAGTCACGTGCTCACAATACATTTGTGTTCTTATTTAGGAGTGTTGTTCGCATGCATTACGGCATGCTGATGTATGCAGAAACGCAGAAACTCATTGTTCAAACTGGGCCAGTAAGATTCAAGGACAGTCAGTACCTATTGCAGATTCTCTTCTGAGGTAAGATTCTTCACTGCCTACGTTTTGACGGGCATCGCAAGACGTTTTGACGAGCATCGCAAGACGTTTTGACGGGCATCGCAAGACGTTTTGACGGGCATCGCAAGACGTTTTGACGGGCATCGCAAGACGTTTTGACGGGCATCGCAAGACGTTTTGACGGGCATCACAAGACGTTTTGACGGGCATCGAGTGGTTTCAACTCATTATGACAGGATTCCCATACAATTTTCTTTTTTGTTGCCTCGCATGCGAAGTTAGTTTCAGAACAGTCAGTCTACGGAGCAGGCTCGACAGGGCGGGGGAATGGAACCTAGAACCCTCAGATTTGTAGCTGAATCTACTACCAGTACGGAGTCATCCCTACCAAACAATGATTTTGGAGAAAATTATGAAGAGGATAAGTGGACTGTTAAATTCTTTGCCAAACTGATACTTCAATTAAACAGTAAAAGTAAAAATTTTGACAAACAGATTATATTTTGGCTATCTAACAGTACCAAGTAAAAAAAATTTAATTAGTTTCTTACATATTTGAGAACATTTATTTCGTTTCCATGTTGTGACAGAAGATTTCTTGGACGGACCATAGTTTACATTTAAGCTTTCAAAAACCACGTTTTCATAGCCAAGTAACTCATTTGCATAGGAACATTATAATTTTGTGACCTCAACGAATGTCGACATTTTGTTGTACTGTTCAGGACAATGTTGTCCCGGTGACTTCTGAAAGTTTCTTGTGAAGTTTATTAAAATGGCGGAAAATACATATCAATATTTATAATAACTTTCTGTAAAATGACAAAAAGTCATTGTTCTGTCTAGCTATTCCTAAATGCAAGTAAGTTAAAAGAAAAATTGGCTGTTAAGAAGTCGGTATTTAATAAATTATGAAGAGGATTTTGTATCATGATTGGAAGTTTGTCCAAAATGACCTGGCTTTTTATAGTTGTAAGATCACGTCAAATTTATTTGACAAAACACAGTCTGGTGGGAATTCACCAAAAGAAAGGTGTGTTTTAATCCAACCAAGTTTCAATAAATTTAGCTGAAACTCTGAATTATTAATTTGTAACGGCGTATTTCAGTTCACTTTAGTCTTTATTCTGCTTCTTTTACTTGTAACTTTTTGGCAATTCATATCCAAAGGAGTTCAGAATAAGTTCTCCGTGCAAAACTGCTTCAACAGCATTTAGACAGCTGCGTTGCTATTAATGATGAAACATCCGTCTGAATCACTATTTACAGTACTGCTTTGCTTGTTCGTTGCTTTTTCATCCATTAACTTTGTTGATGAGAATACAATATAAACAGTAAGGTCTGCAGGCGTAAAATTGGTAAGCTGGGACACTTTGTACTGTTAGACTGTTAAGTTTGTACTTTGTACTGATAGACTGTTAAGTTGGCCTTCACAACGTGATGAAGGTTAGTTCAAGTAGTGCAGTGCTAGTAAAATAAGTTTATCAATATTTAGTGCGAATTTATTCACATTTTTTGTCTTGCCCATTTTACTCCCAAGCTTTCCCATGTTACCCATGAAGACTTGAAGAATGTTACTTGAAAGGGAAGTTTTCAAAATGAGCTAGACAATATGTTGATGCCAATACAAAAATACTATCTTGTGGAGTTTCTTTGACAGATGTTTTCCTGACTCAGACAAAACAACGTTTTTAAACAAGGAGAAAGCAGTTTTTACTGTAGGTATTGTAGTCACAAAAACATTGCAGAGGCTCGCATGACGTATCGTGTACTGTGTGAATCAATTATTGTGACTGGTCGATGCTTTGGCCGAACTTTTTTGTTGAATCAATCAATCTTGTGTTTATTTGTGGCCACGTTACTGCGTTGTATGGAACCATGAAAAGGGGAAATCTGTTAGGGATTTGAATCACCCATATTTTGAATGGTACTCTACTGTAGTTAAATTCTTTTGTAGAATATCTTTGTTCCGAATCCCCATTGCCTTGTTTACCAGATACCCAGGATCAAACGAATTTTTAGTTTTCTTTGACGAAGTAGTTTTTGAAAGCTAGAAAATTGTGATCCAGGGTAATTTAATAGATTGATAACTTTCATATTCACTGTGCAAGGAGAACCATAACTGTCACTAAAAGCTGTGTTTCTGCCTCTGTCCGCAGAGCTAGTCCATGGAATGCGAGCTGTTCCCATCAAGAACATTTCTGCCCCCTAACATCCCAATGTATCAGTAGAACTGAAGGCTGCAGGCTGAACACAACATACAAAGGATCGTGTCAAGGAAATAGCACTAACCCATGGGGAGGAGCATGTAACGGAAATGACACATATTGTCCCCTTTTGGCAAGATGTATTCCCTTCAACAGAACTTGTTCCCTAGAAGTACTGAGTGCCTATCTTCAAAATGGTGCGGGATATTTTGGACACACGTGCGCAATTGGAGAGAAATTTTGCCCTGGCACACAGACATGTATACAAAATGCAACAACATGTTCATTCGACCAATCATTATCGATACTGAACATCACATGTCCTGCTGGTAGTACATTCTGCATCTCACAAAGACGTTGTACCAATCAAACTTGTAATAATTCGACAAGTAATGCGCAGTTTTCGTTGAATGATACCAACACAGGTTTGTAGCCTTTGTAAGTTTCACCATGATTCAGTTTATGAGGAGGTATTTGAACTGTGCTCACCATAGTTTATTTTATTTATCAGTTTGAAACTACTTCTTCCGTTTCTTATCTCAAGTGTTAACTACAGAGACGTTGTAAGCATTTCAAACTTAGGGTGGGCACGGCACTTCGAAGGTATATCCTTTTTTCTTTAAGAAAAGGTACTTATTTGTTTATTGCAAAATCCTGGAGGAGGCACGTGCCCTTTGTTATTTGTAGTCACTACTTTCGGCAGTATCAATATGTAGGAGGCCTTCAGCTTGGGTGTTAATTACAAATGCTGCGGGTTTAGATACTTGATAATGCCATGATTTTGAATACGTTGATGATAATGTTACACATCTCCTCATTCAGAAAGGAAAATTCGTTTACATGAAAATCAGTTTCTTCCTTTTTAGGATGGAAACTGTTTTGTGACAATTTCCATTACATTTGCCCAAAGATTCTTTCAATTGAAGAAAAATGCAAAACGGTTGTTGATGCAAATTCTGGATGCCAATCAAAGTGTGGGTAAGTGGAATCCCTTTTGCAGTAACCAGCAGTAACATCCTTTCCGAGATGGTTTAATCTCGTGGTTGATTGAAGAGATAGTAACAATTTTGTTATTAGTAGTAACAATTTTGTTATTACCCATTCAGTCAACCCAGAGAGTAGGCCATAACAAGATGTCATAAAGAACTATAAGTGATCGACAAATCAGGGAAAACTGACATTGGAGCAAATAATGTTTCTGTTGATAGGTAGGTAGGTATTTATATTTAACGTGGCTAGCCCGCGAAAGTCTGAGAGACTTATTTCCAGCAGGGGCCACGGATGTTTTACCATCACTCCGCCGCAGCTACCCGCCACAGCTACCAGATTTCCCTCACATGGCTCTGGTTGACCCGGGCTAGTGTAACGGACAGCGACCAAACTGTCCAGCGTGGGATTCGAACCTACGGCCGTTCTGACCTTTGGCTTACGAGTCAGACGCCTTAACCACTCGGCCACATGCTCACTTAATGTGGTTAATGTGGTTTAAGTTCCCATCGAAGTGGTGGAACAGTCACATCGAAGTGGTGGAACAGTCGCATTCTTGCCATTTCTGATTGGGTCCTTTGCAGGCATGCTGAAATTTCAGACCATGTGAAAATCGAATTTAAACAAAGAGGAAACCATAGATCCTTACAGTAGTCGTGGAACTGATAGAAAAGTATTGTTTCAGTTGAACGCTCTTCTTAATTCAATGATTGATTGCACTGTTTATCAATGCTTTCCGCAGCGCATCCACAAGAATTGTCTTCACGAGTGGTTTTGCATTAATTTGCAACTTTTGCCCATTCTTTATGAAATTGAAATTGTTCAATCTTAACTGTTCCCTCGAAACTTTCAGCAACAAATATATTTTTTCTTTGTAGTTATACACCTGAAGTTAATTGTTACTGTCCCGCTGGTCAATATAAATGTGATTTGAAGTAAGTTGTGAATTATTCTTCTCAAATTGTTTTGCATTTTATTTTTGATAAATTTTTCAGTCCTCTATGTAAGGCTCCATCATCAAAGGCAAAATTTTGTTCTCTTCGTTAATGAAAATCTGCTAATGATGCAAGACCGGCCGATGTTGTAATTCTCGACGCATGCTTCATTTATGTGTGCGTGCGCACGAGTGTTGCTTGAAGGCACAAAATATTAGTTAAAGGCAGTCTGTCCCCCATTGTTCTGACCTTAGCAACTGCTTTATTTACCTTATTTACGTTGGAGTGAAATTCATGCATCACTGAGTCTCTATGACCTTGATTTCTTTGGACAAACTTGTGGAGTGTACAATAGAAATCCTTATCGAGTTTATTTTCATTCTTCAAAGGGGACAGACTGCCTTTAAAAATATCAATTGATAAAATATTAATATCAAAATATTAATTTTCATCGTGTAGCTCCGGGGAGTGGTTACTTAAGCAAGTTTCCAAGGTGCGGGTTGTGCTATTCAGAACCTGAAAATACCACCCATAAATCCGGAAACATTTCTCAAAAGCATAACCTTCAAATCTGGAAACAGTGAAGAGTGCTCTTCAATGATCTTTTACCAAAAATCATTCCCATAAATCCGGAAATCATTAAATACTGTTCAGATACAAACTCAAAGATCCGGAATTTATCATGGAAAAGGTACCCTAAAAATGTCACAACCCCGTCCGGTAGAGTACTGAAGTAACTGAAGTTTTAGGGAGTATGGAACCTTCTTTTCATATAGAATTTAATTCAAATGGTCTGAAAGCAGAAGCATTCTATGCACCGTCCGTCACAAGAACTGAAGCATCTAAAACCCTTAACCAGCACCTTAAAATATTAACGGAGTAAAATACTGGTGTAACTTTTATATTCAAAACTGTTGCGCTAGGTAGCTAGGAGACCAATTGTAGCATGGGACAGATTTTCACTGAATGAAATAGTTTTTCACTGGTGAAGTTTTCTAGGCATTGCTCTTCCTGTACCAGGGTGCAGGGAATGGCAAATTGGTCTTTATTGTGAAAGCCTCGGAGGAATCGGAGGAAGAATAATGTTTGAAATATGAGAAAATACAGAAGATAGACTTTTGGTAGTATCGCATTTCATTATCTCATTACAATTTTGATTGACCATTGCTTCACAAAATTGAATTTTTTCAGCGCTGGATGTACAAACAACACCATACAATGTGCCGAACCTGTTGCTTCTTCTGTTTGCACAATTCAAGCCACATTGGTTCATCAGTCACCTACCCCAAGCTCCAACGGATCTATTGCAGCTACGCCAAGCTCCAACGGACCTATCACAGCAACCTCTAATGCCAATGCATCCATCGCTGCTACTCCAAGCTCTGCTCCTGCAGCAACACTTGTTGCGGCCCCATGTAGTTACATATGTGGAAGTGGATTCACCTATTGTCAAGCAGCGTAAGTTTATTCCTGGAGCTCCGTCTCCTATTTTTTGTTGACCGAGTAATTTTGCAGTTTTTTTAAATGCAATATCACACAGAATTATGACACAAAATTGTCATCTCTTTTTCAAAATGAAGTCGTTACTTCGAAGATAAGTCTTTTGTATTTCAAAGATGAATAAACCTAACATGGCGACGGAGCCCATTTGATACCATAAATATGAAAAGGACTATTAAAAACTCTTCCTTAGTCACTGTGAATTGTCCATAGTTGTTTACATTAAAAGGCAAAAGATCAGAATACTTTCATTGGTTCAACTTATATTTCAATCGAATTCATGCCCATCTTTTCATAGAAAATTTTTGGTATCGAAGAAATTTTTGCGCAAGTGTACTTCAAGTTTTTAAGGAGTTTTTATATGAAATCCATTTAGCGGCTGAAAGGGATTGCTCAATGGAGTAGGCTTCTCTTTGAAAAGAACAAAGAAAACATTGAGATACAACACTTTTTCTTTTGCTATCCATTGTTTATGATCATGGCACGTGTAAAACATCGATCTACTGGTGCGATTATTGAGTTTTGCTCTTTGCAAATGCAAGCTTGTTCTCCATTTTTCTTATGATTTTCTTTGAGTATGAAGTTTGAAATATGAATTGCTTTATGAAACAAGGATCGAGAAGGTGAATTTTTTGCTTTTTGTTCCCCAGCTCTGCTTGTGTTTTGGATGGCTACCATTGCAGTGGAAGTGGACCATTCTGCTCTAAAGGTATGACATATGATGCAGAATGTTTTTCTGTTTTCATTGTGAAGCTGAAATGCTTTTTTTCCACAGTTTCATAAGTTTTGCGATTTTCTCACAATGACCAAGGAAATGTTTTGCTTCCTGGGAGTATCAATTACAAGGTAGAAACCAACTTGCTGAGATTCACTCAATCATGTTTACTTGACTGCATCTTATAGTTTGGTTCAAGGAAATCAGTCAGAACTATAAGTAAATTAATTTCTCTAAAAAGGAAACAGTAACTTGTTTGCTTTTCTTGACTTTGGATAAATAAAATTTGAAAAAGGAAGCAAAATTTACTGTGGCCTAAAAATTATTAGAATAGTTTCCTGATAGCATTACTCACATACTCCTACATTTTTTCGACCTATTATTACAACTGAATGCTATCCCTTGTTGTTTATAAAAGGGCCCCATCTCCAAATTTATGTCCAAACCTTGATTTTGCATATTTTTGCAAGTCAGTATCACACAGGTCCCAGAGGGATTGCAGCTTTTTAAGCTGAATTTGGTGACCCGTGTTATCATTCTCATCATCATCATCATCATCATCATCATCATCATCATCATCATTATTATTATTATTATTATTATTATTATTATTATTATTATTATTATTTTTATCATTATCATTATCCATTATCATCATTATGTTCTTTTTATCACAGAAAAAAAAAGTTCCTGGTAAGTTCGTCCCGAACGCAAGCTAGAACAACTAGCCTCAGGTTTCGAGAAGCTTTCTCAATATTCTTGCTGTTCCTAACAATGCCGTTTTCTGTATCACTTCAGTCCTGATCTTGATTCCTATCTTCTCAATGCATTGCTCTGCATCTTTTGTGACACATCCCAATGCACCAACTACAACTGGAATGACAGTTACTTTTCGAAGGCACCATAATCTTGCAACTTCTCTTTTTAGATCTTGATACTTTTCAATTTTCTCTTGTTCCTTCTGTTTTATCCTTGTATCTCCTGGTACAGCTATGTCAATGATTAAGCACTCTTTTTCTGGTTTTAGCACGACAACAATGTCTGGTCGCCTATGCTCAATTTCGTAATCTGTGTTTATGTTATTAAACTCCCACAGTACCTTAATGCTTTCATTTTCAGTAACGCCTTCTGGCTTATGATTGTACCACTGTTCAGCCCTGGGTTGGTCATACTTCTTGTAAATCTCCCAGTGAACTATTCATTATTATTATTATTATAATAATAATAATGATGATGATGATAATGATGATGATGATTATTATTATTATTATTATTTATTAGTACTATCATCATCATTATGGACCTTTTATCTTTTTTTCCAAGTGAATGCCCTGTTGTGAAGATAAATCAATGTTTTCTCAGGGGAACAGACCAAAGTTTCATCCAACTTTCGATTGCTTGGATATATTTTAATTTTTGACATGCCATATAGTTTGTGGCTTGGTGCAGTCACCAAACAAGCTGCAGAAGACAATGAACACGTGGCTAAAACAATGGTGTTTACAGATATTAGTTCAAAATTTGGTGTTATGCAAATTAGCCTAGCCTGCCTGCAGACTGTAGTGGCTCTTCTACGGGAAGTCTGCACGTGGGCTGATATTGGACTTGCTACAAGTCTCTCTCGCGGCAAAAACGGGAGACGGAATAAAAGCGAGAGAGACTTGTAATACTTGGCAACCTGGGTCGTTGGCTGGACAGGATTCTGTCCAGTCGGCATCCTTTTACAAAAAACCAATATCCAATCATATGCTTAGAATAAAAGACAATGATACAACAGAGCGAGGCTCTGCGATGTTTTTTTGACAATGGCAGACTCAAGCTTCGATGAAACAGTTGACAGCAACCCCGTCATATTGAAAATGGAAGCAAGGCTCGATTGCTCATGAATATTAATGAGCATGCCAAGTATTACAAGTCTCTCTCGCCTTTTTTCCTTCTTCCATTTTTTCCGCGAGAGAGACTTGTAGCAAGTCCAGGCTGATATTAGCCTCGATTCAAAATATCAGTATGTCCATGTCTCAGTTAGTCAATCAGTCAATCAGTTCTCATTAATCAGTCTATCAAATAGTCTAGATCAAGCTTGATCAGGGCACATTGTAAAACAGTTATTTCGTAGCAACTGAATTTTTTTACCCTGTATAAATAAGTTAAGTTAAAATGAAATCAATCCGTCAGTCTACCAATCGATCACTTTGTCAATCAGTTTTTGATGAAAACTTAATAAATAACAGTAACTACAATCTGAGAAGATTAGTATGAAACTTAGATAGCTTGTTTAATATTCCACTCCAAATACAACTTTTTATGTATTATTTTTTCTTTTCTAGATTACAAATGGTGCAGCTCATCTAGACAGTGTATCGCAAAACAAAGCTCCTGCATATTATCATCAACATCTGTGACACCACAGACACCTGCTCCACCAGGCAATGCATCATCAATTGCAACTCAAGCAAATGTCTCTCAACCTCCTCAAGTTGTACAATCTGGATCAGTTAGTAGCAGCCAGGCTCCAGCATCTGTCCCTGTTCAAGTCTCTCCGACAGTAGCCCCAGCATCATCTGCTACACCTCAACCAGCATCTAGCCAAGCTCTGGCTCAGCCTTCTTCGGCTGCCTCCCAAGTACCATCGGTTGTTGTTGCAGTCTCCCCAACACCAGCCCAAGCATCGTCTGCTGCACCTCAACCAATATCTAGCCAAGCTGCGGCTCAGCCTTCTTTGGCTGCCTCCCAAGTACCATCGGTTGTTGTTGCAGTCTCCCCAACACCAGCCCAAGCATCGTCTGCTGCACCTCAACCAGCATCTAGCCAAGCTGCGGCTCAGCCTTCTTTGGCTGCCTCCCAAGCACCATCAGCTGTTGTTGCAGCCTCCCCAACACCAGCCCCAGCATCATCTGCTACACCTCAACCAGCATCTAGCCAAGCTGCGGCTCAGCCCTCTTCGACTGCCTCCCAACCACCATCAGCTGTTGTTGCAGCCTCCCCAACACAAACCCCAGCATCATCTGCTGCACCTCAACCTGCATCTAGCCAAGCTGCGGCTCAGCCCTCTTCGGCTGCCTCCCAAGCACCATCAGCTGTTGTTGCAGCTTCCCCAACACAAGCCCCAGCATCATCTGCTGCACCTCAACCTGCATCTAGCCAAGCTCTGGCTCATCAGCCTTCTTCGGTTGCCTCCCAAGCACAAGCATCACCGTCAGCAGCACCACAGTCATCAACATCTCCTCAAAATAGATCTGCCCATGTTTCACCATCACTGGCATCAACAAAAGTACCAATTGCATCCAATTCGTCGGCAACACCACCTCAAAAATCTCAATCACACGTCGTGTCCCAAAATACAACCATCGTACCTCAAACCGTCTCCTCAATCAAGCCATCAGCAGCAAAGTCATCTGTGACTAAATCTTCATCGGCAGTCGTGACTAAATCTTCATCGATCGTTGGGACTCTTGCCCCGCCATTAGCTGCACCAACAGCCAAATACGCTGTTTCCCAATGGGGTGCTTACCAAACGTATGCTAAAACATTACAGCAAGCAGAACCAAGTATTCGATCCCCGCAGAAAATTGCTATAGCTAGTCTTCCTGCTACCTCTGCAACATGGTATGCTTACTACGGAGGAAAGTGGAATCGTGTTGCAAATGTGAACGCCTCAAGCGCGTTGGTCCTCAGCCCTGGAGATAAACTTGGGTATGTTTTTGAGTTGCCACCAACGTGCGTGCAGACCCTCAGGATCAAAAGAATGAAAAGTTGGTTTAGGCAGGGGGTTAGGGCTCGACCAGATATCCTGCACATAGGCTAATTTGCTTATCTTTTTTTGGAAATTATATCCATGTCAGTCTTGGATAACCTTGTTCAGGCTTATCTTTTAGAACATATATTATATTAGAACTTATATTCTCTTTCGATGATAAGTTTGTTTAGGTTTTGTGTTGATTGTAATAATCACCTTCTTCTCCTTCAATAAGTTAATGTATCTTGAAGATAATATGATGATGATGATGACAAAAATCTGATAACGATGAATGATTCATTTTCTGTTATAAAAGAATTGATAATTGATTTGAAAATCAAAATCTCTTAATCGTTCTAATCTGGCTTTATTTTTCAAAGCCATGCTCTAGCTTTATGCCTTATGGGAGTTTACATAAGCACTTGATTTTGATTTCTAAATATACTGAATATGGAGCTGAATTCCAGTGAAATTAACTTTCGGAGAATACGTTCGACAAAGTCAAGCTTTGTTCAGACTGATAATCTTGTCGACAACCTTATCGAACCTGCGACCCCCAGTCATGACGCTCAAGTGGTGGGGCTCTACCTGGCATCAAATCTTGTCTACCTGACTGTTCTGTTCTGGTTGCAAAGTGAGAGGATCACACCATTGCGCTACAGCACCTTCGTCTCCTCTTTCATTCTTCTTGTCTTATTGCATTCAAGTGGCTTAATTTCTTTCAACTTTGTATTTTATAGAGTACAGCCAACAAGTGCTTCTTTCCACGGTTCACTTTCACTTCTTGCCGCAAATGTGTCAAATAGTCTTGCTTCTGGAGCCCGTACAAGTACTTCTGGAATACAAACCTTCTACGTGTCTGTCCTATATTTGCCCAAACACCAAGTTCCAAATCTTGGCGTGGTGAACCTATTGAGAAACGTCACTGAGGACAGAACAGATTGTTCAGAGAAATTCAGGGTAATTTTTGCATTTACAGCTAAGTCCGAAATTATTCATACCCACACCAAATTCTTGAGTACTTTGCATCGTTCTATTTGAGGGCCAATTTAACTGTGGCTGAAGTTTCATAAGAATATGACAAAAGGTTGAAAATAAGCACAACGAGAGAAATTTGAGGGAATGAATTATCTTACGAATTGGTCTTTAAATATAACAATTCAAATACTTCAAGTGTGGCATAGGTAAGCATGGGTCTGAATAATTTCGGGCTTAATTGTAATACTTTTTAATGGGGCATAGTGTTGACACAGGGTTGGTATTCACCAAGAAGAGTATGTAATCAAATATGTTTCTCCTCCCTAAATGCAGTCAATGTATCCAATTAAAGGACGTAGACATATATGTCACAAGTCCGTTAATTTCTCTCATTTTACCGACATTTTCTGACCGTTTTGAGATATATATTGTATGCAGAGAAACATGCGAAATAGGATCAAAGAGAAACAGAATTTTGTGATGAAGCAAGTAAATTCTTTGTGTAAAATATCCCAGTAACCGTTAGTTCATTATTATCATCATCATCATAAGCATCATCATCATCAATTTATTAACAGTAAGTAAAGCTCAAAAATAGCTAATTTATAACTTGCTAAGGCTTATATTGATATCCCTTCGTCAACAGTTGCAAGATGCACTCAGTGTAACAGTAACAAAACTCTCATTAAATTTGGATAACATCACAAGACAAATTCAGGCTTCATCTCAGATTGTCCAGCAGTACATTACAAAAGTTGCTGCCGTTAATCAATGCAAGCCATTTGTAGAACTGGTTGGAATCAGCCTTAGAAACAGTGAGTTTGATTTTTTATCATCTTCCTGTGCATTATGTTATCTCCTCTTAATATATCATCCTGTCAGATCAATTATATCGTGTTTACTTAAAATCTAACACTTAAAGAGTAATTATAATCTATGGAGTTTGCGGGTAAACTGAAATTTAAGGTTGTCAAAACTAAATTTGGTCTCAGCAAAAGGGATGGAACTACATCCACACTGCAATAATTGAATAGACAGAAAAGCTTTAGTTTGGTTGAAGTTTTCTTATCAGTTCAGTTACAACACTACAGATCTACGGGGTGTCCCCAAACAATGTGCCCCGTTTTTGTGGCTGCTGTGGAGAAGCTGTAGATTCAATAATCTTGCTTTTTGCACAGTTCCATAGGTTATGCCTCTACTTAGAGTTTGAGATCTTGTTTGAGTCATGGTTGCTCATTTATGGCAGAGAAAAGGCAAAATAAGTGGTTTGCTTCAAAAACAGCACTTCTGTTTTACTCCAGCAATGTCAAAATAAAGTAACGCTTCAAAGAAAGGGTTCTAGCGTCATGTTAAGATTTTTGGCACACCCTGTGTTGATTCTGTTTGGGCCAAATTTGATATTGTTGCATGTCCGCTAACGGTAATAATGGCTCTCTCCAATAGCCTATTGCCTTGTTTAACGAGGGCCTAGCTTCCAATAGCCTATGGCCTAATCGCAATAGCCTAGTTATTACTATATCTCTCTTAAGTTTTGTTTCCCTTTTTAGCGGAGGTATTTTATACAGAGAGACCTGGAAAGAGAGCAAAGTATTCATTTGGGAGTAAAGTTTTGGCTTTAAATGCAACTATTTGCATAAAGCCACAAGCGAATAAAAATGGAGCCGGGGGATACATCAGAGTAAAAGCGAGACATGAATGTGGAAATGCAAACACAGGATCGAGTAGTGGTGAGGAAAGACTCATCATCACCATTACACCAGCAAATGATCAACCTAAATGCATTGGAAATGACATAAGACTGAAAGATATTGCCAAGAACTCCATGCCTGATTCAAATGGGTTCTCTGTTAGTTCAATCACAGCTGTAACAGCAAATGGCATGTCGGATGTTGATAAGGAACCTCTTGGTAAGTGAAATCTTAAAAACTTAATGTTTGATGTAGATCAACAACCCCTTGGTAAGTGAGTGTTCGCATTTCATCATCATTGGTATCAAAAAATATTCTGTTTTCAAGATTCGTTAAGCTGAGATCTTAGTTCATTATTATCAAATCCAAATACTCAACACTCACAATAAAGCTTAGTTCCTTCGCAAAGTCCATTCTTACTTTCTTACGAGGTTTGGGAGGCGAGGGGTTGTGATTGCCCGTTAAGTATTGGCTAGAAAAAGATCTTTTGTGTGAGAACAATAGGAACAAAACAATGCATTCTACTGATCCAATGTTCTCGCCCCTGTTCATTTTGCAAAGTGTCCGCCATTGCCAAATAAAATCAAGCCTTTGTTATTTTTACAATGGATTTTTGAGATGCAGCAGAGATTAAGATGTTATCACAATTATTTTTCAGGTCTTGCGGTGATTTATGGTAGATCAGATTCATCGATTGGTCGCTTCGAATATTCTATAAACAATGGATCATCCTGGTCAAACATTTCATTGGTTCAGGACATTGCAAGTTTGTCAAATAAAGTCGTACAGACAGTTCTCCTTCGCAATACGGACAGAATTCGTTTTAAGTTATACAACTCCGGATCGGCATGGTCGCTTGACACAGCCAAAGCAGAGTTATTTCTTTTGGTTTTCGCTTGGGATATGTCCGATGGAAAGTCATCCGGACCAAGTACTTTCAATGTTAGCGCGAAAACGGACAGAACATGCAAACATTTTCCGAGTTCAATTTGCTGCCGACAGACACGATTATTGCAAATGAAAATAAGTGGATGTGACAATATTGCAGGATCTACAGCACAAATTGATGCATGTGGTGTTTGTGAACCAATTTTAGCCAAATTTAACAAGTCATGTTTAGGATGTGACAATATCCCAAATTCTGGTGCCGTAATAGGTAAGGTTCAAGGCTTGATTTCAGTCACATTGAACGAAAACTCTTTTTCAAGATGCATATGGTGTGTTTTGTGCTGATCTTAGTCTAGGTACCTAAGCTTTAGGCCACCTTTTTACATATTTCTGCCAAACATCGAGAGGCAATTTATGGAACTTTGAGAAGCTAAGCTGATCGAGTCGTTGTTGAGGACATACACGGAGCACTTTTTGCTGCACTGCCATTCTTACGATGCATACAGGAGAGATCTTCTCGAGGGTGTGAATTCAACGTTGCAACCGCACAGTTTGCCAAATCTTTCAAATGCTCTATTGCTTAAGATTATGCCGTGTGGTGATGAAAGGTTGTCCATTGATTCTTATGCAAATATCGTTAATTCAACTTTATGATACATTACACAGCACAACGTTTTGAATAGAATGATGCCACTAAAACTTAGCTGCATCAACTTGTTCGGGGACTTGCGTGTATTGTTTGGTTTTCTTTTTTCTTTCCCCTCGTATTTACTTGTAGGTTTTATCTCTATATTGAATGGCCGCAGGGTAACACAGCCTAGTGCCCCTTGCGTTCTCGTTTTGGTCCTATCGTGTAAGTGGTGTAGCTGGTAGAATGATTGTGTAGGTATTGTAACTAAATGATTATTGAATAACATAAAATAGTAGTGCCCAGGTCCTTCTTCTCAATGTGACCAACCCTCGTGTTTTCTTTTGCCTGGAAATACAGCGAGTTGGCTTCTCTCCTCATTGTACATGCCTATCCCTACATAGAACACCCAAACCCCTTCTGTGTGTGTTTGTTTTAGTAGTTCTTTGTTTTGTAATCATGTAATGTCCCAAGGAAGCTTGCAACCAAATAATCGAATTTGCAGATTACCCTGTTTGGTTCTTAACCTATAAATCTACCCATGCAATTACTTTATTTGGTTGCAGACTACCTTTGCTTATCCTTATTTTCAGTTTGTATTTTATGATTCCTGTTTCTGTAATGGTTATATGTAGTTGTATGTATCTTTTAATTACTTTTAGAATGGCCGCAGGGTAGACATAGTATTTCGCTCCCTGTGGCATCGTCTTTGTAGTATTGTAACGTAGTTTGTAGTTATTGTAATTAGTAATATGTTTAAAAAATTTTTAATTGAATATAGAAAAAAAAATAAAATGTACATGCAGGTTCGGCACGGCGGGGATCCGAGTTGGAGATCCAACGTGCTACCACGGAACAATCCTTGTTGTATGATCTAGGTTTTCCAATACTTTTGAATTTCTAGACTGTGAAAGGCTTTCTATCCCCCTTCGATTTGATCAAAAAAGTAACGTTTTCAGGATGAAACAAGTACCGTACCAGATGTGCCAAAATGATGTATCAATCAGTGATCGCCGAATCATTTCAATTTCAATCATTCACCTATCATTTTGGAACAAAAAGGCTAACTTCGATCGAGACATTTATTTCACAAAAATCGATCATATAGTTTTGAATGATTTACCCTAGACCTTTCTTTGAAAAGTCGTAAGAAAATCTATAAAAGTACAATCAAAGTTCATCCCTTTTTTAGCGTTGATAATATGAAAGCTGCACATCAATCTTCCAAGAAACTTAACTAAGCAACCCATTTACATTGAAATGTGAGACGCAAATATTTATCATTAGGCCTTGGAGATAAGCATGCTCGCTTTTATGTTTTGAAGCTGAAACTAACAAACCGGGGGGGGGAGATGGAAGAATCACTCTGGGAAAATATTCAGAGTCAATTTGATAATGATTCAAAAATGAACAGTTGCTTTCACCTTTCGCTTTTCTGTATCAGAATTAACTATACAATCATGATTCCCGATGACGCGAAAACGAGACGTTGATTTCGAGTGTTTTATAATATTTGAGTTTTCAATGATCTACAATGTCTTCGTTAATCTTCAATTTTTCTTTTTTAGATAATTGTCAGATTTGCACAAACGGTACAACTGGCTTGGTGTCAAATTATCTTGTCGATTGCAGCGGGCAGTGTAATACCTCTTTTACTGATACATGCGGAAATTGCCAATCCAAAACGAATTTCGTCAATTTTACCGACTGCGCTGGTGTTTGTAATGGTCTTGCAACAATCAATGATTGTGGTATTTGCGCAGGTGGTTCAACGGGAAGACCCATCACTGCTGGTACGTTGTCCCCTTGTATTCATTTACCTAGACGACGTCACTTCTGTCAACAGAGACTTTTGATTTTAGCCTCAAACATTTGGTTCAATTTAGGCCCGCCCCAGAAGGCCGATCAGTATAGTGTAAAATCGGCGTGGTGAGCAACGAGAGTTTCTTATCTTGCATACAGACTCTTGGACTGGACGGGAACAAGGGAGAAAAGTAGATTTTGCAGAAATGATCCATGTTTCCATATTTCAAAGGAATTATATTTGATTGGATGAACCATGCTTGAGTTATTGGAATGAAGCTAAATTTGTTTCATAGCCGAAAGTTTGAAGCATTATTTTTTATTTTTATTCTATTTTTCGGAGCATTGTGAAATATGGGTAAAATTTTATCTACAAAAGCTCCTGGACCTCGAAATTCATGACAAAGGATCAGTAATCTCCTCCCTTAGAGTAACATGAAAATACATTTCCTTCACTTGAGGCTCAAAACTGATTCTGCAAAAGCATCAGATTGTATGCACTAAATTGTACCTATCTTTCCAATGCTCCGAAATATTTCAGCCTTTGTCCTATCAACTTATGCCCTATTCACTCTGACAAGTTGAACAAGTGAAATTAGGTCATCAAATGTTGCGTTCTAATTGATCAATCCTACTAATCGAGGTCATGCGATTGGCTAAAACGTAACTTAGTTTAGACAAACCCAGTTTCCCTCTTTCAGTGTGAACTACAAAGGGTCGAGGAGGCTCAGTAAAGACCGTAGTTTTGGTTTCTTTGGCTCCCTGTGACTCGGGTTACGAGAAAGAACGACTGTCTAATTCGATACAGATAACATGTTGGTTGCAGTCGGCCTGCTATGAGGTACAGGATTTTAAAAAAACTACGACTTCCAACCGGAACCAAAGAGAGGAGCTCTCACATAGCAAAATACTTTTCTACTGTAAAAATGGCAAGCCGACCCAACCAAGGATGATGTAGCAAGTCTCAAATTACACAGTTGTGTTTTTTACAAAACGAATCACAGAAAACCAAAGAAACCAAAACTACGATCTGTGCTGAGGCTGCTGCATCTCCTGTGTGTGGACGGACCATAAACCTTGACTTTGTCCAATACCACAAGTATTTCCTGCTTAACGAACTTTTAAGTGGTCAAAGTTTTTTTAGTCCAACTTGTAGAAAGGAAATATTTTCCATGCTTGCAGGAAAGGATGCATGCCTGGTATGCGGTGGAAATGGTAGCTCATGTGCTGATTGCAGTGGCACACCAAATGGAGGAAAACTAATTGATGTTTGCGGAAATTGTCTTCTACCAAATGATACCAATTATAATTCACAATGCACGAGAATTGGCCGGCTTACACCAGTTGTTCTACCAAATAATACTCAGCACTTTTTGCAAATCCCAGGTGCTGGACTTAAAAAATACAATGCCGTTACATGTAGTTTTGTCATTGGAGCAACAAAGTAAGTAAACATCAATCTTTGATAGCAGCAGTAAGAACAACAAAACTCTTTTCGAAGCGCCTTGGTTTTTTATTTGTGATAAAATATTAAGCAAGACGCATGCAAGAAGATTCCTTGTGCATTATCAATTTTTTGATATTCATACAGTACATCAAAGAATCAACATGGTTAAAAGCTAGCCTGGGCCAAGTTGAAAGATACCCTATTCTATTGTTAATTTAGGGGATGGGTTGACACTTGACAACATTAAATATCTTAATCCACGTGAAAAGTTCAAAATCTTTACTGCACCAGGTAGGATTCGAATTCGGGTCAACACTATTCTATTGTATTTGATAGCTTTTACAAATGCGGCATTTTATTGTGTAGCTAAAAAACATAGGGTGATTAGGCATTTTCTTTTATCTCGGCCATTCCATGTTGCGATGTCTATTCTCTGTAACATCCAAATGTTTCAGAGAAAAGCTCCACGGAAATACAAATCATCTTTGCACAGTCGGGAGCACTTTAACAGGTTATTTATTAAAGCTTTTGCACGAAATGGGTTATATTTACGTGGAATTATCCAAATTTTCAATCTTAGGTTTGTACTAAATGTGTCTCAAATTAGATTTCACGTGAAAAATGCCCGCGGAAAATACAATTGAAGTGTTTCGCATTCGGAATTTTTGCTTGGAACAACATTTTACATTTGAACAACATTGAATCAGTGAAGGATCCAGTGAAGAGGAGAGTCTCGATAGGTGGTTATCGATCGATCGATCGCAAAACTTCAAAATTCCTGTCGAATGACATTGACAAAAAGTTTATCATCTGACAGGAATATTGACCCCTGTAATCAAGAAACAATTAAATCAAATCAAATCAAATCAAATCATTGATGATTTCATTGTTTCAGGATCGCTGCTTCCTCTTCTGTCTTTTTGACGGGAAATACTGGCGTAAAGGTACAATCACCTGCGGTACTACCCGCGGGACAATATGAAATAGAATGCACGTTTACTTCAACTCAAGTTGGCATTGCAGCATCAACACAAAAGACACCGAACACAGTTAACTTTTATTACAAAGGAAGCATCATACAAACATCAGTAGCACCGACTGAATCAATCATCAATGTTGCATTCGATGCCACTGTTACTGGATCTGGCTTTTTCAGTTCACCTCAGTTGAAATGTGTCACACATAATGGATTGCAGTTAACAGCTACATTTATCAGTTCTACGTCGGTCAAATGCAGTGTCCCTGCTACAAAAATATCAGTCAAACTAGCAATGACAATATCTTTCTCAGCAGCTGACCGAAATTTCGATAAAGCGAAAAATGTCACCGTTGATATATTTGCGTATAATGCCAATGTCACCACGGCTAGATTTCAAAGTAGAAACCTTGGTAACATCATTCTCACTCTTAATAAAGCGTCAAGACATGTACCATCGAAAAGAACGTGCGCAGATTTTTTTACAGATGTTTCAAAGCTTGGAACCAACCCAAATTGTCGATTTAAGAAAACGACGGAATTCGTGATTGGATTAGGAAGGAATCCAACGCTCCTTCCAACTGACACATTAACTTTTAAATCAACAAGCATTCGCAGCTCAAGAGGTGAAGTGACTAAATATACGATCTCAACACAGCAAGTCACTGTACTGGAACCAAGTGACTCTTCATTCAGCTATCCGAAAGCAATTCTTATCACATCACCTGAAGTCGGTAGGAGTTTTATTTGTTTATCTTTTGTGACCGTTGATTTTTAAGGAAAGGACGATTGAAAAGAATTACTGCAGTAACCCTTGAATCAGCTATTAATAACACCATCCCAAAAGATATCCCCAACTTGAGTTGTAAGTATTTTCTACAAATGTGTGAATACCAAAAAATCTCAGTTGTTTTTGCTTCTCAATTGTCTTGCCTTCAAAGGAACTGTAACTTCTTCGCTATCATTTTACTGGTGGATTTTACTGAGATCCTAGTTTTTCCGACTCTTTCTTCTTTCTAAGAATTAAAAACAATTGAAAAAGTTAATTTCTAAACTTTGAGGGAAGATGACATAATTGTCAAGAAACCCATAGTTCATTGATGTCTACAATAGCTTGTTGTCAAACAAGGTCCGTCACTCTTCTGGTTTACGATTTAAAGATTTTATAACCTCACATCCTCAAATGAGCTCAAATACGCTTGAACTAAAAAACTTGTGAAGATTTCTCATCGCATCGATTGATTGATTGTTTTGTCATTGTTTACAGGTAGTTGTGCTGATGTGAAATTGCGTGGAAGGATGTCACGTGGCAATGGACGACCTTTGAAATTCTATTGGAAAGCAGAAGTTGATCCAAGTTACACGACAGCTCTGACTGCTGCTCAAACATCAGCTATATCTAATTACAATGCTACTCTTGCGGCTGTAGGAAACACGACGCATAGCCCAAGTTTACCAGCCAACAGTTCCCTTTTCAATATTGCAGTGAAGTTCACAATGACAGTAGAAAATTTCTTAGGTCTTAGAGACACAATATCAAAGTCGGTGAAACGAGTCAATAAAATTTTACCAACGTTGAGTGCAGGTGCTCCTTCAAGAAATCAGAAAGTATCTCAAAATCTTGTTTTAGAAGGTATGCTCCTTTTCTAATATATTTGCATTTTGTTTTAGAAGCTTCCGTCAATTTGCTAGGTGAGTCTGAAAAGTTTACGCTTTTTGCAGGTTATAAAAAAAATATTTGGTCGATATTCAAAACTAAAATGCTAATGGAATGTGGAATTTTCGTTCCCAAACATCCCAAACACGCCCCTTACCAGTATTTTCATGATTTCTGGGTCAAGATGATGAGTGATTTTACCAAACAAAATTTTCTCATCGAAGTTATCCTTTGACTAATAGATTAAGATTTTCATTTTGAATAACATCCCCATACTTCTTATTCCGTAGCCCGCCAAACGCGTAAACTTTCTTTCTCACCCAGTAGATTTCTTCAACATTATCATATTTGCTTGATCCTGATGAAACTGCATTTGATTGATCGAGTAAAGTTTGTTCCCTCATTCCGTTAATGATTTTAGGTTACACATTTGTTTCTGACATTTATTTATTTTGTTTTTACGTTTAACGCTACTTTGCATCATTATGCCATAATTATAGGGTGTCTCAAAAAATTGTTCAACGTTTGATTAAATACTAGAAAATAACGATACGCTGAATGCATCCTTGGTCAAGTCACCCTTTTCCTGAGATTTCAAGTTAATTTTTGACACAAGAATTTTGCAAATCCGCTAAAAATTCATGGAGTTACAAGCATTTGAAGTTCAAGTTTGTGCGAAAGCTGAAACCAGAGGCCTCGAAATGGCATTTTTGGTAAAAGCCCTGTAGGCCGTCGTTTCTGTTATTTCTCAATTGTTTCAGGGCAAACCAAGTGGGATTCAAACAGGGTTTCGATAACCTAATTGTCAAGCATATGGATGTTTTGAGGAAACAGATTCAGTCTCTCGCCGATTATTTTTTGAACCACTGTTTTTGGACTTACGTAGTGTTAAGGAAATTTAGAGAATGATCGCAAGAAATAATTTACTTTAGAAGTCCTATTTGGTGTGCTCTGATATCAACGAGAGGTATGACATTGGATAAGCTTCTCTTACCGCCGTCTTCGAGCTTTTTGCAATACCAGTGATCTGAGGGGTCTCTGGTTTCAGCTATCGCATATTTTTGATCTTCGAGAGCTTGTAACTCAGTGAATTTTCAACCGATTTGCACGATTTTAGTCTCTAAAATTATTTCATAATCTTAGGAACAGGTTTATCTTTCCATGAGCCTGTTCATGTTGTCCTTATTTTTCAATACTTTATCAAACGTCGAACAATATTTTTGAGACACCCTGTACACTGGCTTAAATTCTCCATAAATGTAGCTGCCTGTAATTTCTTTTGCCCATTGCAAGTAAACAAATTATGTTGATGATGATCATAATGGGTCCAGTTCAATGAAGCTAAAACTTTTAGAATGTGGTACATGTCGTTGCAGTTCTTGGAATTTGTTGAGATAGAAATGAGATTCTCTTCTCTTTCACGTCTCTTTCAAAAAACCAATTAATGAAGCTCGCTTGATATAAGGTCCTTCTACGTGGTAATGACTTTTGGGCAATGTCTCTCCTTTCCTGTTTAAAATAGCATTGTAATGTGTCCTGTCATTTCAACGAATCAAGGCCGTATACCCCACATTGAAAGTTCGGACTGTATGAATATCAAATCTGACCTATCTGGAAACGGTAGATAAACGATGCATAGTTTAATGCGATGCTGTGGTTTGAATTTAAGGAATAATTCAACTAAATTAAAACTTTTTTATCAATTCAATATGGATCCATAATTTCTACTTAGGACAAATTGATTTTCAGACAGTCAGAGATAACATCATTACACCAGTATTAAAAACCTGGGCGACAATGGATCGTTTAAGTTGCCTTCTGCCATTATTGAAATATCATGATACTTCATTCAAAGATATTAGCTCAGTTGAACAATTCCCACCCTGTGTGCAATGTATTCATGACATCTTTTCTTATAATTCATTTCAGTGAATGCATTCTTCCAATCAAAATGTTTATCTGGCGCAAATGCTCCAAGTCTCAAATATGAATGGTCCAATCGAGATGGCGTTACAATTAACATCAAAAATACACGAACTCTTTTTATTCCAAAAGGAACATTGACCGGTGGATCGGTAAGAGCATTCCCTTTATCATTTCGTTGCCTCGTCATCTATGACCATTCTCCTGTGACCTTTGTCCCAAGAGCATTCTCCTGTCGCCTTTCTTCTAAGACCTTTCTCCTTTGACCTCTCTCCTATGACTGGTCTCCCATGACCTTCCTCCCTTGATTTTCTCGTGTTGTATTTGTTTTGTGACTTACGTGCACAACCCTCTAAATTTTACTGTGTTATCTCGATGCAAAAAGTGACATACCCTCACCCACGTACACCGGGATCCCTCGCAGACTGCCTCCTGCTATCACATTTGTTCTTCTGTTTTCTTCCATGACATTTTAATGACCTTTTTACATATTTAGTAACTGATTCTGGAATATTATGTTCAGATTTGCCATGTACTCATTATTATGCATAACGTGGTTCCTGTTAGTAACAAGATGCTCCAAAATGAGAATTTTTTCCAGTTTTTGAATTTGTCTCGTATTCAGAATAGCTTAGATATGAAAAATTGATTATCCTTACTTGTTGTTTGTCTTGTATTACAGACATACACGTTCACGGTGACAGTTACACTGGCCGATGATATTTTCTCTTTTGTTAAAACTTCACTTCGAGTGACAATGATTGCTGCTCCTTTGATTCCAGTTCTAATCGGTAAGTCATCTACTTTCTACAAATTCATTTTTGAAATTGTTTTCCATCCTTTTCCATAATTTTCGATGGAATGATGGTTTTCGCATTGTTGACGAAGGTTATTGGTGATAAACAATAAATATTTGGCTTTTATTCGCGTTTTACAAGTGCAAATTTTGAGATGCTCACATTTTTGACCGTAATTTACCTTGATTTTGTTGTTTTGTTGTCTGTTTTATGTTTGTGAAAATCGGTTTGATTTGTGAGTGTCATCCGTAGTGAGGACCCGATGACACTGTCTTTTTCATCATGGATGCCATAGCAAACGCATTCGTTGTATTTCCTAAGATGATTGAATGAAGTTGAAGCTAATGTGCAATTTTAAATAGGCTCCTCTATGAATAGAGCAATGAAATCATTCCAACACAGCATTGCTTCGTGGCGAGATAAATATGTTATTGTGATACTATCCTTTGTTGACTCTGTGTGCAAGTTCGATTTGAGTGAGATATTCAAACCAACAAACCTTTCAAGTAAAAGTAATCTATTCCTCCAAATATGATTGCAGTCACCCAGTCGCGGCATGAAGGGTGTCATATGGTTTCTGCGTCTGTTGCTCTGCAAACTATTTCTGCAATGTTTCTCCAAGCTGCACGGTCTTAAATGGTCTCGTTCCTCTACCTACACGAATCCAGGCACGTGTTGAAGCCATCAAGGTAGGTAAATTTTAGACTTGCATATGCAGCTCTTGAGATCGCCATTCACCTCCGTCAGCCAATTCCATTCTTTATATAAAAGATGATTCATTTCTGAAATGATCTTTCTCTTTTAGTTCCAACTGAAATTGGGTTTCAAGATTCCCTGATGGTAAATCCAAGTAAATCACGTGATCCAGACAAGACTTCCGAGTCAGAGAAATGTTTCATTCAATTTTTCGACAGTCGTAACAAAGCAGTGGTCTACTTGAATAATGGCAAATGGAAACGTTTGTCATTAAATGGTTGTAGCAGGAGATTCAAGGTTATAACAAAAGATTATTTCAAATCTGGCTCGACGTAAGTTCAATTCATACACTTCCTTTTGTTAGAAGTTTCGGCCCTCGGCATGTTGGCAGCTTCTACAATTTCAAGACTTAATTACTGCCAAAAGTTTCTTACGTGTTTCTTAAATTTTGAATTCTCTTTAGAATCATCTGTTTTTCCTAACAAGGCTTTAAAAAACTGACTACGATGTACGACATTGAAACAAATATCAACAGGATTCAAAATCAAAAAGGCGATCTGAGAATTGAGTTTCTTGTTAGGCGGTTTCTCTCAAGAAAAAACGTTTGTTTCAACATGTTGATTTGCCTTGATCTTCTCCAAGCAACCAGCTAAGTTTTGCTATTTGCGAATGCTCACTTCTGATAATACTTTTTATTTCTCAGGTATACAGTTAAACTGACATACTCTAAGGGAGCTCGAAGAGCAGTGGTGTCAAAAACCTTTACCGTGAAAAGTGTGAGCCCCCCTTTGATAAAGATTTTACCCCCAGATGTGGAGAAGGTAGTCACTACTGATAATTTGATTCTGGAATCAAGTGTCACAGTTAACGGAGGATCTTTTACGTATAAATGGACTTGTTCAGGTATGGGCATCTCCCCATTTTTACCATAGTTTGTTTTTGAAATCATAGAAATTTATGCGGTCTAAATTAAGTGTTTTGTTGTGAAAGAAAATTAGGGTATTATTTGGATTTATCAGGTAACTTATAAGTTCTATAATTTCTTTCTTCTAAAGTCGTTAAAAAGAATTTACTCTTGCGATTTTCATTTTCATTTGAACACCAGAGATGAAATCTAAGATTTGTCATTAATTGGAGCAGTGTTTTGAGAAGATCCTGAAAGGGTTCCCTTATTCTCACTGGTCAAATTCGGTGAAAAATGCAACAAATTTTATTTGATATATACACCATCAGTGATCAAAGTTCTACTGTTTACCCACCCCATTAGACCTGCCCATCCACCATTGATCAATCGATGAGACCAAATTAATCAATCAATTAATTAATCAATTATCTAAACAAATAATTGATTAGTGCTGAGTAATCAATTAATCAACTTCAGATAACGATCTATTCTGCTGACATGATCCATTTTTAGTCACTAATAGATTTTTATTCACGATCGGTTATGAGAAAATAATTCATTAGCACAGACTATCTTGAAATGAAACTGGAATGCCAGTGAAGGTGGTAATTGACTGTTCGACTATAATAATGGACCATTCATCACTAAAATTCTATTTATTGCTACCATTGTTTTTTCCAGCCTATGACGTAATTGTTACATTCAGATCTTCGATTAACTGATTATTCGGCAATTTTGCATACGATTAATCGAATGGTAACATCACAGTTGACGGACAGGCCTACACTCCTATCACCATTGCTCTAAGGTATTTTTAAACCCTTACTGATCACTTCCATACTTCATTTTCTAGAATGCGGAGATTTTGACATCACAGCGTCAGGAGTTGCTTTAACACCGCTCGAGAAGACAGCCTTTATCAAACCGAAACGTGGTTCTGTGAAGACAACCCTTGTTATTAAAGCAAATACCATGCCTCAAGGAGCTACACTAAACTTTGTACTCACTGCCACACAGGGAGATATCTCTGCGAGTGCCACTTCTGAAATTGTTACTAATGCTGCTCCAAAGAATGGTATGTTTCGCATTTCGTTGTAAATTTTATCTTTAACAGGAATCGGCACTTAGCGACTGCTGTAATAGGTTATAGAAAATTACTAAAACTCGATTATGAAACGTGTGATTTGATTTTGTTTTCAAAGGGACTAGGTGACGTAATGTAAACAAACTTCTTTTGAAACGACGATTCTGTAGTATGTTGTTAGGCCATATCACAGAGATTTTCCACTACTTTGCTCAAAATGACAGTGTTATTTTGATGATGTACTTTTGAATTTCGTGGACAAGCAAACGAAACACTAATAGTTGTGCTTTTTTAGAGATATAGATGGATTTGTAGGAGCAACTTTATTTTGGATTCACCTAATGCGCCAAAATCTGAGCAGAAGACAATGGCCACATGTGGGCAACATTAATTATATTATATATAGAGATTGCGGGTTTGTTTACGGCTACATGACCTAGCAAGCAACATCGTAAATCGTGCATGAGAGCGAGATGAAATATCCGTCACACTTTTCACCATTTTCAAGATGTACCGGCATCATGTGAACGCAGTCTTAAACTGCAAGTGTTTCTTCCATGTTGTAATGAATTGAATTAATTCTTCAGTGATACTCGAGGGTTACGATGAAGCTCTATCTTTCCTTGCCTTGGAAATCTCATTCTTTACTTTGATTTTAGGTTTATTCACGGTGTCTCCATTAGTTGGCAATGCAACTCAAGAAATCTTTACATTCAGTGCAGAAGGTTATAATGATGATGCTGAAGACTATCCATTGTTGTATTCTTATGGCTTTGTCGTTAAAGAACAAGATGGAACTCTTACGGATTTCTTTTTTGCAAGGAAAATTTCAGATAGCGAGCTCACACAGCAATCATTTTCAGAAGGTATCTTTGTTTTTTGGTTTTTGTTTAATCCCTTAAAATGAGATAATATGTTCAATGAAGAATCATAGATCTTATTAATTAAGGGCTATCGCCTTTTCTTCTGGTCGATTTCACATCCTTCAATTTTTCATTTCATATAAGGGATCGTCTCCAAATATTCGTATCATATTCGTATAGGGAATTCGTAGTATTATACGATATTGATACGATATTCTATAAGCCGCATACGAATTAATTCGTATCGTCACCTTTTAGAATTCGTATAACTTCGTATGCAATTCGTTTCAAATTCGTATAAGCAGTTCGTAAACACAAGTCGTAACACAATCGTATAAGCAATTCGTATACATAATTCGTATCAAAATCGTATCAAATTCGTATGAAATTCGTATCATAATTCGTATAGAAATCAAACAATTCATATACAATTCTCATCTCTTGTGCGGCTATGCGGATTAAATCGTATAACACCTTTCCACGTATACGATTGAATTCGTATCAATTCGTATAAAAGCTATACGATAATTTGGAGACGATCCCTAATTATGGTTGAAGACACCTGGTGAGACAAAAAATAAATCCCCTTTTCAAGACCACTGCTCCTTGAATATCAAGGCAATAGCACTGAAACTTTCTTGTTTTATTGCCAACATGTTCAGTTAAATTCGATTATTTACCCAGTTTTAATCGGCCATTTCTTCCTGTGGATATGGGAGATTTTTTGCAGAAAGCCCCTTCAAAAATCCTTCAGAAAACGAGTGAAGATGATGAGAAAAATTACCTTGGTTTTCCTTCCTGGAAAGGATAACACGTACATTAACATATCTATTTGTTTTGTTGGGAGCCCCCTGCACAGGTTATTCACACAAAGGGGAAGACTTGTTTATACGCTCAAGAAGATAGCACGTGCTAAAGCCGGTGCATGTCATTGCTGTAAGGCACGTATAAGGCAGAATTACCGGAATTTGTTCGTGATTCTGGGTCCATTTTGAAAGTTTCTTGAAAAATATCCTGAGAATATCCTTAATGATTACGAAACGGGGTGGTCGATTTCAGTCTGGTAAATTCCAAAATAGATTTGTATATATCTACCATTAAGTCATTTGTATATATCTACCATTAAGTCATTTGTATATATCTACCATTAAGTCATTTGTATATATCTACCATCAAGTCATTTGTATATATCTACCATTAAGTCATTTGTATATATCTACCATCAAGTCATTTGTATATATCTACCATTAAGTCATTTGTATATATCTACCATTAAGTCATTTGTATATATCTACCATTAAGTCATTTGTATATATCTACCATTAAGTCATTTGTATATATCTACCATCAAGTCATTTGTATATATCTACCATTAAGTCATTTGTATATATCTACCATCAAGTCATTTGTATATATCTACCATTAAGTCATTTGTATATATCTACCATTAAGTCATTTGTATATATCTACCATCAAGTCATTTGTATATATCTACCATTAAGTCATTTGTATATATCTACCATTAAGTCATTTGTATATATCTACCATTAAGTCATTTGTATATATCTACCATTAAGTCATTTGTATATATCTACCATCAAGTCATTTGTATATATCTACCATTAAGTCATTTGTATATATCTACCATTAAGTCATTTGTATATATCTACCATCAAGTCATTTGTATATATCTACCATTAAGTCATTTGTATATATCTACCATTAAGTCATTTGTATATATCTACCATTAAGTCATTTGTATATATCTACCATTAAGTCATTTGTATATATCTACCATTAAGTCATTTGTATATATCTACCATTAAGTCATTTGTATATATCTACCATTAAGTCATTTGTATATATCTACCATTAAGTCATTTGTATATATCTACCATCAAGTCATTTGTATATATCTACCATTAAGTCATTTGTATATATCTACCATTAAGTCATTTGTATATATCTACCATTAAGTCATTTGTATATATCTACCATTAAGTCATTTGTATATATCTACCATTAAGTCATTTGTATATATCTACCATTAAGTCATTTGTATATATCTACCATTAAGTCATTTGTATATATCTACCATCAAGTCATTTGTATATATCTACCATTAAGTCATTTGTATATATCTACCATTAAGTCATTTGTATATATCTACCATTATGCCATTAAGTCATGTATTTGCCGATACCATTGTCTTAATATCCAGGGACCCCGTAACCTTTCAAATGGGGATTCTTTTTATTGACTCGCCCTGTATATTTTAATATTTTCACGTTGGCCCTGGTATATAGCTGCTGTCTATTTGTCAATAACCCGTTATGATTCATCTTTACCAATTATTTAATGATCTTATTGAGTATCTCTTACCTTATTACGCTTCATTTCAATAGCAATAATAATAACAATAGTGATATGATAATAATGATGCTACAGAGTTATACAGAATAAGCCTTGAAGTACAAATCGAATACTGCCATCAGTAAGGGTTCTTTAGCTAGATCAGTTATGGCATCATCGTAAATTCTTTTTGAAATTATTCATTTTTATTTAGTCCTTTTTAACCACATGTTTAAATCTTAATATTTCAGGCGACAGTGCAAATGGCTACAGGCTGACAGCTTTCATGATAGTTGAAGATGCTTATGGAGCACAGACACGTGAAGAAAAAACAATCACCGTGAACCGAGTTGTAATATCAGATGCTGATTTAGCTAATTCTGCTGCTTCTGCAACTGCTGATTTGGCAGGAGACCCCCTTGGAGCAAGCAGTAAGTATACTTAAACTCTGAAATATTTCACAGTGTTCAGGGGGTAAAATTGAGCTGTAATGTCAGATGTCAATAGGCCGTTTTGATGACTAAAAAGGAGACTAGGGAGACTGGTTTGTTCTGGTAAATGGCAGGTAAAAATCTGGTAATGAAGCAATGTTAGTCCCACAGTGAGTGGTTGCTCTGACTCTACTCTGTGGTATAAGAAACAATTCTCCCATTTAATCGCTTATTCGAAAACAATACCAACATAATTTTTTCTGGAAGACTTTCTGATTATGGACTTAATAATAATGTACTTTAGTCACCAAGCAACAAGCCTTCTAGCGTTACTGTATTGTTTAGAATCGACGTCGGATAATTACTTGACTTCGTGATCCGTGATCAGCATATGACGTACGGAAAGCCTGGGAAGGAGGTTGGTAATTCCTGCAACCATTGAGGTAGCCAAATGCCCTAGAAAATTGAGATATGGCTACAATAAGGAGAAGTTTATTGGTATCTCATCAGGAGGGAATTAGTTACTACCCTCTCTATGCAGATTGATACCAAGATCTTTAGGGAGGACATGACATTCTGATGGCGAACAAAGGGAAATCATTTAGGTGAGAAAGTTTGGGATTTGCTACTTTCTTTCTTAGCAGGAAAAGAAGTTATAAATTCATACTTTGTTAATTTCAGCAAAAGTTGGAGTATTATTTAAATCAAAAGAAGGAGGCTCAAGTGGGAGTGGACCTTCTGATGCTGAGATTGAGACAAGAAAGAATTTTGTTAACCAGGTCAGTTGTGATGTTATCCGTTTTATTCCAATTCTCGATATCACGAATAGAAATGAAGAAAGTAATGTTAAAGTGAAACCCGCTCGTACTCCTTTTCCTGGCAGATCATTTCTTCCATGAAATACTTCAACCTTTAAGCTCAGTTAAAAGATGGTTGGTTTTCTTTATCTATACATGTAACCAGCTATCTCAAATAGATCATCATTACTTCTGAACTTTCTCAATATTTTTTCAATTTAATTTGTTCTGATTCTAAGAAAGAACTATCATTTCCTGGTTGAAAGGAGTATTCTCATTTTGTTATAGATTGGTTCAGTGACAGGTTCACTACAAACAGATGAAGGCAAATTGAAAGTGGCTGGCGTTGTTGTGATTTCATTATCAACAATGGATAGCTCTAATACAGATTCAGGGACAGTCGCTTCTATGGCAACTTCCATGTTAGCATTAAGTGGAGTTACATCACAAAGTAGTAGAAGGAGAAGAAGGTCACTTTCTACTACCCCTGTCACGCCAATTACCCCTGCACAGGTGAAATGTTAACATTCATTTTCAGACAACAAGCTAGCAATTTTCACTTGACTGCTATTATTGTAAACGCTTTCTTCGTGTGCATCAATAAATGTAAGAAGCGATTCTAGAATTTCCAAATACAAGATGATGTAAAGGAAATATCTCCGCAGACTTCATTCAATGTAAGGACGTAATAGGAAACAGCCCTCAATTTGGGGTGGGGGGGCATTCCTCAGGAACCATTGTTTCACTATACATTTGCATAGACCTTTCAGCTGTTTTAGAAAAGAATCTGAATCAAACAATATTATTACATCTTGAAGCGTCTTCGATTGTGCACAAAAGTGATACAAGGCTTTAACGCCATTCAATTGAACTTCTCGTGTGAAAATATATGAAATTAAATATTATATACTTGGTCTAGGCTCTTGTAAAACAGCGAAAATGTTTTACGGTAAAAACCAGCAAGAAGAACAGTAAAAACCTGCAAGAAGAGCAATAAAAACCTGCACAATAGAAACCACCTTTTAAGAAATGTCAGGCTGATTTTGTTGAAAATGGTACCCTCATAAGAAACTTCTATCATATTTATTGGGAGATTAAACAGTCTGTTTCGCAACCAAAGTCGGTTTGTATATTTACGGGTTGTTGTTGCAGCTCATCAGCCGCGTACCGGGTTTATCATTTAGATTTTCTGGAATTGGACTTTCTCAAAATCATAGTTCATTATTTTACTTTTTAGGCAGAGACATTCCTTGCACCATTCCACACTTTGGATGCGAAACTGAATGACACGAATACACAATCAGCAAAATCAAGTGTTTTATCACTCTCAACAGACTTCTTAAAGAGAATGTGTCGTAACACCGCTTTCAATCTGGCTCCTTCCATCGCTAAGGCAAAAGTAGTCGTTCTTCAAAGTTATAAAGTTGATTTCAGTACAAATAATAACACAGAAGTGAAATTAGGCTGTTCTGATTGCCAACAATACATCAAAGATGCTTCCTATTTACAACTTGGACAATCTTTGATTGACTTGTACTCCAATTATATCTGTAACCCAAATGATGATAATTGTACTGGGGCATGCATTGGAACGGCACAGGTTTGTTTTTCTTTGTCACTTTCCTTTGTAGCTAAATCTATTACTGTCATTATTTTAATAAACTCAAACCATCACCAAAATAAAACAGAGAAGATTAATAAAAACACAACTGTTCTATGTCAGACGTTTCGATGTAAAATCTTCTTCAGTGTATTTACAAATCCAAACAGCCAAGTATTTATACTCTAAACTTAAAATTTGCATAAAAACGTACTTCATAGACCCAGACAAATAAAAGAAAAATCATCATTTTAAAATTGTATTGGAATAAAAGAAGTGTTACATAAGAACAAAGCAGTTTTAACTAGCATTATTTTAACTAGCATTTCGTGGATGTAATTGCGTAGATTTTGCATAAGTCAATAACAAAAGATTTTGTAATTGAATTTTCACCAAGCCTTTATGCTTTTGGGTCTTGCTGTCTCTCGTCATTTTCTTTGATGATATACGTTGAAATTGCTGAGGCTTGCTTTACTCTGTTCCTTTGCATTTTCTTATTCAACCAACCAGCGTCATAAGAGTGTGCCTTTAAAATCTTGAAGGAAAAGACTATCCAGAGTGGCCAAATTGTTGCTCTTTTTTACTTTTCCATCTAAATTTTCCTTGAATTATGGTGAAAGATTTCATAGCTTTTTGTGGCTAAGGAGCCGTAATTCTGCCATTTCCTTTTTGATTTCTTTTTACTGAGCAATGAGTTCGAGCATGAAATATTGCACAAGTTATTATAGTGAATTGTTTACTTTTTAGTTAAAAGTCAATTATTTTCGTTGACAGTTATATTTTTCTTGTTTCAGTTACCAAATGACATTTTATCACCTACTTACATAACTAATCGATTGAGCCCCGTTCTCCTCGTCAAATTCTGGAATCCAGATAACACATATGCTGTGAATGAATTATCTGCAACCGGATTGGCCAGTCCAATGCTTGTGAGGCTTCCCCTTCAGAAGACTACCAATGACACTTACGAGGTGAGAATAAGGAAATCTCCTGAAAAACATCTACCATGAATCAATCCTTTAGCTATTCTTCAAAAGAGTCTGGATCGAGCGATGTTTCTTTACATATTTATACGGAGGATTGGATTGATTGGCGTTTTGTGTACATTCGAAAATCTTACAAAATTCATGAAAAAATCATTCGATTCTATCCAGATTCACTTTAGAGTAGCTAAAAGGTGTATTCAGTAATTTTATTCCAGTCAGTGATTAAGTCTCATATCAGCCTTGAAATTCTTTTCTCTAACCATGGTTTATTATTGTTGAGAAAACTTCAAGTTATAAGTAACCAGTTTGTTGCAACAGTTTCATGTGAACGGACATGAAGCTCTTGTCCTTGATTCATGCGTTTGCTGCTGTTTGGTAGTCCCGTAAATGTGGAAATATGTTGACAATTTTGCTGGCATCGTTGACGATGGCCAATAATGACCGAAGCAATTTTTGTAATATCTCGCTTACTAGAAACTGACAAGTATTGAAAGCAAAATGAATTTTTCTTTCATTTCACGCCGATTCATAAGATGTAACTCTATGTTAGATGTTGTTATGTAGTTGTTGTCATAGTTGTTGTTCTTTGGTGTTAAAAGTTGGCCATAGGCCCTTATCGTGTGTTGGTTGAATTTATCATGGTGAAATGGTTTCGACTATTGTTTTGTCTGTTTTATTTTTTCTACGAAGTTAAGCAGATATACGCTCATGGAAACTTATGAACATTTACCGTGGGAATGTTGCAAAATTGAGCACGTTTTTCATAATAGATTTTTTTTTAGTGCCGCTTATGGAACGCAGGATCATCAAGTTACGTCACAACAGGCGCCTCCACAGTATCACAAACACCAACGACTGTGGGAAATACGTCATTCATCACATGTGCCATTAATCAAACTGGCTACATTACCATATTAGAAGGACCTCCAATCCCAACCAGTAAGTCCTTTAACATTCTTCTATTTCTATTTTTAAGACAGGAAAAGGTATTTCGTATTTCTGTTGTTCTTATTACGAATCGAGTTCAAACCAGCTGTATTCGTGTAATATATTCGTTTATCAAGCCCTTTTTTGCATGACTCAAAGGTCCACTTTGATTACACCCTGTGTAAATCATTTCTTAAGTGATTTTAGAACTTAAAAAGTCATGTGAATCTATCGTTTCTTTCAGGCTAGTGCCGTAAATGAAGAAGATATCCTTGCTTTGTCTCGCCTATTGTAAAGTGCTCTGGAAGACTTAGTTTGTTTACAGCAAAATTTAGCTTGATATTTTTTGCAGTAGAAATTTTTTATTTGGCAAAAGACATCGCGAGGAACTCAGATCACTGATGGTTTCAGTTATATCTGCCTTAGTTTCTTCCATCAAGCGATCTTTACCGCCAGTCTACTGCAATATATATTGATCAGAGTTATGTACCCCAAGAACCTGATTAAACTTTGATCAAACATTTTCTGCTTGAAAAAAGCACGTTATCAATTCAATTTACTCGCCATTTTGAAACAGGCTCTCTTTTATCTTAGCGACGGCAGCCCCAACAACAACGGCAGCCCCAACAACAGTTGCAAATACAACAATAGCTTCTAATCTTTCAACTATCGTTGCATCAAACGTGTCTTCGAACGCAACAACGATTGTAACGACGCAAGCATCCAATGTATCCACTAATGCAACAGCAGCAACAACGCAAACAGTGGACAATAGACCGAAAATCCAAGTACAGTTCTCATTCCCAGTAAACTGCTCAACTGCTTACAACGCTTCAACGAAAAGCCTATTCGAAGCCTCTGTCAAAACATCAATCGCAAATCGATTGAATATATCAGAATCGTTGATTGAAGGATTGCAAGCTAGCTGTGGAAGTGTTGTTATTAAATTCACAATTGTTGGGCAATCATCAAATACTTCTCTTGCATCAGTAAATTCTACTGTACAGGCTCTCAAGGTAAATAGTACCATTCATCTTTTTAGCCATGTAATGGTAGTCCTCTGAAATAGTCTTGTTTGGCAATTCTTTACAGTGTAACATTTCTTATCAGCATTTGTTGATAATCCATTTTGCTGTCTGTTCAACGTGATAACAATTTTTAGAAATATTTTCCAAGTTTTGGTTATTCTAATCCAAAGTATTAATAAAATGTAGGAAGAATTAGATACATTTAAGAATTTGTTATGTTTACAATAATCAAGAGAATCAGATTTGCAATAAACCTTTTGCCATTTTGGAGCAAGAATTCAATTTTAACAGCTAGTTAAAATGCGGTCGTCTCCTCAAGGGAAGGTCAATTTCTGCTAGACCCCTTCGAGTAAGAATTTTTGCGCCAGCGTAATGGGAATGACGGCGCTAAAAGCCAGCCAAGAGCAAGTTAAAACGTACAGTATTAGACTCACGACATAGTTGCAAGTCATCACAGCAACAGCAGTAACAACAACAATGTACTTTATTGGATTCAAGGACCGATATACAATTTTTTGCTTGAGGGGGCCGTAGGCAAACCTGGCTAGCGTAGGGGCTAAAGTCTTTTTGTGGGTTTGGAGGTACTGCTCTAGAAAAATTTGAGACCCAACCGTTGAGACTGGGTTAAACGATGCTAATTTTTGTTTCGCGATACATGTGAATCAATGTTGGGATGGAAATTGTCAGTATTCCCCAAAAAAGCCTAATGTGCCTGAAAGATTCTGTAGAGTTATAGCATCGTGTTTCTGTTGTGAGACAAGTTGTTCTTGCACATATAGCCTCAAGGACGAAAGAAGAAAGATATTGAATGCCATATATATATAAGCACATATGGAGTGTAACCATCGTATATGCTGACAAACTAAAATAATAAAGGAATTAAAGATATACGACAGAAATTACTGAAAATTTTTTGAGGGGGCCATGGCCCCCCTGGAGCCCTCTGTATCTCGGTACTTGATTGGATTGATAACTTTGCCAAAAGTCATTCCATTGTGAAGCTAAAGAAACACTAGGTGCGTAGATGTTTTTTCCATAGCTTATTTATTGTGGCCAAATAATGGCTCCTTGCTGTCATCTTTTTAACAGGTATTAGTTGAAAGTGGAACATTGGTCATTACAACTCATGATGGAAAGAATTTAACAGCAGATGCGTCAAGTTTCACTTTCGTAGTCGTTGTCATAACAACAGCAGCACCTGTTACTACACAACAACCGACGACAACTGGAGCGACTACGCAGGGGCCAGTTGTAGTGCCCCCTAAAAAGAAAGGCTTGTCTGGAGGAGCAATTGCAGGAATAGTCATCGGAGTTATATTGGGAGTAATATTAATCGCTGTTCTTGCTTATGCTCTTATATTCAGAAAGAAAACAAAACAAGATCCTAAAGTTGATCCAAATTCAAATGCCGTTGAACTGCAAAATCAAGGTAGGCATAAATTAATTTTGTCTCTTATCTTTATATTTCATTATTTTGCTGACTAAGTTGTTCAGTGATCTTCACTGCATGATTAAATTGAGATCTGACCATTTCATGTATGAGCAGCAAGCTAAAAGAATAAAATTTATGCGTTTTTTTCTATCACTGATGATGATTGGTTTCAACCGAATTATTGCTGCTTTTTTTTGTATCTTAGATGTCTCTCTTTCTCTACAACCACTTATTTATTAGAGATTGATCTTACCTTTTTGAAAAGAGAGACAAAGCAAGTATGGTAAATACCATGATGGTGATTACATGATCACGATTATTACATACCGATTATTTTTTCTTTGCTACAGGCTCAGCAAACCTAGGATACAACGAATCACTGTAAAAGCAACGCCCTTCTATAACAGCGATCAAGCAATCACAGCGATGGCTATCAAGCGATGCATCATAGATAAACAAAGAGCCTAAAAATATATACACGGACTTGCATTTTTATAAACTGTAGATCACTCTCAACTAGGTGGGCTTTTATACACCATAAAACTGATATTCACTTTATGGGAAGGTATTCCATGTGGAATCAGTTTTGATACTAATTAATAATTCATTTTTATTTGTTATTTATTGGATAAATCTTTCTTGATCTTGATACTTTGCTAGAAAGACGCAGAAACTCTTTCTGTTTCTAAGATTTGTAGATCTTTCAGAACGATTTGTAGATCTTCTCGTGAATCCTTCCCCTTCCCCTGCTCTTCCTCCTCCTCCCCCCCCCGCGAAGATTGTGGTCTAAGGAAGACGTTCATTCCCAGGTCTTGGTGCTCAGTTGCTGCGTGTTTGATAGCTTAATGATTAGCTGATCGTGATCAGTGATCATCAAATTTGATCGACGATGCCATTGATTTGGAGGTCTGTTTCACTAGCAGCGAAAAAATATTTCTCAGATACAAAGTGTCGTAGGTGTGAGATCGTTTGTTTCAAGCGCTGTAGGTTTCTCAGACAAGCAAGTGTAGCTCGCAACATAAAGAAGAAATCGTAAAATACTCTAAATGATAGTTCATGTGCGAATTTGTTTTTGTCAACAAATGAGACTAATGGAGGTTAAGAAGATGCTTGCAATCAGAACTGCAATTTTGTGGGCTCTGCAGACTTTCTTTTAGTCTTTCTCACGTTGCCCTGAAACGAATTTTTTTGACATCAGGATCAGTTTCCATGTCTATTTTTAACTGGTGATATTGCACAGAATAAGCAAATTTCATATCGTAACAGCCGAAAATCAAGAAAAGTTAGAAGGTACAAAACGAGCATCGATGTACCATGTGGAGTCCACAGAACTTGCGTTCCAAGCTGAGTTCCGTTTGAAACTAATGGGTTCTATTTATTCAGTCTAGCATTTCATTATTTAATGAAAGTGAAAAGGGTATTTTTAAGTCTTTTTAGTCGATTTAGAATTGTGAAAATGATATTGCGGTCACATGGAATGAGACGTATTCTGCTCATACTTATTGAAGTAAAGTCGATGATCTTTGGAGCTGTGCATTCGGTTGAAATGACGAGTTTATTGTGATGGGTACTGCTCGAAAATTGTTCAGCTTTGGAAGAGAATATCTCTCATTTTGTGTGGCTGGTTTATGTGCTGATTTCTTCAAAGTATTGTTTTTTGTTGCACTAACGTGTATGGTAGAGATGATGTAAATAGAAAAGGGATTACATCTTTTGCACTTGCGTTCCTTCGTGAGGCGAAAAGAAAAGATGTAAAAATCATGTGATTGAAGAAGTTCCGGAACGATTTTTTGATCGATGATATTCACTTTCGGGTTTTATCAACACTGTTTTTAGCAATTAGAGAGTTGATTTGAAACAATGGTTTCTGAACTACTGCCATTTTAGTTAATTATAACAATATTAAGATTGTATCTCGCACCAACGGTTTCAAACTAGTTAAAGGCAATCCTACGGGCAAGAGGGTTCTTTTTATGGAATGGTCGGGACGATGAACACAAGTCGAGAATCCAAATGTGCATCTGAGTTTTATAAAACTTTAAGAAAACCATGCCGAAAGGTGCCATCGTCGTTTTTTTAAAGTTGATTTTTCTTGCCTACCCTTAGCCTTTAGCTACATTGTGTATCAGAAAGCAGCGGTCGGTAAAACCGGATGACTGCATCGAGAGGCCGAGAGTTGTAATTTTAACTTTCTGAAAATTAATGTGTGTGATTAGATTTTATCTCTTAAATTTTGAATTTCTTTCGTTATCCTGCAGAAAGAACAAGTTTAAATATAAGCCATGGTTAGTTTTTGGCTATTTGTACTTTTTTTCGTGGTAAGTTGTCCAGAGAAAAGGCATCCAGTGTTTGAGGATGAAGTTTTGAAATACTGGTGTCCAGAGTGTAATTTACAAAGTACCAGTCTTCCAGATGGTGCAAAAACTAACCTGAAAACGTGCAGGAGTCGGAAATACTGCAAGCGCCGGTCGCAGGCACAAATTTTGCACAAAAACTAATTATCTTTTCAGAGGAGACACATTTTATGAAAAATTTAGTCGCAGGCAAAAGACTGTCTCCAGCTGCGATAAGGATAGCAATGATATTGTGTGTTCTTTGAGAGGAAGGTTGACTGACGAGAGAAGACTGGTTCATTTCACCATGACCATGATTTCACATGTAGTTTTGTTTCCATTTCATCTGTTTTCAATAATTACGTAGTTTTAAAGGGTGTAAAATACAAGTTGGATCATTTTCAACTTTAAAAGTTTATTTCTTTTACTTGGATTTGTCATGCTGGTTACTTAACATGAACTTTAACATCAGGATTTGTTATATTATCAATTATATTAAAATGATTATCGTCGCTCTACTCATGTCATTTCATTTGATCAAAATCTGAGTTCGTCTGTCAGTTTTCGTTCAGGTCTTGATGACTGTGATTGCTTTATTAATGAGGTGCTCCATTCACTGTCTCAGCTCTATCATTTAAAATGAATTCAAACGCAACGCTGACACGTTTGCCTGACACAAAGCCAAAGGGAAGCCAGATTAAACATTAGTTTTTTAACATTTTTTATCAGTAATCTTTTCTATCTTTTATCGCTTTTGTAATTCTTTCTATTTTTATTTTGTTATTTGGTCATTTATTCCTTTCCTTATTCTGCCTGACCTCTTCTGTGCTGCGCAGCAAACTTCCACTGGGAAAGCGCAGTAGAAGTCACGGGAATTCATTTAACCTGTTTTCCTTGTTTGATTGAGGAATTTTTTTGATTAACGAAATAGACTTGGGGCAAGGCTAGTTTCTCTGTGACGAAATAGCGAAAGCCGTACGTTCAATGTCGGAACCGAAAGTGCTGTGCAGTTTCAAATTACTGGAACATTCTGGAACATGCGAAGGCGCCTGTGATATTGAGGTTGACTGTATGATAAAGAGGCTGTTGCTTCCCCTGCAGTTCTTTCCAGAAATCATTTGCTGCCAACGCAGGCGAAAAGAAACAGACGGTCAGGATACGCCAATGAAAATAAAGCGAAACACACAATAAACAGTTGGTAAAAATGTCAAGAGTTGCTGATACCAAGTTATATGACCTACTTGGGGTCAAGCCAAATGCGCAAGAAAATGAAATTAGAAAGGTATGCCATGCTTTTTGTGATCTCAAATTCAACGGCAAAAAGATATGTTTAGGCCATTTTGTCATGTCCCTTCTGCTTGCAGCATCTGTCTGACAAATCAGTTTCTGGGGACAATCGATCATGACAAGATAGATTTTTAAACCCAAATACTGGTTGGGGGGCACAGCCATCATTGTTTTATTTCATATAAATATTTCATATGATATAAATTTTTTTAGATATACAGTACAACATGGTTACATTGCAGCCTAACTGTCATATTTCATTGAAATTGAGAACTTTATCAAAATTATGTCTGAAAAATTTTACTTTCACATGACAGTTTGAATCCATGCACATGATCAACATTAATTTCTGCTCAAGTCATGAAAGATGAAATCTGATTTATATTTACCAACTTAGGCGTATCGTAAACTTGCCAAGCAGTACCATCCAGACAGAAATCCTGATCCAGAAATGGCTGAAAAGGTAAAATATGTATACATCATTTAAGGTTACCGTCTACCCTCTCAGCAACCAGTTTGATTCTCTCTGTCGTATAATCATACAGTGAGAGAATATCAGTAGCTCCCATCATACCACAAAACAAGCAGGCATCAAACCATTATAAAAACATGCAGCACCCATCTGTGCACAATCCATACATATCTCTTGCAAATACCAAAAGAGATCACATATCAAGAAACGTGAAGAGACCCTCATTTCACTTTGGAGGCTAGTAAGTGCAGTGAACTCTCATAAGAAATCCTCTTGCAAAATTTTCCGCTTCCCTTTTGGATCCAAATGGCCCCAAATTACTATTACTTGCAGTCTTCAGATAACAATGGAGTTTGCTTACACTGCAGCCTGTACAATAGGCTGTCAACAAAGGTAAAAACTGAGAATCAAGTTTTCAATCAAATTAAAGGCTCCTATTCAACTATCATGCCTATCCACATGTCATCTTTTGATTGACCTTTACCATCACCATATTCATGGGCCATGAAAATGGCGACAACAAAGGCCAACCAAGTGACAGCATGTGCAGGGCATGGGGCATTATGGATGAAGAGGAGCCTTTAAGCATGGTAGTAATCTTGTTTCAAATTTAAGTAGCAATTGTACAAACTTAAGAAATCATGTTTTCTATCTATGCTTTGAAGAAAAGTGATAAAGTCAGGGGAAATTAAAAAACAGCTTAAAGTAAATCATGTTAAAAATTGCTGATATATATAGTCATGTCTTTTCCTCGTATCAATGTTTGATTTTAACTTCACATGGATTGTTGTTTTATAGTCACAATGTCTGTTCTGAAAATTGTGTTAGCTAAGATCATATGGCATTTGTCTCTTTATGCCAAATGCTATGTTCCTTTTCATGACATTCTTTCTCTTTTCATTTGTAGTTTAAAGAAATCTCATTTGCTCATGAAGTTTTGACCAATTCAGAGAAACGAGAAATTTATGACAGATTTGGAGAGCAGGGGCTAAGAGAAGGAATGGGAGGGATGGGAGGTAACATTCAATTTAGAATATTCCTCATTTGTATATGTATGAATCATAAACTTGTTGGTATAAACATTATGTTTTGCAACATTGAATTTAAGTTTTTGCTGGCTCAAAAACTTGAGGTAGCCATAAATGTGTAGCAGTGTGGGTCTAACAAACAGCTTTCAGCATGCTTGGTTTTTGTTTAGCTTAACACAGAATTGTCTTGATTTCATTCATGTAGAATTATCTGATTCTTTCCAATAGGAATGGATGATATATTCAGTCATATTTTTGGAGGTGGTGGTGGTGGTGGTGGCGGTCTTTTTGGTAAGTTGTTTAAAACAGTTGTGTTAATTCAAATGTATGATATTGAGCAACTGAAAATGAAATAGAATTGTATCACATTCAGTCTCTCTGGTTCTTCATTTTATGAATATCTTAAGTAATAGTTAGAAATGGACACATCCCCTATCTTAATCAAAATGGAATCTCAAATTGTCTATTTTGCGAATGAGAGCCTTGCTTTTGCTGTTCAGTATATATGTAATCTTGATACCCGTATTGCAGATTTCAGCAATCTGTGAGTTATAACAGGTGACCGTGGCTGAGGAGCACTGCAATGTGGATTTGCACATTAGATTGGCATCAACATTATTCAAATTGTGGTCAATAGGAATATGTACAGACAATGTCTTCATTTAAGAATCCTCTAAAGTCATGAAATTGTGAAGCTCCAAAAATTATTACAGAGACATTGGTGAACTGACCAATGGAAATCATAATGTTACTGTTATGCAGCAATAAGACATTATCACAATTTCCACACTGCATGTGTGCTAATTTCTGGGGTAACTGTAGTGGTGTCGTTTACAGCCAAAATTACAGTTAAAGTGCTAAAATTGTTGAAAACAGGCAGACTGACAAACAGCATCCATGGCAAAAGCTACAGGACAAGAATATTGGGCTGCTTTGCAGCAATTAGTTAGATAAATTTTTCGAAATTTAGAGAGTAGGTAATCATTCTTTCTGATGTTTTGTTATTTCTCCACTTCTCATTTATTCTAGGTGGTGGTGGTGGTGGTGGCCTTTTTAGTGAGCTGTTTTGAGATATTCAAATATTACAGTATATATGCAGTGAAGTGGAATAGCTGAAAATCTGAATCAATATTGTCATCCTTCTCCTTCTTTATTTTGCAAATTTGTATTTTGTCTTTAACGGGATTAAGAATGGATGCAACCCATGCTTTGATTGAAAATGCAATCTCAAATAAGCAGATTTTGCGGATGAAAACATAATCTACAGTAAAAGCACAGTGGTGGCACAAGCTCTAAAAAGTCCAAAAGAGATTGGAGGATTTTGACCTAATTCTTCTAGCTTACGTAAATATATAGAATAATACAAAATAATAAATAATTTGACCAAAGGTTGTATACATCCAACAAATTTTATGTCATTTTTCTTTGACAATTTTAGCCAACTGTTTGGATTTTGGGGGACAAGTCCCCCCATTCCCCCTTGTGGCTTCACCACTGATAGATTTTTTAACATTTTGAAAGTATAGATGATGACCATTCCTGTCTGTTTTTTTTTCAGTTCCAGTTTTCTTTCATTTACAAATAAATTATTGATTTGCAGGTCATTTTGGATTTCCTGGATTTGATGGAGGACATAGAAGACAACAAAGGAGAAGGGGAGAAAATGTTGTTCATGCATTAAAGTGAGTTGAATAATTCTAGTTTTTAACTTGTTTATTCTTTATGTAGGAATATGGTCTTAATGTACTACTGGGTGAGTCAAAAAAAGTTTATGCATGTGGCAGGCTGTGAAATAAAAAGTATGGGGCCAATATTTAAAACTGAAATGTTAATCTGTCAATCAAAGGTTACCTTAAATGAGAAATTTTGTTTAAAGGAATTGAGTCGTTATAAATAGTTGAACGTTAACGCTGTGCTGAATTTTCACTGACAAACCGCTGATGGTCCTTTGTTATCGCACAATAATGCTAAAGTCATTAGGAGTCGAGACAAAAGACTTCTTAATCCTTGCATTATCCTGAGGAATTTCTTTGGTTTGATTTCAATAGGGATTAAGTGATGACTTTTGTTTCATGATTGAAAAGAAGTTGATATTGGTCATGAGAGCGCTATTTATACGTACTCAATGCCTTTAATGAAATCACTCATCATTTAGACCTAGAAAACAGAAAATGCTGGTAAGAGGCATCTTTAGGAACAACACATTCAGTTCTGGTCCATCATTTACAGTACTTGCAATTGAAATCAAAATTCAGTCATGAAACTGACAATGTAAAACACAACAATGCCACAGAAATCATGGATGAGAATGGAACATGGAATTTTTTTATTCCCATACAAACCCCATGCAGGCATCTTTCTAATTGTTAGGTCTTAAACATGTGTAATGTAGCCTAACAAAAAAGTTCTCATCTAACTTCACCATTGATTGATAGATTAACAGTTTAGCTTTGAATATTGGTCACATAGTTTTGATTTCATACCCCACTAAAGTTGTAAACTTTTTTTTGACTCATCTGGTAGATGGAAATTTGACAGGGAGAAAAACATTATTTGTTTTAAAAGAAATGATTGATCTTAAACCTGTTTTGAGATTGCCAGCAAATTTAACATGACAAACACAAATTGGCAAAAGCAAAACAAATTGCAAAGTGTAATGAAAAAATCAAAGAAAAAAGTGCAAAACAATGTTAAACATGCATGAACATTAAAATGATTTATACTTATTTGCTATTGTTGAGGTTAAAGCAAGGAAGACAACAAAAACTTTATGCTGGCTCACTTATAATGTCTTTCAATTTATCAATTATACAAGTGCATGGACATTAACAAGTGGCTAAGCCATGATCAATTAGGATGTTTCAAACCTTCCGAGGTCCATCATCAGCGCCTACTGGGTGGAATTACAGTTGAGCTCTGGATGTAGATACATGCTAGTGTGAAATGGGGATAGTCCCAAAAAGAGCTGTTCATGAGTGCTTTTAAGATGCATATACAGATAGAGGTACCATGTAAATGACTTGACCTAAATGTAATTTAGTTGGACTGTAGCAGCTGTAGGAAATTAGTAGAATATTCTGTAATTTTTCATTGCAGGGTGACGCTAGAAGATTTGTACAATGGAAAAACATCAAAACTTAAACTTAACAAGAATGTTATTTGCTCTGCTTGCAAAGGGTGAGTTTACATATCTTGGACATGATCTTTAAACAATGTACCACATACCGGCTGGAATAAAAACAACTTCAAAAGTTTGAAAATTTGTTATATGCAGAATATTTGATGTATTGAGGCCAGTCAAAATTTAGTTTTGTTGCAAAAGGCTTTGGTTGATTTTTGCATTATTTTTCTATTTTATCATTAATATTGTTATATTTTATTGTGATATTTATCACATTATATAATGGTATATATTGATATTTTTCTGGGTATTAAAAAAAGTACAAGTAAAATTTAATTAATCACAAATAGCCTGTAAGTAATTCCTTCAAGCAAACTTAGAAACAATTTCTCCACTCGAATATTTCTTTTGACTATGTTGTGTGCTCGTGATATTTTTGTTTGAAGCATTCATTGCCAATCTTCTGTTAAAGCTATGTTAATTTTTTTTTTGAAAAGCTTGCAAAACTTCTTCTCCAAAGTTTTTGTCCAAAAGTTTTCAGTGACCTGAAAGATGTGAATATATCAACAGACCTTGTGTTGTAGCTTTTCTATGGTAGAATTTGTATTGAAAGACATTTTTGGTCACGGAGTGTACCATTGTTATGGGTATGGGGGAAAAGAGTGTTTCCGGTGAGCCCCCGTCTTGCTTTTATATCTCCTCCCATCCTGCTTTGCGAGACGAGCAAAGGAAGTGAATGTGATTGGATTAAAACGACAAAAAGAAAGGACATCGTGATTTATGATTGGACAAGCGGGGATAGACGGGGGCACCTCACAAACAGGAAGCGAAAGTTTAATAACTTCTTTGTGATGCAAAGTTCGGGCATTGCAGCCATTATTGCAGAACAAAGTGTTGTTTGTTTACGTTTCTTTTTAAGGATAAATAAACATGTTGATTGACTGTTGATAGATTAATGAAACAGGAAACTGCTTACAAACAATCGACATATTGTTTGAGCTACCTATGATTTTGTAACACCTGGTACACGGGGCTCGTAGAACATTTGGTGCACATCATCAGTGGTTCAGAAGAGGTAATTCAAACAATAGGAGACGAGAGACTTCGATTTTAAATATTATCCATAATCACTAATAGTAGGCCTACAAGTAGTTGTTTCGGATTGGGTACGGGCTGGCGACCTAAGTCCCTGCCATAATACTCCAGCTACGAACTCAAATCAGGAAACTAACAGATGCACATTTATACCAACCTGACAATAACCTATTTTTGGTACAGTAATTATGATTGGCAGTCGGTAAGCTTTTACTCTTGATGCCCTAATCAGCATGTTTGTCTTATGTCTCTGCGATAACTGATGCCTAATTTGTCTACCTTATCTTGTCATCACTATTGTCTAACGATCATATCCTAGAGACACATGATTTTATCGCACGATTTTAGTAGATTCTCTCATCTCTCTGAAGTATTTTCTTTTCTATAGATGTTTCCGAACAATTCCAAAATAACTGAAACTTAGCAATACCACATATCTCACAATTTGACGTCAAAGAATAAGTCCTTGGAAATAATGAGTGCTTTTTTGCGACTGACAACTGAGACAGGCCTGTGGAATCGAGGATCATTTCACCTCCCAAAATATCGTACGCTTTTGGCTTAAATCCTTTTGTTTTTCATGAAAATACAGCAAAAAACAGTAAAAATCCTTTATTCTGGAAAGTCCTGACTGTTTCTCCAAAAAGAGTGAAGTGCTCCTCGACTGGCATTTATAAAGGGGCATGTTCAAAGAGATTTTTGTTATGTCAGATATTCCTATCTAAGTCGATGCACGGAGTGACGTACCTCTAAGGTTCCTTTGATTGTACATTTTGAAGAACTTTTGAATGTGAACAGCAAGCGATAAAAGCTTTTTGCTTCTCGTATCAAAATGTATGAAAATCTCGCTTAATCCAAGCTCTGTTGTAGAACTGCTAATGGTCAATGAGTCAACCTCGTTCCCAGGGTGTTCTTAGGTCATATGCTGATTAGAAAGCCAAATGAACTCCGTTGTGCAATTTAACCAAATCTGCCCGGAAAGTGGGCAGAATTGCAGCCATTATAGATTTGCAGTTTGCTTGGCAGTGCTAACCATACAACCTCGATTCCATACATCAAAGCAACATTGTGATGGTTATTGCTTAGTGACAAGATTACATTGTTGTTATTCGAATAATTTTGGAGTTTTTGAGAATACTTTATGTTTGCATTTGTTCTCAAATAGCCAATCAAATTGCAGAATGACTTTCGGTATCCTTGAGCTGAGTAGAGGTAGAGCAGTAAACTCACTCTGGGGACGGGATTGCAAATGGGTGTATGACCCTTTTCTAATGGAATTATTTGTCGCATTTCAGGCAAAATTTAGCTACTTGCAAAGATTTTCTACATTTTCCCATTTTTGAGGCAAACTTTCTTTCAGTTTGAGACTTTACTCTGTTTAACATGGTAACCTGATGTCTTTTTTCATATATATAGTGCTGGTGGGAAAGCAAATGCAGTTCAAAACTGTCATGTCTGTCGTGGTACTGGAACGAAAATTAGTCTTGTTCAAATTGGTCCTGGTATGGTTCAACAAACCCAAAGAATGTGCCCAGAGTGTCATGGAGAAGGTATTCGTCAAGAGTTCTTTTCTGTATTTATTTGATTATGCTTTCAGTGACCAATTATAGCACATTTCGCTTCATGCTAATATTTGTTTTTTCTTTGCAAAGACTTTGACTTGACAGTATTTGATTTGATGGCTTTTGCCCAAAGAGAAACATCAAACTGTGTCCTATTGACTTCATTTTAGGACTTGTAAATTTGGTTTCATCAGTGAAGAAAGGACAAAATGTTGATGTTGATTTATAATGTTTCAGAGTTTGTTTTCTCCCATGCTTAGATGTGTATTCACGTTTCTATTTGTTCAGATTTGAGACAATGAGTAAACATGGTACTGTCATAACATTTGTCACCAAACATTCATCCTTCGTAGTCCTTTCCTTAGTTAGAGCTGGGCTAATTTTCATTCTTATCACACCGTTTTACAGGAGAAATAATTGATCAAAAGCACCGGTGCAAGAAATGTAAAGGAAAGAAAGTTGTAGAGGAAAGCAAAATTCTTGAGGTTAGCTGTCTTTATGTTTCAGCATTTTATTTATCTTTTGATAATTATCATTGAAAATTAAGTACCGACAAAATAGGAAAATTCTGATCAGGGGCTGGTATGGCAACAAGAATTGCATGTTCGATTCTGGTCCATGCTTTATTTACCGTTGAAATATAACTCAATACAATTGTCTGTTTCAGAACTAGAATTCAAATTTCAATAGCTAGTAAATCATGGACCAGCATGTTACTAATTTCTGGATCCAACAGATGAGTGCTTTACCAAACAAAATTTTCACAGATAAATTCGTATATTGATCTTAAGCAATTGAAATATGAATAGATTAACATATGCTTTATTGGAGCAGCTTGCTGAATGCTTTAAGTTTTTAACTCATCTGGTATTCTGCAGCCATTCGAATTTAGAATTTAGCAGCTTTGACGTCATATCTATATTTCTCTCTCCAGGTCCAAGTTGATAAAGGAATGAGAGATGAACAAAGAGTGACTTTTCAAGGTGAAGGTGATCAGCAGGTTTGTTGACTGCTTTTATTTTTGATACACTTTTCTTTTATTCGTGACTAATTTACTGATACCGTCATGTTCCGGTTGAGTCTAGTAAATTTAGGAAGCCTGGTGTTGTTGCCTATGATGACTTACATTTGAAAGAATCAGATAAGTTAAGCACTTTTTACTAAACATCGTGCAAGAAAATATCTTAATCTATTTATTTATCTATTCCAACTTGCCATCCGAGGGTAGTTTGAGGACTCGAAGCAATTGTACTGGTCCCTCGTCTCAATTCGCACTTCCTGATTCCTTTAGCCTGGAATTACAGAGGGTTGTCGAATCTCCTCATTCAACATAGCAGGCTTGGACTCAAGTCTTTCAAAATGTGGGTGTAAAATTCTATTGCAACTTTTTCTTGAATTAAATGGCTTGAAAGGAAATTAGGGCTCTTTGCAGTAAATCTGCCGTCGAAATCTTTTGAAATTTTGATGAGTTTCAAAATGGTGGTATTTTTTACCAGGGCCGCCGAGAGGAGAGCAGGAGGGGCAATTTGCCCTAGGGCCACAGGGTCAAAGGAGCCTCATAATTGAATATTCTAACATTTTGACGGCAGGAAATGCTCTGAAATGCATTTTAACCCAATCTAAAGGGCGTGTTCGAGAAAATTTTGTGCTTGCTTCACTAGCAGGGGGCTCATGGGACCTTCCTTCGTAGTTTTATCCCTGGGCTTCCAAAAGCCCTCGGTGGCCCCTCTTGTTATTTCTAAGGCTGTGACATCACCATATTTCTAAATCCTGAACCATGCGAGCTACAGATTTCAACTTTCCACCATATTTTAGACCTTCCAAAATTATGGTTTTCTTGAAGATTGCGTCAATTTTCCTGCATTGATTTACGATTTATGATGATTAAAATTTTCTCAAAATTTTCGATGAAATTCTTCAAGAATATGATGATCCATGACAAAGCATGGCCAAAGCTAACTGCATACTCTTTCATACACCCCAAAGAAGCAAAGCTTGTCGAGTCTTGGGCGCTTACAACAAAACAGAAGTGCGATTACAATTTCTAAATATTCAAGTTATTATAATTAGAGCAAACACAATCAAGATATCACCACTGCTGATTTGCCACAACCGTAAGTTCCTTGCAAATCTTTCAGTTCATAGAAAAGTGTGATCGAATTTTATACCTAACTGTTAAAAGATTTAGAGATTTGAGCCTAGGCTGGGACTCGAGTCACCAATCTACAAACTGATGGTCAAGTGAGCCACGACTGATTCATCCCCCTTAATCATTGGTAACTGTCTTACTCCATGCAGCCTGGCATAGAACCTGGTGACGTCATAATAGTCCTGAAGCAACTTGAACATGAAAAATTCACAAGAAGAGGTGATAACCTCTCTTTGAAGATGAAGATATCCTTGACCGAGGCTTTGTGTGGTTTTCAAATACCGATTAAACATTTAGACGGAAGAGAACTTTTATTAACAAGTTTAGCTGGGAAAGTTATTAAACCTGGTGAGTAATTTTCATCTCATTCGATGATATAAAGATTTTAACAAGGGCATTTCACTCTCGAAAATCGCGTACACCTTTGCCAAAAATCCTTTTGTTTTCAAGAAAAATCGATGAAAAATCCGTTCAGATCCTTTCGTTCTGAAGAAATCTCGTACGCTTTTTCAAATGATTGAAATGCCCCTTGGATTTTAAACGGTTTCTCGAAGAGTGGCTGGAAAGAACGGATGGTAAATGACCATACATACTACTTCTCTGCAAAGGAGACATCCTGGTGTGAGTCTTATAATTGTGATCGTAAAAATACTGTAAAATACCGAAAGAACCTACGATTTTGCAAGTCAGCCTGGATTCTTAAACAATGAATACTATAGATATGTTCTTTACAAAATGGTAGCCTAATGTGACATTTTATCCTATTGGCTCTTAATCAGTTGGGTTCTTATACACGGGGTTTCACTTTAGTCAAAACTGGGACGATTCTTGGCTTTTATCATTGTTCAAACATAGACTGTTGAAGAGGCCTTAGAGGTGAGGCGAAAGTTTCAACCAACTAAAGTAATACAGCGTATGGGTCTACACATTAATTGCAACCAGAACTACTTGCAAATAGTTTGGGAAACGACACTCGAGGAGTTGAATACGGGTTCTATCGAATTGGAACAAACTAGAAGAAAATTAGAAATTTGTATTTTTCAAAATCTGAGAAAATACACAACAATTATTCTTTCTATCAGTATCCCTGAAACGCTCAAAAATATGTCCGATATGGTATTGGGGTGTGTCTTACTTTCTTCTTATTAATATCAATGTGATATTGTATTTGTTTTCTTTGTGTCATTGCCAGAAAATTAAAAGTAAAAACTGATATAACTTTTCTTTTTTAGGAAGTGTGAAAGTTGTATCAGGTGAAGGAATGCCAATGTACAGAAATCCAATGGAAAAAGGAGATCTTGCTGTTTCATTTGACATTGAATTTCCTCCAAACGATTTTTTGAAAGAACAACTAATTGTGAGTTTAATCAATATTATTCAATTTCATTTTGCCATTTATTTTTTTCTCATAGGCAGATTTTCTACATCTTACTAGCTTCAGTAGCATAGATATATACAAAGGATAATGATGAAAATACCAGGGAAGAGAATCAAATTTTCTGTGTCCTCGAAAGTTCTTCATCCATACGTAGTTTGTTGCTTCAGCTGCAGATGACTCCGTACTTAATCACCAAAACATTGATTTTCCCGTTTAATTATTTTGATCATTTACAAGTACTTTGATGTGTGATATTTGTGTAGATTTCATGTCTCTGATTGCACTGGATCACTTCAAATTGAGCAGAAAACAAAATATTATAGTTGGCTATGCAGAAATTGTGAAATCTTTTCTTGAAGGCTGCAAATGGCTTTGTCTTAAACAAACTCGAGTCGTTTGTTTTCCACAACTTGGCCTTGTTCACAGATGTTTGTTTCAGCTTTTTCTAATGAAAGGAATGCTTGCTTTTATTCAGGATCTTGAAAAGTTGCTTCCACCGAGAGGAGCTCCAGAAGATTATAAGGAAGAGGACGTCGAGGAAGTTGTCTTATTAGGAGAGGCATTTATCAAAAATGAGGACAGAGAACACCGAAGAGAGGCTTATCATGATGACGATGATGATGATGATGATGAATCAGGAGGAGCACATCCCGGCATGCAATGCGCCACACATTAGAGTGCACAGTACATGAAGAGGGCCATGTTTTGATCGGGAACAGAATGTAGACTGAATATTTATGACGTATTGACTGTAATGTCAAATAAACTCATATTCGCTTCTCGTCCTATAAAGATTTCCGAGTATATGAAATTTCCGTTGTCAGTCACATCGGCTCTTTTTCTGGATACATTTAAACCTCTTTCCCTTTTATTATGTCTATCTCAATGAGAGGTATTCTAACAACTTGCCCATGTTTTATTGAAAAAAAGGTAAGCCTATAGCCTTACTTTTTAGCCAAAAATCAGCGTTTTCAAAAATGGTCTATTTTTGCAAAAAAGGTAAGCCTATAGCCTTACTTTTTAGCCAAAAATCAGCGTTTTCAAAAATGGTCTATTTTTGCAAAAAAGGTAAGCCTATAGCCTTACTTTTTAGGCGAAAATCAGCGTTTTCAAAAATGGTCTATTTTTGCAAAAAGGTAAGCCTATAGCCTTACTTTTTAGCCAAAAATCAGCGTTTTCAAAAATTGTCTGTTTTTGCAATAAAGGTAAGCCTATAGCCTTACTTTTTAGCTGAAAATCAGCGTTTTCAAAAATGGTCTATTTTTGCCAAAAGGTAAGCCTATAGCCTTACTTTTTAGCCGAAAATCAGCGTTTTCAAAAATGGTCTATTTTTGCAAAAAAGGTAAGCCTATAGCCTTACTTTTTAGCCAAAAATCAGCGTTTTCAAAAATTGTCTGTTTTTGCAATAAAGGTAAGCCTATAGCCTTACTTTTTAGCTGAAAATCAGCGTTTTCAAAAATGGTCTATTTTGGCCAAAAGGTAAGCCTATAGCCTTACTTTTAAGCCAAAAATCGGCGTTTTCAAAAATGGTCTATTTTTGCAAAAAGGTAAGCCTATAGCCTTACTTTTTAGCCAAAAATCAGCGTTTTCAAAAATTGTCTGTTTTTGCAATAAAGGTAAGCCTATAGCCTTACTTTTTAGCTGAAAATCAGCGTTTTCAAAAATGGTCTATTTTTGCCAAAAGGTAAGCCTATAGCCTTACTTTTTAGCCGAAAATCAGCGTTTTCAAAAATGGTCTATTTTTGCAAAAAAGGTAAGCCTATAGCCTTACTTTTTAGCCAAAAATCAGCGTTTTCAAAAATTGTCTGTTTTTGCAATAAAGGTAAGCCTATAGCCTTACTTTTTAGCTGAAAATCAGCGTTTTCAAAAATGGTCTATTTTGGCCAAAAGGTAAGCCTATAGCCTTACTTTTAAGCCAAAAATCGGCGTTTTCAAAAATGGTCTATTTTTGCAAAAAAGGTAAGCCTATAGCCTTACTTTTTAGCCAAAAATCAGCGTTTTCAAAAATTGTCTGTTTTTGCAATAAAGGTAAGCCTATAGCCTTACTTTTTAGCTGAAAATCAACGTTTTCAAAAATGGTCTATTTTTGCCAAAAGGTAAGCCTATAGCCTTACTTTTTAGCCAAAAATCAGCGTTTTCAAAAATGGTCTATTTTTGCAAAAAGGTAAGCCTATAGCCTTACTTTTTAGCCAAAAATCAGCGTTTTCAAAAATTGTCTGTTTTTGCAATAAAGGTAAGCCTATAGCCTTACTTTTTAGCTGAAAATCAACGTTTTCAAAAATGGTCTATTTTTGCCAAAAGGTAAGCCTATAGCCTTACTTTTTAGCCAAAAATCAGCGTTTTCAAAAATGGTCTATTTTGCAAAAAACGCCAAGGCAATTTTTGGCTAAAAATTGATGTCTGATTTTAGTTGAAAGTGTAGCCTATTTATCAAATATTTCCATATTCTGCAAAACAGTTTGCTAAAACTTACCCTGGGTACCAGACTCTCTTTAAACGAAAACTGAGATTTTTGTTCAGAGAGAGTCTGGTACCCAGGGTAGCTAAAAGTCAAGTCATTAAAAAGCTGTCCATGTGACTGTAAGGCTAATGATTAGCTAAGGAAAAAGAAAAGAGTGTCATTCGCTCTCATTTCAGAAAGTTACTTCCCATTCAAGCAGAAGGGAACAGACACGAAAACAATGTAATAGGATATATGTTTTTTCTGATTTCTCTCAACTACAATGTCTGATATGCATTTATAAATATAACCCAATGTATGTGCGTAGTTATCGTTAATCTCAAAAGACCCGTTGCAAAACTATGTCACAGAGCAAAACGCAGGGTACTTGCTATACAAAATTCGACAAATCCTAAGAAAATAGGAAACTCAAAATAGCTGTAAAAAGGAAATTTCGGAAGACTGAGATTACATTTTAAAGATATTTGGAAACGGCACAAAATTGTTACAGATAGGACTCTTGTTCACATGAAACGCCACAATTTCAAGAAGGCAAATTTCGAAAATGAAACTTTGAACTGGCACAATAACAAAACGAATAAAAACCCACATATTTTACAATGGCTCAACAATAGACGATTGCGCTAAAGATGGCGGCAAGGAATTTTTTACCAAGATGCACTGGGCTCTAATTACGAATCCTTAACGATTGCATAGGAATTTGATTAAACAATGCAATCCATCTTGGCAAAAGGTTCCTTGCAGCCATCTTTAGCGCAGTCGTCTATTGTGCAACTGATTCTAGTTCGGTAGCGGGGAGATTTGCAGTTTTCAAATGTTGCCAGTGGCGTGTGAATGTGGCCTCAGTCTCCTGATACCCGCTTCAGTACTTTTGCCAGACAGGACTTTTGAGACAAAATAAATTTATCAGCGCTAGACGGATTACTTTAAAAGAAAGGATATCAAATACAGTTGATGCTTGATACCTCGAACGCATTACAACCCGCGCTACTTAAGATCCCCGTTACAAGTACTTTTTTATACACGAGACTTATTAAGAAACTCAACAGCAAACTCGAGACCACCAAGACATCAAGAAACTTGAGTGCTGGTATGACAGACGAATCAAGAAATTCACATCATATGTTCACTTTAGTTTCATTCGTTTCCTGTGTTCTCTTATTTGATGTAACTTATTCATCTAAACAATGGTATGATTTCATCAATTCTATCTGAAGTGGTCACGGAGGCAGGGAAGACACTACCCAAAAAGACACTCACTCTCCTGCACGATGCAAGACACAGAAAAAATCCTAAATTGCTTATTTATGAAGAAGATTACGTGTGTGGCTCCGAACGCTAGCAGCTCCGAGCAAATCCCTTCAGTTTGAAAGTTTTGTATTCTTCCTTCGGGGTATCCAGGTTCAACTGTACCATCAAAGTAACCAAAGCTAATATACGAAGCAATGATTAAAAAGCTCTCGTGTTTTAACCCTGAATCTACCATCTCTTGAAACGTGAGGTACTTAAATATTCCTTATTTTAGATGAGACAAACAGTTTGCCATCTTCGTGATTTAACACAGTCACCTCGTGAAAGCTTGCATTTTCCGGGATAGGTTTAATGTGACAAAGAAAGTGACAGAAACACACAGATAGTGACAGAAACACACAGATAGTGATCGAAACACACAGAAAGTGACAGAAACACACAGTGGCCAATTTACAGCACTATACTCTTTTTCCAAAATTTTGTTCCACGATAGGTGCTGACATTTGTTTTCGACTGGTAAATTCCTATTGTTTTCCTTTGAGGTGTAGCCCCTGGCATTGATACTTCCTTTTTCTTCAATATTGGCAGACGATGGCAAACGAGGGTAAAATAAGCGTCAAAGGAAGGGCATTACAATTTGCTTAACTAGGTAATTGAATAAAAGGGCCTGAAACCTTGAACAGAGGCTGTTACCTACAGTAAACGACAAACTACAAACTAAATAAAAAATACGTTTACATGACATCAGTGAATATCATGCTTAAATAGTATATATGAATTAAATTGATAGGAATACTACTTTCAGGAGTACAATATAAAGTACCGCAGCTGGGGCCGGAGGTTGAAATAGCTATCCACAATGGACTCAAAATCTGCTAATTTTCTGACGTTATTTCTCAAACCTCCTGGTTACCTATCAGTTATAAATAACTCAAGCTTAAAGAACGACATAGATTAATCAAATGATATAATTTGCTCTTTCAAAACATGCGATCAGTTAATGCAAGTGAGAAAGTGACTTAAGTTAAAATCTCGATCATTGATTAATCAGCTCCTGTGATAGGCCAAATGTACGATTTCTCATGCTAATAAACACGATGAAACTTCGATGCATCCAGCGTAAATCTAAGCAAGCCTTGTCTAACTAGACTATCCAATTTGAATGAAAAGTAAAGTTTATCGTCAGCCTTATAGAGACCCCAGTATTAATCCAACAGAAATGAATTTAAAATATAATATATCAAGTTCAAGCGCATAAAAGTTCTTTGTTTACTCAAAGGGGGTTTCACTAAGACTCATTACTAATGTCCTCGTAATTGTGCGGTAAACTTGGCTCTGCACTGACTCATAATAAAACTGAAAAAGATGTTACTATTAGTGCCTATTTTCAGCTATCGCCTCTCAAAAACGAAATGCAGCAAAAACCTCATTCAGAACATAGTTCATGACAAAACATTAGCATAATGAAGTAGTGTACGGTTGTTCACACTATTCGCCAAATCTTGCGAGTTGAATACCACCACAGTTTATTGCGGCGATGGTCTAAATAGCATCCAGTTTTTTCAGAGTCTCGGTTGATCAAAGCGACATCATTTACGTCAAGGAGCACAGACAAATAAAAAATTCAGGTAATAAGTCTACACTGTAGTTAATTTTCCATCGTTTGACTGTGCCCAAATAATATGTCAATCAATGAAAAAGTTGGATCATTGGATCTTATTGAGAATTATCTACAATTCATTTGTTTTACAAAACTAAAGCAGCGTGTTTATTGGCAATGATAATGTTTAATCACCTAATGACGTCATGCTCCTCCTCAAAATCCACAGCTTTTGTTGTAGCAACTTGTTGCTGTTGTTGTTGGTCTGCTTTCAGCCTCCTTTGGATGGCATGCAGTAAACGAGTTCGTTTCTCCTCCTGTTCATTCAAAGTTCCTTTTGACGTAGGGTTTGAACCGTTTAAAACCCGATTTGTTGAATGTTCTTGTTCTGAAGACGAGGTTGGGTCAGCAGCCTTCGATACATAGCGCCTACGAATAAAATGATGATACTGGAAATGATATGGCTATCGATAGTCTCCCTTCTGCTTATCATGTGGTAAGACGTAATTGATATGATCCTGCAATGGCCCTGCTTGGTGGGTAGACGTGATCTGCTATGAGCAGCAAATGAGAAATGCTCCTCAAGTATCTAAGTAGGTCTGTTACAGCTTGAAATGCAAAAGATAGACTTGAACCTCTCAACTAACAGCTGTGAAGATGTTTAAAACCTTCTGGATTCTGCTTAAGCGGCGCTCAACTTGCGTAGTTCCTATCAACGCCATCTCACTGTAGAATCATACGTTTACAGCAATACGTCAAAAAAGAATTCAGAAAACCTTCCTCTACATGAAAATTTTGTTAGTCAAGCATTCCTCATTTGGTCAAGTCAAAACTAACCAAATTTTTCAAACTTCATGCGTTGTTTTACATCTCTAAAATTTGTGAACCAGTTGCTGATGGCAAATAATCCAAAACTTTCCTAGCTCTTTTTTCTTACAAAATGTCTACACTTTCCTCGAATACGGTATCAACAAGTAAACTTTCCACAGCCGTAGAGCCACAACTTTTCTGGTCTCTGAATCTGAAGAATCCTAATCGCATGTAGAGTAAAATAGAGCAGAATTAACACTTAAATGGTTTAACTTCATACCAAAAAGAGAAAATTAAAAACAAGGATTGTAAGATATAATCTCTGCCCAGACATTTACATTGATGAGTTTTTTGTGATGTTATTTGCAAAGCAGGAACAAAGTTTTCTAAATTCAAAACAAACCTTCTTGCTTCTGTGATAAACTGCTGCCTCCTATTGGTGAGAGCTTGCTGCCTCTTTTCTGAGTCATCAAAGAAATCAGCTTGTGAATTTGTATCACTGCTTTCCCCTGCACTTTCTGATATCAAGCCACTGTTTTCCTCATCTTCAAAGAAAAGTGCGTAAAATGAAAATTTATTGATATAGCAACCTTATGAAGGGCGAAACAATAGTAACTAAAGCTCCTCCGTAACTGCCATAGAAATATGGACACAATTTTTTTGGGATACCCCGTATAAAATTGAATTTAATTCATCAAGGCATATTTGCAAGCTCTTGTGTCAAGATCAGGATAATTCGTCAAAGACAAATTTCTGTTCTATTTCATACCTCTGATTAAATATTGATAAATTTTTCCGACTTGAAAATATAAAAAGAAAGCGTTATCAACATGGTTAATAAAGGTATTAAAGTGGTGTACCATTTAAGAAGGATGGCTGCTCACTGACTTCATTTTGCTGTACATCCGATTGTGGTGTATTTTGCCGTTCGTTTACATTCTACGAAGGAAAACTCACCATTACAATGCCAACATCAAACTAACTGTGCTCATGTTCATCTATATCTAAAACTCTCTACATACAATGAACAAACACTCATGCAAAGCAATATACAATAATATGATGGCAATAGACAAAAATCGGCGAAGATTTGTTTGCACCCGTTTCCGGTCAAGTGTTCATTGCCTGGACATAACACCTTTTGAATTTGTCAATGTCAGCATAGTTGTACCATGAATGCAAATAGTTTAATACTAAAATTCCCAAGAATATGGTCACATGACTTGAAATGGGTAAAACAAACCTAAGCCAACCTTGACTAGAGTGGCGTTGCCCATCATGGCCGTTTAGCCAGAGAAATTTGATTTCAAAGAACTGAGCGATTTCTTTACAGGAGATCTACAATGAACCCAATGCAAAGTGATTCAGACTTAAGGCCATAAAGTCTGAGTGTTTCTATCCACTATTTGATTCGACCATTATGCCATTCAGATTACCAGGGAAGTTTCCAGTCACCCCCAAATGTTAAAAATGCAGTATCCTTCAAAAAGCACCACTGTCAGTGAAAATCTTACTCACTAACTTGAAAAATCAATGAAACCCCAAAAAAGACGCAGTGTTATAATCAATTTATTTGCATTTTCGGAAACTCGAAGTTTAGGGCACGTCTTGCCGAGATTTTTTATATCAAAGTACTCAATGATAAACTGGAAATAAAAGTTCTTTTTTTCATTAAAATCAATCACTATCGAGTAGCGTAGCTCGCTTGGCCGTCCGTCATAACTGGTGACGTAACACCGTTACCTCCAACTTCAAAATCGTCTGTAATCAGTATGTAGACTTTATGAAAACACTCAAGGACCTTTGGTGTTTTATTTCCATTCGTTGGTGTTATGACTTGGATACTTGGTTGTTCCATTAATGTCTCTTTGAGGGACTAATTCAAAAGTTAGCGACGACATGTGCACAATAGGCGACACCACTTTACTATACTTTTGATATTTGATATACAATGAAAAAATTCCCAACTGTTCCCGAGCGTGTCGTAAACTCTAACGCCAATCAATTAAAACTTTCGCATAAAAATGTCTACAGATTTCGCTCTATTCAGACTCTTCTGCAGAATAGCAAAAGGGGTCTATCAATTCAAATGGAATTACTTACAGTATCACTCATGATCAGATTCAATTCCAAAATATTATTCGCTGTTTCTTCTGGCGAATGAGTTCTTCTTATATCATTAAGAATGACGTCATAGAGTATATTTGGAAACATCGTCTGAACTTGATGTGCCTATGGTGATAAAAAGTATATATCCAATTTGCTCACTGAATCAAATCAATAGACAAAATCGGCTAAGGTTTGTTTACACCCATTCCAAGTCATGTGATCAATCCCTTGATAAAACATCTTTAAATTTCCCTGACGTATTTCGTGCCATGTAAAGTTGTACTATGAATGCAAAAGGTGGAATAATACAAAACTTCCAAAGTGTTAAGTTGTTTTTAGTGAGTTGTTCCAAAGTTGTTTTTAGTGAGTAAGAACAAACGATCCCTGTTTGAAAGGCAACTGGACACTGGATTTCATGGCAAACATATTGGCTGGTACATTATTCAATACAAGACATGTCCCAATAAATCCTAACTAAATCTGATAACTGTGATAATAACAGCTAAAAAGGTAAAAGCATTTCCCTCAAATATCAGAGCAGCAAATCTTATAGAAAGCTGGCAGGGTTGAAGTAACAAAATCAAATAATCGCAGAAACATTTTTCTGAGTAAAACAAATAAAACAAACCATGTCTTCGAGTTCTTGATCTGATGTTTCATCTTGGTTTGCACCATGAAATACTTCAATTGAAAAACTTGGAAACCAATTTGCGATTCTTGAGCCTTTAAATGAGCAGCAATTGTGATTATTTCGAAGAATGAAACAAACTGATGATTTTGTAAGATATATCATTGTCATTAAGTGAATAGAGGGAGAATCAAAATATTTTTATTAAAGGCATTATCAAAGATTTATGGACCAAACAAATGACAAGAAAATGTGGCATGTCAATGAAGAAACGCACAATATATCTGGGTAAAAAGGAAAGAAAGCAATGCAACTTACCATCAAAATGAAAGAAATGATTTCTGAAAAAGAAATGATCTTGAGTTACTTTCTTCCTTCAAGAATTCATCATTAAATAGAAATTTGCCTACTAAAAAAACTAAGGGACTTCTTTGCAATTGATAAAATGTCAATAAAAACTCAGTTTGCAGACAACATTTCTTGTAAAGATGAGTGGCAAGGAAAGTATTAGCAATAACTGGACAGCTATCTTGAAATTATGCAGGAGATTTTCTTTCAAAAACTTATCGAAAGAGATTTTTAGTCATGTCCCCTTACCATTGGGGAGCTCTTACAATGAAAATTATGTACCTTTGATTTCCTTGTGGTGGTAGTTCAGGGAACTGCCTTGCATCGATATCAACATCCATATTTGGTTGACGAGGGTGGCTTTCAGGCAATCCCATGATGCTTGCAAGTGACATTCTGCATGTGGGACATGAAGTATCTTGCTGAAGCCATGAACACAAACATGCTCTGTAAAACAGACAAATTGCAGGTGTAATGCGTAGTAGGAAAATGTAACATTCAAGGATAACATTTTCTGAACACTGACTGCATGACCCGACAATGAAACCTTTGCTTTCTCCAGCTGATTCAGTTTTAGATAGACATATTCCGTGTCCCAAGGTAGTTTCTGAGTTTTCTTTATAGTTGCCACATAACCTGAGAATGGTTTTTCATTTCCATGTTCATTTCAAACGTACTATCCTACCCTAGTACTAAATTTGGTTTATTGAAAGAAAAAATAACGATGCTAAAATTGTCCAAGCAAAAAGAAGAATAATAAAGCCTGAGTATTTCTAGAAGTAAACCTATTTACAGCGTCTATATCAAATAACTATTAAAGGTAGAGAGGAACGAGTCTGATTTTTCAACAGACCTGCTCCTTACGAATATTCTCAACTGAAAGCTTTCAGTTCTGTTTTGAATGGCTGTATCGATGGAACTGACGTCATTTCACATTGAATTCATTCCATGTGTCAGCTCAACCAAATGGAAATGACTTTTTGACCACCTTGACTGTTCTCATCTTTGCTACAGCAAGATTGACTTTGATAATGTGCACAGTATGAACATCAGCAAATCCAGAGAATATATTACCAAGGTTTTTCAGATGCGAGGTCATTTGAGGTTTTGTATACTATTGCAGATATTTCAACAGTAATAATTCGCAAAACGTAACAGATGATGACGATTTCATCATAGAAAAGTGCACTTCAATCTCATGTTTTTACTCTTTCACCATCCTAGATGAGGTTTTTGTCAATAAAGATTTGACTTACTGATGAAAAATATGTCCACAGGGCAGCTTTCTTGCAATTTTTATATCATCCCAACAAATTGGGCAATGATCTTCAAATTCTTGCAAGTCTTCTTCATTCATCAGTGGAAACCTGGAAAATAGCAACTTCTATTTTACTACATATCAATCATCAAAGCATTTCACTCATTCACCAATAATTTTACGATGTGCATTTTCTTCTTCTTAATTTAGATAGACCTTTTAGCTATTCTGAAAAGGATGCGAATCGAAAGATATTTTGACACACTTTGTTGAATTTTTGAACGTGCACAGCAGTGATTGAAGCTCTAACGGCACTCGATGGAGCCTTTCATATAAGAATATATCAAAATGTATAAAAACATTGCTCGACCTGGGCTCCTTAGCAGTATAGCTTAAAGGTCTATGATTGTTAGTTTGAGAGTAAAATGATCCTAACAAAGAAGGAACTAAGATAGCAATAACAGTTTTTTACAATATAAATAACAGAACAAGAAAATACGTTGTTAGTGAAAGTAATATCGGATAGAGCTAATGAATACAAAAAGAGGATGAAATACCTTCTAACCTAGCTGACTGAATACAGCGTTTGAGATCATCGTTATGAATTTCAAATCTAACTCTTTATATATTTGGAATTCAGATTATAAGATGGATTATAATCAAACAATAAAGTAGCTAACATTTTGCCTAAAATATTATGCAAAATAAACTATCACATTTTTAGGGGTACTTACTTTTCCTGTACGCTCTGAATGATCTTTCTGTATATTCTATGTTTTCGAAGTTTTCTTTTCAAGTCTGTGAATATTGTTCGGATGTTCCAATACAGGACAAGGCTGGCCATGCTTAAGAAGACATTGGACCAAAGCTGTAAAGCAATACAAACAAAAAGATGAATTGGCACATATTGGCTACCGTTATGTCACCTGACACGATGTCCCTGTGCCATTGGCATTTTTACAGCTACTCCAAAATGGAACTCTCATTATCTGGAGAAATTCTACAAACCCTAGTCGAGAAAGGGTAATAAATGGGAAACAAAAGACCCTATAGCATTTCAACAAAAAGGATCTGGATTGAGCAATATCTTCATACACTTTGAAACAAAAAGACAAATTTTCGATTGTACACATTAGTGATATAAGTGATAACGCTGCTTAATAGAATCCTCGGAATAAACAAGCACAAAATATGGTTTGATCCATAGCCGGTTCTAGAATAGCTCAAAAAATTCTTTCAATTTAGTAAATAGTTTGAGAGAAGGATTGTTCAGTCTTACCGCCTTGATTACCAGTTTGAAGGTTAGCAGTTTCAGTGTTTGCTCCTTCAAATCTATTAAGTATAGTAAAGAGAATTGCCTGCTCTCTGACTACAGCACATTGACTGGGCTGATCAGGTCACCAAGCTTCTCAGCTTTCTAAAACTCCCTTTGTATGCTAAAACAAAAACTAAAAAAACAACAAAATACAATATTCTGTGCCGCCAGCAGCAGAAAAATAACATGGCATCAGCTGGTGGTGGCTATGAATGGCTTCACTTTGGAATTAGTATGCAATGAGACTTGAAAAAAACTTACAAGCATGTGAAGATGATGAGTGAGATCAATTCCATGAACAAGACATTCAAAAAATAAATCTGTATGATAAATCAATGTTGCTCTTCTTTCCCAATTTTCATCTAGTGATGCATTCATCAACTGGATTACATATCTTGAATAAAAAACAAAACAAATAAGATCTCACATCAACAAAATATGTGAATACTTAGAGAAATTTGGAGTGATGTTGCTAGCTTTAAATCGTACTAGCATTATACCACATAGTAATTCAAAAAACATTTCCTTTTTCAATCTAAAATTGCTTGATATAATAAAGCACTTTCTCTGTCTCATTACTTTCCTCTATCTAATCCAATACCATATTCAATAAAAAAGCAACTTGCATTTAGACTTAAACAGAAAAATAAATACCAATGGCCCCTCTAAAAAAAATAAAGAAATTTTGATTTAAATACATTTTCCAAGCATCTAATGAAAAAGTGAACAAGGACTAAGATACTTTGAAAACTTACTTTGCAATGATGTGAAGACATTCAAGTCCCAAAAGAACACACTGCAAACAAAAACGTGAAAGGAAGTAAACATAGTAGCTATTTCACAAAATGATCTGAAAGAATACACAAATACACCCATTAACAGATGATAAATTATCAAGTTCCTCTCTATGAAATTTATAAATGTGATAAAGAATTTTGAAATGGACTCAAGTGATGTTTTGCTACTTTACAATAATTTGGAACCTACCTATAAAATCTAGATTATAGTGAGATCACACAGGAATAATAACCTAACAGCACGATCAAACTAATGCAGTCTGTCAAAATGATAGTTAATTGGATGGGCGAGGGCACCAACGTAAATATTCCAATAGTTGGAGAGCATTCCTGGATTCCTAGAACTACCACTCCTCAACAATTCAGTATTTCTTCAATTTGGGTTGCATGTGGATTTATGTCTTGTTTGTTTTTATATATGTCAACATGTTAAGAGGGCCCTGTACCTAAAGTCTGTCACCTGCTTGTTAATTTTCATCTTGTATCATTGCATTTTTGCCCCTCTCAGACAGAGAAGGCACCATTCATCTGCTCTTTCTTCCACCTTCTTCATTTTCTAACTATTCAAACAGATCAGCAGTTGAATCGAAACCGACCTGACATCATAATACACGATAAAGAGAAAAATGAATGCAAAATCATTGATGTTCATGCCCGTTTGATGGAAGAGTGATCGAAAGAGAAGAGGAGAAGAGGGAAAAGTACGAAGATCTTAGAAGGGAAGTGGCAAAACTATGGAATATCAGGAAAGTGGTGATAATACCAATCATCATCGGAGCTCTTGGTACGCTGAGCAAAAACTTTAAGAGATATGATGAGCAACTTGAAATGGGACAGATGACATCTTTATTACAAAAGACTTGAGTACTTGGCACGGCGAAGATAATTATAATAATATAATAATATAATAATAAGACGAATATTTATACAGGATATACACTTCAACAAGTTAAAAACTGCTGTTATCAATGTGTGTCCTTAAACACATTTAGAAGGACTTAGAAGAAGAATTAGAAGGACTCTGGACACCTAAAATGGAGGGATTCAATCCGCTGCCCAGAAAAAGCCGCCAAACAACAAAAAGGCGTGAAGAAAGGACAATAATAATAATGATAATAATAAATAAAAGCACACTGTTAAAATTTTGTATGTTTCGATTTAAAAAATCTTTATTAGCCTAACTTTGCAAACAAGCAACCGAGCATTTATAATAATAATAATAATAATAATAATAATAATAATAATAATAACAATAATAAGACAAAACAATGTTCAAGGCTCAATATGATCATTACATGAAATTTTGATTGACAGATAAGAAGTCATTACAGTGTACTTGTGAACGAAGTGGAGTGTTTTCTTTTAGAAAAACAATTAACAAATTTCTGACCTTCGCCCTATTCATCAATTTCTTTAAAAGATTCTCATCCCTGTTTATTCTCATTGTATTAGGTGGCACCTGGGAGTACTAGAATGATCCTGCTGCTGGGTTTGTACTGACCTCAGGGGGACTTAGTAGTTCAAGGTGATCTATCTGTTGCAAAATGTTGCAAAACCCTAAACCCTTAGAGGAGGTAGCTTTTAGCCTAAGCAGCAGTAACTTTTAGCCTAGGTGGCAGCAACTCGCTACCTAGCAGTAGTAGCATTCCCCATTAGCTGCAATAGCAATAGGTCAATTGTTCCAGAAACACTAGTGCTATTGTCAAGCAGACATGAGCAAGAAAATAACTTCCATGTGCTTTGAAATAGTACAGAAGAAGAAGTAAAGGTAGGACTGGGATGGGAGAAACTTCTCCTAGTGTGAGCATATGACAGTATAGTCAATGGTTGATCATTGATCAGAAATTAATTGCAGTTTGTTTTGATAGGCTTGCATAACATAAGGAGACTGGATAACTGGTTGATTTCTGTTGTTACAGAATCAGTTCATCAAACTTCTTAAATCTCCACAATGAATCATATCAATTTTCACAACCCTAAGTGGTAATAAATTGAATTTTTTTAACCCTAAGAGGTAGCAAATTGCTTAATTTGATAACCTAAATCTTGTAACGAGTACATCACCTTGAGTTTCCAAGTCCCCCCTCTGGGGTACTAACATGAGACCCCATTCTAATTTAGGTTTCTAGGAAGGCTCTAAATTATCGCAAAGCAGTGAAATGTCACTTGAGTTCACAATATTGTTGAAATTCTTGATTTCATATAATAGGATATTAAACTAAATATCAATAATGAAACAAGTTGAAACAACCTGAAGATTCCTCACTACCATAATACGATTCTAAATGATCTCTACCGAATACAAAGCCACAAGAAAATGACACCAGGGAAATAGTAACTTTGTAGCCAATGCATTCATACATACCTCAGCTAACATAAAGAAAAAGATGCTCCAACTATCTGAGAAGTTTAAGTAAAAAACAGCAAATGCCATACAGAAAGTTGACAAAAGAATTGTATTTAGGAGAACCAGAAGTTTGGTATGTTTCCTTGTTGAAACACTTGGCGTTGAAACAATCTGAAAGAAAAAATTGAAGACATTTGTTTCTGCAAAAATAATCATCAGTATTTCCTGGTAAGAAAGTTCATTTATCCAATATGCTTTCACGTGTCACAGTCAATTACATAGTAGCTGTTTTTATGAAAGGCTTCTATAGGCTTAGATTCCTGATAATGTTATGAAATTTGTCCACAAATTTAGTCTGTCAATAAAGAAAATGCCTATACAAACAGTGGATTACTTCTTTCCCTTTACATTACCATCACAGAAATGGTTCTATGGCTGCTTTACCCTACCATTTATCATTTGCCACATAAGATGTCATGTGAAATGTCCCCAAATGAAGAGTTTTGCATATTCAGCAATTTTGTATCACTGCAAATTTCATGTGATATCTATTAGCTTTTTATAAACTTACAAAATCAAATCTGTCTCTGCAAAGTTGCCCAAATATTTTCCAGAAACCAACCATAGAAAACCAAGCAAGCCAACACATGACTTCACTTAATGTCTGTGCATTTACAACTCCAAATACAAATATGACTTTGTAGAAAACGTAGTTCCAAAACATTTCTTGAAGATGCTGAAACAAAAATGGAGACAGAATGATTTCCAACATTTAATTTACATGTTTCCATGCTTAGCAACTATGTGTTTGCAATAGCAGTGAAGACATGTACAGTCAGAGAAAGGTTAAGGTCTCTGTTCTCTGTTAGAGAAGGCTTGCTGTACAAATATTCAGAGTTCAAATAGTGGACATCATCAACTTTGAATGTTTTCTTTATTTTCCTTCGAAGTCATGCAACTAAAATGTTTCATTTTCCTCTGAAAAGAAATATTCTCTTAAAACATGGAAGGACGCCATGTTTAGCACAGTGTGGGTAATACTGTATATGCAAGCATGTAACTACAGTACTATCAAATATCTGTACCTGCTCTTCCATATTTTTCAGATCACCAAATACAACTCTTTGGATGATTTTCCCAAACAGAAACAAGCAGCAATATGCCATGTTGATTGCAGTCTACAAAACAAAACAATCATACACTAATGAAAACAGGGATTATAGTGTGGTTCATTGTTAGAGCACCTTTACATGAGAGCCAACATGTCGGATGCTGGTCTGGGCTACTGTTCCGTGTACATGATGTCAGGTTGATATGAAACTTTCAGTTGGGGGTGACTGAAAATTTCATGTTGCTTTCTCATGCCAGCAAGAAATGTTATGCGGGGGGGGGCATGAAATTCAAGCCAGCATGAAAATCTTATGCAAACCTTTGAAACAACAATAATTTTTTTCATACCGAAGTCAATCTCCGATCAGATGTAATATGACATTTATAAAATCCAGAACAACCAAATGCAAAACATTTCAGATGATTTTATTAATGGAGATTTTTTCATGCCACATCTACAGTAATTCAAGACAGGCTTTGTCTGGAAAATCTGTCATATTAGGAACTGATTATGTATACCCATAAGCAAAGACTATCTTTTCCAAAAGTTTCCAAAATCATTGCTGTCTTGTCTGTTCCTTCAGCATTTTCATTTAATTTCCACTTCGCTTCATAATCATTTCGTGCATGGAATAAACCAAAGGCAAATAAAGTGACACTGATCGTTGCATATGACCTCAGAGATGGTAATGGCAAACGTTCAGATAGGAAAACAGGCATCTTCTCGCTTTGCGGAGGAGGCCTTCTCAAAGGTGACAAACCAGGCAAGATATTATTTGTTGTCAAGAAGGCAGGTATTATTTCTTTCTTGCTGCATGCAGGCTTGAAGAACTTTGTTTTGTTTTTTGGTTTCTACAGTAATTCGCAGGATGCCAAAATATAAGTGAAGTAGTTCTCGATCATTTCTTGATTGCCACCGTGATCTTGTTATCGTCCTATTGCTATGAAAAATAGATTCTTTCTACACGTCTTCTTCATGTGCAACGAGTTCCCATTGAAGGGAAGTGTCGTTGTTCTGGATATGTTCAAATCATAATGGCTTCCTTGACGCAACAGCAACAGCAACAACATTTAATGATGCAGTCTTACTTTTGTCTTTGCATTTTATTATGCAATCATGAATGAAATGAGAAATAGCCATTTCAAAAACAGCAAAAACAATACATTCCTTTCGTTAATCCCTTTGTGTTCCAGGATTCCCATGATTCCTTTGAAAAAGTTGCACAAACATGCTGTTGCTCCAAGCTTTCTTTCCCCTCCCCCACAGAGGCACAGTGGCGTGCGTGTCAGACCACGCCGCTGAAGAGCGCTTCATGTTTGCCAAATATTTCCTCTTGTCTTGTTCTGGGAGCTGGTTTTTACCTCCCAAAATTCTGGAAGCTGCGGTCTATCTGGGGCCAAATTGAGCACGCTCCGAAACTCGATCTGTCATGAACGCTTTTGTTGCAAAATTTTTCATGGTGCTATGGTATGAATGGAAATTCCATTCCATTGAATGATAAACAGAATTTAAAAGAAATTCACAGAATCAAAATGAGTTGCAGTAAACAATTTCTAATTCTGAACACTTTCAATTTAACCAATCAGAATGCGAGAATTTGTACTTGGCACCATTTTCTGACTTTCTGACAACAATTGTTAATTGTTGTTATGGGAACGAAAGTGAAAATGAGGCTGAAACATGGCTCCCGTCTTAGTTGAAGTCTTGTTTGATCACACTGGTGTTTGATCATCTTATACGCCCTGCTGTTCTGATTGTTTCGACTCCACCCAAAAGACAATGAGAGAAATCATATTTGATTGTTTGGATTCACAAGTTAAGACAATCATCTGCTTCACAAGTTTCCTCCTTCCTTCCGTGATAGCTGAGTCAAGAACAGGCCTCATTCGTCGTGCCACTGCAAAAAGAAGGGGAAGGTTACCCAAAAGAGCATTGTCAAAATCAGCCAACTTAGAAGCCTTTGATAAAGATGACGGCAGACAGAGATAGCATTTTATTGGCATATGAAGATGTCCGGAATGATGGAAGTGAGACTACATGGTAACACAATTTTTCTGGCGTCCATTTCTTGCTCGGGCGTGCTTCCTAAAACTTACTTCTTAGGCCAGACAGAATTGAAATGGCTAATTCATCTCATTCAGCTGTGTATTCAATTTGTTTAATGTCTTTCCCATTGGCTATGATATCGCAGTATCTTTTATATTTTCATTTTGTTAATTGATGATTGTTTTGCAATGAAAACAGTTGTTGTTTAGACGGGGAAGGGTGTGGCGACACAACATGACGAGCTGGAGAAGGAGTGTTTCAGTTGAACGCTGAGATAAGATTTGGTTTGAAGACTTAAGTCAGGTGACTTTGTGCAGTCCATGAGATCGAAAACTTAATTCGTTTTCTGAGTTTTAATGGACCTCGCTTTCTCTGCAAATGTTTGAAAGAAAGAAAAGGAACCAGGAAGGATAGTGAATGAAGTAGTTTCAATGGCATTTGTAGTAGAACTATCTTCAAAACACTTCCTTTAAATGGAAAACTGACCACAGTTCACAAATCAGGAAATTAATTGCACTTTTTACTGATTCATGGCCATTAAGGAACAAATGCCACAAGTTGCCAGCTGTTTCCTCATGCCACATATCTCATAAAGAAGTAGAAAAGTATTGTTTGTAAGCAAACTTCACAAGTTTTTCAGACAGAAAATGGAAGCAGAGAAAGCAGATACTATTATCAGCTATTAATTTTCAAAACCATGGGGGACACTAAGCAAACATACAGTGAGGTTGCTTGTAGAAATATTAAGATAGAAAGTCAACATCTGCCCATAGTTTTTGTAATGAAAGAAATCAAATTTATCAGTGAAATCTTGAAACAGGGGGTGCTCTCTCCTCAATTAGTTTAACTACTGAGAGAGCTCCTCCTTGAAGTAATTCCCTCCATGCAATTTATCCTGTTCTTTTTTGTATCAATATTTTGTAATAAGTTTAGTTCTTGATGTATTTATCGTGTGTAATGTTGTACAGTATGTATTAGATGTATCAGTTACTTGTTTGTATAGTTAATCAGAATGAATTGAATGTAGAGAATTTAAAATGTATGAAAAAGTGAAACTGAAACTGAGGTGGTGCTGGAAAATCAGTGGTCAAGTCAGATTCCTGAAAAGGATACCCTGTCCGAGAGGAAAATGTTCTTACCCAATACCCTGAGTTTGACATAGACATAGGAACCGGGGGGCACTGGGGCCATGTGCCCCCAAGATTTTGTAATAAACAAAGAAGTTCCCTTTTCATTTTTAAAAAATTTCCCTGTTTCTTAAAGAAAAAGTGCCCTCAAAATGTCTTGCCCCCCAAGCTTGAGATGCTTCCTACCTCCCAGGTCTTTGAGTTTCTTCAGACAAAATAGCATTCTGCCTTGAAAATTTTTAAGAAATCCATTGGATAATGTGGAAATTTTCCTATCCAAATTAAATAACATTCACAGAGTGCAAATGGCCTACAATGATGTTTCCAAGTCATTAATGCAAAATGTGGACCATGTCATGGAGCCAACTATACAAAAATGATACCCTGTCCTGGCAGTGGCATAATGGAGGCAGCCGAGGCCCTTAGGACTTGGAGTTCCCAGCTAAAAGCATATTATGTAAAATGATAAAATACACATAAAAAAGCATGTCCAGTTAAAAATTTGAGGCTAATGATTTGAAACCTAGTGGGTTGTCTAAGCCAACATGACAAGGCAAATCAATACAGGCATTTGAGCAGGGAGGTCTGGGGGCCTGGGACCAAGCCCCCAGGAAATTTTGAAAATGTGTCTGCCAATTTGGCTTAGAAAACACCTCCTGATTACATCTAAACTTTTTGGACAACATCACTTACTTTTGCTCAAAGGCCTATCTCGCTCCAACCTTTACTGGTTCAAATTGGACTATCAGATAAAGTTATCAAAGTTTCCTTTTTCCCGAAAATTCACACCCTGCCGTACATTTATATAACCAACAACTTTGCCCTTGTTTTGAAAGAACCCTGAGGAACATATTTTGATAAAAGGGAGAAATGTCCCATCCCCTCACTTGCCATCTCAGCGGGTCAAAAGCTTCTGATGAAGGAAAAGTGCATGAATCTGCAATAAAAGTGACACATCAATTTTGATTGCAATTGAGAGTTAATCAACACGCTTTTCATTCATTTAGAGTGAGAAATCATGCAGATATGGGGCCCCTTTGGTAATTTTATCATATAGCTACAGTACAATACCTTTTTACAGTAAAATGACAAAGGAATTGTTGCTGCTGGGGGCCCCTTTAGGGCTCTTAGAGGTTGGGGGCCCTTAGTTTTTGAACTAAAGGTAACTTCAGTCCATTACGCCACTGTGTCCCAGAGTCAGATCTTGAAAATGATACCCAGTGCATGGCACATCCATGTACAGAAAAATATATGAACACCCCCTGGTTACAAAGATTTTGTTTCATTTCAATGCAGGAATTTTTTCCTAGGGCTTCCTTTGTGTATTCTGATGATGATGGAAAAACAATAACTCTTGGTGCAACTGGGTGTGATTACTCAGATTTCTTACAATGTTTGAATGGTAAGTCTCAAGTTACACTGCAGGCCTTGCATATATTGTTCACAATGGACTTCATAGATCTGATTCCATTGGATGTGCTATCTATGGGACACCCTAAGGGATTTCGGGCTCAGAGTCTCCAGGGCATACTTTGTTTGGCTCTGGGCTCCCAAAGGCAAAATTGCCATGCTCCAGGGCTCCATTGCTTCCTTTTCAAGGCTCCACGGGCTCCATCTCTCAACATTCATGAAAACAACCATGGGACTTGTTTGGGCTCCAGGGCTCCATTGATCCCCAGCTCTTGTTGCATCTCTTTATATTAATGGCCATGGGGTTGTCATTGTCCCTTGCTCCTAATGGCATCATCCTTGTAGTACTGCATAGTTAATGTAATAGTTGTATCTTATTTTTTTAAATGTCTATGGAAAAAAAGAAACTCAGCTTGGTGCCCTGTTTTGGTGGGGAGGGGGCCCCTGATTGTGACCTTAAAACATTTTTTCTACTGTTTTAATCTGAATGTGGGGCAAACATACAGATCAGGATGTTAATTAGTAGAAAAATCAATTGATTTTCTCAATCCAGTGTCAAAAAATTTTCATGTGCCTTCAGTGCGCCTACTTTCCATCAAACTTTGACCTCAATGGCAGTACCACAGAGGGATTGGGGGAATGGTCCCCCCCAGGTCCCAAAAGGTGGCAAAAGTGTCAAAGAAAAATGATGTAAAATTAGTTGGGTACACCTTCAGGCAAAAATATTACTTCAAAATCCCCCCACTTTTTTCAGATTTTTTAGAGCTGGTGCTGCCACTGGGTGGCCACCCTCTCTACAAGCAGCCCCTCCTGCAGCTCCAGACTGGATCTACCACTTGTTGGGAGTGGATTCACCAGGGGTGGAAAAAATAATGGACGATGGCACCAATGGTCCCAGAAATTTTTTCAGGTCTCCAGAAAGAATGAAAAGGAGAAAGGAAAGAAAGGAATTTAGAGAAGTGAAAAGTTGAAAGTCAATTTTTTTGTCAAGATCGTAAAGGCTGCCTTAATTGATATCTGTTATTGATTAGATTTAGATTGTTACCAGACCTATGAATTTCATAAAAAAGATGTTGCTCACAAGTTGTGAAGTGGTCAGCCGAAAAATCAACATAATTTGCCCAACAAATATCATTTACGATTGTAATAAGACTGCTACTCAGTCCTCAGTTCTGTTCTATTTCTTACACATCAGGAACTGTCAGGAGTGGGCACTTTTGAAGTGATTCTCGAAGAAATTTTTTGAGACTTGTTTGGTCCCAGAAATTGAAATATTTTTTCCATCCCTGGGATTCACACTGGTACAGACTGGATTTGATATGAGAAAATTGAAAGCCCTTTTATTAACAGTTAAAATAACAAAATCAGAGATGAGACAAAAGAGTTCCTCAGAGTGCAAAATTTCAAACGAGAAAATTAAAAATGAGACAATAGTGAACCAGTACCAGAGCACCACTTAAAGCTCATTAAGTTCTTCTAGACAAACATTTGTAACCTAAATTAATGTTTCTTTCTGTGATTAGATGACAATCGTGTGTATGGATATGTTCGTGTTGAAACTGGTGATGAAATGAGCAGAAGAGCAAAGTTTGCATTTATATCTTGGATAGGAAAGAATGTATCAGCTCTGAAAAAAGCAAAAGTCAGCACAGATAAAGGTTTTGTCAAGCAAATTTGCCATGTAAGTGAGATTTGTGACATTTTGATAACAAGTCCATGACACCACTGGCATGCTAAATTTAGAGATGTCATATGTCAAGAATTCCTCATCTTCAAGCTGATTTTCCATCAAAAAAATTTTGCAAACCAGTTTTATCAAGGCCCAGCTCCACTTCATTTGCAATCTGAAAATCACATGCAATCCTTTGTTTTAATTTTGCATTGCAAACATTTGCAAGTCACATGCAACTTTTTGCAATGTGACTTTGACCTGTTACCAATTGCTGATTTCTTGCGACCATTTGCATGCAAACCATTGTACTGGATTGAAGGCAGCCAATTAGAAATAACTAAGAAACAAAGATGCTACGTGCTATCAAAAGGAGACAATTTTCATTGACTGAATGAACAATCAAAATTTGTACAAATAACTTTTAATTTGATGTGTATCGAAAACAGTATTGAATTGGCAGGTGTTTGGAATTTGGAACTGGCAAATCACATGCGTTTTGCGAGTTGCAATTGAAGTGGAAAATGCAACTTTGGTAAAAGGTCACACAGGATCAAATCAAATTTATTTTTGCACGTGGGTATAGGGAAGAAAATTTGTTGTTTGCAAAAACAAATACTGGGCAGATGGAAAACAAGGTTTCTCATTTGTGAGCAGATTAAGAAATCCACTTTTTCATCAGCAAAAATTTGGGAGGATGTTTATGTCTGTAAAGTGATCTGTTTAAGAAATTGCATTTTTAGAAAGGCTCTTACAGTGATCCTTGATGGATTTCACGAAACGAAGCTGTGGATCTTGATATTTCATCATCTTTACTCATGAAGCTTTTCAGATGATATTGATAGGTTAAGTGCAAATAAGACAAACACAACAACTGAATGTGGCAAACCTCAGAAGATAAAATTTGTTGTCCTTGTAGAATTTTGCAGCAGAAGAACTTGCAGATGATATTGAGCAACTTGCAAAGTCGAGAATCATTGAACTGGTAAAGAAAGCTGGTGGTGCCAATTATGGAACTGGTGTTCGTGATTAGCAGCATCTTGCATCAGCAAACTCTCTTTGAATAGATTCATCTGAAATGACTCTTTTGTTACGTTGATACATCACACTTAGAATATCAAAGCTTTTTATGATTTGATTCCTAGAACTCTATGATGGAAAGCCTACTTTGGGAAGTTTGTTGAAATTGTTGCTTATCTGACACTAATTCAACATGATGTAAGTGTCACTAACGCTGACTAGATTGATTTCAAGGCATGCTTTTATATGACCGTAGGTGTGTCGACATTGTAAGGTTTGCAAGGTCAAAACCAATTATGCTCACCAAAGAAGTTGTTTTAAGAATTTCCATAGGTAATTTTGACCTCAAAAAAGCATTCAGATTAGCAGCAAAGGTTTAGGATATTCTTGTTATGTTCCCACGTAAATACCTTTGCATTTCTTGAGATAAATCATGCAACTTTGCCTGATTTATTAGGATTTTGCAAGGAATTTTCATAACAATTTGATTTATCCTTTATAAGATAGAAATAGATTATTTGGAAGACATTTAAAATTTGGTAGATTGGATTTTACTAATATTTTCTAGCTAATGTAATAAATTAATCCTTAAATCTCAGAGCTGTAGTAATTTTAATGGACAATTTCAGGTAAACAAAAGGATCATTTTCATACAATGAGTTTTTTGGTGTTGTTTCGCTGCTTTGCATTGGATATCTGCGTTGTGGTCCATAGGAAACTGCGCTGACCATGTATTAAACTCTTTGTGAAATTTGTTGGTGAAGTAGTAGAAAAGATCTTAGTCCGCTGTGAGAGGATCTGCACGCACAATCAAACATCCGTAACTCGAATTGTTAAGATTAACGATTGTAGGAGGTACCTAGAAATTCCACTTGTCAGGAATTACACCCCGATTTAAAGAGCCATCGTTACCCAAGGTTCTTTGCGGGCACGCCAACTGTCAGAGGATCAAATTTGGCCCAAACTGAAATATGCAGATTCACAACGCGTGGTTGAACTAAGAGAACACAATTCCACAACATAAACTATTCCATCAATTCAGTTACTGCAATGTAGATTCATGACTTTCGCTTATGCCCAAATTTAACTTTCTGACATCCTGCAATTCCATTGTTGTGCCCGCAAAGAACCTTGGTTGACTATGGCTCTTTAAGAAGAAAATCGCAGTCTAAAAGAAACTTAGCAACAATCATGAGACTTTATGCTACAGCATGGCAGCATAACTACTCTCGAGTACCGAATAATCGCCCCCCCCCCGCTTATTAATTTTTGAAAAATTTTCCAACCCTCCCGCCCTTATTCCAACCCCCCCCCCTTTTATCAATTTTTGGAAAAATGAAATGATGTTAGACATAATTTCTGAATAAACGCAAGAAAAAGTCTCAAGAAGTGCATTCAACAGAACCAGAGTTCAAAAATAAATGTATCAGTAACATCACTGTTCACATAAATATATAACAGATACGTGTTTACCTAAGAAAAGGGCTATTTTCTATTTCTCCAAGCACCCCCCCCCCCCGATTATTCCAACCCCCCGATTATTGTTATGTCGAGCCATTTCCAACCACCCCCCCCCCCCCCGATTATTCTAACCCCCCCCCTCGTTTATTCGGTACTCGAGAGTAATATCACAAAATCATTTCAGCTCTCAATGTGATTTGTTGCCATCGGAGCGCGTAAAAACAATTGCGAGATTTCCTTGTTTTTTACCATCAAGAACTGTTATGATGTCAGTATGTCAAACAACATGTTGGCCATTAAGAGAGCTTCCTTCTTACTTAAAGATGTCTGTGAAATTGAAAACAATTCAAGTGAAATTCAACAAGAACTAGTGTTTTTTCTGCACTGTTTGAGATCTTGCTTAATTCATACTTGCATATTAATGTAATGATAAAGTGAAAACGTAAAACGGGAGTTAATTATTATGATTATCATCATTATGTAAGAGATAATGAAACTCAGCTTGGAAATAGAATTAAAACTCAATCTAAACAATATATTTCAAGCAGTGAAAAGCTCATTACCCAGCAATGCCTTTACATTTACAGTAGGTTCTATAATAACAATCATTGATTATAGTCGAAGAAATTGTCTGAATCATGCAATTCTTGTATTTAAGCAGCTTAGGACATCTGGTTCAACTCTGTTTTGTATATTTTGATGCGAACAATGCTTGTAGACATCATTCTGGACTTGGAGAAAGAAGGTTTGATTAGCAGTGGTAAGAATGGTTTTGTTGTTATTTCAACTCCTCTTGCTTTTAAAACCAAAAACTGTCATGATCTTGGTTTCTAATTTTTGTGGCTAGTTTTTTCGTTTTATAATAATAATAATATGATATGATGAGGGATAAGGAGGCCATTGGCCTATTAAACCCTTTAGTGTTCGTTTTTAAGCGCATTCATAGTTGTACTTCTCGTTGCCGCAAAAATTGTCATATAATTTCTCGAATTCGATAACTGACTTCGCATTGACTATGGTTGCTGGCAAATTGTTCCATTCGTTTATTACTCTGTTTGAGAAATAGTTCTTCCTCAGGCTCGACGATGAAGCAAACTTGAAAAGCTTCAGATTGTGTCCTCTCGTAACTGAAGTACTTCGTTCAAAAAATACTTTACTATCAGTATCGATCATGCCGTGTAACATTTTGAAAGTTGTAATCATATCTCCACGTCTTCTTCTATAGCTTAGCGTTGGGAGATCGAGGAAAAGTAAGCGTTCCGTGTACGATTTGTTTTTGAGTTCCTTCACTAACTTTGTTGCTCGTCTTTGCACCGATTCTAATGTCTTAATTTGTTTTACTTTAAATGGATTCCAAACTGGCGCACAGTATTCAAGGATTGGCCTAACTAGGCTTTTGTAAAGGGCATTGAAGGTCTCTTTGTTGACGAATTTCATGGTTCTTTTAATAGACGCTAAAACACCGCTAGCTTTTTTTGCGATTTCTGCGATGTGTTTGTCAAATTTGAATTTGTTGTCAGCTATAATTCCAAGGTCGCGAGTTGATTCTACTGATTTAATCATCGTATCTGTTTGTGTTAAGTCATCTAGCACGTAATATTCATTTCTTTGATTGGAGCTACCCAAGTGAAGTACACTGCACTTATCGCTGTTAAATGGAAGCTGCCATGTTTTTGACCAATTTTTGAGTGATTCAATATCATTTTGAATATGCTGCGCTTGACAGTTAGAAGGAGAATATATTTTCGTATCGTCCGCAAAGATCTTGACTTGACAGTATTTTACGTTGTCAGGTAAATCGTTTATATACAGCAAGAATAATAGTGGACCAAGGACACTTCCCTGAGGTACTCCACTAGTCACTGTTGTCCACTCTGATTTGAAGCCGTTTAATACAACTCTCTGTTTCCTATCAGTTAAAAAGCTCTTGATCCAGTTGTATATGTTTCCTTCAATACCATACGACTTGATTTTGGTAAGAAGGCGTTTATGCGGTACAGAGTCAAATGCTTTGGCAAAGTCGAAATAAACTATGTCAACGGGAATGTTATCATCTAAAAGCGATGTCCATTCTTCGAAGACTTCTAATAGTTGTGACAAACACGATCGAAATTCTCTAAAACCATACTGATCCGGTGTAAATAAATTGTGTTCAAGTAGGTGATCAGTTAGCACATTTTTGATCAATCGTTCCATTATTCTGCAAACAACCGAAGTCAAACTTATTGGTCTATAGTTTTCTTTTTGATCTTTTTTGCCTTTCTTGTATATTGGAGTGACATGAGCAAGTTTCCAAGTATCAGGAATTAGTCCAGTTTGGAGACTTGCTCTAAACATAATAGACAATGGATTTGCAATTTGTGCAGCAATTTCACGTAAGACTTTCGGGTGCAGGCCATCGGGACCAGGCGACTTTGAGGGTTTCAACGATTGTAATGTTTCTAGTACCATTTGTTCTGTAATATCCATATCCATTAGCACTGAACCTGAGAATTGTTTATCGAGCAGTGGGACAGAAGTTTCATCTTCTTTCGTAAATATCGAACTAAAAAATTTATTGAGGATATCAACTTTTTCTTGCTCAGTTTCTGTGTAGGTCCCATTTGTCATTTTTAGATCCGGTACTTTAGTATTTGACTTGAGCTTGGAATGAGCATACCTCCAATACTTTTTGCTATTTGTTTTTAATTGTTCTGCAATCTTCTTTTCAAATGTTTGTACGTGTTTTCTCAACGTAGATTTAACTTTGTTGCTCTTTTTTTTGTATCTTTCGTAATCCTTTCCTTTCTTGGTTAGTAACCACCTTTTGTATGCGTTATGTTTCTTCTTAATTATTTTCATTATTTTGTCATTCATCCATAATGGAACTTTATTCTCATTGTTGATTTGATATTGGGGAATACACTCTTCCATTGTAGTGCAAATCTTAGATTCAATGAAAAGCATCATCAAATTCGCATCTAGACCTTGCAGTTCAACTTCCCAGTCAACTTCCTGTAACATCTTGCGCATCTTATCATAATCCCCACGATCATAAGAAAAACGTTTTGCATTGGTGCTATGAGAATGTAGTTTTTTGGCATTAGCAACATAGTACATTTCAAGTGTTAAGTGGTCGCTATTGCCTAGTGGTTCCTTAAACTGCATCCTAGAGATATCACTATCGTTGGGGGTCAGTATCAAATCCAGGCAATTTGGAGTTTGATTCTGCCTATGTCTGGTTGGTTGATCAACGTGCTGTGTCAAGTAACAATCATTAACTGTCTTCAAAAATAAATTGGCAGGGTGTGTTTCGACAGTGTTAGTTGTTTGCTCGTCCCAGTTTATTTCAGGATAATTGAAGTCTCCCATTATGAGTAAATGGCTGAAGGTTTCTTTCGCTGTGAGGGTTCTAAGTAACTCTTGCACTGCACAGTGATTATCGTGAGAAGGGCTCCTGTATATTACCCCACAAAGTAGACTGCTTTTCTTTTCCAATTTAATCTTTAGGAACATAGACTCAACGGAATGGTCATTGCAGTTAAAAGTAACTTCTCTTGCGGACAGACTGTTATTGAGATATATTCCCACTCCTCTTCCATCTGTTTCTTCAATATTTGAGAACAGAGTATATCCATCAATTTTAATGTTCTGGTTAGTCATTTTGGATGAAAGGTTTTTTGGTTTAATTTCTGTTATACCACATATGTCAATATTTAAATTGTTGAGTCTAACTTCTAATTCAGAATTCTTGTTTAGCAGGCTGTCGCAGTTTGTATACAGGCATTTGAAACTTTTATTCTTTAGGCTTGGACATACATTTGACTTGGTTGTTGTTGTGGTGCTGTCTGCCATGGGATCACTCTTTGTGGCTCTGCAATTGTTAGCGGTTGATAGGCCGTTGGTTGACAGGGTTGTAGCTGGCTTGTTTGGTTTGTTATCCAGCTGTTCAGAAGCTTTCTGCCAAGTTCCTCTAAAAAAGAATCTTTCATAGCCATGTTGTCATTATCATTGGGTGCACTTTGCATTTCGTTTCGTGGTTTCACATCATGGGCATTGGCTTGGAGGGTATTTTGGTGCACTTGACTTTTCTGACTTTTAGTATCGTTCTTCGTTGATTTGATGTGTAGGAAAGAGCAATCTTTACCCTTCAAACATCCGTCTGGTTGGTTATAGAAATAGCATGTTTTTACGATTTTATGTTCAAATTTGCACTTTTTTCTCGTGCAACTTCCTTTGTTGAAGCTTTTGCAAACATTGTGCCATGGCTTATCGGTTCTCTTTGCTGGTTTCTGAACATTTAGTGTACCATTGGAAAATTGAAGATTGCTAGGGCTTTGATCCTCAATCTCTAGTTTTTTGCTATTCTTCTTGGTTTCCTTTTTTGACATCTTAGTTGAACTTATGTGATCTTTACTTCCTCTCATCATATTCACATGGTAATTAAGAGTTTCAATGGCGTGTTCCTGCTGCACAATCCTTGCTGTCAGGTTATCCACTTGATTTTGTAAGTTGTCTTTGTGAGTAATGAGTGACTTGTTTTCAGCTCTCAAATTCTCTATTTGCATCAACAGAGAGTCAGTGTCAGTTGGCAACTCATTTCCATCATTAACAGCTATTATGGAATTGTTACCATCATCACTTTTGACGTCATCATCGTCCTCATTGACTTCGTCAGAATTTGGAACGTCTACTGTGGGATCCCAGGTGGCTGTCCGGGCTTCCGGGTCTTGCGCGGAAGGGGATTCCCCTTGGTTGGAATCATCTTGAAAATGGATAGTGATTAGTTTTCCCTTTTTCTTCGGATGGCTGGTTATTTTCCCAGGGAATTCTTCGCTCTCGGATTTCTTTAGCATTTTAACTTTTAACTTATGTTTCATCTAATATCAGCTTCTCTGGTGATTTGGGTGTGACAATTTTGCTAACCAGACGGCTTTGAAATTTCGCTCCGTATTGAATGTCAGCCTCAAAGAAATTGGGCTTAACTAGCAAAGTGAAGTTTTTCATCCAAAAATTTTGATTTGCGAGGAGACACAGCGATTTTAGCCTGATGACCAGACCCAAGTTCAAAACTTGGGTTGGGTTATCAGGCTACAGCGATTTGCATTTAAAGGGAATAGATTTCACACATGTGAATCCACTCAATAACAAATAAACAGGAAGTAAGAAGTAATAGTTGGCTGCATTGACGGTGTGAAGTCCAGGGCTCACAAAAATATTTTTCTTCCTCGTAGCAAGCCAAGCAGTGGCCAAGCACCTTCATTACTCTTTACATAATTTCTTCTCCTTTCCCAATAAAAACCACCTAAGTCTATCCTTTTAGCCTTCTCTCCTTCTTTCTTTCCCCTTCCTTTCCTTCCTCCCTTCCTTTTTTCCCTTCTTTTCCCCTTCCTTTCGTTTTGCCTTGCATCCCTCCTGGGAAGTTGAGCATTTCAGTTACCATCCTTGTAGCGCCGCAACCACGCTACTTCATTTTTTGAGCCCTGGTGAAGTCCATTCTTGATGCTTCCAAATCGCCTTGTCTCCAACACAACTGCATCCTTTCATCATCAAGTTCGCAGATGCAAAGTCTAATCGATTGTGGATGATGAAGTTCATAAAACGTTATGACGAAAAAACTAATTGAATGATGAAAATATGTTAACTTTTATCTCTCGTTATTTATAGACGTGCATGATAAACTCATTCGTTTGATCTTTGATAACTCACAGATGCTGAAAATTTACAGAAAAACACGAATTATCCGTTAACTCTACAGGAACAAGGACGTTTGGTGAAGGAAAGGCTGTCTTAGTTGTAGAATTATCAAACTGAATATATCATGCAAGTTGTTTCAAGGGAATGCAGATTTTCTTTGAAATTGTTCCTATCCTGAGAAAAACAGAAAATGAATAAAATATATGACGCTTGTTTTCATATGAAATGAAATTGATACGATTTTATTCGCCATGGCTCCACAAACTTTGAATTGATTTCTTTGCACACAGAAGAACCAGGAAAGGCAGTTGGAGTGTCACAATTCGATTGGTTTATCAGGTAGATCAAACCAGCAACATTTCAACAAATTGTTCGTCTTTCTATGGCTTTCTGTTTCATATCAATGGCGCACCTACCTATTCATAGCAAATGAATCTGTTATATCGAGAACTCACCGATAGAAACTTCGGGGCTTAAGATAATTCATAATCACTATTTTAAATCATCTTCTTCTTTTTACTCTTTAACTCAATTATGATTATACTTTTAATGATCTAGTTTTTAAATTGTCTCAGCTCAACAGTCATTGGAATCAATTAGCATGATGGAGAGATCATTATTTTGTCTTTAGGAATCAAGCATTTTTATTGGACAAATCATTCTCCTTCAAGAATACCACAACAGTCATGATGATCTTACTCAGCAAATTCCTGCTTTTTGGTAAGTGTACTTTCTTTATCAAGATTTGTTGCCATGGTACAACCATGAGCAATAGGATACCCAGTGTGTAGCAGTTCGAACTTTCCATCAGTCGCGAGCCACCTTTACTTAATTTTTATGCCAAGGACGGGCATAGTGAGAGATAAGTTCATTAAGACAAACAATGTTTTCATTGTTCAAAAATATAACAAGGTTATGTTTCAATCCATCCTATTGAGAAGTGAAACTGTAGCGGACAAATTTTTATTGTTGATATCCACTTTTCGGCTTTTGAAGTAAGAACGGAATTCGTTTTCTGTTTGTGTTTCTTCGAACAACTAATGAATCAATAAAGAAAACAGATTGCAAGCCTGAATTGGATTCGTATCTTCAAACTGTTGATCCAAAATGAATCAGTCACGCCAGGTATCTTACATTTTTTAAGCTGGTTTTTGCCCTCAAAATTATGCTCTTTCTATGATTTGATGAATACAAATCTGAAGAGAAGGTGACCAGCAGCAGGAATTTTTAATCCTAATTCCTACAGTTGATCAGATCTCTTTTGACATCATCAAATAAGTTGAGGAAGAAGAAAGTCACCATTGAACATATGATCTTGTTTTTGTTTTTTAAAGTCCAAATCGTTTTCTGTTTTTTCTTTCAATTCCTAATCAGTAAACAACATATTACTTCACTACTATCCATTCTTTCCACGCACTCTAATGCTGCATGCTGGGGGTGCTTTTAGCGAATTTAATCTCGCAAGGTTTAATGACGATTATGTATTTCAAGACCATACTCAAATTTTGCACCACACGTAGAAATTTCGTCACGACCATTGAACTTTGTTGTTGATTTATCACTGATCGAATAAAGAGAACTTTGCTTTGCGCATTTAAGGCTGGATTTCAGTCAATGCAATCTGTTGCGAATGCTTTGATGTGACTGGCTAAGGTCATCGTGACGTCAATCAATGAGCGATGGGAAATGAAGCGAGCGCAGCAAGGGTGAAGTTTGACAGCCTCAAGAATAGTTGTCACACTTTCAAAGCAGTTGACCGTAATGTTTTGCTATCCCATGTACCTTTTAATTTGATTGAGTAGACTCAGAGATGTGAAATCTGTTCTTCGCAATTGCAAATTGCTTTTGTGGAAACCTAAATCTTCATTTAAAAGCAACATTTCTCATTTAATGTGAATCAGCTTTTTGCTCAATCCAATCCTATCTATCCTTTCGTAGCTTTGGCAACAAGATTTCAAGCCGAAGGAACTGACTTGTTGAAAAATATAACACAAGACTATGACAAGAGAATGAGGCCAAATGCAAATGGTAACTTGATTGTTCTAGGAATTTTATCGCAAGCGTGAAAATTCAGTTCAAATGTGAAATTTTCTCTCAAGCTTCTGGTCACAATTGTTGGAAAGAAACAAAAGAAGCGCAAAATGTCATTGTAAACTATTAAACGAATCATGTGAAACTTCCATATATGGCTCGTAGGACTGTGTTCATGTAGGCCTATAAGTAGGCCTTAATTAGCTTTGATTTGGCTATTTCTAATTTAAGCCTACTATAAATAAATAAATGATGAAGATGATGATGATGTGAATTGAGTAAAATAAGGTTGGAATGTGCTTGTAACCTGAAACCTAAATTTTGTGTGACTTGTTTTGCAGGTCCTCCTGTGAATGTTAGTGTGCAAATTGGGATAGTTTCTCTTGGACCAATCAATGCGAAAACATTCGTAAGTGATCTTTTTGTACAAGATATTCCAGAGTATCGTCTCAGTTTTCGCTATTACTGCCTATTACCTCAACCACAATGTCCCTACTGCTCCTACTAAGACTCATGATATGAAAGCTCAAAACAGGACTTCGCTTTTCTGCCTCCATCTTTTGACTAGTTGCAAGATAGCATTTGTAGAAAGAGAAAATTCCTTTCACTTTTCACGCATAAAACTACCTAGCTTTTTCCATAATACTGGGTTTGAGTTTATTGATTTTGCAGCAGCCTAAGAGTTGAGTTTTTTAAACGAATCATTGAGCTACCACTACCAGCACAAGTTCGTTTCAAGAAACAACTGAAACCATTGTCACATGCATCAAGAAAGGTAGGCTCTCGATTACAACTCCCTGAAAGAACAGTAATGGTGAAGTTTTATTAAGACTCAAGGTTTCTATCATTGCAAGTTGATGTTACTGGTCTTATTTTGCTGATGGGTTAATTTGTGTAAAAAGAAAACGAAATGAAAATGGAAGTTAAAATGAGTGAGTCCTTACATAAAAAGGTCGTGTAAACAGCACCAAAACCCCCCCCCCGCCCCCCTACCACTTAGTTTCTTCATCCTCTCTACTGAACATCACTTTAGAAGCCTTCAATGTCAATTTTACTGCAAAAAATTACTTGATACATCTGAAATTTCAGTCTTTCGAAGTGGACATGTATCTTCGTCATTGGTGGAATGACCCAAGACTTCGTTTCCCCGGTTCTTCACCCTACAACTATAATGGAGATCCTGCTGATATCATCTGGGTTCCTGACACTTATTTTGAAAATTCAAAGAAAGCGCACACACATGCAATAATGACAGAAAACAGAAGAGCAAGAATTAGCCCCAATGGCGATGTTTATGTTAGTATGAGGTAGGGACCCAAGGTCATTAAACTTCCATGTTCAATTCTGGTCCATTATTTACTCGCCATTTTGAATCCAAGTTGTATTTGTGAAATGGACAATTGTATCTAATTCATGTTTCAGTTGCAAGTAAATCGGGGACTTGAATCGTTCTTGTTACTTCACAAACATCTTACAAGCATTGTTCTAAATTTCTGATTTCTAAAAATGATGAGTGCATTATGCGATTTGATTGGCTATTTGGAAACAATAGAAAATATACATTATTTCTCGAAAACGGCCTAATTTTATTCGAACAACAACAATATAATCTTGTCGCTAAGCAACAACAATTGCAATGTTGCTTTGTTGTGTGGAATCGAGATCGCATAATTAGGACAAGTAGCGTTGCCTAGCAAATCATTTTCTGGGTGCATTTGATCCAAGTGAACCAAGGTGTTCATTCGGCTTTGTGATCAGCACAATGACGCAAGAACACAACGGTTGATTAACAGCTTAGTTTTGAATATCGACGGCTATCGACAATGTACTTTCTATTTCATAGCCTACGAAATGTGCCAACTTTTTCTGACTCCCCGGTGCAGGTAAGGAGGCCGAGATCAGGAATGAGTACTATGAGTATTCTGCTCCAGTACTACGACAGAAAAGGAATAGAACGCCGCCAATAGGAAAGCATCACATCCATTGTCATCAAGGATTCTTTTCTTCGATGTATTCACATTCTAAAATTAGCAATCAATTTGTTTCATATCAATTATCATCTCGATGGCGAGGAATACATTCTAAAAGTCGTAAGATCTGTTTTCAAATGTTATCTATCTCCTAGAAATCAAACTGCAGTGATAACAAATCTTATAAACATTCTTATTTTCAGGGTGACAGCAACAAGTTCATGCCCTATGAATCTTCATCTATATCCTATGGATACTCAAGAATGTCCATTACTACTTAGCAGCTGTAAGGCATCTGCCTAATTTTTATTTTTGCCCACATGTCATATCACTCACTTATATTCACATTCCTTTCACTAAAATTGGTCGAACTGTTCACTAGAGCTCTGCACAATTTTACTTTACCTTATAACATTCTGCACAAGAAATATTTGCAAATTTGAATGAAACTTTGTCAAGTTTTCATCGTCATTCTTTAATTCAATTCAATTCCATTTTATTCGTAAAATGCAAGTTTTTACAACATATGGACTTGCTGCAAGTCTCTCTCGCGGCAAAAATGGGAGAAGGAATAAAAGCGATTGAGACTTGTAATACTTGGAAGCCTGGGTCGTTGGCTGGACAGGATTCTGTCCAGTCGGCATCCTTTTAGAAAAACCAGTCTCCAATCATATGCTTAGAAAGGACAATGATACAACAGAGCGAGGCTCTGCGATATTTTTTGACAATGGCAGAGTCAAGCTTTGATGAAACAGCCGACAACAACCCCGTCACTTTTGAAAATGGAAGCAAGGCTCGATTGCTCATGAATATTAATGAGCATGCCAAGTATTACAAGTCTCTCTCGCTTTTTTTCCTTCTCCTGATGATGAACCTATAAAAAGTTCTTATGTATTCCAAGTGACCCAAGTAAAGCATTGCTTATCTAGCTTGGGCCGCTTTGATAGCAAATGCATTATCTACTTCCAAGGAACTCAGTGTTGAACAAAGCACATCTGCCACTGGTCTTCCTTTCACGGTGCTACTTTCAAATTGTCACTGACAGGAAGGATTCAACAACAGGAAACATAGGCCACTCCCCCAAAACACATATGTATTCTTAAGAAGAAACTGAATTCTGCAATTCTGCAATAATGTATTTTCTTAATTATCATTAGAAATGGAGGGAAATGTTACAATTACTTTGACCTGACAGGAAAGATTCTACAAAAAGAAATGCATGCCACTCCCATGGCGCATCTATGTTTTTGGTGAGCGAGGCACCTGTTTTTAAAAATCTTTTGTCAGGAGAAAGGTGAAGCATATTACTAGAATCCCACAATGATGAATTTTTTAAAATCATCTTTTGCTATCTACGGTATTCATTTCTTTGTTCAGTATTCCGGTTTCCTTCAGAGACCTTCCTTGAAAATCTCATCTAAGACCCAATTATACATCGAACAATAACATCAGCTTTTTATAAATGTAACATCAGCCATGATTTTAACAAGATGAAATTCTTTTTCTAATTCCTTCAAATTGCTTTAGAAAAAAATACATACATCGTATCCATTTTCGAAATTACTGCAATACAGGAACTTTTAGGCCAATTTTTGTAAGGCATTGCCCTAGAATTATGACGATCAGTCCCTTATATCCCTGCCGTAAACACTGCTCAAGAGGGACTCATAATGAAACAGTGAAAAACCTGGCCCTATTTTCTTCAATCATCAATGGAATTATGATGGAATCACGGCTTCGAATTTCAATCCCGTGGGAGTATTTGCAATTCTTCAATTGAATCGAAATTCTATCACATTTACACCATAACAATAGTAATTCACAACTCTCGCAATCTGATTGGTACTGTAGGAATTCATGAAGTTTGGGCCTAAATAGGGCCAGGCTCTTCAGATTAATAATATGAGTCTCTGTTGACTGAAGCGCCATCATCAAGTCATGATCAAGTCAAAGAGCACAGGGCGACAAGAGACTCATCGTCATAAGTCTAGCATAGCCCATTCCTTCTTGACTTGGTGATACATTTCGCGAGTATATTCTTCAACCAGGTAATAAATTCCTTTTCTAAATTCAATTGCCGTTATCGTTCAGATTCTTTCATCAGCAATATGATACTTCATTGCATTCCAGTGGCACTGTGCTTTGATTCCCTGTGTTTTCAATATGACGCTGCATTGAATTTTTAACGAAGCTGCGTGGGTGCAGAAATGATAGTGATAAGGAGCGTCATTCTGAAACGCAAGGAAACAAGGACACAGGAATGAAACATGCCTACAGGGAAACAAGGGCATCGAAACGAAAGATGCCCTCAGGGAAACAAGGACACAGAAAGTACCAAATATTAAGGTTGCCAAATATAAAGTAGTTTTATCACATGGAAGTTTATGTCAAATCCACAATTGAATTTTTCATGAAGGAATCAGCTTTTTACCAATGTTTATTGTTAAGAAGGTCATATATTCTCACTAGATTCCTTCACTGGAAAAGATTTGAATCCAAATTGGATGAAACCAAGAGCTGTAACCATGGATACTGTATCCAAGAAAGTGGAAGTCTCATCATACCTTTTCAAAGGAACAAGAGTGGAGAGAGAACTCGTTCCATTAGGCCAAGGAAATGGTATACTAATTCAACAGCTTATTTCAACTTACACTAATCATATATGGAAATCACTAATCACTAATCGATCGATCAGAGGTGCCCGAAGAAAGACGAAGCAGCGGGGGCAGCCATCAAAAAAGGGCAATGCTGACTTGGAAAAAGGACAAATTAGTCTCCCAGTCACATTCTAGTATTTCTCGGGAAAATTCTTACGCTACCATGAACTTGTCGTATACTCATCAACTACTCTCTACTTGTTTTTGAAAGAACCTTTAAAACCATCTTCTGACAGAGGTGGATAGCCTGTGTACCAGACTCCATAAAAACAAATCATTTTTTAAACACTTTTACTTTTAAACTTACTTTTAATAAATTACTTTTTCGCATAGGGTCTGGATCACAGGCTAGAGGTGAAGAGCAATTGCAGAAGCTCAATAGGCCAAAAAGTTCAGATGTAGCGGGTATACGAGAATGGTTTCCTTGAAAAGGGCACTATCTGCCCCCGTACTGCCCCCGTACCATCAGGACAACGGGAGCAGCTGCCCCTGCTGTCCCCGTGCCTCCGGCGCCCTTGCGAGCGATCATCGAATAATCACTGATCATTGATAATGACATGTCATAATAACTAGACGTTTTTCCAATGTCAGCCAAAAATGTTTCGAAAGAAGGCCGATCACAGTTCTCTATTTGGGTAAGAGGTTTCAATAACTACGGCAGAATATTTACCCAGTGTGAAGAAATAGAATTTTCTCCCAGTAATTTGAAATGAGCCAATAAGAAATGTCTTAAGCAATGTCACAGTGCTGTGTGGAGAGCACAAATTCAAGTTCGACCTTTTAAGTTGCATTGAATTTGTCATACTGATGACCAGTGCGTAACGAAATAAGTTCTTTCGGAAGAAGTATTCAATTCTGTGACCACTGAAACACTTAGTTGTTTATGCGGGCAAGAAAGTACCAAAACGAAAGAGAAAAGAGCTCACGTTCAGGCCCGGGGGGGGGGGTAACTTAACTTGTCTATGGTACGGGGTTGTGCCATTTTTTAGGGTACCTTTTTCATGATAGTTTCCGGATTTATGGGTATGGTTTTCAACAATTTGTTGCATCTTCCGGATTAATGGGTATAGTTTTCTATCAGAATTCAGTTATTGGTGAGCTTTTTTGGCATTCCCGGATTTATGGGTATGATTTTCAGAAATTCTCCAGATTTATGGGTATACTTTTGAGAAATTTCTCCGGATTTATGGGTATACTTTTGAGAAAGTTTTCCGGATTTATGGGTGGTACTTTTACGATTTGAATGGCACAACCCCGTATCTTGGAAACTCAAGTTACCCCCCCCCCCGGGCGTTCAGGCTGCCATCAGTACCGTAAAGATCCCTTAAAACTAACCATAACGTAGCTTTTTAAAGAGACATTAACACCAAGGGTCCTTTGCAAGCATCCTGCATTTTCAGACAAGGACCGAGATACAGGGGGGCCCTGTGGGCCATGGCCCCTCACAAATTCTCAGTAGTTGCTGCGGCGGTAAATCTTTATTCTTTATCATTTTAGCACTTCAAATATCAGATAGGTACTCAATGTTCTTATGTATATCTCGATCAGTTTCCACCTTTCATTAGTGTAGGAAGCTCTTTGGGGGCATTTAAAAGGTAACAACTTTGCCTCGCACCAGAAATACTCTGCGGTAGCCTTTGGGTAAATTAGGTTTTTTCTACTTTTCTAGGGATGTTTACATCCAAACGTAGATTTATCTGTAAAGTCAAGATGTATTGAGGAACAAAAAGTAGCGTTGTCTCGTTGTTTTAAGCCAATCTGAAGAGCGTGGTCTTAAATTTCCAGGGGCGTACCCCAGACTCCCTTCAAGTTGTTGGCTCACTTTGCTCGTCACTCGGTTTACTCATGGTCCCCTCAAGTAAAAAATTGTATCTCGGTTCTTGATTTCAGGCCGTCTGGGGATCAAGTTGGACTTTGAGCGGAAATATGGATAACCACTTCAGTGTCTATAAAGTGACAGAAAAAGCAGCTGCTGTCAAATTTTTCTTATTAGTTTCAACTGCTACACACTTAGGCCAAATTTGATTTCAAATTCTTTGAAATTTCTGCATGTCCACAAAGGACTCCGGGTGACATTGGCATTTTAAAGACAATATTTTTTATATTTCAGAATTCTTCGTCTTTCTCAAATGCATCTTCGAAGTAAAACGTTCATTTTCAACATTCATCAATCGCGTTTATGTCCCAAGCAGCTTTCTGGTGATGCTCACGTGGGCAACATTCTTCATTCCCCACCAATCAGTGCCAGCTAGAGTCACCCTAATTGTTACAAATTTCTTGGCCACCGTATTTGTGACACAAAGTGCTGCTTCACAAGTTGCAAGTGTGGATTATACAACAGCTCTGGAAGTTTATCTGGTCACAAATGTTGTTTTCATAAGTATCACGCTGATTGAATATCTACTCGTATTGAATTTGCCAAACAGAAAATGTCTCATAAAGGTCAGTCAGCACTAACGCTCATTCGGTCTTTACTTGCAATGTTTCCTCGTCGAGTTTTCTTTCACAGGCTATTTCTCAGCCTTCAGTCTTTGTGACTTCTTCTAAATAACTACTTTGCGTAATCTCGAGAAATATCTGTGAAACATCTTTTAATCCTGCCCGGGGGGGGGGGTTACTGACATTTTGGCCTGACTGGGGGGTCCAGTCAGGGTTCAAGGGGGCCAAAGCAAAAATTTTGAAAAACCCTCAAATGGTAGTTCATGAACCTGAAAACTAGTTCATTAGTTACTTAGTTCATTAGTTACGAAAACTTTCTACGGTTTTTCATAATTCTTTATTGCAAAAGTGATGGAACAAAGCAAGAAAACTTCAAAATTCATGTATAATTATTGCAATAAGGACTGAATTAGCATGTGGAGGAGCATACCTGGTTGAACTCTTATAAGTGGCCAGGAATCTTAGAACAACCCCATCCGTGGTCTTTGTATGAAGTTAGGCCAATGGAGCGTTGTTTGTGTTAATTTCCTAGATATCCTAAATTGCTCTCATTTTTGCGTGTAACGCAAAGCGTCCAGACAAGGATTGTTTAAAGAGTCTGTTTCATCCAGCTTGCCTTGCACGTGTCGTATTCTGACTGGCCTTTGCTTGTCGCCATGAAAATGGCGACAACAAAGGCAAACCAAGTAACTTTCCACAATTGATCTGCTGAGAATTCGTCACTGAAATCAGAGTTCATCAAGGTTGTCGGGTTAGAAAAAAGCTATTGTAGTTTTTTACTACTTGATTATTCGTTGCGTTCAGTGTTGGTTAGATAGATATTTTGGCTGCGTATGATGGCCTATGCCACTACTCCAAATGACTGTTCTTATGTCAATTCTCGGAAGATGAAAAGGTAAACACCTTATTTCCTTTCCATCACAAAATGATGGATATGAAAATAAAGGTTAAGTGGAAAATAAGGATCGATAGTGAGGAGTAAAACTTTCCTTCCAGCAGTATTACTGCCATGTGGATCCATATTTTCTAGTTAGGCCCAGGCCAAATTTGATTGTCCACAGTCTGGGATTGCAGAGTATTCGCAAAGATCACTGGGTAGCAGTGGCTCTTTAACTGCCACAAAATCAACTCTCTTTATCTACCTTAGCTTTGCAATTACTTTTGTAGCAAAAGAAATGCATATCAAAGGAGACAGGTTTGAATGGCAATCAAAATGGCGAAATGGAGACAATTTTGGATAGCAATGTCGAAATGAAAGAAAACAAATGCGAAAACGAGGCTGCATCCAAAGAGGAAAACGGGAAAGAAGTACATTATATCGATAGCTATGCGAAAATTATCGTCCCGCTGGCTTATTTCCTTTTTATTTTCACTTATTTCATCTATTTTTTGTCAATTTCTTAGATCAAACTGAGAGCACAACTTGAAAATTGTAGCTATATGCACTCTAGATTATATCTGAATTTGTTGTACGTGCCATTGAAGTTGTTAGTCTTTATTACCGAATGAGGTAATTAACGTGACAATCACATGTCAGCTTGAATGTGTGTCCCCTGGCATTAAGATAAGAACGAAATATTATCTGATATAGGTTGAAAATATCATACCTGATAGGTCAAAGACGTGTCAGCAGGTTTGTGGGATAAAAATTGCACGACGACTAAAATGATAATCTTTGTGAAAATTTTTTTTGGTATCTTTTGGATCAATAAATTAAGAAAATGCTGGGAAAGGATTTGTTTGAGAACAAGAATTTTACGTTCTGGTCCACGATTTACTTGGTACTCAACTGAGAATTGACAATTGAATTCAAATTTCAATGGCAGGAGAAACATAGCGTGTGTTCCAGATCACTTGAATAGAGAAGTATGTTAAAGGTGAGTGGTCTCACTTACCTTTCGTTTCAAGAGGTCTGGAACCCAAGCTAGTGAAATAGGGACCACAATCAAATAGGGAATTCCCGTTTCCATGAAAACGCCATTCCAGCTTTTCTCTAATTTATGGGTCTGAATGATGAGCTATTTTACCAAACAGAACTTTCGCGTCGTAGTTAGCCTTTGACGGATAGATTAATATTTCAGTTTTGAATATCGGTCACATACTTTTTATTCCACAGATTACCGATAATATTCACTTTTTTACTCACCCAGTGGTAGACCAAGATTGAAAACGTGAAAGACAGAAAATGTGATTAGTTAAGTTTTTTTCTTATTTATCCTATTCTGCCATAAATTTACATCAACAAATGAACTGACTAATAATACTGAACTATCAAAGCCTTTTCTTTCATTTCATACGCTGTCATAAAAATATTAATAGTTTGGATTAGTATCTAATCATATCAACATAATATACATTAAAAAACCTTGCTTTCTTTGTGGTTATGTTGTCTTTATGTCTTATATAAAAGGAGATGATATACATGCGGACTGAGGGGGCAATGAATACAAGGACACTGTGGGGGAGATGCTCAAAAGAACTTTTCACTACTCTAAAGACGGATCTAAATCGAACGAGATTTTTATACATTTGAAGAATTTTCGAACGCCCACAAGAAACTCAAACTCCACTCAATCTAACATTTTTATGCATGAACCTGCATAAAAATATTGCTCGATCTAGGATTTTCGTAAAATAGCTGAAAAGTCTGAGTGACTGCATAATAATACTTTAGACTTATAGCAACAGTCATATTTAGATGACTGCAAGGTAAGTGTCGCATGTTGAACTTTGAGGGAGTTTTGACGAGGGAGACAAGAATTTATCTCAAATTATACAAAAAAAACTTCACGAGCTAGATCGCACATATCTTCTTTAAAGCGAATTTTATGATTACAAACAATCAGCATCTAGCTGAAAGGCTCCGCTATCTTTTGACATGTTGCTTGGTCAGTTTAAGATATCTTTACTGTCTGAAAACAACAGTTTCAAAAATATGAAAATTCATTCCTCTCTCGGACCATTCCCTCGCTTTCCAGTCCATTTTTAGGAAGTGTGAAAAAAGCTGAATTCCGAATTTGCTTCGGAGCATGAAATTTGAATGAGGAACAGAGGTCAATCATTTTGCAAACAAAACTTTCCCAAGACGACTTCTAATCCATCGCAACGTCGACGTTTCACAAAATGTTGACTGGAAAATGTTTGCGATTATTTCACTCAAGATGAGGAATTCTGGATTCGAAATTTTCATTGAATCTGGTTTTGCGAAAGGCAATCATTGCTTAAAATGACCATGCAGCATCTCAAAATGGCTAAGCCTTTCAAATGAACCGTGATAGAAAGCATTTGGCAATAGCTTCTGAATTTCTGATTTCAGGGAGCTCGTTATGATCTAGTTCGTGAAGTTTTTTTTGGGGGCACCCGGTATATCACTTGGCGATCAAGTATCTGAAGTTCAAGGGATTTAAAGTTCAGCGAATTTAGCATCAATCGATAGCTGCGAAAATGAGCTCCTCTGAGATCATTTAACAAGTTGATTCCTCCTATGATGTTTGGAATTCTGGCAACAGCTTTCACAATGAAGCTATGAAATTGATTTTAGGCCCAAAGAAATATCAATCCTTTATACGCTGATCTTCATATAGCACATTACCTAAAAATAAAATACAAAACATAGAGGAATTTACCCTTCCTTATGGCTACAAAACTTGCCTGGTATTCAGCGAGCACTATTGTTTCCAACGCCGTGCATCTTCATATTAATATCATCACTGTCCCATGTGGGCCTACTATGCGTGGTAGGACTACACGAGACTACAAGTTTATCAAATGTGGTTACTTATCAAGGTTGAAAAGGTGGAAGAATGGAGTCTTATCGAAATGAAACAATACCACACAGATATATCAGCAAAATATCAGCAGGGTTAAAAATGATCTGAAATAATCATACACAAAATGAACTAGATAAAAACTATATTAAGACAATCAGATTTCTTTCTTCAAAAACACTAATCATAAAAACAAACTAATTAGGAAAAGATATCGCATTTCTGGCAACCAAAATAAATCAGTTGAAAGTAGGAGTTCTCATTAAAAGGAAGGTGTCCTTAAAAAGGGATTCTTCATCAAAGATGGAAATAGCAGTCAGTCAAACTCATCCCAATCTGACGAAAGGCCGTGGGAGCGACGTTAGTGATCAGATTAGGTTTAGAAGACGGTTTCACTAAAATGAAGAATTTTGATGATCTCTAGACTTTGATACAGAGGACTCTGATGGGCAACCAGCAAGGACAAATTTGTAAAGCAAAAGATCTTGGTCTGATTAAAACAGGACATTTTGGCGGCCTGAAGAATAACTTTAAAAATTCCATGCAGCAACAAATAGTAGACCCCTCTATTTGATTTGATCAAGTGCATTCACAACTGTGAACACTTCTCTTCAGTGAAGCAATCGCTTTGCCTTGTCAAAAACCTGGATCTTTTATTTAAAAAAATTCGCCCTTGTTGGGATAACCCAAAAATCAAATTGTTTGTAAAGTCATCAATATTTGAATGGGTCTCACTGACCTGACAGAGTTAATATATGATATCATTTTCATCAACAGGAATTATGCCTCTGAGTTATGAAGCACAGAAACTTATATAGAAAAATTCTGTTTTATAATGCGAGGTCTACCTGTGTTCTAAAGGAATTTAATGTCAGAGATTACGACATAAATTTAAATTTCTATGAAAGAGGCACTTGATCTACTGAATGAAACTTTAGTCCGAGTTTTTAGATTTTTAATCCAAATTTACAACTTTTAACAATGTAAATCAAATACTGAAACTTCCATAAATAAAAAAGTAAATTACCTACAAAGTTCTCTTCTGTTTCTTTTCTATTCGCTTTGTTTCTGTCATACCCAAGTTACCAACTGTGAAACCTGCATTAAAACAAGGAGGAAAAATTAAACCAAAGGCATCAATAAAAGATAATTGTACCGTACGTGTATAATTCATACCAAGTAAATTGTCTTTCTTACGTTCTGCGTCTAAAAAAATTCAGAAAAGACATCAAATGAGAAAATTTCAAATGATAAAGCCGGATTAAGGGTGGGTTTAATTTGACAAGCTTTTACTGTTTAGTTACACATACCGTAAATACCAGCATATTGGAAGATACCTTTTTGGAGAGCCAGGCTGAAACAGGTTCTTCTTTCAGAGGCACAAAGACTAATTTCAAGGTAAAATGATATATATTTGAAAGGTGCCTTGTGCAGGCCCTTTCAGAGTCTTACAAAAGATGTTCAACCCTATTATCTGTTTTGGAAAGGTTCTTATGGACCTTCTTGTGCAAACAAGAGGCTGGAATTCGAAACCAGAGTAATTTATGTAGGCCTTTACAGATTCAGTCGGCCTCGTTTAGAAAGTATTTAAAACAGTCTCGATTTCATCGTTTTCAAATCTTGCCTCTATGAGCTCCGTTTTCAAATTCTGCCTGGCTATTAGCATGTCGTTTCAGGTTCTGCCGGCAAATAATAATGTACCGTTTTCGTGTGAATGAGAAGCTTGAATGAGAAGCCTTAACAATGTTATGCCGTTTCCTTGTGAATGAGAAGCCTGAATGAGAAGCCTTAACAATGTTATGCCGTTTCCTTGTGAATGCAGTCCAAGATGCAGGGGTGGTGCTAAGGGAGGGCTAGGGGGCTACAGCCCTCCCGTTGGAGGCATCTAGCCCCCCGCCCCCGTCGGAGGAAATTTGGGGTTCTTGTCGGAGGAAATTTGGCAAAATAACGCACGAAAACGCATTTTTCAGTCATTTTAGCCCCCTGTCGGAAGCTCCAGCCCCTCTGTCGTAAAATTTCTGGCGCCATGCCTGCGGCAAGATGTACTCAGTCAGATCTTGCAACAACAGCAACAACTTCAGTGGTCTTCAACATTTCCAGATAGAGTAATTTTTTCTTGTTTTTCTAAACTATCTTAAGTTCATCACAAAGGAAAAAAATAAACGACAACAATGATAAAACAAACAACAAAAAAGTAAACAACACACCAACCTCCTTTTTGGACATCTGCGATAATCTTCTCCTCCGCATCCTTGATTGTTCATTGCCACTGCGTCCACTTTCTTCATGTTCTTTCTCAGGTCTTTGATGGACATGCGGAGGAGATGCCCGCGAAACTTCTTGGCTACAAGTAACTTTAACTTCATACCGCATTGAATCAAATCCACTGCCAGATTCATGTTGCAAGTAACTATAAACATCCTGTTGGCTACCTATGGAACCAAGCGATTCGCTAGACCGATGTCCGGAAAGTTTTGCATTGGCATCGAAATAATTTCCCGAATCACTATAAGTCCGACCTGATAGTCCAGTGGTTGAATATAATGGTTCGGTATTTGTATATGTATCTGCGAATGTTTTGATCTCATGTTTATGTTCATTTGAGTTTATATTATTTTCCTTGGCTAAGTTTTCCACTGTACATTCACTTCTCAAGACAGGCTTTTTAAGTTCGATCGTTGCTGTGGAAATGAAAACTGGAGTTGGATCATTTCCATTCAGATCCGTCTTTCCGCCCGCATCTTGGGGTGAATCAAAACTTTTGGCAAAGCGGACCGGGATCTGACTTCTTCTACTGTTTACAACTCGGACATTTCCAATATCACTTTTGGTCTTCCGTACCAGTTCATGAGTGTTCCGCAGATCAAGCTGGTTTTCGAAGTTTAAATATTGTTTTTGTAAGGCCTCAAAGACTTCATCTTCAAAATCAATATCAACTTGTTTTTGTCTTCGAATTTTCGATGAAGATCTAAATAAAGCCGCTTTCGTCCCACGAGACTGGTTCTGGAAACTTCGGTTGCTGATTTTAAATTCAGGGACATTTTCGGTAAATCCAACTCTATCCGGAGTCCATTCACGATTAATTCTAAATGATGAACCTCGTAATGATGCTTCACTGTCTGTTCTTCCCATTTCACCTGAAGACTGTCTATTCAACTCAGGTGGACTCCCTGTTATTGTCACGTCATCTGAAGAGTAAATAGCTGCCGAATTTTCCGATTCACTTTCGCTGTGCAGCGGCAAATCATTGCTGACATCTTCCTCCTCCTTTTCATCACTCAACGCTAAAACCTTGGGCAAATCTCCAACAATTGTTCTGTAAAGCCCCGTAGCAGCGCTAACTGACCTCGCTTCCGAGATGGATACGTTATGATGTAGCTTAGGCCTAGGTGCTGCTGTGCAATATACCCGCTCATTTCGACCACGAATTGTTGCATTGGTATGCGTGTAGTCAAATTTAATTCTGTCTCCTGTTGACATTATTCCCGAAATTTCTACAACATTACTGTTCGTGGACGTTTGCGATAAACTGCGTGCAGAAAGAATATGTAACGCGTTGCGTGAACCGTCAAGTGAAGCATTTTCTTCGCCATTTGAACTATTGATTAGATTTTCTTTCGCAGCTGTATTCGAATGTCTCTTCTCTTCGATTCCTTTTGCAGTTTGTTCTTCTGGCGTCTCTCCTGCTGTAGAAGGCAAACTAACAAATGCAGGCAAGAGAGCAGATGCTCCAACTAAGCCAGGATGGAAAGCAGAAAATGAATTTGCAAGATTTGATAAAGCATCTTGCCCACTTCCTAACGATATTGACTTCTGTTTATTGAGTTTATTATTGTTGCTATTAGTCTTGTTCTTGTCATGTAACATTTGGGATATGGCAGGACTGACGGCTCCGGCCGATAAAGACAGGTCCATGGCTGCAAACAAGCCAGCAAGTTTAGCCGGATGCGACTTTTTGGCTGGTTTTTCAATAATAGATGTCTTGCGGGATTTCGAGGCTTCCGGTCGCGGCGGCAAATCTTCGCTTGCTTTATAAGCCAATAAAGTTGGGCTGCAAATTAGACTCTCTAACGGAGATGTCTCTTTAGTAGGTTCTTCTTCTGCAATAAGAATAAACAGCTAGATTTATCAATTTGATTCAATCGCAATTCACATTTGCTATTATAAACCTAGAAACTATCCCAGAAGACAAGGTATGAAAATCTCCAAGAATGCAGCAAACAAACAAATCATATATCTTCTTGAGACATGCTTAAAATATCTGAAGTCTATATAATGATATTTATTGTGTCACTTAATAACAATAACAGCATTTCTATTACCATAGGCTGTTTTCCTACTGCTGCCAAGGCTGTCAGAATTGGCCGCGCTCTCCCAAGTACCTTTCTCTTACTTGCAAAAAGGTCTATAACGGTTCGTAAGGTTACAAGGGTAACCTCTTACTCCATCTGCAGCATTTGCTCAGACTTGGGTGGAGAGCCAATATTGATCGGTAAAATATAGCGAAATATGGTAGCTATGTTTGCCATAACAGCTTTAAGCAGCTGAACCAGGTGACCTGTATGAATATCAGTTATTATTATTAAGTTATCTCTGAAACGAAAAGGCACTATTGTCATGGACCTCATGTATACTTACTTCATCTAGGATTCAAATAACTCTCTAGACAACAGATGCTTATGATTACGCTTTAAAAGAACTTAAAATGAATGACTTGAGCTGTATGACACCTATCTATAAATAGGCCAAAGAAAATCCTTACACTCCGATATTTTTCTTGGCTTTGTCTTCTTACTCCAAGCACTGGATTATCAAATACAATACGCTTTTTATAAATCTATGAGATCTCATCTCTTCTCATCTCATCTCATCTCATCAGGCTGTTCGGATATTTTCTCGACAAAACGCCTGCAACCACCACCACCATCATCACCACCATCATCACCACCATCATCACCACCATCATCACCACCATCATCACCACCATCATCACCACCATCATCACCACCATCATCACCACCATCATCACCACCATCATCACCACCATCATCACCACCATCATCACCACCACCACCACCACCACCACCACCACCACCACCATCGCCATAACAATCACCACCAGCACCACCAGCACCACCAGCACCACCAGCACCACCAGCACCACCAGCACCACCAGCACCACCAGCACCACCAGCACCACCAGCACCACCAGCACCACCAGCACCACCAGCACCACCAGCACCACCAGCACCACCAGCACCACCAGCACCACCAGCACCACCAGCACCACCAGCACCACCAGCACCACCAGCACCACCAGCACCACCAGCACCACCAGCACCACCAGCACCACCAGCACCACCAGCACCACCACCACCACCAGCACCACCACCACCACCACCACCACCACCACCACCACCACCACCACCACCACCACCAGCACCACCACCACCACCAGCACCACCAGCACCACCAGCACCACCAGCACCACCACCACCACCACCACCACCACCACCACCACCACCACCACCACCACCACCACCACCACCACCACCACCACCACCACCACCACCACCACCACCACCACCACCACCACCACCACCACCACCACCACCACCACCACCACCACCACCACCACCACCACCACCACCACCACCACCACCACCACCACCACCACCACCACCACCACCACCATCATCATCATCATCATCATCATCATCATCATCATCATCATCATCGATACTCACACGCATTGAACTTTGAGTTTACAGGACTCTCGAACATCCTCGGTCAATTTTCACTTTAATTGAAATGAAATTCCTTTCATCTATTGATATAGCATAGTTTAACTGTTCCGCAGTACCCTTCCTTTGCGGAAGCAAATTGTATAGATTAGTTCTATGCACAGTTTCGGGATTTATCAGCTCCATTGTATCAATCAACCAATCAATTCACGGTATTTATCAAATGCTCCTCACTGATTGGTTAACCAATCGTTTGTATCGCTTACCACATTAGCAAACTGAATCTAACGTATCATGACTTTGAAATAATTTTAAATGAAATGATCTTAAAGTGAAAAACGAAGATTTACCTGTTTCAGACAACTTGATATTGAACTGAGCAGCCCGTGTCCTTGCCATTGATGCACATTTGACCGCTCTTTCGGCTGCCATTTTGGCTGCTTCAGCAACTTTCCTTGCAGTTACGCCTCTCGATAAAGCAGTCTTGCTCTTTTCGGCAGCTAAGTTGGCTGCTTCTATCGCACCTTCGACTGCCATTCGAACTTTTGTTTTAATTCGTGGTGATCGAATATTGATGCCCTTCTTAACTGTCGTAAGAAGTTCGTCGTTACGCCATTTCCCAGATGTTTCTGTTTCGCCGTTAATCAACATTCCATATCCCTCTCGTAAATTATCTCTCCATGCACCGACGTATCTAGAATCATCAATGTATTCGCTTATCCCATACACACTACGACGATCAGCTATCCATTCTCCTATAAGGAAAGGAGTTTAAAAATTCCTGAAAAGAAGAAAGCTAAGATCTGTCCCAAATTTGATGTCAGGGGAAGATGTCCGCCAATAATAAGAATTGAAGAGCTTTGCATAAGTAATTTTGCATTATCACGAATCTCATCAGACATAACTTGAGATACATGTAGAATCAGAAAAGTTTCAGAAAAGTTCCGAAGTGCCAGAGATGCAATTCATATCATGGTGGTGTTTCATAAATCTTCTTTTTGAATGCTTCTGAATTACCAGACCAAGAATAGTGAAAAACTTTTGGAAAAAACTTTAAAAAATGACCAACTTCACATGGTCCCTTTCACTATGACAGGTCAACACAACTTAGAAATAAAATCTTAGATGAAAACGTTACCTTTATATAGCTCTCCAGAAGTTGAGCTGTTTACACTGATATTCAATGAATTACTTGAAGAACTTTCGCTCATCGTCCCAAAACCACTACTGTGACTCGTCATGTCTGTTCTAACTGAGTCTTGTCCGACAGGTGATCGTCTCGGATGCGAGTACGCCCGACTTGGTGATAAATCATTCTCGATGATGTCATTGTTTTCATTGCTGTCACTCCTAGATTCCCCGCTGCGAGACTCACCACTTCTGGATTTGCTATTCAAAGAAAAGTAGGCCCGTCTGAATGGAGGGTTGGGAGAGAGCGAGCGATCTGTATCGTAGTTATCGAATGAATTGTCACGTGACGTTTGTGCAGTTGTTGGTCTTGTACCTTCCTTGTTCTCATCATCAATATTTCTCATTGAATTGCATTGTGATATAGTTGGTAACAAGAGTGACATGCGACGGGGGATTCGATTTAATTTTACTGCATTCGCACTTGCTTTGATTCCATAGCCACAACGAAATCCGCGTCTCCACTGTCCCATGTAATAAGCTGTTAAAATAAAAAACGAATTTCAGCTAAGCGCGTCTCATATTCCGGTCGTCCTTCTTCAAATCCTATCCGACAATTTGCTGTGACAAGTGTTAGATGAAAATATTTCCAGTGTTAGGGGCTACCATAATGGATTTTCATTTACTTTGAAAAACAACTTTGCATCTTAGTTTTGATATGGTTTGGAATTAGGAGAAGAATTGTGTCGAACTGGTGTATACCACTTGTAAAATTGTAAATTGACTCCTAAAACACGGGGTACCGCAAAAGCTCTATTAAGCCCCATCCCGGGGACTTATTGACGGACCTTCCAGAAGGGGGCTTATTAGAGAAGGGGGTTTAATAGAGCGTTTACGGTATAAGAAGTAAAGAGCCTGGCATTTGTAGCCTTGTCACTTGACATTGTGAATGAGCTCCCTTACGAGTTTCCGAAGTTAAATCTGTTTAATTCAAGTTCTTAATGTTGCTTAATAGAGCTATGGATCTCCTAGGCGAGGGCAGAAAATCACTGCAGTAAGTAGGGTAGATATGAAAACAGCTGCATCTGAACGACGTTCATCTGGCTTTACATCCCATGTTCATATGAGATAAGACAAAGAAACAGCTCATGCCAACACTGCCTTTGTCTTTTGAGGGAAAATATTCTCCTGTTACGTGGAAACTGTGACAAACCGTATTAAAAGCAATTAGGCAAGACCACAAGGTGCTTACCTGGTATTACTAGCTTTTTGTGTAGCAGCTGCTTTACGTATTATGTGCGCAGGCGTTCAACATGACAAAGCAGGGAACAATGGACACCGCCGTGTGCGTTTCGAAACCAACAGATATAAACAGTACAGCTAAATCTAATATCCTCAAGTTCCTATTATTGGGCTTTGCTAGCTGTACCATCTGCATCAACAAACCTAAACAAGTTTAGCTATGAGGTAATCGAAGTTAATTCTTTCATTCGTTTGTTCACTCATTCATTCGTTCATGCATTCATCCTTTCATTCATTCATTTATTCATTCATTCATTCATTCCATTTTTCATTATTTTTACATGGTAGCACCATCAGTCGAGAGGACTCGAACATCTCTATTTTCACCCAGGATCCTTTGCGGAAACGTCAAATTCAGCGTGCCGGCAAAGGACGTTGGGTGACAAAGACGCTTGAAAGTACTTTTCACTGGAGCCTGGAGAGACATTAACAAAACAGGCAGACCTTGACAGGTATATTTAGAATGTCTGATCCAGATGGATCTTGCAGTACGTTCAATGTTTTATGCATGTTGAGTATAATCCAAGCCTCATTTTCACAGCTCCATTTACTCTTTGCAGTAAATGTCGGCAAGCGCATTCTTTTACAGCGTTTAACAGTAGGCCAGATAAAATACTATGCTAGCTCTGATCACAGTTAATTCACTTACTGCAGGCAAACACAGTATACTAGACTTGACAAAGGGAATGCGAATGCGCAGTTCAATTTCAAAGGAATCTAGGCATGGACCTCAGCTGTTACAAGATAGAATTAAGAAATTTCCACCTGTCCCTACTCCTGTGCATAAGCTGCTATTTCTAGAAATCTCACAGCGGGCTGCCGATTGCGCAAAGCGCGGCATACTGATTTTAGGCAACAAAGAGGCTCGCACTGAGTGCTAGTTGCAGAGCAGATTGAGACACTAGATAACCAAAAAAGTCGGCTCAGTACCTCTAAGCTCATGGAGCAGAGACAAGAACTCAATTGAAAGGGTGTAGCCAGTGCTGGTGCCAGGGGAGGGCTAGAGGGGGTTACAGCCTCCCGTTGGATCCCGTCGGAAGCATCTAGCCCCTCGTCGGAGGACATTTTGGGTTCTTGTCGGAGGAAATTTGGGAAAATGACGTACGAAAACTGCATTTGACTTTCATTTTAGCCCCCATGTCGGAAGCTCCAGCCCCTCAGTCGGAAGATTTCTGGCGCCATCCCTGGTGTAGCGTCAGCCTCTTTGGGACTCCCTGCACTGACGAATTATGGAAATATGAATATGATGGACTGCTCATTCGCTTATACAATTTCCGTTCGGTAACTGAAATTAAAAGTAGTGTAAAAGTACAGCGGCGTATACACTCTGTCAAAATATGCTGACAAAACGCTGACGAAGAAACCTCAAGCAGCAGACTGTGATTGGTAGAATCTAACTAATCACATGCAAACTCTAGGTGAAATTTCGGGAAATTTCAAAGCGAAGCTGCCCGCTATGGTTCAGCTCTGGAAAAGCAATCGCAAGTAGGTCATCACTTTGCTTGCATAAGAACTGAATATCGCTATTTTTGTTTGCTTCAGTGATCACATGAAATTTTACGTGAAATTGCCATGCCCCCCCCGCAAAGCTGCTGTACTTACATGGACACATTACCTTTAAGCTCGGTCGTTGGAGGTAAAAAACCAGGATGGGTGATGTTTCAAATGCGTGACCGAACAACTCAATTCACATTCTTTTGGAAGGGCAGTGAAATCAGGGGTCCCATGTGCCCATGCCTGGGTGATGGTTTCCCAAATCCATTGTGCGATTCAAAAAGGAACTTAAATCTCACCTTTTGAGATAGCAGAAACTAGTTCTGCACGAATCCATGGAAGATCAGTAAATCAAAGTTGCTCATGGAATTTATCTTTCCATAGCCATTATAATCTATCTGTTCTGGTACCACTCCGCACACGATCTTCGAAGCATTTGACTGTAATCCTCCCCTGGATGTACGTTCTGTTTATCTCGATATTTCTAAAGCATTCGACAGGGTATGGCATGACGGTCTGATTTATAAACTAAAACGTTGTGGCGTCTCAGGAGAGCTTCTTCCACTTATCCAAAGTTTTCTTAAGGATCGAAAGCAGCGAACAGTTCTAAATGGACAGAATTCTAATTGGGGAGATATTTCGGCAGGAGTGCCCCAGGGTTCTATTCTAGGACCCTTGTTTTTCCTCGTCTATATCAACGACCTAGCTGCTGAGGTTAAGTGTAAAGTTAAGCTTTTTGCTGATGATACATCGTTGTTTACGGTAGTAGAAGACTTAAACTCAGCTGCCAATGATATGAACCATGACCTTGAGTTGATAAGACAGTGGGCTCATGATTGGAAAATGTCATTTAATCCAGATCCGCAAAAGCAAGCTGTTGAATTGGTATTTTCTACAAAAAGAATTGAAATGAATCATCCAGAAATTCGTTTTAATAACATACCAGTGATGGAAGTAGATGAACACAAACATTTAGGGATTATCCTGGATTCAAAACTGTCATTTTCGTCTCACATTAAGGCAGCTATCTCTAAAACAAGAAAAGGAGTCGGTTTGCTGAAATATCTCTCCAAGTACCTACCCAGGCATACCCTAAACGAATTATTTAAGCTCTATGTACGACCCCACTTGGATTACGGAGACGTCATCTATCATATTCCGGCTAAAGTGTGTGAGTTTAGCGGCAATACCATCTTGTCAAGCTTGATGGAAAAGCTGGAGTCCGTTCAGTACTCTGCTGCCCTTGCTGTTACGGGAACATGGAGGGGAACATCACGGGAGAAGCTGTACGCTGAGCTTGGTTGGGAGTCATTGAGTTCCCGAAGATGGAGTAGACGCCTTACCTTGTTTTACAAAATGTTGAATAACCTGTTGCCTGAATATACAATGGATCCAATCCCACAACTTCAGCAATCACAATACTCTCTTCGCAATCAGGATGTCATAGGGCGAATAAGGGCGAGGACAGAAAAATTCAAATCCAGTTTCTATCCAAATTGCCTGTCTGAATGGAATGAATTATGTCCGGAAATTAGAACTGCACCATCAGTTGCTACCTTCAAGAAAAAGTTGCTCTTGAAAATTCGTCCCCCTGCTAAGTCTGTCTTTGGAATTCATGACCCAATAGGCTTATCCTATCTCACCCAACTTAGAGTGGGCCTAAGCAAATTAAACCTTCACAAATTCAAGCATAATTTCCGGGATACCATAAACCCAATGTGCCCCACTAACGATGGTATTGAGAGTGCGGAGCACTTTTTGTTGCTTTGCCCCTCGTTTGAGGTTCAACGTCGAAACCTTCTCGCTGGGGTTTTTGCACTACTACGACCATTTGGATATATCGATCTTCCAAATGAAGTTTTGACGCAACTTTTATTATTTGGTGATAAAGACCTCCCAAATGATGTAAACAGAAGTATACTCGAGTGGACTCTACAATACATCCACACAACCGGTCGATTCAATTAAGCCAACTGTAACTCAGCCACCATGCCAAGTTTCATTTTTGCAAAGTCCCATGTTGTTGAGTCTCGTTTCTCTGTTCCTTTGTTCATACGTAGCTTTTCGTAATTGTATGTTTAGTTGTATTTTAGATTAATATTCTTCATGTGAATGGCCCTGGGGTAGTCATGATCTCTTGCTCCTCTTGGTATCGTTTCGTAGTATTGTATGGTAGCTCGTTCGTAGTCTTAGGTAAATTCGTATATTGTAAATTTTTATATTGAATTTATAAAAAAAAAAAAAAAAAAAAAAAAACTCCGCCCCATTCCAGCCAGCAATGGACTATACGGAGTCTTCTCCCCAAGGGAAGGAGACTTGTAAACTACAAATCCCCGACCCGGAACATCGACCTAATTTCGATGCTTGCAACAAAATTAAGTTGCAAGATTACTCGTAGCTGAGAAAATTCCTGCTAATATTATCAGGAGAACGAGGCGCAACGGGAAAAACCTTGCTGTCGTCAACTCTCTGTCATAGCAGAATACCATCAATCACATTAAAAGTATAAGTTCAACATATTGGAATCTATCTTAGAATGTTTTCTCCGCTATTTCGATTGTCGCGAACCGACATTCAATCTTAAATGATGCAGGTGAAATTTCTCTTTGAATCTTTTAAAGCGGCCTTGCTATTAGATTGAGAGCGGCAACGGGCGGCCGAGATTAAATATCCAATTCAAATTAATTAATTATCTATACTGTAATAGAAAAAGCAATTTCCTGAGACTTTGCATAATCTTACTTCACAGGCCGCATTTAATAAATCAAATATGATTTGGAGGTCACATCTTCCTCTGAAGTGGATCAAATAGCATTTTGAGCTTTTTGAAATTCATGGCAGAGTCAGTTTTATGACAAACATCGGGCCTGGCCAAGTTGCTAAGCTGATGAAAAAACAAAGCACTTGGAGGAGGCATGGCGGAGGAGCATACACCAAATGACTCGTTTTGAAACATACAACACTGAAATCAGACTTGAAGCGTTTGCTTTGACGCTGTTTGTACATATAGGAGCGCATTTGAGCTACAAATTACTGAGGGAACTAAAGATAAAATTGAAAGAAATTCAACTCTTACAGAAGTGGTTTCTGTCACTAGAGAAATCCTTACCTTATGAGCATAAGAAGAGGACTTGCACAAATTAACATTAGAAGAATTCTTGAAATTTTCGCCATAAAAGATTGCAAACTTGTCTACACAAGAATTCTTAGGCAGGTAACACATGTAGTTGTGCACAAGACTTACACTACATGTTCTGGTATCAATTTCACTACAAATTTTTGCTGTTCGCCCGCAACATTCTTTTCGTTAAATTGAACCTTTACTCTCACCTCTCTTATAAATTAAAGGGACCCATGGCTGCGAGGAGCATTTGATTCATTCATAAAAGCAAAAGAGATTTTTGCAGAAATAAAATATATTTACGGATTTTTGATGGATTTTCCTTGAAAACCAAAGGACTTTTGCCAAAGATGTACCAGATTTTTGGGAGTGAAGAGCGCCTCGTATGGTTGTGTGCAGTTCAGGCTATTCTAGTTGAGAGCAAATGGCTTCTTCACAGCCGCCGCGGCAATACCAATAATTTTCATTTGAAAAGAGCTGGTCTTGCAGGTCCCTTTCATCGAATGGAACGGTACTTTTGACACTGACTGACCCAAGCATAACATTTACCCTACGGTTTCGTTGCCTGCGTTGTCATTACTTTTTGCAATGGGTGTTGCAAGAAAACTATCCTTCATTGCATTTGTTTTAAGCATGGGTCAGGTGTTATAAGTTGAACTTTGATACATCGCCACCCCACTGCACTAGCTATGACATTTTCCATGAGACAGAAAACTTAGCAAAAAAGTTTCGACGCTTTCTCCCATCACAATTCTAATTTCTGAAATTCTAACCATGCCAGTTACCTTGTATTTCTGAAGGACTAGCCTATTCAACGAAAATAAACAAATTCTTAAGAATAACAATATTGAATATTGAATAGCATAACAATTTTATTAAGACAGAACATATGGACAGAATGATGATAAACATTTAATCAAAACAAGCTAGGGTAAAAATAATCTTCTTAAAATGTATTTCATTAAAATTCATGACACATTTTGAAATAATTTAAATTTGGCACATGTCCTTGTAGGGAATGGATAGAAGGACAGCTTATGGGAAAATAAATTGTACACGTTTTTATAAGAAACTACAGTTTCTTAATTTAACATGAAATTTTTTCCATTTTAGTACTAAAAGTTTCTTAAATCGTTTCTTATTTTTTGAATCCAGAATTATCAATGTGGTCGCTAACACTGCTGCAGATAGATTTCCTGACATTTAAAATATCATATAGGAATAAACAGTGTTCTGTTGTGCTGAAAACACAAATGGTTAGTTAATATTGCTCAAGAACGAAGGTTCAACGATATATTTGCTATAATATCCCTGCTGCTGACTTTAAAAGTTTCTTAATGCTTCTCAGACATAGTACTACAGTCTCTTAAAATTTGGCCATCTTAGTACTGGCTTCTTATAAACCAGCTTCTTATCAAAAATGTGTATTGCATATTTGTCTGATGGGCTGGCTATGGTTTCTCTATTAGATACAAGAAAACATACGTATTTCAAATTATCTAGCGCGCACATACTGCAGACAGGAGACGACAACGCTCTGTCTCCTATAAAAGTTGATTTTTAGTATTAATAGAAAAACGCTATAAACAAGTCTGAACATATATTTGCAAATAAATCATCAATCATTCTATGTTCACTGATGAAGAGGTTTTCTTGAAATGCTGTCTTTAATCAGTTTTCTTGTGCAATTTCATATTTCAAAGAATCACTTGTTTACAATACACAGCTAAAAGTATGGTGATGCTTTTACAGAGAGCACAGGTTCCTCTGCTAATTCTGTACACACTTCCCAGGGACCGCTTAGCCATTGGGCTAGCATAGCAGGGGTTAAACCCCTCCCCACTTTTTTCAAAGACGTTGGCTGAAATATTTTTGCAAATGAGAAACTGTTGTTTGGTGAGGTTGTTGTCATTATGTTTTGATGCTTTCCTGAGGCAGTTACGAGTTTTAAGTCAGCAGAATCTCATAACATGAAACTCTTGACATAAAACTTTTCTAAGTGACAGCTCGGTTTTGGTCTGACCTGAGAGACCCTTAGTAAATTGGCAATATGAAGGCCACTTATTCTCACAAAAAGGCATTTTCAGCATTCCAAAGGGCATAGTCTCTAAATAATTTTCCCCCATTTTCCTATATTCACTCACAGCTCAGCCCCTGCATTTCTAAATCACTGCATGGCCCCTTAAACTGCTTGAGTGCATACTTTTATGACACTTTGTTTGCCGTTGATGTTATGAACACTGCAAGAAAAAGGTTGAGCTTGATGTAATCTGTGACGAAAAAACTTAAGGAAGGAATTCCAAAAAGGAAATTTGTGTCATAAATGCTGTACTCAGTGGCAACGCCACAGGGGGGCCTGGAGGGACTTGTCCCCCCAAAATCTAAAAAATCGGCAAAATTATTGAAGATAAATGACATAAATTAGTTGGGTATACCTTTAGATTACATTAAATTAATTACATCAAAATTCCCCCTCCACTTCTTCCGGATTTTTCAGAGCTGGCGCCGCCACCAGCTGTACTCCATGAAAAAGCCTAATGATAAATGTATGAAAATGGAACCTCCCTCCATACTTTGATTCCATTGAGCAGAAATTCAATGGATTCATTACCGCCTCAAACTAGTTATCCTGCAAACTGACTTTGAAATAGAACAATCTAAAACATTTTTAGAAATCTGAATTATTTCTGAATTCATATTGTCAGCAAATTTTTGTGTTCTTTCTGTTTGCAACCTCCAGCTGAAATTGATTTGAGAGTTCTACCACTGAAACTTGCGATCAAATTCTTCTTATTTTTTACATCAAAAATTGTGACTGGGATTTGAAATGATCTTAGTCAAGCCAACCAGTTTTGTGGATGAAACATACAGGATCTTCAAGTATATTTCTCTTTGGGTCATTAGCAAGGACTCTATCATCACTTAGAGAGGTGCAGTCCAATCACAAAAAAGCTGTCATAGAGTTAGCCTGAATAATATGCTGCTTATCAGGCTATCATAGACTTTTTTTATATATTTAATCAAATAAAAGAAGGAAACTATAAAAATAAACCTATTGGTCTGTCACAGGTGTATCTACTACAATCTGTGCTTGTCTGGTTGCAAATACACATATGAACTAGAAGCTTGCAATGGAACAGATTCCTGGGTGGTTATCGTTGTTATTCAAGAACTGTGTTTTTAATGTCTTGAGTGATTGCCATCAGTTATCTATAATCTGAACTTATCTGATGATTTTAAAATATTCAAGCTCCTCATGAATACAGCTAGAAAGAGGCCTATTTATAGCAAATTTAAGCTTAGAGATTAGAAATCTTATAGCCATATTGTCAAGGATGGATTCAGAAGTATTAAAGGTTTCATTGACATTTGATGATATTATCATGTGAAAAGCTGCTCATCTCAAAAGGTTTCTAATCAAACAAACCTTCAACTTGCACTACAACTTGCCTATTAGGTTTAGTAAACATTTTCTGACATGAGAATGGATAGGCTGTGTACTAAGCAATACAAGAAAGAGCACTGAAAATCTTTAATGGAATCTTTGCATTCTAAGATGGAAATACAAGGAAGAATAACCTCTCACATCTGACCTGCACTCAAATTCAACACTCCTCTACGAAAATGTACAGCTTTCCAGAGGAGTGTTGAGGCTTCGCATGGGCTACTCACATCAGGTTTCAACAACCTAGTGCTACTGCTGATGACAAACACTGAATGGTGGTGTGGCCAAGTGGTTAAGGCTAAATGTAACAAATCTTGTGGGGTCTACCTCAGTGGGTTCAAATCCGGTCCCTGACACTACAAACCACGAGCCAGCAGCCCACTAAGCTTTAGATCCTTCCAAGATTGGTAAAGGAGTACACAGAGGCATCTTTGATGGCACAAGCCATAGTGCCCTAGGCCCACATCAGCTGTATAGCCCACAAACAAATAACATTGTTTGCTTGTTTGTTTGCTTGGATGGTTGCAAACAAATTATGGTGAGGTGATATTGCCAAAATCTGAATAAATTGAAACTATTGTGTTTGAATGATCTATTGCTGTAAGTTGCATAAAGTGGTTTTCAATGTTATTTCAAATGATTTTCAGAATTTGTGCCTTTAAAGTTAACCTTCCCCAGATTTAATAACAAAATAACTGGACTCAAACCAAGAGATTTACAAGCCCTGCCCCAAGCCCTAAAGTTAAATATTTGGCAAAAAGGCTCTTTGCTGTTAAATTTGAACAATTTGCTTCAATCTTCAGTGTTTGATTTTAGTTCACAAAGAGTGGGCCTTTGCTTGATATCAAGTAACAAAGCACTCCATACAATTTAGGAAGCATATTTGACTTTGTTCTGTGGCCACTTTACCTAAACATATATTTACTTGTATTTACTTTCCTCACTTGAATTATAATGTAAATTCCTAGACTGGGTCATTATTTGGGATGATCAGGTGACCAATGACAGAATAAACTACTGGTTGCAAGTTGGTTCTTTGTAGATCACAGCTATGAGTAAATCATCAAAATTCAGCCCCTGCAGGCTTCTTTGTAAAAGTTAAGTTTTGAAACAGAATTATTTCATAGGGGATTATTCAAGGGAGAATATCAAAGATTTAACCCTATTAGTACTGGGCGATTTTTTGCTTACTTTGTACTAGAGGGGGGCATTTTTCGCCCCCCTCTTTCTCTCCAAAACTACAAGAGGTATAACAATGAGACTTACTTTTATTGTTCTTTAGACAATTGGCTATTAAAATAGAACAATGACAATTAATTAGTCACCTGTTTCATTGCTAGGCAACCAAAAAAGAAAGGAAAATTGGCAATTTTTTACCTCCTTAACAAGAAAAATTCTATTTAATGTACCTCTCATCCAATTTTCTCCAAATCTGTCTCAAATTGCAGGAAACATGTTGCAGATTTAAAATACATACTTTTGAGATATTTCCAGTTTCTATTTTTAGCACAGCTTTTAATTAGCTTTTTGTTCCATGTACAGATTTTCTCTGTAGTTAATTCTAAGTTTTGTCCATTTATCTAGTAAATATGGACTCAGAAATAATCAAATAAGTTGAAGCAAAAACGACAACAATTTTTCATATCTTACATTTATTCATTAGAGCAATGACATCATAAATGTCAATGACGTCCTAGATATTAAATTTTGCTGATTTCAGCAAATATGAAATATATATATATATATATATATATATATATATATATATATATATATATATATATATATATATATATATATATATATATATATCAAATGAAACTATTCATCAAATGCAATCGAATGGTGCATGTTTGAGATCAATCAGACAAACGAGACAAAATCTATGGAGGTTTTAAGAATTTTTTTGTTGACCACTCTCCAAATATGGCATTGCTGTAGTCACATGATCAGAGTTAGAGCTATGAAATTTTAAAATTTTAAAGAAAGTATTTGAAGCATTCATCGTTTTCTGGATATCAAATTTTGAGTCCCAACAATATCTTTTTCCCTTGACCAACTGGAAACTGTTTCAAATGATCCAAAAAAACTTGAGAGAACACAAAATTAAAATCACCAGGCAATGAAAAATTTCAGTTCAACAACACTGTAGCAGTTTGTAGAACAATACAGCATAGCAAGCATTGAAAGAAAGGCGCAGGAGACAAATAATGGAACAACTTGAACAATACAAAATACCGCAATGTGTATTTGATGACGTGACATACCTTTCTATATTCATCGGTGCGTTTGCGTGGTTACCATCCAAGTTTTCCCTTTCATAATTTTCCTTGATGAAAATAAATATTTGCACGAAGTGTAGAAGTTCGCCGTTTTATTTGTTCAAAGTTCGCGTTTGCGCTATGTTTGATGAACTTATGCTGACAGTGCGCAATTTATTTTTTGCTACTTTTTAGTTTTGAAGGGATAAACAGAATCAAGGGGTTGGATTGGCGGGTACATCAGCAGGGCATGGAAGTACTTTGATTGGAAATGACGAAGTTGTTTTCTTCAATCACCCTTGATTTCTCCATTGCCCTTATTTTATTCCATGAGTTCACAGATAGAAAGTGTGCGATCGATTGTGAGGGGTGCTATTAATACAATAAAATCGAAGTTCACAATTTACTGATGATACCATCCATACCTCCATCTGCACTGATTTCCCCGCCATAACCTTCTTGTAAGCCATAACTCCAAGTTCCTTCATATCTTGACCCCGTCTTTTTATTGATAAGAACACCACTGCCATGTCGTAGCCCATTTTTCCACTCTCCTAAATACGTCCATTTTGAACAGTCTTCAACTCCATTGCCATTAATCTTTCCGTCCTTCCATTCTCCTCTATAAACATGTTGATCAGGCCATGTATAAACCCCTGATACTTCGAATCCATTTTGCCAAAATCCTTCATACTTGCCTTGATTATTTGGGCCGGTACACACACCAAATGCATGTGCTTTCCCATCCTGCCACTCGCCGCTGTAAACACCTCCATCATCAAATTCAAATCTACCTCCAGTCATTGAGATAGAAAAGCTTCGTCATTCCACGGCTGCAGCCATTTCTTGTTTGCAAAATGTGCAATGATGTATTAGAATAAGAAAGCTTGTTGTTATTTGTGAAGTGCAGTTGTTTGTTTTGTACAATGCAGATAAATAAAGTAGGACGGTGAAGGGTACCAGGCACTTGCCTTCCACTCTCTTCAGTTTCGACGGAATGTTCTCTCGTGTTCTCTTTATCAGTGCAGCTTTTTTCTTCAATGTCATACGTAATAAGGAAATTCCGTTTGTCTCCCTGTGTTCTGTGGATTTAAATGATCTCTATGATCGCGTTGCTTACATTTGCATCAACCTGACGTCATACGTCTTTGACATTGATGACACTGTATCTTTAGTCAGCTTTATAAATTGCTGCGCAGCGACATTAGCAACAGGTGTCTGCCACGCAGCGATGCATTAGCAACAGGTGCTGGACGGCTGCACATTTTTTGCATTTTGCCGCAAATCATGGAGGTGGTTCTTTCACCACGATCTTCGTTCAAGTGTACAGTCAGAAATCCATTAGATACAATATTGACAGCGTGATGCACGAGAAGAAAACTGAAATTTAAAAAGCAGAAAATTTTTCTCTAAGAAGCTTCTGAGCTACAGAGTTGAAGCCATGGGGTCATCAAATCATTTTTGCAGATGTTTATAGGGGCTGTAAGTAGTTTCTTTTCCTTGTATTGGGCTACATAATTTTACGGCGAATTTTGAAATCCCTTCTGCCCCCCTCTGTTCCATTCTTAATGACAGTTCCCATAGATGCATATGGAGACTTACTGTGGACCGCGCAATGTCTTTATAGAGGGAAAGCAAGGGGCAAGGGAAAGCGTAAAGAGATAAGGGGAAATCATAAAGAAAAGCACCGGAAGAAATTTTTAAAGAAGTTGTAAGATCTTTTGGAAAATCGTTCCAGATCTTTACACCAAAAAATTTGTCTGGCTACTGGGAGGGAAAAGTGTTTAGACGTTGCTTGTCTGGTAGCATTCCGAAAAAAAGGCTGGTGTAAAATTCAATGAAAACTAAATGACTTGAAAGAAACTTTACCCACTTTCTATGATTCTACCGTTGTACTTTTCAGAAATCTTGATTATTTGTGGAAATTACTGCCTTTTTTATATTTCAGCTCATTGATGATGTGACGTCATCAAATTTCCAAATCACAAACCAGAAGAATGAAAGAGTTTTGCTTGATACCATATTGTTGGCACCCATAATCTATGGTTTTCTTGAAAGCTATTTGATCTTTCGTCAACAGGTTTAGAAATTACGATGGTTTTAAATTTTTTTCGAAAATTTTCTTGAATCCTTAAAAAAAGAAGAACACACTGTAATTCTGAAAATGTTGAAGATTTCAGAAAAGTCCAACAGCAGATTTACTGTAAAAAAGTCCAAGTTTCTTTGAAGCTGTTCAGTCCAAAGAAATAGGTCATCGAATTTTACACCCAGCTTTTTAAAGATTTGAAACCTATGCTTTGTCTGGTCTGAATGTGGTGTCCGTAACTGGTTAGTTGGTAAAGTCGCTGGAGAAAGTTTCACAGTTTTCTTTAGAGATGTCATGAAGCCTAGAACTACTGGGACTTCCTTTCAAACAAGACAAAGATCTGCCCAAAGCAAGGTGGCGAGCTTTGCTTCAATGATAAAATTCATTTGAACATTTTCAATTTTTTTTCAAATTTGGCTAGAGAACTAGAAAATAAGCTGCCCAACCCACCGCGATGAAAAATTTAAGATAAATAGTGTCATCCTTGACTGATTACTATCTTTACCTACCGGTTATTATCATAGGTCGAATTGCCAGTCATTGACTTTTGTTCCATATGGCAGTGGTGGACTGGGGGATGCTAATTGCTATACAGGGTAGTCCTCACCGTCTCGCCTCGCACAATCTGGGCTGGGCCCCTTCTTGAGAACTTTCAAGATTTGCATTTAAGGATTTCTGGGAGCCAAACAATGTAGATATAGCTAACGTAATCTACGTTTATTAGGATTCTAGGATTAATTGTCAAGCTCTCCTTCATCTTGCAGCTTTTGTGATTCTAAAAAGGAAAAGATGACGATTTTCGTCAAAAAGTTACTATGAGTAATAAGTCAAGTTTGAATTGTGAGAGTACTTCTGTGCGCTGCCTTGGCGAGTACGTTTCATGGAAATAACTCGAAAATAATCAAAAATAGCAAATTGGAGAGAAATTGTGGAGAGGGGAGGGGGAAGTATCAAATATTGACAAAATTTCAAGTTTTGTGTCTTTCGGACACGCACGATGCACGTCACGTCACGCCAGGACAAATCTTTGCTCGAGGCTAGATTGAGAAGGAGGCTGTGGTGTATCTTCTAAATAATGCAAAATGGCGATTTGTAAAATCAACAAGTTTTGTTAGTTTTACAATGAGGAAACTTTCCGTTGAATTGTGTCACATATAATGACAGAATATATACCAGTTGAAAGGATATTAGGACCTGCACTTGAAGGAAACACTAATTATCAAGCAATAACAAGTGAAAGCACATTGCACCAGCAAGCGGATCGTGAACAACAGCAGCGGGAAGGAAACCCGACTGCATCGTCATCTGCAACAGAACCACAATCAACAAGTAAAATGGCTCGATTTAATTGGACTTGTTGCAAAACAGGATGGTTTGTTGTTGATGGCCTGGGAATAACTTGTGCAGGAATAACGTATGGTTTAATTCTTTATGCAGAATTCGTCGTTATTGGAGTCATTTTGTTGACGGATTTCCCCACTTCACCATGGGCCTACATTCATAGTTTGGTGTTTACATTTATGGCTTTACTCGCCGTTTCCGCACATGCAAGATCCATGACAACTGATCCAGTAAGTGTCCAATTTCCATGGAAACCCAGAGGTCTTAATGTTTCACAGGCAAAACAGTGCCACTATCCATGCGGATCAGATCACGATGCAGCCAGACAGCAGAAATTGTACATGTATGCGCACAATCTCGCAACTTTGAGCCCCCCTAGTTCCCCAGGGTGAATCTGAGTGCCTATTTCCTGAAGATCTTTGGAGCAGAGAAAGAACTCATCTGGTTTTTGGCGCACATTTTGGCGTAGAAAGTGGCCATAAAACAATGGGCAATGCAATGTTTGATTGTATTAAACAATAGATACCAATTATTATTTGGCACACACTGGCACACAAAATCATTGTGCTCCAACATCTTTGGCGCAGAGCAGCACAGAGATTCACCCTGGCTAGTTCCCTGCAACAGACCCCCAAATTAGGAAACACTTGGTATTTTCTTCCTTGGGCCTTACAATCTTGATTTATCTTTTCAAAAACCGATCTATCCAAAACACTTCCTTGTTTGCTTGATGACATCATTTTACACAATTTCCACTACTCTGTCATGCAGTCACACAATTATTGGTAAAATCTTGCAACCAATCAGACTGCTGTTTATGTTGTGCATGCGGAAGATGTTCCATGGACTGTTTTATGGAAAAAAGAAGAGCAATCAAATTCATTACTTTTAAAACAATGGTAGCCCAGGCAGATATCTCTCATGTGCTCTTATTTGCAAAATTACCATTCTGGGTGGGGAACCATTGATGATTATGCTGAAAATCAGATCATTGTTCACTGCAATCCTTACTGATATTGCAAGCTATTCTTTGGAATTACAATTCGCAACATTGGACCACTGTCTTTCTTTGCTTTGTGGTTTTGTTGTTCAGAATAAGTTAAAGTTAGTTTGAACAAAGCCTTATTGTAAAGATTTAAGCTGACTAAACTGTTCCAATCTGTAGAGTTTGTCTATCCTTAACAAGATTTTGTGTCAGCAAACTACAGTAAAATGCATGTTGAAACTCTGCACTTAACCCTATTTCACATGGGGAAGGCCCCCCCCCCAACTGAACAATTCAATGTAGCAGTTAGGCAACAGGCCCAAAGAGGCTGAGACTCATTGAATTTTCCTAAAAATTAATGCGCTACCAGATAATGAAATTTTCAATTGGCTCTTATTGGTCACATGACCACAAAATGCCCATATTTGGAGAGTAGTCACAAAAGAAAACACATATTTGGCTGTAGCTCTTGCAATTTCCAACCAATTTTCCTATAAATCATATCATTGAATTCGTCTCATCAAGACCTTTCTTTTGATATATATTTTGTTTACATTATTGTTCATTTGTAGTTTTTTGGAACTATGATGTCACACTTCAATATGACGTCATTGTTCTAATGGAAATTCAAAAAATTTGGGAAACAAGTTTTTTTGTATCAAATAATGAATAAACAATTCAGATAGGCAAAGAAAGATTAATTTAGATGGCTACTGTATTTCATCAGAATTATGAGATGTGATTTAATGGTTATGAAATATCCTGTTTTCAGTGTATGTTGCTTCAATTTCCATAGCAGCACAATATTGTTTTCTAGCTATAAATTCTTAAAATTTTTTAAAAAATGTATTTAGAAATTATCAAAATATAGTAGCTTTATGCTTTAAGAAGAAAATTGACCACTTTAGACTTGAAAACATTGATAATTACAAGTTTTGTCAAGAAAAAAGCTCAATTTTCTCATACCTACCCTCAGAAAGCCTGTTGCCTAGCAACGGGTCACGTGACTAATTAAAAATTGATACTATCAATAGATTCTCCATTAGTTGGTGATAATTACTACCAAGTTTCATTGTCGTATCTCTTAAAGTTTAAGAAATAATTAGGGGGGCGAAAAATGCCCACCATGCCAAAATCACTAAAAAATACCCCATGTGAAATAGGGTTAAAGCATGTACGGATTCAATTCAGTTAGGTTTGATTTTAAAACTCCACTGCATGCAAAAGTTCTTGCATATATAATGCATACAATGATGGATTAAAACGAAAAGATACAGTGCACATGTAAAGATATATGTTAAAACAAATACACAATGAGTACAGGCATCACTGATTTACTGCAGACTTAAAATTGTTTTGTTTTTATTGACATCAGTCTCAACAGGAAAGCCAATGGGCGCTGTGAGTGCTTTTAGGACAGGGAACTATACCTCTGTCAACCTGTTGCTTGAGACTGACTTTCTCGGCAACATCTGAGGCTGAGGCTTGATGCATACATTAATCTAGAATAACAAATTACGACAGATAACAATAATGAAGAACAAGTTTACAATAAGGTCCATGGCAATAGACAGAATCGGTCGGCTAAGGTTTGTTTATACCCATTTCAAGTCATGTGATCAATCTCTTGATAAAACATCTTTTGAATTCTCGAACATATTTCATGCCATGCAAAGTTGTGCCATGAATGCAAAAAGTAGCATAATACCAAAACTTCCCATGGGTATGATCACATGACTTGAAATGGGTAAAACAAACCTTAGCCGATTAGGTCTATTGTATGGAGGGAAATGTCTTACACATATTTTTTTATAAGAAACTGGTTTATAAGAAACTAGTACTAAGAAGGCCAAAATTTTAAGAAACTCTAGTACTATGTCTGAGAAGTGCTAAGAAACTTTTCAAAGTTAAAAGCATGGATTTTATAGCGAATAGATCATTGAACCTTCATTCTTGAGCATTATTATCTAACCATTTGTGTTTTCAACATAACAGAACACTGTTTATTCCTTTATGATGTTTTGAATATCAAGAAACATATCTGCCACAGTGTTAACGGTCACATTGCTAATTCTGCATTCAGAAAAGTAAGAAACCAATTAAGAAACTTTTAGTACTAAAATCAACAAAATTTCATGTGAAATTAAGAAACTTTAAGTTCTATGGCCTGATCCTAGTTTCTTATAAAAAAAACGTGTAATGTAGGTAAAATTGAAAGTGATAGCTCTAACCGCTTTCTTTTGGAGAAGGTATATTGGCTTAGTATGGATGGCATACTTTAGGTAAGACCTCATACAGTAATTCCATGCTGAAGAAAATGGGCAAATAGAGAGTAATACAAGGAAACTAGAGCACTGGTAGGTATGCCTTATTTGAGAGAGTATACTGGCAGTTCTTCTTGCTAACTGCTTTGAAAGTTAGGAGTTTTAATGGGTTTTTTCCTTGATAGGGTACAATACCACAAGGGAATTTCACTGAAGACAACATAAAAAATTCAGGCTTTAAACCTGGAGATGTTGTGTTGAGATGTACCAAATGTGAATGTATCAAAATCAACAGAGCACATCATTGCAGGTAAATATGATTTGCTGTTTCCATCCTGACCTTCATTGTTTGTTTTGTCACTGGCACAAGAAATTGTAGAGGAAAGCAAAACCATCTTGAGGAAATTGCGGGTTGCTAGGAAAAACCAAAAAGAGGATTTTAATGTGGAATATATATATATATATATATATATATATATATATATATATATATATATATATATATATATATATATATATATCATATTTTATTGATCTCCCTAGCCTACAACAAATTGAATAAATGACCTAAATATGTAAGGGTTATTTCAGTTTGGTTTTATTTGGTGCATGCTTCTGTAGCACATTAAGTATTTTTATGTTGTTTTGGTCGTTGTTCAGAGTTGAGAGTTGAATTACGAGTGTGTACTTTTTGTGTCCTCCTGCATGCTATTCAAATGATATCTAAACAGTGCATGCCATCATCAGTTGAAATATGAGTATGTCATGTTGTTTATGTAAGCATTGCACATATCAGCTGGATGAGGATTTGTTACTTTATGAAAAGAACTGGGGAGCGACATGAAAGAGTGTAAAGTTTTGTGAAAAAATTCTTTGGCAGGAAAACCATGTTTATGCGTGCAAAGCCTGTACTGTAGTGCACATTGTGCAGATAGTGGATTACTGCTTATAATGCATTTGCAATGAATCATATAGAAGCTTTAAATAGGTGTGCAGAGACATTCTTCACACCATCGTTACTAGCTTTAGAAGCATTTTAAGATGTGTCATCTGGCATCTTTATTTCTTTGTGAAGGATTAGCCGAACTGATCCAAAGATTAAGTTATTCAATCTCTTATGATTTATTGATTTTGAAGATTAAAACTGTAGAGAGCATTTACAAATATGTATTTCTTGTAACTGTTTTAATTTTTGCTCCCTATCTAGCACCTGTCAGAGATGTGTGAGGTTGGTTATTTTCTTTAAAATATACATAGAGACTTGTTATTTTGCTATCTTTCTAACATGACATACACTATGTATGTTTTACAAACCTTGTGAGCCTCACTGGGAAAGTAATCCCCAAGGAATTCTCACAGTAAGATTGTTCAAATGCAGACCAAAATCTTGATGGGTATAAAAGATTGCAAGAATTTTCAAACAAGATTTTTTTAAAGGATCTTCTAAGACTTATTGAGCAAGAAAGCGTTGTGTTGATATACAATGTCTGTGCCATATACTTCAATGTCATAGGCAGGAATTTGCTCCAAGATGACAAATTTTGTGTCAGACCGTTTAAACACTTATTTGGCCGTATTGGACTTAAAAGACAGATGTTTGACCACCAAAAATGGAAAACTTCAAATGATTGGCTGATGCATAAAATTCTAGAGGAGGGACCTCTGTTTGTCTTTACACAATGATAAAAGCAACCAGATAAGGTTAATAAAAGTCAGATGATAGCCATTCATACGATCAGTCTATGTTTCTTTCCCGTGAAGTGACAAATATAAAAGGTTACTCTTCAAAGTAGATGACCTACATTCAAAGATATTTTTTCCCATCCCCTAGGAAACATCAAGCTTATAATCCGAGTTTTAACAGTGTCATATATTACAAGGGCAAGTTTATTTGTCATGATGCTGGATCACTTGAAAAAAACTCATCAGATTAGATTCAAAAGTGAAAGAAACACATATATAAACATTTTGCTCAGTGAAATTAATGAATGTAAGACCTCATTGAAGCTCCCTACCTGTGAATCTTGGACATTTTGCTTTGACCATGTGTCAGATAAAAGATTCAGGAATAATTCCTTTTTCAAATGCAGTTTACAGTAATAGTCTGACTTTTCTTATTAAGTCTGTATTTGTTTCTTTTGCAGGAAAATGGACCATCATTGTCCATGGTAAGAAAACTAGATAGTTGTTTTTCATTCCATTGAGCTCAGTCCATATTTATAGCCTGTTTTTAGCTTTTCTATAACAAAGGCTGGATGGAGCAATATTTGTATGCATCTATAGAGGACCATTTCGTGAGTTATGAAAGGGAGTATAATCTGCTGCGTACCATAATAAAGATTCAACGAAGAAGTGAAAAATTCTTCGACGCTCACAGGGTTTAAGTGTGTAATCAGTGTATGATTGTTTCATTAAGCGTACGATAGTGCGTGTCAGACCAGAGGGAAATCTTATCTATGGCATTGTTAGCTTGCAGGGAATTCGATTATTATTGATGTAAATGAATATAGAAAAGTGCTGTTTCGCAAAATGAATGGGGAAATGAACGATCACTCACCGAAACATCCAAAGTACCTCAGGAAAATTCTTAATTCTTCTCAGCAAATAGATAACCAACAGGGAACAACTGGCAACTGGTGTGAAAAGACAGCAAGAGTAATGAGCCAGCTATCCATTTATTTTAGTTTGATAGTTCTAGACATAAGCATTCCAAAAGTTTGAAAACAGGGTTACAAGTCGCAGGATGCGGTGGGTGGGTAGTTCACGGCGACGGTACTCTATACACGGATAGAACAGCATAGATACATTGCTCCGTCCAGACATTTTTGCCTGAAAATATTTCGTCCGAATTTCATTCGTCCGAAATTTTTGGCTTTTTATGTAATCACTTTCAATTTTGGCCTTGGGTCAACTGCTAATCTCGAGAAAGATGCAAAATGTCAAGCCAGTTTGAAGTTCCCAGGGTTTTTAACTTTTTATGGCCAACACTCTGGAACTAAGTACGTCACAACTCAATTTTTATTACAGAAGCTCATTAAAAATGCACCATTACATGTTTTGATTCAGAAAGGGCAGATGCTACTGGATGTCAAAACAAGTAATGGGCTGTTGTAGTAACAAGACGCCAACGGCAGTCAAGAAGACGCCAGCATAATTCTTTTGTTCGAGGATCTAAATTAGATTCTGAAATCAACTTCAAACTTTTGCGATTCTCGAGAGAATTATCGTACGTCCTATTCTGAATTGTGCGAAGCCGCACTAAGACACAGAAATACAAGGGAGCTCTTTTCGAACAACTTGAGAGCGGTTGGGCCTTACCACCCTCAGTTGAAGACGAAACAGAACAGAAAACAAGACAACAAAACAAGACTCAGGGATCAAACAAGGTAAATAAATAATAAATCTAAACATCCGTGTTCTAACACCCTTGAACTGACAACCTCAAAAGAATAATTTTGAAGGCCGCACTTCCAATACATAGGACGTCGTGACTTCGAGAAGGGAAAAAAATGCAATATAAGCACATTTATAAATGATGGAAATGCGAGAATGCAAACTGTTCTTAGGGAATTTGTTTGTGTGTGAGCAGCTTTCTGGGAGGGAAAAGGCTGGAAAATTAGAATGCTCTAAAACATAAAAAAGTAGTGGCATTTTCCAGGACGTCCGTGTCTTGCTGCTAAAAGAGGCTAATTTCACGGAGACATCGAGCAAGCCAATAAACGTCAAGACTTTTCTTTTGCACAGTTAAATCTTTTAATCTCCAACTTAAACGCATGTACATCTTGCATTTAAAAATCATCCATCAAAATGGAAAGTACGAGCTCCACAGCCAAAATTTATAGTTCACATGACAATAGAGGTTTGGAAAAAGGGCATAGCCATGATTCTTATGATGGGCTTTTCCAAATTAAATTTGTATTTCAACTGTTTGTTTTTACTTTTGAATATTTGAATATTTCAATATTCTCGATCTTTACTTGAGAGCCTTATTTTACTGAATATCGAGCTCCCCTGAGACCCATTCAATAACAGTAATTTTGTCCTTTTTCAGGATCAATAACTGTGTCGGGGAATACAATCAAAAGTTTTTTATGCTGTTTACTGTGAGTCCGGGTGGTTTCAGTTCACTTTGATTTGCTTTTACATCTCTATAGGGTTAAGAAAACTAGTGAGATTGTTATCGTTTATATTTGCTTCAAAAAGGGAATAGGTGTTTTTTTTAAGAAACTGGGATCAGGCCATCGTACTAAAAGTTTCTTAATTTAGTATGAAAATTTGTCCCCTTTAGTACTTAAAGTCTCTTAATTTAACATGAATTTTGTCCATTTTAGTAATCAGAGTTTATTAATTTGACATGAAATTTTGTCCATTTTAGTACTTAAAGTTTCTTATTTTTCTTATTCTTATTCTTATTCTCCGTTTCTTATTTTTTGAATGCACGAATTATAAATGTGATTGCTAAGACTGCTGCCGATATGTTTCTTGAGATTTAAAACGTCATATAGAAGTGAAAGTGTTCTGTTGTGTTTGTTATATTAGTTAATATTGCTCAAGAATGAAAGTTCAACGATATATTTGCTATAATATCCATGCTTTGACTTTTAAGAGTTTCTTAATGCTTCTCAGACATAGTACTGCAGTTTCTTAAAATTATGGCCATCTTAGTACTAGTTTCTTATAAACCAGTTTCTTATATAAAAACTTGTCTTGTTTAGTAGTCTTGATAGTTTTGGGACAGGAGAGCAAACTTGTTAAATATTGTATTTTTAGTAATCATGATGAGGTATGACAGCCATGCATTTTGATGTATTTCCGATACCTAGTCATTACTCAAGTACAACATATAGCGTAGCTGTTGAAAAATATGACCCGACTCGAGAATATACTCCTTATCAAGTCATTGATAACGAGTGTGCGCTCGGCACATCTTGTTTTTCAACATCTACGCTACAGTTTTACTTAAATCATTTATTTATAATTTTATCGTTTAATTTCTATAGTACCACACGCAACAAGCATATTCTTATTGAATTTCTCAAGTACCTTCCGAGTTATTTAGTACAGGAAAGAAGCGAAACAAAGTAAAACTATGTTAAGGATTTCGTTTGCCAATATGAATAGTTTCTTAAGTAATATTTTCCCAATGCTAGAGTTTCTTAATTTTTGGCGATCTGAAAGTTGAGTGTCTTAGAAGCAGTCTCTTATGAGAAAAATACGTGTACGACCAACTTTACTAAATTAAAGTTTTATATAAAAGTTGTTATAGCATGTTATCTACCAAATGAATATCAGTTTGTGTGAATCTAATAGATTCTTATTCTTCGAGATCTTCAGGTTTTCTAAAGTCGAAGAATTTATCGGACTCAGCCGGTCGAAACTCTTTATGCAACAAAATGATAATTTTGTTTTTGTTTCCGTTTCAGTTTTACATTATGTTGATTTCAATATATGCTCTGGCTCTTGCTGTAAGCTATGTTTTTTCGTGTGCTGACAAAGAATGGAAAGGTTCGTATGCTTTGCTTTCTCATACACTACAAGGTATGTGGACTTAGGCCCCGTTCCCGCTGCCCGTTTTTGTACAAAAATGGAGAGAAAAACCTCCGCTTTTCTGAAAGTGTTCACACTGCACTGATCCGCACAAAAACGCCACAAAAACGGAATGGAGATTCTCGAAAACGCATTTGATCAATGTGGACGCACAAAAACGGAGGTTTTTGAAAACGCTCCAATATCCAACAACGAGCTTCACAAAGCCGGAGCAATGTGAACGCACCAAAATGGATGTTTTTTCCCTCCTTTTTTTGTACAAAAACGGAGTGATGTGAACGATTAGCTTTGATGCAACAAAAAAGGATCATGAAAAAAACGGAGCAGTGTGAAGGGGGCCTTAGCTTATCATTCTGTATGCTCCCCGGCTTAAAGGGGGGTCAACTAGGTTATTCTACGAAAGAGCTTCTATCGAGCGATAGAAAATTCTTCAAAATTTATGAAAGGTCATTCGATTCAGATTCTTTTTGAAACAGCTAAAACATCTGTTGTTTCCCTGTGATAAACCTTGCTTAGCAGGGACTCATAATGAAACAATAAAAAAGATGACCTTGCGAGATGACCCTACATAGGCCCAGTCTTAGCGAATGCCTGCCAGAAACGGAATGCTCCATATATCCCATTTGGCACACAGTTAAAGATAGAACCTTAGCATACGAAAGTAGTGTAAAATTCACACTGTCTCAGGATTGAAAATATTGAACGGAGGCAAGGAACCACGTCAAAAATCTAGATTGACGCTTGCATCTCATTTCATTTCATAGAATGCTGCGAGCTGATTGCTGCGTCAGATTCGTGTAGCAGGGACTAAATATTGTAAAGTTTTTGAGAGTAATATGAATAATAGAGTAATATTTGAGTTTCTTTTTTTCATTACTTTATTCAACAAGGATGGAGAGATTTCTAATTATGTAAAACAAACTTAAATCCACTATGCATGCCGTGCCCAAGCATGCGACCCTTTGGTTAATGTCCTCTCCAAAGGACGGAGAAGTGAGTTGCATTGTCAGGCCTCTGAAAGGTCACCAATCTAGATTTTGACCTCAAGCCACCAAGTAAACTTCAGTAACCTAACGAAAACTATTTAGCTGCTCGGCCACTCTCAGTTGAACGAATCAACTTTCGTGTGAGCTAAAAGTCACTTTTTGCCCAGAATCGTTTGCTTTGATTTAATTTGGCACTCAAAGGATCATGGTTAGCAGTGGAGTTTCAAAATGGATTGTTCCAAAAAGCTGATCTTAGCTGTACATAAATAATTTCATTTGATTTTTAACGCAGTTGCGAAGAGAAACGCTTCCTAGTTTGGAATATGAGAATTATTGGCGCCTTGTTTTTCAGAGTTTGATGCTCATTTTTTACAAGTCCAGACATTTTCTCTTGCAATTCACGTAGTAATAGAGACTCCTGTATTTGGAAGATTTGTAACTGGCGCCTTTTAAAACCCTGTTTTAGTGGCCTAATGCTGTGTGCGTAGGCGGTAGGAACGTTAGTCTCTGCTTGAGGCTTTTCAACCCTGTTTCGTAGTCAGACACTGTGTGAAATTTCTTTTGCAACAACAGTCAAAGGTAAAAAGGAAAACATATTTCGCAGCGAGATGCCGTCTGAAGTTGCCCTAATAGTGTCGCTTGAAACTTAAAAACGGTTTAATTAGCATTGAATTTTTGTGATAAAGATATTTTTTTTCAAGGTTGCACATATTTTTCACCTCCTGCAACAATAATCTTTCTCATCTTTCTGGTATTCGAGGGTCTTCTTTTTGGAATTTTTACTCTCGTCATGTTGTGTACACAAGTTAAAGCTGTCATCTCGGATGAAACGGTAAGAAGTTTTGCGCTTTGTCGTTTTTAAGGGGCCTCTGTCTCCCAAATGTATGTCGAAATTGTGAATTTGCATTTTTGAAAAACAATATCACACAGACTTTTTCATTTGCCTCAAAATGAAAGTGTCATTTTGAAGTTAAATGTTTGTTGTGCTACACAGAGAAACAAACAAACCATATCTTTTATGATTGCATTTCTTTTTGGTGGTTTCGGCAAATCTATCAAACAAACTGCAGAAAACAATTGACACGTGCCTAACACAATAGCGTTCACAGACTTGTTTAAATTTTGAAGATGGAGACTGTAAGAAACTCAGCTCTCATATCACTAAACCACTACGAGGCTTGAGTACTGGAAACAGTTGTCGCGGAAAATTTTTCTGGAAGTAGGCCTATAGGAATTCCAAAGCAAGGATTAAAAAGTCCAAAGCATATTTAGTTGGTTTTTGAAACTATATTACACAATATTACTCATAAGATTTGATGCTTTATTTATTAAAGGTAATGTCACTGTTGCATAAGATCGATGACATTGTGCTTGAAAACCTTTCTGAAGGTTGGTGGCTTGAGTCTCCTTTCTGTCAGACATGTTACTTAGAGTTCGGAGGCTTGCCAACTCCCTGTATTTCTAGGCAAAAATGAGGTGTGGTCATATGGATAGGAACGACTAGGAGACTGCTTCAGTACAGTAAAGTCCTGCCTTTAAGAGACTGCATTATAAGAAACTCGGACCTGATTTTCTTGAGTAAAATACTTCCCAACAAGAAACTACCTGGGCTGATTCATGCTCAGTTTCTTTTACAATGGTACAAAGTAACATCAAGTGACAATGAGAATGAAAACCTTAAATTCAAAATGTTGTGACTTCAAGAAACTTTCAGTAATGGCAAAGATTATTAGTTTCTCGTACAACTGTGCACATTAAAGTTTTCCCCAGCAATTGACAGAATTTTGGAATAAAGAAAATGTTTCTTATACCATAGTATACACACCTTGTTTTGAAGAATTAGATTTTTACACTAGAAACAGGTCAGGCTGGTTCCGTGCAACAAGTTTCTGAAACTACCTGCAGATGGTAGGTGGAAATAAATAAATCGTGGCTTGACAATATTAAAGGACAAGTACGGGGTTGATAAAATTATTGTTAAAAAGCAACCTTACCAACTGCTGAACACCAATCGTGAGTTCTTTCCAAGTTTTGATGCCTCCAACTTTCATAAATTGGACGATGGATCTTCGTAAGTTAGGCCAAATATCGTCGCCATTTTGTATTTTGTGCGAGTGTGTGAAGGCGCGATAAGGAGGTTAGCAATTGGGGTCGTATAATATCATACATACATACATACTTTTTTTGATAATGCAGGACAGTAAAAGGCAGCATCTGCTGATGTGGGCCTGCTTAACTACATACTTACAATCAGATTAATATACTTACAAAAAAATAAATAAAATGTTTTCAAAGTAAACGTACTCATTGTTCCTCTGCTTTATAGTTGACGATTGTCCAAAAGATATACTATTTAAAATTCTAGAGTTTTTAGAAAGTTCGCATTTAAAAGCAAAATAAGACGAGATAGTTTTAACGTTCGTTGGAAGTACATTCCATAATATTGCTGCTCTGTGTTTGAAACTTGATCTTCCTATTTCTGTTTTTGGTCTTGAGACTTGAAGTTGCTCCATATCCCTCATGCTTCTTGATGATGTTTTTCGTTGTATTAATTCATTCAGAATGTTAGGTCCTCTGCTGTTATAGATCTGATGTGTTAGGCATGCAACACGCCTTTTGTATATATACTCTATCGATTTCCAATTTACGGAATCCAGGACTTTATCTTCAGGAGTGTTCCTTGGTAATTTATGAATAACCTTTGCGGCTCTTCTGTGAACTTTTTCTAAGGCCTCTAATGAGGCACCAGAGCCCCAAACTGCAATTCCGTAGGTTGAGCCTGGCAAAATCCCTTGAAAATATATCTTTTCCAAAGTTTGTGGTGATAGTGATCTGAAGCGTTTTATTTGCTTTAATTTGACATTCATGGAGGATGCGGCATTGTTGACTTGAGTTTTCCACTTCAATTTGCTGTCTATGGTTACTCCTAAACACTTTGATTCGTTTACAACTTTGATCACCTTGTTCTCCAATTTAACCGCTTTCATAGGTCCTATAAACTTCCGTCTGGACAAGATCATTATTTCTGATTTATCTGGGTGTATGGTTAAACTGTTCCTACTGCACCAGGCTGAAATCTCATTTATGCCAACTTGTAATGCAGACAACACTTCATCCTCTGTCTTTCCTACACAGTAGTACTCAGTGTCATCTGCGAACATCTCGATTTGGCCTTGACTAGGGACTTCCGGCAAGTCGTTTACATGAATGGAGAATAACCTTGGTCCTAACAGTGAGCCTTGCGGTACCCCATATTTCACAACTTCTGTCGTTGAAGATTTTCCATTTACAACAACGTATTGCCTTCTGTCTTTGAGGTAATTTTCTAACATGGCAAACAGTTTTCCTTCAATTCCATAATTCTTTGATTTCCTTTTCAACACGTCGTGGCACACTGAATCAAAGGCCTTTTTAAAATCGATGAAGAGGACACCAATAACTCTTCCATTATCTAATTCGTTCTTCCATACTTCTGTGAGATGTAAAAGTAATGTTTCAGTAGAATGTCCTTGTTTATATGCCCATTGGTGAGGAGTTGATAACCCCCCGTTAACAAAGTGTTCATCAATCTTTTCACAGATAACTCCCTCCATCAGTTTACTGGGAATACTCAAGAGAGAAATTGGTCGGTGGTTTTCTCTTTCTACCTTTGTTCCTTTTTTGAACAGTGCACGTACTTTGCTTAGTTTCCATTGTCCTGGGAATTTGGAATGTTCAGTACATTCGTTCATGACTAATGCTAGACCTGGAGCTATAGATTCTCCAAAGAGGCTAAGGTCTTTAGCAGAAACATTGTCTGGTCCACAGCTTTTCCCTGCTTTAACTTTTCTCTTTATAATAGATTGTACCTTATGATCATTTATCTCAATGTCTGAAATGGTCCTGGGTTGTGGCGGAGTACAGGTAGCAGGTAATGAATTCATCACTTGATGGTTCGCAGCCTCGCTCAGGCAACGTGAAGTGACGTCTTATAAAATGACGTCATTTCGCACTTCTTAGCAGATTGAAATATGTAGTTTCGCAGACTAAGAAAAGAAATTGAAAAGAAGTACTACACACCATTCAAAACAGTGTAATTTCTTGAATAATGAACAATTATACCAAGCCCTGACTTGTCCTTTAAGGTTCTCTTTTCTTATCCGCTTTTTATTTGACAACTTTACTAGACCGCTTGCAGACTTTGGTTACTGGGGAGGAAAGGAAAGGAAAGAAACTACAAACAAATTGTAATTTATTTCCTTCCTCTCCTCCCCAGTAACCAAAGTTTTCGCACAGTCTACAACTTTACATACCGCTGCGTTATTTTACTATCATTCTCCTCCTTGCTCAGACAATAGAAAATCTGAAGAAAGAGAAAAGAGATAAGGAAGGAAACTGGTACGTAGATTTTTGGATTTAGCATGCTTTAAGGGGGATATTTCACAGTCATGTGATATTTGTTGTGCTATCCTGTTATGCATGTGATCACTTTTGTGCGAATAGGAGACTCAAGTGTTGGTTGATTTCCCATGCGGTGTAAAGTCCAATAGTTTCACGTGATCAGTTTAAAATAGTTTATACCAAGCCAATCAAATAATCCAAAATCTACATGCGTGTCATTCGTTTTTAATTGCATTTTAGTGAGTCTGTGCTTTGGGATTAGAACTTTTTGGTGCCAACCCGCCCCAAACTGAGTGTCCGCCTGGTTCATTACGAGTCTCCAGGATGGTACAGAAAACACATCGTCGCCAGAAATGTCATATTTAGATGTATTCTATGAACTAATTGAATTGATGGAATTGAATTGAATTGATGCTGTGATACAAGGAAATCTCCAAACTTTATCTGCATATTTTTGCTGAAAAGCACAAAATCATATTTGCAATTGACTTTGGTGGAGGTGCAGTGGTAGAAAAATCGATGATTCCTAGACAAATTTGAGAAAAATCACATCTGTTCACTTTTGTCGTCTTCTTAACATCTATTTTTAGGTAAAGAGCTTGGATTTTTCAACTGTTCTCTAAATTATGTATCATCAGCTTATTCTAACATGATGCCTTTACACGTGAGAATATGTAAGCTGTTAACCTTATCTCAATCTATCAGAAATCAGCCAGACAAACGATAAAGTCGCTCAAATTTGGACTACTAAGGTTGTGCTAAACTTGGCTAAAGTTCTCAGCTGCAAAAATTACTGTCGTTCAGAATGCAGTATTTAATGGTTTATGTGAATGGTTTATTCATGAATTCAGTGAAGTGTATGAACAACGCCCGAATTGCCAGGTGTCCTTAAAATGTTACGCTGTATGAACAGTTCCAGAAGAACAACTATTACTTTGTTTTGAACGATGTAAACAACAGCTTCTTCCTTAAAAGCTGGCTTTGGTCCATATAATTTTTCTTGATTCATTATGTCATCTAAAGACCTCAGAATATGAATTTTCTTATATTCGAGAAGCCCTTGAAAAGATGTAAAGTATAGCGATAGAGATATGTTCCACTTCTTCTCTATTTTACTTCGTGGATGTGAATGCATGCAACAGCTTGTCAGTATGCTAAAGTGTGGACCACAGTACCTTGTCTTATGTTGTATACATTTCCTTCGATCATCAAGCAAAACTGTGTTTTGTTCAGACAAAACAAACAGATAAGATTAGTCTTGAGTCCTTTATGGAGTTCAATTTCTGTGGATGTTGCACTTCAGGTTTTCCATTTTAAGGTATTCTGTTTTTCAGGAAAATGACCATAAAAATCTATACGCCCAGATACGGAATTGACCAAATACTCAGATTTAAATTGTGCATTGTACCGGATGTGCCAAAACAAGTATACAGATTTGATCGGCTCTTGTCATAAGAACATAGCGTGAATCAGTCCGAAATATGTCTTAAAACATACCTTGATAGCTAAATTGAACATAGATAGCTCACTTGTTGATATTGGTGCTTTGAGAGCTAATATTATTCTTCCGAGGACAAATTTACCTCCACCTCCAAACTAGAGCTTTGACGTTTTGGCCTAAGCAAATTCTTGAAGCACGGTGAATAAAACAAACTAAATGTGAAGCACGAGGGGAAAGCTAAGGACGGTGCTTCGAGAATTTGATTAGGCCAAAACGTCAAATCTCTGGTTTACAGATGGAAGCAAATTTGTCCTGTGAAGATTAATATCTTCACTCTCAATGCACCAATAACTACTAACGTTATCTAAGTGTAAGGTAGCTAGCGAGGTATGTTTTAAGACTTATCTCGGATTGATTTAAACTATAGTCTTCTCGGTAGGTTCGACCAAATCTATATACTTGGTTTGGGAGGGACACCCGGTATGATAGATCTCTTTTACAATTTTATCAAATAGCAGATACTTTTACTAAAATAAAAGCTCAGATCGGGAAACCTTTTGTGGGACATGCGGTACAAGGACGTCCGTGTTGGCAAAATTTGTCTTCACCAGGGCAGTTTCACTGAGAAAGATTATCGGATGTGCCAGAAAATATATACATATTGGATTGGATTCATTGAAGGGAACTTATCTTTAATCATGGGCTAATCCTAGACTGATGACTTTCGGCTAAGTTTTGCTCCATTGAATTGAATTGTTATTTACTGTTATAGTCTGGGGGTATCGTTGGGGTAAATGGAGCGAAAACAAGGACGAATGTAACAATCATGGGCTAATCCTTTTCAAAATAGTCCTCGATAGTTAAGTCGAACATACTGGGTGAGCTAGAACAAAGTTCCCACTTCTGAAAATTCATAGCATCAAGGGCACTTCACAGATTTGAATAATTCAAATTCTAGTTTAAAGCCAAAACATAAAAGTATTTTTGTGATTTTCCTTGCTGGCTTACCAGCACTATTAGTATAGGTAAATTCTGCTTTGTAAGGATTTCATGGTTGCAAAATGGCTGAAAAGGGGCCTAAAGCATTGATCAAATCATAAGGACTCCCCTCGCACAGAGGAATATTCAATGGGCGTTTCACCTCTCTCAAGAGTTCTCCGATATAAATTTTCAAAAAGATCCTAAAGATTTTCAATCCCATGGCAATAAATGTGCAGGTGATATCTCTTACCCTTGAGAAATTGCATTTTCAATGTTTGTTCTATGCAAGGAGTCCTTTATGATTTGATCAATGTTTTAGCCCCTTTTTCAGTCATTTTGCAACCATGAAATTTGTATAAAGTTGAATTCACCTATACTTATAGTGCTGGTAAGACAGCGAGAAAAATTGAAAAAATGCTCTTATGGCTTTTAACTAGAATTGGAATCATTCAGATCTGTAAACTACTCTTGATGCTATGAATTTTCAAAAGTGGGAACTTTTTTCTGGCTCATCTGGTATATACTTCATTTGTCGATACTGGTACTTTCAAAGTTCAAATATCAATGTTGAAACTTCGTAGCTACTTGCTGTCATCTTCAAACTAGAGCTTTGGCATGCTAACCTGAACAAATTTTTGAATGACAGCAAAAATAATCGACAGCATCCTCGATAAATTTTGAACAAAAGTTATGTCGTATTTTGTTCTGTTTTCTACTAGGAGTCACTCATTGCGCCCATTTTCGATCTGCTTCAGGAATTTGCATAGGCCAGCAGCCATAGCTCTGGTTTGAATTTGGAGGCAAGTTTTAACTTTCAAGAATGATATTTGAGCTGTAAGAGCAGAATACGAACCAATGACTTATCCATGCTCAGTTAAATAATCGATGAGCATTTTGTAATTCAAGCTAAATTCTCATATCTGGACGCAACCAATTCTGTATATTGTTGTCTGGGGCAACCGATAAAATCATTATTTTCATTTACAGGCAGTCTCGTTTGCAGCAAGTATTTGGTGGTAAACTGTCAGTGCGTTGGTTGTCTCCTTTTAGTTCAACCCCTGCATATAGAAGAAGAAGTGAATTTGTGTATAATGATGTTTGAATACAATTAACATTACATGAGTGTAGTGAGTGGCATAAGGACCTAGCTTGTCTTGTTTATATACAATTTGTAATGGGAATTCATATGTAGCTAGTGTATGTCTTTATCGTTCTTTGTGCGATGCAGCCAAGCCACGATAGCATGCCGGCCTATTGAAGCAAAGATACAAAAGATAGTTACTCATCTCACGATTAGACAAAATGATATTCAAATCATAAGGGCCTGATTACATGAGAGTTTTCAACCCCGGGGTTGAGTTTCAACCCACCTTGCCGAGTTGAAATTCCATCCCATCCCTCCATTCATTCTTTTATTGATTTCAACTTTCAATCACATGGAGAAATCTCAACCCCGGGGATGAAATGCCTGGGGGGGTACTTGACCTACGAACATACGGGGAGGTGCCGCTGGAAAATCTAAAAAGCTACCCTGTCCTGGAGTCAAATTCCCGAAAATGATACCCTGTCCCGGAGTAAAATTTTCTTTAACAATACCCTGTCCTTTAGTTTCTTTGGACAAAGTTGTGCTCTGCAAGGAAATTTATATGAAATCTATCGAAAATTGTGGAAATATTGCCATCCAAGCGATCTGAATCACATTCGCAGAGTGAAAATGTCCTGAAACGACCTTTCGGAGTCAAAAATGACAAATATGGACCCTGTCATGGAGCGGATTTTTACAAAAATGATACCCTGTCCCGGAGTCGGAATCCTGCAAATGATACCCTGTTCAGCGGCACGTCCCCGTACGGGAAAATATGTGAGTACCTCCCCCGGGATGAAATGATACCCGGGGCTGAACACTGCAAAAAATGATGAAATTTCCCCACATTTTTTGTTGGGGGAATTGGGGAAATTTTGGGGAAACGGACTCATTTCCCGTAATTTCCCAAAGGAGAAATGGAAACTTCCGTTTCCCTTAAATTTCCCACAGAAACTTATCCATTTCCCTTAAATTTCCATCGAAGAACTATGGGGAAATTTTGGTATTTTTTGCTGTGGAAATTTCATACCACCTTGAGCTAGCCGAGGTGAAATTTCTAAGGCATTAATCCCCATTGTTTCCAAAGCGTGCATGTCCATGTAATCGCAATCTTGTTTCGACCCCGGGGTTGAATCGCCATTGGCGCATGCGTGACACTTTGTACCTGGCGCGCTTTTTCATACCCGGGGGTGAAATATTATGGCTTGCTTTTTCATACCCGGGGGTGAAAATATGCATGTAATAGTTCTGATATTCACCCTCCCTTCAGACTGAGGTTAACAATGTAGTTGCCTTTGCGAGAGAGACAGACCTTATTTTTTGCATATATTGCAGGTGCCAGATCATATTTACGTAAATTTGTATTGTAAATCTCTTTTTACATTTGTGATTAGAACTCGAGGTTTTGGCACATTTGCACAGAGTCCAGAAAGAGATCAAAGCTTTCCCCGGACGCCAGCTTCATTAGCTAAACTTTACTCATTTTATCAAGTCAAGGTGCTTAGATTTTTCGCTCTACGTGCGTTGATTAAGCCCAGAATTTATAAACCAGTTGCTGCTGTAAACACCCTAAAGTTTCTTAGGTTTATGTTAAAAATTACCAAACCTTTTTCAAATATAAAACTAACAGGCAGCCTTCCTCTGGCTCACAGCCGTGGAGCCATAACTTTTTCTGGAGTCTGCATTTGCACGCTTCTGCTATTAGCTTAATTTATATCTTCAGAGCTATTTTGAACTACTGTTTTGTAATTTCACATCTGAAGAGATAACTTTTGAAGACTGGACATACACCAGCAAGCATATACTTTGTTCATGTGATAATTAGGTAATCAGTGGAAGGAATTGTGTCAGTTTTTTGTCTTCTTCTTTTCTGCTGATTTCATTTACCGTTGCTAAAGGCTATGGTTTTCTTGAATTAAACACAACAAGCATAAATATGTTCGCACAAGGTGTTGTTTAGAGTAGTTGGTTGACCATTCAAGATTATATTCTGTGATACATATACCGAAGCTACAATGCATGCAGTCGTAGAGTGGACTCCGTTTATTCTGCATCGATATAACTTTGGGTCCGTAACAAAAGTGGAGCGGAGCAGCCTCCCGTTTATACTGCTCCTGCCACTCTGTAACGCTTTTGTACCTTCCATCTGTTGAAAACCCTTGTCTTGAGGCAGTACAAATGGTTTTGAACCGTAACAACTTTGTAACGGACCAAAACTGTACCATTTACAGTGTAAACATGGTCTTTGACATTATCGAGAAAATCATACTAGTAGCTTTGTTTGTGGAGGAAAATGAAAAACAGAGATTTCAAAGAGTAGGAGAAACAGGAAAACAAAAGTTCCTTCAGTTTTTACGTTTCCCAAGTTAAAGTATTACACTGCCCACGTGGCATGGGTTCGATTAAAACGCACGTGGTGAATGTTTACATTTTCAAATTTGGCGCCAATTGAATGTGGCGGGTTTTTGTCCTTTGTTCTTCGAACTAAGTAGTTGAATGGCGTGCGGTGATTGGTTAGCTTTTGGCGGTATAATTACCCAGTATGCAATCTGGGTAGGCGCGAAAAGGTTTCTTCTTTGCATCGATCGTTCATTTGAACTTACACTTGAACGGAGTTGGATGTACTTTCTTAGCCGTTATCAAGTTATAGTTTTCCTTGCAATAATTGTACATTACTGAAGCCTGTATCCTGAAGATATTTAGCTCTGAGATCTAATTGATCGAAATGACTTCTCGGTAAGTAAAATCCATTTTTATCCTTCGCCATTTTACGATGCGTTTCTGCAAACAACTGGAGCAATGAGCTAGGCCTAAATTTTCTTACTGCCTACCAGCGTGCCTTCTCGCTCACAACTATGTTTTATGATGTTTCGTAATTACAAAATATCAGTTGAGAAGTACTAAAACTTCCCTTAGAAAGGATTAAACATGGTTTTAATAGTTTAAAGTCTTCGTTGAAAAGGCCTGACACCTGGCTTTTGCTGTGCCCGCGCTTCTTTTCATTCAAGATGGCCAGTGCCTGCAAACCAGCCTTTCCCCTTCAGTCTCAACCTCACTCCATGTGTTCGAAAATGACATTTAATTTTTCGTTGTAGGTCCAGCTATCAGTTGAGAGCTACAAGATTAAACAGGACTTCGAATCGTATAAATTGTGAAGCAAGAAAGAGGAAAGGGCGGACTAGCAATTCGGTATGTGAATCAAATCCTCCTTGTTTGGATTTAGAGTTTCAATTGTTGCCCAACCCTCCTACGCCCAAATTACTTTTCTGTTCTCCAAACATGAATCTAATCACTTTCAATGCATCTGAAGTCATGAGACACAGCTCATACAGTGTTGAAACTTTTCTCTGATTTTTAGGATTGTCCTGAGAATGATGTGAAGCGATACTGCGTTGAACCCATTGTGATGGTGATGGACCCTAAAGCATGCAGCACATATAAACTTGTAGATGAGGTACCCAACTTCCTAAGTTGCATTTCTTTGTCAGTTCATTGGAATACTTAGGGTGTTTAAAACATATTGTGATGCGTCTGTTTCAAGAATATTTGCTGTTTCTTGGAGGCACAAATTTTTCATGAAGCGCCGAATGATGGTGTGTTTTCCTTTGGGCCTTTTTGTTTCTCTTGGAGGTCTCGGTCCGAGGTGGTTAGCAACGTAGCAGGAGGGCCTGACACCAATGCAAAACATTTCCCGTTGGAAACCACGTTAATTTTGCAGTGGGAAATTCTTGTTTCAGTTGAGAAAGCAGCTTTTATTTTTTCATCAATTTATTTGCCTGGACAAATTCCATCAACAAAAATTCCCAAATGAGAAACCAGCCCAGGCAAGCAAGGCATGTGTTTTAATGTGAAATGAAATTGCTCTTAGGGGACCTGAATACAAGGGAATCTGTTTAATTTATTTATTTCACAACATTCTCTTCAAACTTTATAGCTTTTGCAGCTTTCTTGCATCATTGTGTTCCAGAATGTATGTGGGTGGGGTTGCATGCAAAAAGATTTCTGTTGAGGTGCTTGGTCAAACAACATTTATTTGTAATGCAAAAGGCTATCCCTTACAACAGTGTTGTTTAACCCCTAGAGAATCCTATGTGATTCAGAAAGATTGCCTCGTCCCTCCCCATATCAATGCAGTTTGCCTCTGCAAATCATCCTTGGCTGCTTTGCTTGAAACCACTTTTTTGCAGTGCAATGAGCATTGAATTGGGGAGGGCACCAAAATGCAATTTTGTCAATTGGAGCTTCAATACTTTTGACAGAGATGGTATGCTTCTAACTGTGGCTTTTGTATTTAGCCAGATCAACACAAAATGGGCCCCTTGATACCCCTTGATGCAGTTTGCCAGTAGATATTCATCCGACTTTGAACAATGTACCCCTTGAAGACTCGGGGGCAGATTCAGACCAATTTCAACGGTTTCTGTGCATCGGTCAGTTTTCCAAACCAAGGAAAGAATGACGTTAATTACCAAAATTTTCAGAAAAATTGAAAAGCGTCACCCCTTTTTGCAATCTTCAAGCCAGTGCAAGTCTAGCAGTAAGATGTCTTTAAAGGCTTCGCTGTGGTTCTTCATAAATCCCTCCAAAACAATAAGAAAAGTATTGATGGCTGCACTGATTCTGCTTTATTTGCCATAGTCCTCTCGTGAACATGTCATTTGAAACGTGTGCAATCAATTTTGCATATGATTTGCGTTGAATAGCCATGAAATTTTACATTGTTTTGACATAAACACTTTTGTAATCTGATGAGCCCATCAGGGTTGAGTGAACCGGTGGAATGATTTCCGTGAACCGGTACACAATTGTTTAAAATCAGTGAACCTGTATCGATTAGGAAGTAAACCATGCCAGCAGAGGAAATTGACAGCAATGATCCATAAGAGAAAGATCTCTGCCGGCTTCACACATGGCCATTGTAGAGGAGGTTGAGCAAGAGGCGCTAGTACAAGTGTATTTGAAATACGATAAAATAACAGAAAATTTTAGAGAGCCCTGAAGGGAGAGTCCTAGGGACAAAGCTAAGAAGTGGACTTGCAATTGTATCAATGAATTTTGCAATTTTTACATTTTTTGCAAGCAATTTTTGCTGATTTCACCTTGAAAACATTATTGTGGATACTCAACTGGAATAGCCTTCATTTATTGACAAGGGCGTTGCCCATGTTTTCCGAGCCCCTCATTCTTCATGAACCGGTCAGAAAACCGGGCTGGATCCGCTCCTACTTGAAGACTCTGAACACTCTTGAAGATGATGTCATACCTTGCTGAAAGATAGCAGCATTTGAAGGACTTTTGCGAAAACGACAACCCAAGAAGCCATGTGACCTCTCACTGGCAGGTTGTCCACCATGTGGGACAAAAGATTCTCAAGAAAAATTTGTCGTATTTTGTAATTTTTGCACCAAAAATGGAAGGTACACAATCATTCAGCCATTGCTAACAATCGTTCTTTGATTTTGACACAACAAAATATCACATAAACTTTTGGAAACTTGAATTGAAATTGAAACCTGTTTGAGTTTCAATGTTTCCTGGAAAAAATTATTGAATGCCCTGATAAATTTGTTCCCTTAACCTCGACAAATTTTTCCCAGTCCCAAGAAATGCTAAAAAAGTACAAAGTATGTTTCCAAAGGCATAAGCAATGCATCAGATGTTGAGGAACTTTACAGGGTTAATTGAAAAAATGTATGGAAGTTTGATGAGCTGTGGAATGAAACGTATGGGAGTGATTGATTTTAATTCAAGTTGAAATGTTAAGCTATCAGTCAAAGCCTTTCTTAGGTGTGAAATTTCTGTTTTGTAAAATCACTCATGTTATGGACCCAGAAATTAGGAAAATGCTAGAAAGTGAAATGTCCATGAATGAAAAATCAGTAGGGCACACATAACATCATAACCTCATTCTCTAACATTCTCGTATAGAACATTACATTCCTCCATAACAAATGAAACATAACATAACAAAATTGATGACAAATATGATAATTGTCTATTGTCACAAATCAGCTCAGATCACAACTCAGTCTGAAAGTTCTCATCTCTGTATCTAGCAGGTGCTTGTCTTATTCTCACAGGTCTCCCTATTGGCAATCTATCATCTTCTCATTTGGTGGGATGACATTGCATTCTCTTTCATCAGTGTCAGGTGACAGTTGTTGTGTGGTATGCACCTTGACATGTTTTCTTCCAATTTTTGCAGCTTCTTAAAAATGTAATATGTCTTGTGATGGTTCTTGTTGCGTTTCTGGCTGTAACTAAGCTACCTTTCCTCTTCACAATGACCATTGGCTCTCTATTGAAAGGTGTGGTTTTCTTTTTAAGCTTTGCTTGTCAACACAAAACTGTATCCCCTACTTTAATGTCCAGTTCTTTTACATAGGTCTTGCTATCTGCATCTGCTTCATTGTTTCTTTGCTGCTAGCATCTTTTTGTACGCACCTCTCTGTCAAAGTGATATTTTCTTGCTAGTAAGTACATTACAGAAAGGAGTTTGGAATTGAATTCAATACAATTGTCAGGTGCAGAACTATAGAATTTCATTTCAATGGCAAGTGAATCATGGACCAGAAAAGGAGGGTGGAATTCTCTTTCCCATAAAAATCTATCACCAGCCTTTTCCTAATTTCTGGGTCTAATGGGTAAGTGCTTTCACCAAAACAAAATTTTCACATCCAAGTCAGCCTTTGACTGGTTGATTTACAATTCACTTTTGTACACCAGCTGTATGCTTGTTTATCCCACAGCTTCCTAATCGTCTGGACTTTTTTCGAATCACCCAATATGATAAATTGCGTTTTGAAAAATAAGTTTTTTGGATGTTTGGCCCCCCATGACCCATGATTGTTAAAGTTAAACGATTTTGAAGTGGTTGCATCTTCCTTCTTGCAGTGTACACTAGAAGATTTATCTTTAGAGGCTCATGAGTTCTTAGAAAGTCCTGTAAAAGAACAACAGAAAGAAAATGAAAGAAAGAGATCTCTTAGATGCCACATCAGCAGAGACATTCCAGTGCAAGGCACTTTACAATTTATTCATGGGACATATAATAATGATAAATTCATTGACCAAGACATCAAAGGAACAACTCCATTGCCTCAGTTACCATGGGCTGATCCTGAGGATGTCTGGCATAGAATGAAAAAAAGAGAAAAAGATTATCAAAAAGAGGCATATTACTTAAAAAGACATCCAGCTCTACAGATAAGAATGCGATCAATTCTTCTAGACTGGTTGATTGAGGTGAGCTGATCTACTTATATTACATCTACCACAATACTGATTGGGACCTCATTCCCTTTATTAAATTGTTGAGTGCCACAAGAACCAGTTGACATTATGTCTATTTCAGCTATTGATCACAAAGAATATTTTATTTTGTTGAGCTTTAGATTGACCTTGATATAATAAACTCTTGGTAGCTGTGAATGACACTTTGTGTTGCTTATTTTGCTCTTTAAATATTGGATTTCTGTAAGACCACATTATTTTAGGTTGAATTTTTTTGTATTGAGTGGAACGATTGAGTAGAACACAACTGCAGTGTAAAAAGTAGGAAAATTGAAGTTACAGCTCCTCCACAGTGGCCGCAAGAGGGACTTAGTTGGGTACACCCTGCAGACAAGTTTGAAGAAGTAGATTGAATTGCATGATTCTTATGATTTGAAAATAAATTCAACGTTTCTTATTTATCTCTTCAGGTGTGTGAAGTGTACAGGCTACACAGGGAGACATTTCATCTAGCAGTAGATTTTGTTGATAGATATCTCAGTTCACAAAGAAATGTTGCTAAACAAAGGCTACAACTGATTGGTGTCACATCATTGTTTATAGCAGCAAAAATTGAGGTAGATTTTATGCTTGATTTGTTAAAATTGTTGGTGCTTCATTTATTTTTCTTTTGACTTATTAAGAATAAGAACTCAAAGGAATGGAATCACATTTGCATGCATCTAGCATTTTCTTTACGCTGCCATCTCTGGTCATGCAGATGGCAACAACAAAGGCTAACTAAGAGCTGGCACATGCAAGAGATACTGGTTGAAACAGGAAACATTTGAGGCATAGTTCTGCAAATTCTACAGATCTATTAGTTTGTAAAACAAAGTGACCAATGAAATAGTCAAGACACTCACCAGTTTGCCAAAACATTTGATAACAGTCAAAATGTGCAGCACAAAACTATCTGTCTGGTGTTTTGTTTTGTCAAGAATTTGAGGTACATATCAATATGCCAGATGAGTATTCAAAGTAAAGAGTTATTCTTTGAACTTAGTTTTATCTAAAAAATTTTCATGTTTAAACAGGAAATATACCCACCAAAAATAACAGAATTTGCCTATGTGACTGACGGAGCATGCACTGTGGATGAAATCACAAAGCAAGAACTTCTCATCCTTCAGGTAATTCATTTTAAATGAAATCATTATGTTACTGTCTGTTACTGTGGTCGTCATGTGCCAACTTAGATTTCAGATCCATTTGTGAAAAATGCTGGAAATTCAATTCAACAGATGACTTGCTGTATTATGTATATAGATTTCATTTGTTATCAAATCATTACATTTTGTTCCTTCTGTACTCCTTTTGCATAGTCTAAGGACTATCTCCTGAGATAGCCAAATGATTTAGGTGCAGCTAACATCAGAGATGCCATCTACTATTCATTCAAATGTTTTTCTTTTGTAGGCCCTGAAATGGAAACTAAGCCCTGTTTCATCAAACTCGTGGATAACAACCTACCTACAAATTCTTTCAAATAAGATGTCAAGACCGCAAAGAAAGAAACCAGAAACACATTTTGAGTTCCCAAAATTCCCCCCATTACATCTTGCAAAAATTTCACAGGTATGCAAGTAGATTTTTGTGTTTGAGGCAGCAGAAATAGATGGATGACAAAATTTACAATTTTTTTTACTGCATTAAATGTGTTCAAATAAGACAAAGTACAATAAAGCAATCATTAATAGGTTAGGCAGTCTTTAAAAGTAGTGAAACATTCTTGAGCCACTGAGAAAAGTGTCAAGGAAAACTTAGTATTATCACAGACCAGAAGAGGAATCTGAATGCTTTGTTAACGTCTCTAAATGTTAGTTAACTTTTAGAATTGTTACTGATTGTTACAAGATGGTTTTTAAGTTAAGCAGATGGAACAAATGCTGGGTGTAAATATCAGTTCTTCAACTGCTTCATTTATTTATTTATAGTTGATGGATCTCTGCTTATTGGACATAAAATCATTGCAATTTACAAACAGTGTTATAGCTGCATCAGCCTTGCATCACATTCTTCCACATGTTGATATAACTGCGGTAACAGGTAACTACTTTCATGGAATTGACTTTGAACACATTTGATTGGTAATTCCAAAGCTACCAAATTCTGAAAACAGTAAACTAGAAACTCCGAAGTCTGCCGAATTTTCCATCTTATGTTCAGGGCACATTGTAAACCTCCCAAATCTTTCAGAATTGGTGCCAATCAAACACACCCTTAGAAGAAAGAATTATTTCATCAGTCTCTGTCCAAAAGACATTTACAACTGATTTTCAGCTAGATTGAAGGGCAAATGCCAGTCAAAGATGGAAGATGGAATTACGGAAGTATTTTAGAATCTAAAGTATGTCATATATTTGTTGCCAGTTCATTTTTCATGATGTTGTCCAATATCAACTGCTTTACATCTTAAAATGCCAACTAGAATTATCAAATATTTTTCAATTGTAATATATCTCATCAAATGTACAGGGTGTCTCAAAAAAATTGTTTGAAGTTTGATTAAATATTGAAAAAATAACGATAACACGAACTGACTCATGGGAAGGTAACCCTGTCCCTACGATTATGAAATAATTTTAGAGTCCAGAATCTTTCAAATTGGTTGAAAATTCACTGCGTTCCGAGCTTTCAAAGATCAAAGATATGTGATAGCTAAAACCAGAGACCCCCAGATTACTGTCAATGCAAAAAATCTCGAAGACTGAGGTAAAAGAAGCTTGTCTAGTGTCATACCTCTCGTTGATATCAGAGCAAACCAAATAGGACTTCCAAAGTAATTTAATCCTTTTTATCATTGTCAAAATTTGCTTGACATTGCATATGTCCAAAAACAGTGGTTCGAAACATAATCAACGAGAGACTGAATCTGTTTCCTCAAAGCATCCATATACTTGAAAGTTAGGTTATCGAAAACCTGTTCAAATCCCATTTGGTTCGCCCTGAAACAATTGAGAAATAGCAGAAACGATGGTCTATGAGATCTTTGCCAAAAATGCCATTTCGAGGCCTCTGGTTTCAGTTTTCGCACAAACTTGAACTTCAAAGGCTTGTAACTCCATGAATTTTTAGCGGAATTGCAAGATTCTTGTGTCAAAAATTAATCTAAAATCTCAGGAAAAGGGTCACTTGACCAAGTGTCCATTCAGCGTATCGTTTTTTTTAGTATTTAATCAAACGTCAAACTATTTTTTTGAGACACCCTGTAGAACTTAAGTGTCATCTTTTGTCGACATAATATGATTTTGTTTGCTTTTTACTTATCTAAAATTGCAGTTGTTCTCTCCCTTTCTTGCTGGATTAATTCTTGAGAAAATTGTGATATTACGTGGCATTTTTGTAAGTCTTTAATCCTTGCCATCATATTTTATTGTCTTCCTAGGTTATTCATGGAACCAACTTTATGAATGTGTTCAGTGGCTGGTACCTTTTAATCAAGTGATAAAAGAGAATGCAGTCAATAATGTCAAACAGTTTGACAAGGTAAGCCATCCTTTAGGTAACCTACTTGTCATGCTATAGCTGTGTTTTAGCTATTGTACAAAAAAGTCTGGATCTGGTGATATTTTGATAGTTTTTATATGAAAGGTGGAATTAAGTGGCATTAGAGTTTCCATCTATATTGTGCACACTTCGAATTTCTACTAAATGTATAAAAATAAGGTTCGATTTAGATTCTTTTTCAGGATACTCAAAAGATCTATTTTTCTCCCTGGAGAAAATATTGTGCCTAAAGCCAAAATTTTTTGATGATGTTATTGTTTCTGGTTGGTGTTTCAATTTTATGTCGCCTTTATCTCCTTTTAATTGAGCATAAACGAAAACTGGGCACTTTAGTATGAAGAAAATTTTGTTTTGTAAGACTGTCAGAAGTTAGATTTATCAGTGAGAAAAGTACAATCTATTTTCTGAGTTGTTGCCAACATTATGACACGCTAAACTTCAAGTGTATGTATGACAGAGATAGAGATATTTTTAAACACGTTGACATATTTTTTTATAGATACCAGCTGATGATGCACATAACATTCAAGTACATGATTGTGGAATTAGTTTATTGGTAAGCTTAATCTCTATTTTTCTACTTTACAAACCTCTTTTCACCCATATAAAATCCATATTACAATTCAAAGAAGATGTTACCATCTCGCAAGGTGAGCTTCGTATGAGTAACGTCTGGAAATATTAGTGATTAGAAAATGAATTCGTTTCTGGAACGGTGAATGAATTCAAAGCGAAATTCAACAGAGTAATATTTTTGTACATTTTGCAGAAAGTCAGTCTCTCTGCCAATGCCAAGGCTAGCTGTCGTTGTCAACATGAGGTTAGCCCAGAACAATGTGATTTACGGAATGCAATGTAGTGTATACAATGTAGGGGTTACAGTTTTAATCTTTATCATGCCTTTATCGACATTACAATGCTGGTAGAATTCTATGGAATTTTCGAATGATTGCAACGTTGATAGGGACTCAAACACCACCCGGTCGGAAGGTATCGTTCAATCCGGACTCTTTTGTAGAAAAGCTGAAAGTCTATTCTCGCCGCCAAGTCTCCAATCCTTGATATTATTTCAGGATCAAGTACATGAAAAATTGAAGAAAGCGTCGACATTGGAAACATTAACACGGACTAGTCCAGTTCCATATGGAGGAATTTTAACCCCACCAAGTAGTACGAAAAAAGACTATTAGCAGTGTGAAATTACATAAGCTGACGATGTTGAAGTATCTCTTCTTAAAGCGGGAATTAAAGGATCATCGAAGGTGAGCTAGTTTTGCTCTGTATGCACCGCTGTGATATATGACTGATGATCAGTACCAGTGATCATGAATCATGATCATGATTGATTCTTCCTTTGCTCATCAAAGTAATAGATTTGATCGCAATGATTTTGTGATGCTGAATAATCATTGAAATGATCACAGCCACTCACAATCATTTCTGCAATCATTTCTCGATCACGTTCAATCATGCTTAAATCATGATCCTTGGTGGTATCATCTGATTTAGTTGATTTAAAGTGTAAACAGATGTCAACGCCACAAAGACATGCCAGCTAAGTGAGGATTTCATGGCGAATGATTTAGGCCATGTTGTAGTTTATGTTATTGTATTATCCGCCTACTAAAGGGAATGAAGGTTGAGTTGCGCCCTGTTTGTGTACACCTCAGACATAACAATGTTTTCCTCCAAATAAACAACTTGGCGTGTTTATTTCATTTCATATCAAATTAATCAACCTATTTTTAAGTTTTTCTCTTTTTCATTTGTTCTTTTCATCTAAACTTATTTAAATCCTTCCTCATGAGGGCTGGCCCCTTTTGACGTTCGTCTGCATCCCTTTCATTAATTCCACTTACTCTTTAAATAGAGATGATTTGGGATAATATTTTCTTATCCCGTCTCGCGAATTTAGAACGCAATGACTATTTCCTGAGTTGGAGACCTTTATTATGCGTGACTCCATCTTCAGTTCCTTTTTCAGGATCTTGAGTCCTGTATTTATTCCCTTATATCGTAAAAAATGAATAATAGTAGTATAAAACATGCATTTCAGATGCAAAACATCAAAGTCTTAGAAATCTACTTCAACAAAATTTCTTTACCGAATGTGCCAAAAATGTTCAGGCATTGAAGCATCGTTGTGTCTAAGGCACTGGGTCAATTTGAATTAATCAAATTCTACTGGTTGCATGAGGACTGAAATATTTCGGTAGTTTTTCCTGTTTTTAGGATCACTCAGAATGTAAGAATATTCAAATTTACGAAACATTTTGTTTCCAAAATGCCTAAAAAGAGCCTATAACTCTCTATCAACACATAACAGAACGAAAGTACATTGTATGGCCCCCCCCGAACCACCAAACAATAGTTTAAGTTTCCTTAGGATTGCGAAGTTGGTAATAGACGATTATGCTAAAGATGGCAGCAGGGAACTTTTTACCAAGATGCATTGCGCGGTAATTACGAATTCTTAACGATTTTTTTCTATAGGAATTCGATTAAAGAACGCAGTGCATCTTGGTAAAAGTTCCTCGCCACCATCTTTAGCGTAATCGTCTATTGTTTACACGTGCCCCCCTGCAGCTCTTGAGAGTGATAAAAATGCCCTTGCGTACTTTTCTGTGTGAAAGATTCCTTAAGTTTTGATCAAGAGTTCCAGGTTCTTTTTCAGCCATTCCGTAACCAACAAACTTTCATAGATTTGAATTCACGATCGTTTTCCTTCCTCGTAAATATGCGAAAAAAGCAAAAATTCGTCAGTCTTCTTGTCATGAGAATTGGGTTCATTCAAATGCAGCGTTGGTCTCAAACTTTTAAAAAGGTGGACATTCCTCATTGAATTGAATGACTTGAAAAGAACTTTGGGTAATCTGCTGCAAATTTGCCTTGGCAAGTTTTTGGTGTCTTGATTATTTTCAAAATGCTGGCATTTGATTGTTTTTGTAATTCTGTAATTCATCGAAAATTTGAAAAAAAAGATCATCATGAATCTTAAGTTACTGGAGGAAAATTGATACAATATTGAAGAAAACCATAGTTTTTGCAGCTCTACAAAATGGCGGCAACCAGAAATCTGTAGCTTGTCTGCTAAAGGATTCAGAAGTTTGATGACGCCACAGCCTCAACATTGATAAATACTTCATTTTTGAAGCTAATCAAGATATGAAAATTTGCCACTGCATATTTAGAGCAAGTTATTCAAAGTTTCAATCAAACGCTTTGATTCAAAGAAAAAGGTAATAGAATTGGCACCCACCCTTAAAAGATTTAGGCCCAATGTTTTTAAATCCATGCAGTAATCTGGACGCTTCGATTTTTCAGACATCTAAATTATTTGCACACCCGGCATTTCCCAAGTTTGTTTTCGAGTCAGAAACACTAAAATATCTCGAACATTTTGTGGTCTGTTTTTGGCTGCATAAAACGTTGCAAGAAGGATTTTCTTTTATGCATTAAAGAATCATGTGTTAAAATGATATTCTCTGTTGCCCAGAGAATGGTCTTCAAACAGACCCAATTGCACGGTTTTCAAGTTATCATGTTATTATGATATGAACACAGTTCAAATTTAGGTTGCAGTTTTCATGTTAGTAGTATTAAGATTCGATGGGAATATGCTTAGTTAGGCCGTGATTGCTACGAGAGGCAATTAATATCATTGCAATTAAAAAGTAGGTAGGCCTAAATCGTGAAAGTAAAACTTAACATTCAAGCTCTGCTCTCCATAAAATGCATCGCTAGAAATCTTGTTAGAAAAAAGTCAACATTTATCCATTTCCGACTACCAAACTCTTTTTCCTTTGCTGTTTATTTTCAATGATTTAAAAGTTTTTGTGGTTGGTTTTCCAATCAAGAAAAGTTGTGATTGACTTTTTAAAGTCGGGGTCGCTACTCTAAACTAAAACATTTTAGCCATAAAGGCCTGCATTCATTGTACACATTTTTTTATCTTTTATCTTATGCCAACCATGTGCAGGTTTAGCGACGGAGAGACCTTTGTTGCAATTAAAAACATGACTTTTCAGCTATCTTGATCACTGTTTTCCAGCTGAGCTAATTCAGCGCGATTACGGCTGATCTGGTTAGTTTCAAGGATCTAGATTTCTAAAGGTCTGTATCGCGTATGCTCCCCCAATGCAGAATACATGTTTGCCTGCCCAGGAAAGCAAACGGCACGCTTGTTTTCTTGATTGAGATATCTCTGCCTCATGTAAACGTAAAGCTATGCTTCTCTGTCATGTAAATAAGGAATGAACACTGCATGGCAAGACGAGATATCTCATTCTACAAAGTGAGTAAATAAAGTTTCAAATTTGAGAAGATTGTAAGTTACTCTATCAGACTCAATTCAAAGACTATCAATTTAAAACTTGGATGGAAGTTTCATTTGCTGTTAACAATAAGATTGTTTGTTTATTTCAATACTTAAACAGTTTTCAGGACTGTTGTATTCCTCTTGATTTGGCCAAGTTTACACTATAATACCCTGGGTTCCAGACTTCTGGTACCCAGGGTAGCACTGTACCATTTTCATATCATATCGGATTGGGTTCTGTTTACATAGGAAAAAAGGTATGAAAAGTATCGGATTGGTTTGTTCTCGTGTGTAAACTGAAGGCCAATCCGATATTAAATGAAAACGGTTTCGTGTAAACTGAAGGCCTATCCGATATGAGGTGAAACCGGTATCATGTAAACAGGGACCTTTATCAGTGATAAAATGTGTATGTGGCAAAGAGAAATATTAGAAATAACTAAATAGTAGGATTTTTGTGATTTTTCGAACGTGTTTAGGTACCCGGAACAACAACACTCCAAGCGTGGGTATTTAGAAACTATAGTTATGTTTTACTATGTGTGCTTCTGCGGATGAAATTGTGTATCCTTCTGCGGAGGAGTTTCATGCTAGCTCCTTCGTAGTAGTAGTAAATGATTTTCCTCTGCAAAGAACAAAGCAGCAGCAATCAAGCACAACTGCGGTGTCTTACCACCCATGCTGGATGATATGCAACTTCTTTACTCACGGCGTACATAGATAGGCAAGCCTTTGATCACTTGAAATAAAGAATATTTCCATCGAAAATTTTTCTTTTCATTTCATTGAGATACTTGTTAAAAGCACGTGGTTGATTTTTAACTGCACCCTTAGGAATATTTTATGAATTCATATCAATTGATGAAAGTGTGTATTCTTCATATTAATATTATTAAAATCAACATTTGTCTTCCTTCCCAATTCTTTCACCTGCGATTCTTTTCGGAAATGGCGAGATGGTCTTCTGAGTTTTGAAAAACTGAAATTCATGCTGAACAAAATGGCATTCTGGTGTATATTTTCACAACAACATGATTTAAACTGGACTCAGGAGCGGCACCAGCTTTGAAAAAGTGGCCCCTAACCCTAACTGAACCCTACCAAAAGCCCTACCAAAAGTCCTACCAAAAACCCTACCGAAACCCTGTAAGGTGTGCGATTCTAGCCTAGTCCCCGTATCTTTTTTCTCAAAACATTGGCGTAGATTACAGCGACCAAATTCAGTTTCAAAACATCTTTACCTCGCGTTGTTGAAAAACTTTCAGTGAATTCATATCATCACGAAAAAGACTAAAACGCAAAAATAACGCAGCAAATATATCCAAATTCTTCAATCTACAATTCGCGGCGTGTAACCGCAAAAACAACAAGAAATACAATGGGCAATAATGTACCGAGCTTGTAGCTTAGAAACTAAAGTTTATTACTCCGACTTCACCATGCGAAAATGCCTGAATTTTCGTAATTCCTTTCGAAACATTCCATTCCAACTTATCAAGTCCCGAAGACACGCACAAACAATGACTACAAAGAGTTGCGAAACACGTGACAATTCTATCAGCTTTTGCTCATTGGCTAAAAGAAAACAGCTGGCCAAAGGGGAGAAGTAATGCGCAAAATCAAAAAGTAAAACAGTGAACGCCAATACACAGACTTCACAAGTTCCTCAATAGCTGATCGTTCGCAGTGGAATGGTCAAGTCTGCATGGAGGCTGATTATATGAAGTTTGAAATCACGATGAACAATGTGTAGGATTTAACAGTTCAGACAGGCAGCAGCCATTTGAATTTGATTTCTAGCAATGGCCGAAGGGTAAAAAACAGAAAACTATCTTTATATCGAGGTAACAATAAGCCGCAAACACGGTGGATTATTGCCCGTCGAAATACTCTGTACTTTGTGAAAAATTACCAAAGTAAGATATCGTCTTCAAGCTACTTCTGCTTCTACCAAAGATTTCGTGTTTTTACGGCATCAGTTTGAAAGCATACAGTAGATTTTAAATCTTTAAAGATTAGTGCAAAATATGACTTATTTCTTTTAACTGAATAACTTGAGAGAAACTTTAGTTTCTCCGTCGTTTAAGTCCTACCATTTGACTTCTCCGAAATCGTCCTTGTTTTTAAGCATTCATGAAACGTTTTGAAAAATAGAAAGTATTGTGACTTTTGAAGAAACATAGCATAATTTCCAGAAAATGGTATTTGGTGCATGTCAATAATATGGCATTCTACACAGATCTTTCACTCTTCTGGCGTACAGTTTAGATATCTGATGACATCACATTCTCAAATGGGTTAAAATAAAAGTATGCTGTGAATTAAAGGAAATAAAATTGCTGACATGGCAGAAAAGACCAACGGTAGAATCATAAAAAAGTAGCGAAAGTATTTTTCAAGCCGCGTAATTCAAAGAAATGGCTAAAACAATTTACACCAAGCTAAATACAGAGTAGCGATGCTTTAGTACTCTTAGTTGATTTCTGGGCAAGGATTTAACGGTTTTAATTGACAGCAAATACTTGTTTCAATTAATTTAGTGGAGGGAATCGAAGACTTGTTCCAAATATGATGCGCTCAATGAGCAGAAGGGTTATGAACGCGTAGCATCCCTAACACTCTGTCTGCATTTCTGCAACATGATTCTGTTCTTAGGAGTGGCATAGCGGACCCTATCAGTTTGATGAAATTTACTTAGATATGTCAGTCGCTAATCAATTGATAAGATCAAGTTTTGCCTGTTTCCTTTGAGCAGCTAAACCCTCTTCAAAACCATATACTTTACATAAAATTACTAATACATATTCAGTGCGCTACAGTACAGCCTTGAATTAGAGTGTCACACTAATTTCTGATTTACAACGCTGCCAGACTTCTCTCCAGAAAGATTTTCGATATTTTCATAAGTAGACAAAGTAAGATGCTATCAGATGGCTGATTAATGTCCAAATCATGAGCCGTGATATGTACCCTGGATCAGAGTATTTTTTTCAATTTCGAAAAAAAATTGAGTAGAATTTTTAGTTGTCTGAAGATCGCTAGAAAGCGTGAAACTGAGTAAAAACAAAGAATGTAGTCTGTTTTATTGCTTCAGTCCTATTAGAATTGAAAAAAATGATTTTTTTTCTTTTATTTTCTTTCATTCCAGAGTTTTCAAAATCCTAAAAGATACCAATAAAATTAAAAAATACTCTAATCCAGGGTACTTGATATGCTACAATACCTAATATTCCATCTACCTCTGTTGAGATTTGCTTTGCACAAACTTTACACTGACAGTGCATTTCCACTTGATATGTTTTTATAGTGCTACGAGGATAGAAGGCAGCTTCCAATCCTGCTGCAAAATGCCAATTTTATCACCTATATTGAGAATTGTCTCGTTCAATATCTACACCGAATGTGTTTGTCTTCTTAACGATTAATTTGCATCTTGACTTGTTCCGTGTGATCTCTACGAGCCTGAATGGATCTTTAAATCATGTTATGCTACAAGCATTTACATTTATTCTTTGCAATCTACACCTACTTTTGCAGCATCAATCTATCAATCTATCTATACATTGATAATCCACTGCTTCTATATAAGCATAATGATGCATCTTCAAATAATCGCAAAACTTTATCTGGTGTATTTTTTGCATCTGATTCAGCAAATGTCAATGGACTGGCATTAAACCATTCTTTCACCTCTGGACATTCAGTCACTTCAGGAACATTATGACCATTTTCTCCGCCTGTTCAAAACAAGTACGTCAGTTAACCTTTTTACGTCTTAAAAAGGGGCTTGGATCAAGCGTCCAAATCTGGTAAACTTTTGAAGGAAATCAAAAGCATCACCCCCGTTCTCGGTATAAACCCTGTTGGCTGTGGCAAGGAGTTGTCTCGAATTGCAGAGCATTTTTCGGCGTTTTAATCAACAATAAATTTGCTCAAATAGAGTTAACGTGTTCTTGTCAAGTTTCACTTGCCTTTTGGCCATGTTTCTCGTTGTAATCTTTCATTGTTAGCTGATCTTGTAGTGTAACAGTTAAAGCTAAAAACTGGGAGAATGCAAGGGTTTCATTTGCGAATCGAAGTTTGCTGTTTTCAACCGTTGTTCTTCAGTTGAAGAAAAGTCAGCTAACAATGAATGATAAAAAAGGGAAACAAAGTAAGAAGACCGAAAACATTTGCCTCTGCGTAAAATGAACAACTGCTTCGGCTAACTCACTTTGTTTAAATTTGTCCGCAACAAATTCTTTGAACAGTGTTCTGAAACCCAAGCCAGGTTCTTGCCACATCTAGCAGTGTTTGTACCAAGAATGGGGGTTTAATACGTAAAAAGGTCAATTAACCAATTGCCAAGTGAAATGAAACAAATATATCAATCAACTGGACCATAGGGCTCGAATCTTTGCAAACCTTTTAAATTAAATGTGCAAAATTTTATTGCCTAATTCCTTCAATTGAATCGATCCAAGGGAACTTTACGTCCTTCCTCATAATTCGAGAAAGATGATTATTAATATCAGAATTGCTTTTCAAATCACAACGCTTTTAAGTTTTATGAAAAGACGTATCAAAGGAGACACTGGAAGTTTTGACTGAGATTAAAGGCACCATAAATTAAAAATGATTCAGGAAAGTCAACATGAACAAAATAAGAAATACTCGGTTTTTGAAGATCTACAAGATTCTATCAATCAGAAGTCTACAATTTTTATGGTTAGCGATTTCGTAATTTGACGACATCACAACTTCAAAACTTGCAGAAATAAAAAAAAATGCTGTAATTCTGAAAATGATGATGATGTCAAAATGCTCTTTCTGGGGTTATGCTGAATGAGGCTGAACAACTTAAAGTTCCCTTCGATCTATTCAGTTGAAACAATGAGGTGATGAAATTTTACACATTTAAGTTTTGCAAAGATTCGGGCGCTATGTTGTAAATCAATCGATAAACCAATAAACTAGTGAATCATTCATGCATTTATTCAATCTCAATGAAGCTGTCATAAATTCAAACAGCGTCAAGGAAAATACCTGGATATGGCTTGAAGGCCAAACTTTATTTGTCACTATCAACGTCTTTTTCGTCTGATCTGATATTCATCAGTAGGAAGATCTGTGTCAATCTATGCTTACAATTTGGACATTACCTTCAAAGTTTGGTTTGCAACAACGAAGGACTCTTTCTTCAGTTGTGAATGAAGGTCAATGAAATGATGAATAACCATAATATTTTTAGGGCCATTAAGATGTGGGTAAAGATAAATCTGAAGATGTGGGGCCATGATTCATGGATCGATAAGAAACTTTAGCAGCCCCTTCATGGCGTAGATTGTCCCCTATATCATTGTTTGCCGATTTTCTGCGAAGGCCATACGAAACGTTTCCAGAACGTTAAAATTTCATGATGTAAGCACAAACACAGACATAGCAGTAAATAATCTTTCAAAGCAAACCTACCAACTCTGTCAGCCATACTGTCAAAGAAAACCCATCTATCATTGGGGGATTCCCCACACTTGGCAAAAGTGACGTAATGACTTGTTTTTATGCAAACAACGGCGAATAGCTCAAGTGTCTTCATTCCAGTATTTACATTTTGAGTTTCATTCGGTTTCGCCAGTTTATAAGTTTTGTGTGCTCTTCTCGCAGAATGTTGATGCACCAAGTCTGAACATTGATGGCAAAAGTAAACAAAAGGACTCGAACATCCAAATGACTGGCAGCATTCTCTACAACTGAGTATGGCTTCCCTTTCACACAATGTGCATGAAAACGATGCTATAGAAAAGATAATTTTACGTGAAAATGATGAAGCAAACATATTGTGAAACAAAACTGGTACCCAAATTATGAAAACTAACGAAAATTGAGCATGTTGTTAAAAATAAGCAAACTGCACTTTTCGGTTCCAGTATCTGCCCTTGATTTGCATAAGCAAAGTTACAATAAATTTATTTAATGCTTCACCTTGACGCAATCAAACAAAACCTTGAAGTTAAGGTTTAGTTTTGTAAAAACGGAAATATACATAAAATATTACCAGAACTCAAAACTCTTGATATATCAAGAAATGGATCTAATTTTATTCTTTTGAACATTTTCTGCATTCCTGATCTTGGGAGTTGAATAACCAAAGTGGAAGGAACCTAGAAACAAATCAGAAATGAAACGTTTACAAGATGAGAGATCGAAAAGCAAACGTAACTAGAGGCAGATCAGTTACTGTAAGCAGGGACTGCAATTGTTTACGTAGTTCTTTGGAATAACTCCTAAGAATCAAGTACGTTGATGCTGTTTCGAAAGTTCTTGATGTACGTTTTAAATGGACATATCCTTTATTCGGAAACACGCTGAAAATGTCATTCCTAAACCATGAAACAAAATTAGAGACAATACGATGAGACAAACCTCCTCCAGTCGAAATGTTCCAGTAAGAAATGACAACTCAATAAGATACTGCAAACTTGGTAAGGGATTATTTTCATCTCTGTCAACCAAAATTTGATAAAAGTAATGATCATCGAGTTTATTGTCTTCCGTCCTGAAATAAAACACATCACTGTTTCACCAATAGGCATTTCACCTTTTCCAAAAATAGACCTAGCGATAATACTATAAATTTCACAGAAATCTGACCAATTTTTGAATGCACCTAATGTTTTGAAGCTGCAACGCCACTCATTCAAACCCTTAGAATAAAACTATGTAAAAGTATCGCTGGATCCAACAGACGGAATTTCGTAAAAACAAAGGATACAGTTCTCCTCACACGCTCTATGCAGTCAGCCATAATGTTTTTTTCTTCCTCTTCATTTTGATTTGAGTTCATTTGGAGTTGTGAAATCTATTCTTTCGAAAGGTAAATCGCTTTGTCGTTTAAGAAATCCGAGTCTTTGTTTTACAAAACCAGCCCTTGTTACTTCACATCATTTCAAAAATTCATTTGAATTTAACAGACGGGGGGGGGGTGTCTACTTGGCACTGGAAAGCATCTTACGTGAAGTAAGGAAACATACCTAATTTTGAGAAATGGATCAACTTTCAAGACATCTTTAAGGAGTAACATGAGAAATTCTTCGGGATCTAAAAAAAATCAGATCGTTACTTTACTGAGAAAATCAAACGATCAAAACGTAAAAACTACAGATAAATAGGCGAAACCGAGGCTGGGCGTCAAAGTTGGTTGCTACTTCAAGGTAGCCAAAAATTCGAAAGATATATGATGTTTGGCATGTTTTGCATCACACATCGAACTTATTGTTGGAAATCTATACCATTATTTTTTAACTGAAAGAATAGAAGTTAAAAGAAATCGCAAGCACTGACATTTTGCAAATTTCGGTGGTGTAGTTGATATTCAAATTGCCATTCTAGCAGAAATATGAAGCACAAAAATAGATTTTATACCTTTTTCTTCATTCATAAATCCTTGAACATTTCCAAGCTTATCAAGCCAGCCACGTAATTGCAAAACACTTGCAGCATTGACAAATCCGTTCCTGCAAGATGTAAACAAAGTTCAGGGCTAACAAGCTGAGGAGAGCAATAGTTGAGATCTATATTTCCGATTTCTTATGGGTTCGTCTACTGTTTTGAATATGAAGCATAAGCCATTGTAATGCTATCTTCAAGTTCTGTTTTTCAGTATATTTCAGCAAATCATTGGAGGAAGGAAGGAGACGATCATTAGATAATTTGTAACTTCCATTATGCTCTTGGTCTTGAAAGGTTTCTTTATTCATACAGGGTGTCTCGAAAAAATTGTTCGATGTTTGATTAAATACTAAGAAATAACGATACGCTGAACGCACCCTTGGTCAAGTCACCCTTTTCCTGAGATATTAAATTAATTTTTGACATAAGAATCTTGCAAATCCGCTACAAATTCATGGAGTTACAAGCATTTGAAGTTCAAGTTTGTGCGAAAGCTGAAACCAGAGGCCTCGAAATGGCATTTTTGGTAAATGCCCCATAGGCCATCGTTTCTGTTATTTCTCAATTGTTTCAGGGCGAACCAAGTGGGATTCAAACAGGTTTTCGATAACCTAACTGTCAAGCGTATGGATGCTTTGAGGAAACAGATTCAGTCTCTCGCCGATTATGTTTTGAACCACTGTTTTTGGACCTATGCAATGTTAAGGAAATTAAGAGAATGATCGCAAGAAATAATTTACCTTTGAAGTTCTATTTGGTTTGCTCTGATATCAACGAGAGGTATGACATTGGATAAGCTTCTCTTACCTCCGTCTTCGAGCTTTTTGCAATACCAGTAATCTGGGGGGTCTCTGGTTTCAGCTATCGGATATTTCTTATCTTCGAGAGCTCGTAATTCAGTGAATTTTCAACCGATTTGCACGATTTTAGCCTCTAAAATTATTTCATAATCTTAGGAACAGGTTTATCTTTCCATGAGCCTGTTCATGTTGTCCTTATTTTTTCAATATTTTATCAAACGTCGAACAATATTTTTGAGACACCCTGTATGATAACCGTTAACTTCTTGCAATACAAAAACCGGAAAACGCATCAGACAGAAGTACACTGAACTGAAATGCATCAGAAATTCTTTGGTTTCGAAGGAGAAGGAAAGCCGTGAAGAAAACGTGGCAAGTTTTGTGATAAAGAAAAAATAATCAATTCCAAATTCTACTATGCTTCGATAGCAATAACGAGAAAATAGCCTGTTTTGTTGAATATATCTGTTATACTGTGTACAAGGCTGACATGTTACGTTGGCAGAAACCGTCTCGGCTTTTTGCTCTACCGAAAAAGAACCTGAATCATTTTGACACATTTTGAAGAATTTTCGGATGTTGACAATAGTGATAGAAGCTCTGACGCCATTTAGTTCAACTTTCCGCACAGAAACGTGTAAAAATATTGCTCGACCCAGACTCTTTTGTAGAATATGATCGCTAAAAGATCCACTTGATTCGAATGAATGGAAACAAAGGATGGGGCAACGTAACAATATTAAATGTTAACTTACTTTCTTAAGGGATTAACAACAGCGTCTTTGAGAGCATCTCTAACTTGTTCATACTCTTCAACGTCATTTTGTCTTCTTTCTCGATACAACACAGAATCAAAACAAACACTAAATGCAAACATTGCAAACAAAGTCGAGTCCAAATAGCATGAGTTATGATGCCCTTGAATTCCATGCATTCTACCAATGGGTCCATCTTCAATTCTCATTGGAGGCATATAATTCCCCGCTATCTCTTCAACGAGCTGATTGGCGGGGAGGGCTAGAAACAATGAAAAGCTTATTTACAAAACTGACAGTGAGAATAGTAAGGGAATGCTGTGTACTAGGCTTACTCACAAAAATCATTGTCAAAGAGCTTACGATTGTGGCCAATAGCAACTTTTGCAGCCAATAGCTTCATGTAAGAATCCTCTAAAGTCCAAATGTCATGAGACTTCAGCGATAGTTGCAGTTACGTGACAAATTGGTTAGTATATTGCCTTTTAACAAAGTCAAAGTATAACAAAGTCAAAGTATACTGCTAACTTTCTGCCTTTCAAACTTTATGCTTAACTTTCTGAACAAGAATTCTGGTCGTCCTTTTAGGCAAGTTTTGAAATTTTCTTGGAGGGGCTTTATTATGAAAATCACTTGTAATTTCAGAACAGAGTGACCGACTTCAGTCAAACAAATTTAGAAATGGATAGGATGTCCATTATTAATGCAGTATATTTGCTAATTATATTTGCTATTTATCGTCCTGATATCAAGGAAGCAGTTACCTTTCGATAAGGGATTGTATGTTACAAACACTATATTAACTTTGGGTCTAACATGTATGAATAAACAAATGCATTAATAAATGAATGAATGAATGAATGAATAAGTGAAGGAATGAATGAATGAATGAATGGAAGAATGAATGAGTGAATCTTACCCGATGGAGAGGCAATACTAGTAAATCGTTCATCTCTCTTGCATTTACTCAACTTCATAAAAAGCCCTCGTCCAGTTGGACAAGTGAAATATCTCCTTCCTTTAAAAGTGCCATCTCCACCAAGTTGTGAAGGCTCTTCCTATAAGTGAAAAGTACATCATTGCCTATGATTAGTCGATTCATCTTTCATTTGATTAAACGGCTTGAAGGGAACTTAAATGGGCTTTGTTGCAAGTTATCATGGACAATCTTTGATATGTTAAGGAGGATATATTTGCTGTCTGTAAGGTGTTGTGGAGCAATCATATTGTTACTTTGCAGCCGTGTTTGCAGCCAGAACAATCAGAGAGACATGGTTCGATACTCGGTAGGACATGCACTGCCATTTGAGAGTCATGACAAGGGATCGTAGGCTCGATTAGTGAATAGCAGGCTACTTCTGCGATCCCAGTGTTTGGTGCAACAACAACAACTTCACCTTCATTTTCACCTTCAGTCTGCAGTCAGTTTTCAGATCCATTTGTAACTGCTACAGTCGGTCTTGCTTCTCATTTTACGAGGACTTTTATTGGAAAGCTGCCAGTTCTTACCGATTTTTCCCGCTTTCTTCCTGCCCCTATCCAGGGATTCAGACAGACTTATTACATTGAGTCCTAGTAATTGCTGTTTCCAATTCACCCTATTCGCTCATACCAGGAGAGGTAGTAGCCAGAACTGGGACTCAATGTAATAAGTCTTGGTTTCAGATGTACCCTGTTAAAAATCAATACGCTAAGTCCTCGAATAAGCCCTCGGGAGCTTACTTCGCAAAAATAGTTTTGGGTGGCGGCTTATTCGAGGGGAACTTATTCGAAGATGGAGGGGGGGGGTTATTCGAGGACTTACGGTATCTTACCAATTCAAGGCCAGCAATTAATTCTCCACTTGGGCTCATCTCCTCAATATTTCCAATCCATTTGATTAACCCATAACACGGCTGTCCATTCACGCTGACTTGCACCATTGAGTCTATTTGTAAGGTAGGGTCATAACTTGATCTTGACATTGGCTGTCGATTCTGAACTGCAACTCCTTGCAACTCCTCTCTTACCATCCTTTCTACAGCAACTAGAACATAGGTTTTTTTCACAACAATGAACTAACTCGGTAAGTTTTATCTGTTCGATTTGGGTTAGTTGCATATATGTAAATATGCATGCTGGGTGTCCCAAAAAAGTATAAGCGTCTAAACAGTTACTGCGAAGGAGCCTTGAGTTCAAAAATTTTGTTTTCAGTTTATCCCTATAGATGAGATCTAAACTTAGATCTAGTGACCTTGCATGTCCTTGCATGATTTTGCGACGTTACATGTTTGTATTGTCAGAGCAACTTAAACAAGCAAAATTTGTGCGGGAGCCTACGACAGATGGTTATTCAAATATGCAGATACAATTCCTGAAAATTTGGTAAAGCTTTTGGGACAGCTACACAATATATTATTTTTGGAGGTTTGTTGAGCAGTGCGAGTGAAATCTACACTTGACTGATTCAAAAGTCCACTATGAATGAACAATCACAACAGTACCAAACTTGGGTGAGAAAGATCCTTTGGTACAAGGGAACTGCTTGACACCAATCCTGTTTCTTCAGTCCTAGAAAGTTGCGTTGCGAACTGTCAAAAGTGTAAACGTATCTGTTCATAACATTTTCTCTCATCGATGTGATATTTTCGTTGATGAGGAAATTTCTAAAAATAGAAATTTTAATGGTTGAGCTGACTCAAAATTTTCCTCAAATGCCACACACATAGTAGTAGCCCAATTTAATAAGCATCTGTCTGAAGCTGCCTCAGAAAATTTGCCTGTTTCCGTCAATGGTCAATAGACCTTTCAGCTATTCTAAAAACGAGTCTGAATCGAGCGACGGTTCGATGAATCCTGAAGGATTTTCGAATGCGCACAATAGTGACAGAAGCTCTAACGCCACTCGATCGAACCTCGCGTATAAAAATGTATAAAAATAACGCTCGATCCAGGCTCTCTCGTAGAATAGCTAAAAGGTTTATTATTCTGTGAATACATATCCGATTTGAGCATGCAAGGTCGAATGCAAGTTGAAATCTCATTTATATGATAAACTGGAAATGACAACTTTTGATTCCAAGGCTCCTCCGCAGCAACTGTAGATAAAGATTGAACTGATGTAAGTTGACAAACAAAACTCCGAGAACGAATGTAAGAAAAATCAAATTTGATTGTATTCTCTTCATTGCTATTCGGCCTTTGATCCAAACAATTCGAACAAAGAAAAAAGGTCATGAATTCGTAAGCGAATGCAAGGAACAAACTGTGGCTAAATATTTCGGTGAAAAATGTATGGGAGAGCTTGCAAATTAGGCAGTATTCTAGAATAGCTTCAACAACTGAAGTATCAGTAAATCCAGATGAAGAAATGCTTATGACTTTAGCCTCTCTTAGAAGAAGAAAGAAAATCTGACGATGCAACCAGAAAAGAGTTCCCAGCAATATATTTTAATATGATTCCTTTGAACAAATGATTTGCAGGACAGGATCTTACAATAGCCTCAAATAATGGACTGATTTCATTGTCATAAACCAACAATCGCAAGATATGACGCTGTCATCTGGGGACGGAAAACAGCTTTCTCCTAAAATTGTTAAATTTGGTTGTTATTCTTGTCTAATTTTATGTTTGTGGATTCATTACGATAAGTTCATTATCTAAGGCTATCTATAAATATCTTTCATACCATTCCTTATGCTGTCTTCATAGCTGGGAGGGCCAGTGTCTTCTTGATGAACAGCCATCTTATAATTAGCTGGTGCGGAGCGAGATGGGGCAGAGCGAGACCTTGCAGTGTTACTGTTTTTCACCATATCACCGAAATGATCTGCATAAAATGGCAGACTTGCTGGACCATTCGCTTTGATGACATTTGGTCTCTCGTGTGACTGGTCCTCACCAAGGCTATGCGAACCAGACGAAGCATTCTGAATCAGACCATATGACGACCGTTCGTAATCTCCAGGGGATATCTCATTCATTTCAAGTTCTTCATGACCAGTTCCTCGTAATGGATCTGCTTTTGAAGAGAGACTGCCATTTTGTTGGTTTTGCAATTTTTTAAATTGTTTATCTTGGTCAGAAAGAATATCTTCCTTGATACTTTTACGTTGTAAATGTCTTTCCTCGGCTATCGAGCCACTATACTTCTTGTCATTTGCAAGCTTTCTGTTCACTAAGACGCAAAATCATTGAATAAATACATCGCAGTTTTCGCTGCTATCAAATGTACCAAAATTTTCAACTTATGGCCTGGAGTCCCTTGTTTCTCTGTGCTCCTTAGACTTGATGATGGCACTTCGATCAACAGATATTTATAACGTTACTCTGATGAAAAAAACCTGACCCTATTTAGGCCCAAACTCTGAGCTTCCTGCAGTACCAATCTGGTCCTGTCCCTTTAGTATTGGTATAGTAAGTACAGTAATTAGAAAGTATAGTGGGATATAGATGTAACTTGCATTGTAAAATTTTAGATTAATATAAAAAAGTACCAATCTGATTGCGAGGTTTATGAATTACTATGGGTACGCCAAATGTGATGCCGTGATTCCATTATAATTCCATTGATGATTGGAGAAAAAAGAGTCAGCTTTTTCACTGTTTCATTATTATGAGTCCCTGTTGAGCAAGGTTCACCGCAAGGATACAAGGGACTCATCGTCATAAGTCTACCAAAATCTCATATCATAAATTTTGTACAGCAAGTACTAGGTGACACACGTGAATGACCACTGGGATTTGATTACAGGGAGTGGCCATGGCATTAGAGTAAACGATGGGGGCTAAATCGTGTTTCCTCCATTTATGTAGAAAAAAATTCAGCAATTTAATTTTTGTGACCTTGCAAACATGTCAAATTCCACTAGGCCTCTAGTTTTACATGTATCATTGGCAACACTCTTTTCTTCCCTGGGCAAGTGGATTTACGACATGGCCATTTCTTTGAAATCCAAGAGAATCTGTGATAAAACCTGAGAGTACCTAACGTAACTATATATTTCAAATATAGATATTGGAGTGTTCAGGCCAATTACTTAATGGTACCAAAAGTAACACAGAGTAGCACAATATTCAATGAGATCTATACCTCCTATTTCATTAGTTCCATTTTTATGATCAAGTACAACAAAATCATCTTTGCCATCAAAGCTATTCTCATCCAGAACAGCATCTGCAGTTGTGAAAAAAGCATGGTTGTGTAGACTTTTAAACACTCGATCAACTCCTTTGTACAGACCATCGCCATAACCATCAGGAGAGTCCTAGAAATCGTAGATATCAAAAAACAAAAAATTCCATTGTCTAGCTCCGTATACTACAGAGTAGACAATGTAACAGAATGACGCAATTTTTCATATTTTGATATACACTTGAAGAATTGTCATGTTCAGTTCCTAGCCCGAGCACCCCCGGCCACCCCAACTAATTTCTCAAAAATATTCCAAGCCCAAGGAATTTTACTGGAAATTTTCCTTGGCCCTGTGATATTTGACAAAGCCAGGAGCTTTTGCTTTTACCAGGTGAACAAGAAAAAAATCGCTATCTTTGAAATGTGCCATATTCTCTAAAAACGTTGGCGATCATGGACATCTACAATTCTCTGCCTCTTGCTGTTCTGAAGATCTTCAGTTGTGCTACTTGCGGCAATTTTTCTGTTTCATCAACCTGTTTTGTCATCCATTCGCTCAGGCTTACGTCAATCCTTGCCTCCCTCTTCCTCTCTTCCTAGATACACGTCCAGTCAGCATCAGTTCTCCTAGCCCTTCTTTCCTCATAGAATGTCCTAAGAGCTCAATCTGACTCTTCCTTATAGTTTTCATAATCTTCCGCTCCGTTCCAGCTCTTCGTAAGACCTCCTCGTTAGTTACGAGATCTACCCATAATATTTTAATCATTCTTCTAGGAAACCGCATTTCTCTTGCCTGTAATTTGCTCTCCATTCGTGCCGAAATCGTCCAGCATTTACTACGGTACTACAGGACTGGCTCAATATAACAATTTAGGACTCCCTTCTTTGTATGCATTGAAATGTTGTCAGTTTAAAGTATTTTCCAAGCTTCATAAATGTGCTTTTTGCTACTCTTCATAAATGTGTATGTTAGAAAACTAACAAAAACCAATAGTACTGTACAGATTTGAGTGATCCAAATTTTAGCTAGAAGCTGAAGACCACACTATTTTCAAACTTTCTCTCACATCTTTATGAGCACTTAAATCAAAAGTAAATTCAATTTAATGAGAATTTCTTTGCAGCTAAATGCCTGAAAAATTGGCCTCAGATCACAGATAGTATCAGATGTAGTATTTAGTGAGATAATGATAAAACATGTCTGCTTTTTCATTTAGTCACTGGTTATGCTGCGTAATGTAAACATTATCATATGTCTATAAGCAAATATAATTTTCAGTTTCATTTCCATTTTATCAAGATCTTTCCCAGCGATGGATGTTGGCTGCAAACACTCCTGCTAGAGATCCAGGGATAAAACTGTGAATTGCAAAGGAATTTTGTTTGAATATCGAGTGTCGGCGCCCTTTGACTTGGACAGGATGCTGAGACTGAGTTTCAGCAGATTTCAAACCGTCGCAGATATAAGTTTATTTCCTGTTTGTTTCCAGTTATCTCACGGAGGAAAGTGAAAGTGACTGCATTGCATACAAAGTTTAAAAGCTGGGGACCATTGCGATGCAAAGAACTGGGTGTTAAATGCAAAAGTCGCTGAGATTGAGCGAGGAGAAAACTGTTGTTAGATAGAGACAAGTAAGATAAGCTGCATTCCTTGTTATTTGATAATATAGACTGTAGACTGTACAATACACAAACAGCCAATAATGTGGCATCATTGCAGTACAGCAACAGAATATCCGATGTTGCCATTGATGCTGTATTTGTGGTGATTATGGAGCATGAGGAAGGACACAGAGATACACAATCAGCCATTAAATGGCATGAATTTCGATTTTCTTCAGTTCAAAGGAAAAGTACTGCTGCCTTTACGTTGCAGTTAGAAACAGCAGCCGCAGCATAATTTTGTTTAATGGAAAAACTACATAAGCCCCATAGTATGTGATTGGGACTCCTGTGCCCCAGCCCCCAGGCATTTGCCAAAAATAGCTGCTCTGTCCCAGGCACTTTTGAAGAGATCTTTGCTCATTGCTGGGCTGCCTAAGGGGGATGGTTAGCGTAGGAATTGAGCAAGACAGTGAATTACTTGACAAATTAAACATCATCACATTACAGTACACACATTATGGTTTAATAGCAAATGACAACACAGATTAAAAATTTCTTACCAATTCAATACCAACTGATACATCCCTCTCATCCTTCCATTTGCCAATGAATCTTATGGTGCCTCGTACTTCTTTCTCTTTGCCTTGCTTGTCATCACTGAATGCTATTACTCGCATCCCAACCTCCAGAGTTTTATACCTTTGCTGTGCTTCTATTTCTCTTTCGCTTTTTCTACATGGATCTGGATACACAACAGACTGCTCCTTTGTGCTCTTCTTCTCGTCCTTCTTTTGCTCTTCTCTTTTAGTTGGTTTCTTCAGGAAGGTAATTTGATCAACAGTAACAAAGATACCATGATATTTTTTTGTCTTGAAATGTCTTCTTTTCTGGTAGGTTCCATCAGAGGGCTCAGGAATGTCATAGCAAGGGTCCTAGAAAATAAACAACTCATTATTAAATGCTGTTCATCCTTTCTGTTATACAGTAATGAACACTGTAGCCGTAAATGTCAAGGTCTTCTGCCCAGTCTTTCTTATGAGGAAAATGGTAAGCGTGCACCAATTTGCACCCATAGATCATTTTACACAATGCGACTGCAGACACTGGATTAGTGTCACATGTGTTGGTGCTCTTGATGTTTCAACCCATAAAAATACCTTCAAAGTAACTGTAATGAAATTCCATAAAACCTGAAGAAACTTGGGTCAGAACAGGGACCTCTCATCCTCATATCATTTCAGTTGGGGTTTCTTGTAATTAGTTTCACCTTTGCATGGAAGAAGAATACAATCATTGGCTTTCTTGCAGCTTCCAAAAAGTTGATAATGTCACATGCCATTTGATGAAGTTTTGATGAGGACAAATGGCTTTTGTTTCTCAACTTGACTACTTTTTGTCTTTGATTCTCGAGGCTGTCCTGCCCCTTCTTTTAGAATATTTCAATGAGACTGATATTTAGAAGTGTTAAGATCAATTGGAAATAAAGTACTAAAAGGCCATTAGTTCAATTGGTTTCATTGTTAGGTTCACTGTTTTAAAACAACAGCAAGGTGCGCATTTTCCATTTTCCATGCACACTTTGCAAACTTATCAATCTGGGTTTCAAGTACACAAAGAGGAAACTTGAGCCAATTCTTCCAAACGAGACATACACAACGCGTACCCGTTTAGTTTATTTAAATGATAAAAAGTGAATAACAATATGAAATGTGACTAGTCGCCAACCCAGCGCCGCACGGATGATCACCCATGTAGAGTATGGCATTACGGGAAGCATTTTCCCGTGTTAATGGGTTTGGAGACGTGTTGTAAAGTCTCGAGTATGCTAATTTAACCTGAACTGTCATGCTGGAGGCGTATGAGTCATCAAGCCAACAAACTGCGGACCCGCGTTTCGGATGCATTTTACAGTCGGGACGCGATGTGGTCCGCAGAGCATCCAGTAACCTCGTTTCCGAAGTTACTCTCTGGCCTCCTTTGCATGACAGTAGGTTTGTAATTGGTCAAAGTTTTAGACATACCTTGTGTTGTTAGGAGTGTGTTGTGTGTTACAGTCTCAAAGAGGTGTGTACCAGGTGATCGGCTAAATTTTTATGTCGTTGTAATGCCAAGAAGGGTTTTTCTGGCCAAATCCGTTTCAGGTTTTCATCCTGTTCTATCAGGTTCCAGTGTCTTTTTAAAACGTTGTTAATTTTTACGGTGTTTTCGTCGTAAGGTATTACGAAAGGGAGGAGGTTTCTTGTTTCTCTCGCATTTGATGGTTTAAAAAGAACCTCTCTTTGGGAGAGCTTAGAAACTTTTTCGAATTGTTTGTTTATTTCTTGTAATGTGTATCCTCTTCTGATGAGGTTGGATTTCAGTTTATCCAGGTTCAGTTTTAGGTTCTCGTCTGCTGTTATGACTCGTCTATACCTCAGGGCTTGGCTAAAAATGACACTATTTTTGCAGTTGTTTGGGTGAAAGGACTCCTTGTGTAGGAGTGTGCAGATGTCTGTTGGTTTAACGAACAGGTTGCTTTCGAGTTTACGTTCCTTATTGACATAAATTATTGTGTCAAGGACGCTTATTTCTTTTTCTGATTGTTGTGCTGTGAATTTAATTGCCTCGTGTAGACAATTGATATGTTCTAGAAACTGTTGTAAAGCAGTCTGGCCATGTGGCCAGATCATGAATATGTCATCGATGAATCGTTTCCAAAGGGTTGGGCGTTTATTTTGCGGTGGGTTTTCGAGAATGTTTTTTTCAATTTCAGCCATAAAGATATTGGCATATATACCATCAACAACCTACCTTTAATTCAATGCCAAAATGGCGTCCTGTTTTATCCGGTAGATGGCCAACCCATCTTATCTGACCTTCTTTACGCCGGTATCTATACCCAGTAATCTTGACCTTGACCTCAACAGGATCATCGAGTTCAGCAGATACTGCATTTTCCATAAACATACGCTTTGAGAACAACTCGTAACGTTCATGTCCAGTCTTTACAGGAACTAACAAGTCAGCAACATCGTCCGAAATTTCAGCGAGATCATCTGTTTCTACTTCTAAGACTTTTGAATTATCATTGATTGATACAACAAGGATTTTGAATTCATTTTCTGGTTGCTGTTCTTGTTCTGAATCTTGAAATAAATCACCTTTAAATGCACTGAAACTGTTTGAAGCATTCAAGACCTTCTCTCCAATGGTCTGTTTTGCACTTTGGATCGCTGTTCTTGGGACAATCTTGCCAGGTCTGTCAGTCCTAAGTATATATTTCTTTGTTTTCTTCTCCATATTACAACGAAAATTCATTTAAATGCAATTCCAGAAGTCCTTGAGCCTCGAAATCTTCTTTAAACTTGATGAGAGCCTGCTTTTTCAACTGTTCGCCATTTTGATATATCGAAAGTGACGTCATTTTTATAAATACAATGTTGAGAATTACATGATCACGAGGCAGATGGCGGAGTCTTTTTTTTTATACTTTATTTATCGTTGGATACGTAATCTAGCTTAATCATAAATACATACAATCAGCTAATTGATACCAACTAGCTGACGTTGACTACTAAAATTTGCGGGCTTGCGGGCACATATGATTTGATTTGATGAAAGAACAGAATTCGTGAATTCAATCTTTTCACGTAATTCCCAAAAAAGTGAACAACTTCTGTCTCTTTGGCATTTTGCTCTTTGAACAGAAAATTTTTCATATGATTCTGAAAAATGCAAGAAGGTGAGCTCGGTAAAATCATTCCATTTCAACAAGAAAACCTTGCAAGGATAAAATGGAATCTGGGATTTGGCAACCTAATTCCTCAAATTCATTTAATTTTCTTATTTTCAATCCCTACCACCCTAAGGGACAGGGCAAAGTTTATTTCAAAACATGGCCGGTGCAAAACGTAACGGGGGAACTACTTTTATTGAGCTTATCTGAGGTGAGTCAACACCTTTTTGAAGCAAATATCAATGGGGCAAAAGATTTTTATGAGCTCAAAATGAAAGTTCAAATGTAAAATGTCTAACTTTGAGGGAAAAAGTTATGAATCATGCAAGCAGAGAAATGCTTGGAAGGATAAATATTTTAGATGACGCAAAATTTTCTTGTCAGTTACTTGCATCAGTCATATCTTTTAATCTTCAAAGTAAATTTTTCGCTGAAAAACATTCGTTAGTACAAGCATTGATTTTACTATGGTTTCTGGCTACTTCATCGATGATACGCACTGTAAAACATCAGTTGTTCATGAATATATATTGTCATTCAGCAGATACATTGTCAAGGACTTTATGGAAATGGCGACGGGGCAGTTAGTTTTTCTGCAGTTATTTCATGCGGGGCAAGCAGATTTTTTCCAAAAAGTTTTCTTTTCCATCGGCCATGTCATATAATAAATTTTGCACTGTCCCTAAGGGGGTGGCACTTTTGGCATTATCAAGCCTGATCTCCACTAGGTGCAAGTGTTGAGCCGCAAAAAGTCGAAAATATTACCACTTTTCGCAGCTTGACATTCTTCCATGGCGGCAATTCAATTAGCCAATTAGACAGCGAGTCATTTTTCCACCTCGACATTTTCCGCGTAGTGGATATCCAGCTTTAAAGGCTGATTTCAACTCAGTAGAATTTTCCGAACCGACTGAATTTGACACTATGAAATGTTAGTCACGCGTAACATTCTACTAAAATTCAAAGCAACATTTTCACATGTAAACAAAGGATTCCTTGTCCAATCGGAAGATTCTACTGAATGGAAATCAGCCCTTAGATATGTAATGCCATGAGTCTTAGCTTGAAGCCATAAATGCCTTCTCTAAATTTGTCAGCACAAACATGTGGACCAGGGTGTAAACAACCATTTGCTTAGCCCTGTTATTCACTTAAAAGAAATTATTTCATATACACATACATACATACATACATACATACATACATACATACATACATACATACATACATACATACATACATACATACATACATACATACATACATACATACATACATACATACATACATACATACATACATACATACATACATACATACATACATACATACATACATACATACATACATACATACATACATACATGTGTGAATGGCATCCTTTTCAAAAGGTATTTTCTGATGACAAAACTCAATGCCATTTCGCTTTCCTAATCAGCAGTTACATGAATAACTTCATGACACTAAAGGAAAAAATCAATACTACAGCTTACTTTCATTCTATGAAGTATTAAGATTGTTGATCAATATCCTAAAATACTTTTAAAATACTAATTAACATTGGTCATCACCTTCTTTTTGTAACTCCCTAAAGAATCATAATGAATAGATCATCCAGATATTCCACAAATGTATCTATAGTAAGTGATATTCTTGTACATTTTTTCTTTGAAAGGTTTGACTGAGTGGTATTAAAGGCAGTCTATCACCCCCTTGATGATTTGCTATATCAAAACAAAGCAATGTCATTCAAGCATAATTTTCATGGCTATTTTGTGGAATATTCAACAGAGATCTTTATCAATATCTGTTTTCATTCATCATGGGGACAGACTGCCCTTAAGTTACTTCATTACTCACTATTGTGCAAATTCAAATATTTGTCAGATTTTTAGTAAACTCTATTAAAACATATACAATAAACAAAATCCGCAAAGGCTTGCTTATACCCATTTCAAGACATGTGATCAATATCTTGGTAAAACATCTTTTGATTTCTGACATATTTCATGCCATGCAAAGCGGTGCCATGAATGCAGGAAGTAGCATAATACCAAAACTTCCCATGGGCATTGTCACATGACTCGAAATGGGTTAAACAAACCTTAGCTGATTAAGCATAGGTTCCAAATCTTTAAATCTACAAAAAAAGGCGGGTGTAAAATTCAATAACCTATTTCTTTGATCTGAATGACTTGAAGGAAACTTTAGCCATTTTTCTAAGATTCTACCGTTGGACTTTTCAGAAATCTTCATTATTTGTCGAAATTACAGCCTATTTTATAGTTCAGCTCATTTTATGATGTGACATCATAAAATTTCTAAATCACAAACCAGAAGAGTGAGAGAGTTTTGCTTGATACCATATTGCAGGTATCCAAGAACTATGGTTTCCTTCAAAATTATTTGATCTTTCATCAAGGGGTTTAGAAATTACGACAGTTTAAATTTTTTTCGAGAATTTTCTTGAATTCTTAACAAAGAAGAAAAACACTGTAATTCTGAAAATATAGAAGATTTCAGAAAAGTCCAACGGCAGATTTACTGTAAAATAGTTCAAGTTTCTTTGAAGCCGTTCAGTTCAAAGAAATAGGTCATAGAATTTTACACCCAGCTTTCTAAAGTTTTGAAACCTATGCTAGCTGATTAGGTCTATGCAGACCTTTTGTAGAATCGCTAAAATTGTTATTTTGTGAAAAAATAATAAAATCCAATGTAAATTCCAAGCATCAGAATTATCATGACACCAAGAAGAATCAACCCATCCTAGAAAGAAAAGAAAGCTAGCCGTATTATATTTTAAAGATAATTCAGTATGATAGTGTGGCCCAGGCGGTACATGACTTGCGAATGGATGGGGGGTCTGCCACCCGGTTTTCAGAAAGCTACCCTCTTCTAATTACTGACAGTTGCCGTAATACCCACTTTTATGATGAATTTTGGCGGGAAAACTACCCATTTTTGACAGTTTTTTGCCAATTTCTGGAAAACCCACGCATGTTTAAGGAAACTCTGCTGAAAAAGAGATCCTTGTTTAGAGACTTTTGGACCCAAAAACCCACCCATATGGGCGGCACATACCCGTACCCTCAACATGTTCTGTTACCCCCCCCCCCTGGGTAGTGTAGAAAGTGCTCAAAAAATCTTGATGGATGAAAACTTATCTCTTAAGATCTCTACTGTATCAGATCAACAGTGGCCTCTTTGCATTGAATGAGCATTTACTGAAAACATCTTGCCATGAAGCAAGCTGCACCCATGTTGAATGTTACAAAGAACAATACACATTGTTTCCTGTTCTCTAAACTTTAACTATCTTTGATAAATGAATTCTTGATTGATAGACTAGATACCTTAAGCGGGGATTCTGATTTGCGAGCTTGTGCTTTACTTCGAATTGCAAGTGTGTCTCTTTTGCTTCTTCCCTTGAATTCACTTTTTCCTAAAATAACACATAAAGATGAAATGATGCTACACAATATTTTTCAAAGAATAAATAGAAAGTTATGTCTTCGATTCTTCTTTTCATTTTGTGTGGACTCCTATTTTCTTCTTAATCTCATTAAACATTTAACTTAGTCTTTTCTTTTTCCAGATTTTATTTCGTGTTGCTTTTTTGAGTAATAATGTTAGTCTTTTGCATCATCTACAACATAGAGAAATCATTTTGGTTTTTGGTTGCAAATAAGTCAAGCATAAATAAAGAGGACATGAAATCAAATGCCGAAATAAATAAACCGATGATTGAACGCCATATATCTTACTTTTAGATACACACGGATACTAACCAAGTTGTTTTCGATATTTTTCAACATCAGTTCTCGCATGATTAGCATCTTTTTTCCCCATTTGATGTCTTTTTCAGCAAGCCATTTGAATAATACTGGCCGCTAACTTCAGACACAATCCACGACAAATCATGGCACTTCAAGCACAAGTCACACACATACAATGTTTCTTTGTTGGCTAGGCCAGGCATGGGCCAGGCTTATCACTTGTTTTGGTTGTTGTTGTTGTATCCAAGGGGGATTTTTGGACCCAACCCCTAGTGAAGTTGGCCTCAGACAAGGATGCGTTTTGAGCCCATTACTCTTCAACATCTATGTTGATGACATGAAAAATATATTTACTAGAGATTGTGACCCTGTTAACCTTGATGGAACTCTCATTAATCACCTACTTTATGCTGATGACCTAATCGTTATGTCGAGTACATCTGGGGGTTTAAAAAGGTCTCTGGAAAGAATCGAAGAATTTTGTTCAAAATGGAAATTGACTATAAATATTGACAAAAGTAAATGCATGATATTTAATGCCCAAGGAAGACTCATGACAAATGAAACATTTAAGATTGCAGGCCAAGACCTTGAATTCGCACAACAATTCTGTTACCTTGGAATAGACATTTCAGCAGGTGGGAGTTTCATAGCTGCTAAGAGGATCCTGAAAGAAAAGGGTATGAAAGCCCTCTACCCTATTACTGACACCATTTTCAAATTTAACCTTAAACCATCCAAGGCCATCTTGTTATTTAATCACCTAATCAAACCTATTATCACGTATGGATCAGAAATACTTGCTCCATTTACCAAACATCAATTAGATACACTTAATAAAGATAATGAAATGCTCAGCGAATATGCGTTGAAATCAGAAGCTGAAAAGGTACATATAAAATTCTGTAAAACTACCCTAGGCTTGAAGCGAAACTGTCCGACATTAGCAGTGCTTGGGGAGTTAGGCGAGTTCCCCGTAACAATCTATATGTTGGCCACAATGGTGAAATTCTGGCATAGGATTGCCACCCTAAGTGACAACTCGCTCGTTCACCTCGCGTACAATGAAGTCAGAATACTCCCTGAAGATAAAAATGATTGGTTAAACTCTGTTAAATTCATCCTGAAACTAATCGATATGGAACACATTTACATAAATACAAATCAAATCTCTAGTAATGTGTTATACAAAAAAACCCTTAAAAAGTTGAACGAAATTTTCAACAGTCAATGGTGCAAGAAAGTGAACCAATCGTCAATTAACAGCAAAAGTAACTCTAAACTACGAACTTATAAACTTTTCAAGAAGGAGCTCAGAGCAGAGACTTATCTAAACCTCCCTCAATTCAAATTCAGGAAGCTTATCGCCAAATTCCGATGCAGTGACCACCAACTCCGAATTGAAACTGGCAGACACCAAAAACTAGAGATATCACAACGAACTTGCGGCATGTGTAAGTCTGGCAAAGTAGAAAACGAAATTCATTTTCTGATTGAATGTGAGGCATACTGTGATCTAAGGCAGACTTTTCTTGGACCTAATTTAAACAGCATACTAGCAGCAACACAAATAGAATATGCATTTATCAACGTATTGACAGCCCAAGATATCAGCAGGCAGAATAACTTCGCACAATTCTTGCAACAAGCAACAGAACTTAGAACAAAAACCTTAATGAGTATTCAGCCAGAAAATGTTTACCCGTGAAAATGCTCCGAAACAGAGTTCCTTTAAGCGAAGAGTATGTTCCATTAACCCACGAAAGTCACTCGTTTTATTACGCTTTTATTGCATTTTTTTCTCTCTTTCGCTGTAACATTCTATCGTAGTTTGTTATATCTTTAAATTATGTTATGTTCAGGCGATATACGATGTATTGTAAATTGTATTATGCTTTTAGTAAAAATGAAAATGAAATGTATCATCAAACGTGGCACCTCCTGACGTGTACAAGCCACAACCATGACGTCACTTCCTATATTTCAGGTGGGTTCTCAACCTTCGAAAATATCCTGGATGTTTATAATTTGATCTGGGCTGATCCATCTTTCCTTCGCTCGCTAATAATGAATCTGAATAAATTATACTGTCCTTATGATTGATTACGAGAACTTACTGCAACTCCCTTCAAAAGTTCATACTTCCAAAATGCCAAAACAAGTTTGTTCATCGATCAATCATCTATGTTTTTTTTCTATATTCAATAAGAAAATTTTTAAACATATTACTAATTACAATAACTACAAACTACGTTACAATACTACAAAGACGATGCCACAGGGAGCGAAATACTATGTCTACCCTGCGGCCATTCTAAAAGTAATTAAAAGCTACATACAACTACATATAACCATTACAGAAACAGGAATCATAAAATACAAACTGAAAATAAGGATAAGCAAAGGTAGTCTGCAACCAAATAAAGTAATTGCATGGGTAGATTTATTGGTTGAGAACCAAACAGGGTAATCTGCAAATTCGATTATTTGGTTGCAAGCTTCCTTGAGACATTAGATGAATACAAAACAAAGAACTACTAAAACATTCTGCTTGGTAAAGTAGAATGATGCGCATCTCTCAATGAAGGATTCCAAATGCATCTTATTCGAGTTCAAGCTGATGTTCAGAAACAATAAATTTGTGATGGTGTTTGAAAATAGACAGCCTCCAAGAGAAGGAACTCACTACAAAAACTCTTGTTCCAACTCTTTCTTAAGGAAAATTTCGCGAGTAAATATGGAGAATGACTTTATGGACATAGCATGCTACTTAACTATAACTACGATTAATAAACATATACAAAATTAAAAGATATAAACAAGAACAACATACGACCTACTACTAGTAGAAATTTTATTTCCTACGTGAAACGTGGCAATGCTTGGTTAAAGATACACAGTCCCGGCCCGGACAATGCCATTTCTGCATCCTGTAGGATATTCTATATCATTGGTTCTCTTGAAAAAAGGAAGATCAGACGATCCGAATCCCATCTCAATGCTGACTTGCTAGAAAAATTGTGCGACGAGACGAAACAACTAAGTTTTTCTGAAGCCTGCTTTCCATTAACTCGTAATCAACCGTGATCGCCGAAGTTCTGTTTTCATATGAAATTGTTTACTTGCAGTATCGGCGATGATCGCCGAAGCTCCCAAGACCTTGGTTTTCATATATCACACCGACGAGTTACGATTTAATGAAAACCAGGCGTAAGATAAGATGACTTACGAAGCTCGACATAGAAAGTACTTTTGAGCTACATATCATTGTCATTAGAAATCAGGTCAACCTATAGCAGCAGTTGAGTCCACTATGGCAATATGGAGCTTCAAAACCAGTAAAATATTTTTGAACCGAATATTCCATCACAGATAAGGACGCAAAATTCATCTTATTTGATCTCGAGTTGATGTTAAAAAACAATAAAGTTGTGATGATAAAGATAAGGAAATAATACATCGCATATTCATAAAACAGCAATTCTGCGATAATATCTTATCCAATTTTGCACCATTGTACCTTTGCTTATATTTCGGATGAAAGAGCTTCATTCATCGTTTTCAAATAATGCCATACATCATTTTATAAACAAAATAACTACCATATATGGAGCTTATTGCCAGTATTGCTGACACAACCTTTTAATGACCCAATTCTGTTCCACTCCTTGAGTTACTTTTTATATTCCCCAGATAAATCCCGCAGAGTTGTATTTGAATAAAATCCTCTAAACAATACTTTAAGATGTTGCTTTTGAAGCAAGTTCAGTTAATTTAGAGTAGTCGTCATTTCTTCATCATCTTCATGATATCTGGGCTTGAAAACGGTGCCTGCAACGAGAAATACGAGAGTCAAGTCCGTGAAATTTGTTCTATGTTACGAATAACATGGTTCTTACCTTACTTGGTAAACATTTCTGCGGGCAGAACAGGCAGGCAAATAGGCAGATTCTCTGCGATATTCTTGAGAAGTTGATAAGAAAGTATGGCTCAAACACAAAAGCAGATACTTATTCGATAGGTCCATGTAATTTTGACGTAACAGTTATAAACTCTTACGTCACTCGTAAATGACTCAAAGTGAATATAATTCAGTCTTGCTGTCGTTAAATTCAGAAATTTGACTTGCTTACTTTAGAACTTATCTTTTAAAACTTTGTATGATTGTTTTAAACCAATATTTCAAAACTGTACGCACTAACTGATTTCACATACATGGAAAATCCCCTGGGGCAAGTACTTGGTCTTCAAACATACGGGAAGGTGCCACTGGAAAATCTTAGAAGGCACCCTGTCCTGGAGTCAAATTCTTGAAATAATACCTTGTCCCGGAGTGAAATTTTCAAAAACAATACCTTGTCCTAGCATTTCTTCACAGAAAATAGACCTTTCAGCTATTCTACAAAAGAGTCTGGATCGAGCGATATTTTTATAAAATTTTATACGAAGTTCGATCAAGTGGCGTTAAGGCTTCTACCGCTATTGTGCACATTCGAAAATTCTTCAAATGTAGACAAACATCGTTCGATTGAGATTCTCTTGCAGAACAGCTGAAAGGTCTATTGTTGGCTGCTCTGAAAATTTGTCGAAAATCTATCAGAAAACGCGGCAATGTTGCCATTCAAAAATTTGAATCACACTTAAGCAGTGCAAACGGCATATGACTATTTTACAGAGTCAGTTATAGATCGAGCTGGTTATTGAAAAATGATACCCTAACCAGCGGCACTCCCTGTATGGAAAAATATATAAGTACCGCCCCCCCCCCGCCCGAGGAAAAATCTGAAATATACATTGAAAAGAATACAGGGTAGTAAACACAAGAATATCACACCTTCAGGAGTTTGGAAATTGACTTTGGAATACATCGTTGAAGAAGTGCTTACCATTCTGAAATATTGGTTAAAAATATTATATACATTTAATTATTGGGAGATTTAAAAGGTAAATTTAATTAAACTAGATTAAGATTAAGATTATCATGACTTGATCTTTCAAAAATCCAGATTATATTTGGTGATATTTCATCGATGCTTGATCCTTACATCTCAAATAATGGAAGTTATGCATTATCAAAATTATGTACCTCGCACCATGGAAGCCTAAAATTAATCTTGAACATAAATTTTTCTTAAGACTAACATCAAAGAATAATAAGAAAAATGTCAAGTTTTTGCTGTGACCCTCTGAGTCTAGACTCTAAAAAACATGATGGGTGCTTTTTGATCAGTTGCTGTTTCAAAACCCAATAATCTTCAAGAAATTACTTTTAACTCCTAAAATGGCTTATCCAAAACTCAGCAAAATCTGCCAACCACAATTTTAGGACTTTGAATCAACATTAAATCATTAGTTGTTAAAATAGACATATTATGTGATCTATTGTTGTCTTTCAAAAGAGGACTTAGTCTGGCTTACCTCCAAGGCAAATCCCATGGGTTTTATCAAGATTACTGGATAAGTTGAAAAGGGGGCTTCAAGGTTTAAGTGAAATGATCTATAAATTTCAATAAGCCATAAACACTGCAATACACCTGCTAATCAGATTTTCACAACTTGCATTCAAAGGCAATGCAAGTCTTTAGGGATGTATGGTATAGTAGTTGCCAATATACCTGGCTTATGCATCATAAGGATGGATTCAAAAGATTTTTGCAATTACTCTTGTACAGATCTTCAGATTTGAATGGAGTCAAAAACAGAATGATCATTGCCGCAACAATATCCGTCATTGAGCCATCCAAGAAAAGATGCTAGCAAATTTTTTCAAGTAATTTCATAGTAGTAATTTCCTTCTATTTCTCGTTTCCTTTGTATGTTTTTGTTTTTGTTGTCTTTTTTGTTACTGTGATTGTTTGGTGGTTTTTCTTTTAGGAAATTGTATACTATAATTTCTAAGTCCTGTCTGCAGAGGAAATTAGGTGACTGCAAACAGTTCTTTTCCCTCTGTGGATGGGGTCTGCAATGTATTTTATATCTAATTTAATCTTACTTGATAGAAAAAACACAAGTCAATAACAATCATTAAAACTTACAATTAAAGAAAGGGAAATGGTGGTTGGATCTTACCTCTGCTGCTTCAATTGGCTCTTGTTTGATTCTGCGCTGTCTCTCTTCAAACTCTTGAAGTCTCAATCTTGATTGCTCCATTGTTTCTCTCAAGTGTTTCTCCTCCACCTATGAGAAAGAGTTTGAAGGGTTGATGAGCAATGTTGTGGAATAAATGGTTACCTTTGACAAATGAATTTCTGTCTACAAACAAATTGCTCAATGCTGTCATTTTGTGGTGTTCCTGATCTTCAATTCATTTTACACTTAATCATTGCAAACATCCTATTAATATTTTGAATCTGACAAGACCTGTGCTCTTAATAAAACTGTGTTTTAAATTATGCTAATGAAGAAAATTTTGAAACAGAAAGGAGAAGAGCATATAGGTTCAATACAAATGACAAATGCTGCAATACAATGACAAGATGAATGATCTAACAAGGACAGTTGTTCTAGCACTAAATGAATGAAGCTTTTTGCATGCTGACAGCCTGGATCAGCAAATACAATTCTTAGTTTTAAAGTTTTCTTACATAAAAAGACAAGGTGGGAAATATTTAGAAACCGGCACATAACAAGACCTATGATTACTAGAATCTTCAGTTCAAAGCCCCAATTTGCTTTCTGTGACATGATTCAAGAAGCTTTTCTACCTTTGAATTATCATCATCATACTCTAGATAACCAGCACCATCAAGTCTTTGAACATCAATGTATCCTTTGAACATGACACAAACACCATTCATGATAAAACGAGATTTCAAATGTGCCTGCAATGATAAGGTCCTGTTAGAGAGGAATATGTGGCATAATTTGGGATGAAAAAATATTACAGATAGCAAGAATGCCAGGTAGGATGAGCAAACACATTTAGTTTTGGAAAACAGAAGTTTCTAAACAGCTAGAGTATAAAACTATGTAAACCAAAAGAACAAAAAACTTTGCAAGAAAATGCCATCACAACTGACAAAATTACATATTAAATGAATTGAAAAGCCGATCAAAACAATTGGGGATCGTACGAAAATTCATTCACAAACTGAAAAAATTAATATATAACAGGTTTATAGTAACAGTATAATTGCAGGTTTATAAGTAAATAAAGACTTTTCAAACCTTTCCTGGTTCTTTATCAAAATCCAAGAATTCCTTTTCTGGTGGCTCAGTCTTCTTTTCTTTTGACTGCGGGCCAAGGAACAACATGATATTTGTACCATTTGCTACAAAAGACTAAAACAGTTGCCATTCAAAACACAGGTCATCATCTGGAAAATGCTCTTAAAATGAAAATTTTTTTCAGTCCATACAGGGTACAAGCTGAACATTGAAATGGGAAAGTTTTTGATGCTACAACAAATGAGGAGAGTTTGATTAAAACACATCAAAATGATATCAAAAATTATGCCGAAGACTTTCCAAACTTTTTCATTTTCACTTTAACATCAATTAGTCTGCAGATTAGAGGGAAAACACTCACAACAGGACATCTTCCCTCTCTGCAGTCGGAATGAAACCTTGAAACTCTTTCTTCGTGGGATCTGTCTCTGTAACCAGTGTACCTCACCTAAAGAAAACAAAAAAAATTACTATTTCATGGGGTTTCTTAATTTTACCTGCATTATCTCCCAAACTTCTTTTCTCTGTGACCAAAATTTGATTGGTTGTCTAAAATTCTTTTCTACTGGATCTCTTGTTTGTAGAAATTGGTATTGTTCTATAGAATTTTTTCTATTGTTTCAGGATCAAATTACAGTGCAGACATCATCTCAGCTTGGACTGGCCTAAGCGCACTTGCGGCAGTGATACCAAAAGTTTATAAAGAGAATATGTCCGTAAGTGACTGACGTTATTTGCTTACTTAGAGTTTTTAATTTTCTCTGAATTAGCACCGAACGAAGTAACAGAAGTTCAAACTGAAAGTAATGGATTTAGTTTGCAGCGGGCTGTGCAGTGCGTGCGCTCATTCAAAAATGTTCGTGCAACAAGCAAAAAGAAAAGTCCAATCGTCAAGATACAAAACAGAATCCTGAGAAAGATTACGACCAATGTCTGAAGTGATGTTTTACCAAATCCTTTTCAGCATAAAAGCATTAGAAATGTTTTCTTGTATTCATGCAGAAGGCGCGCCAAAATGGGCCTAATAAAGCAATGGTTGTTGTACGTCCGGCCAAGCCAAGTCACTACCAGTACACCAACTTTTCGAACAAACCAAAAAATTAAGCCATAATGAAAAGTTCCTTACCTCCGATTCTCTTGATAATTTTCGAAATAATTCATCATTCTCAAACTTTGTTTTTTGATCGGGAACAACGCGTGTCATTTTGAAGGGCGAGAGAAGGCTGACATTCCGATACAGAGGTCTCTTCGTGCGTCCTGCCCTCAAAGGAGTTTGCTTGATTCTTCAAACACGCATCCACTTTGAATATTTGCGTGAAACCGCAAAACCCAATTCGCGCAGATGAAACGTTTATTTCAAACGATTCTGAATTATAATTGGTCAGTCATAAATCTATTGTTATACAAGCACATGTTTCAATTGCAGGTGATAAATTTATGCTACAGGCTACCTATTTATGAGCCCAACAGAGAGGCTACCTATCTGGAACCTATTCCAAAAGCAGATGTTCAAGATGCTGATGATATGATACCATAAAGCAGCCAGACACTTTTTGCTCCAACTCTTTTCATTCATATTTTCGGAAGTTTAGCAAATCAAAAATCAGTGAATTCTAAATTAATAAAGTTTTTCCAGACATTTTCAGATATTTTAGGTACCTCGAAGCGCTGTTCACCGACTTCTTTTCTGTAGGTGTACGGCTTGGCTAATCCGCGATTCGCAAATGTGAATCTCGTTGTTGTGTGCCAATCAAAACTGATGTTTGCTGTTGATAAATGATTATCCATTGTTCCTTGATGTTCCAACTGCCATTCATCATGCAAAAGGGTTGTAAAAGAAAACATTTGATTGACATCTTTTTCATAAGGTTTTGCAATTGCATTCTTGTTTATCTTGAAATTGTAGTTCGATGAAGCTACTGCATCATTTCTTCTTGCGTTGAAGGATCGTTGAAGGATTTTCTTCGGAAATGAACTTACCAATTTGTGTCATAAACTTGGTTGTGCCAATGTTTTAGCTTGTTCCATACACCTTCGGTTCGTTAAGCCGAAGCAAAACGAATAAACATTGTCTGCACATTATTTCAGGTTTGCTTTCCAAGTATTATTTGGAAGCTTTTTTTGAAGATTTCAATCAATTCCCGGTTGTCAAAAGCGAACAAAATCTTCAGGAAAAGTTTATGGCGTGACCAAGAGGAAGAGGACGAAATATTTTCACAGGAAGCACACCTCGAACAACGTTCACTTATCACTTTTGACTATCAGACCGAAGAAATCCCTTGGCTTGGGTTGAAATCTCTTTGTTCTAAGGATCCAATCAAATAAAGAAATGCTATTGTTGCAAGAGCTATCGCATTGCTCATTGTTCCAATCGAATGTAAACAGCATGGATCTTTTGACCTCCTTTGGAAACAAAAAGTACCAGTCGATGTGATACTGACCTCATTTTTATGTTGGATCGTTTGCTGGATGGTGCTTTATTCTAAATTTCTGGTAAATGTGATCTCTTTGAATTATTCAAATCTTTGCCAGTTGAAAAACGGGGGTCAATTGGCGACCCAAACAACTTCGAAATCTACAAAATTGTCAGTATTTCCACAAAAAAAGACAGTATCATAGATAGAGAGCATTTTTATCGAAGTTTTTTGCAAAAATCAGGTGAATTAACATTTTCAGTGCGATATTCTTCTTTGGGAATAGTTTATAAGTCTTACTTTCCTTAGTTTCTGCAGTATTTTAAGGAAGTTTATTCCATCTTCCGGCTGAAAAAGAAAGCCAAAGGTTCTTAATATCAGGTTCTTAATATCTCTCGCAAAACATAAACAGTTTCTGTCAGTTGACCTAGCTTTGAACAGAAGAGAGGAGCATTTTGAAAGAGATACACTTGGCAGGTTTGCAATACAATAGGCAGCTTTCTGTCGTGCTATATCACATGCATTTTAGTACAAAGGGCAACAACTGTGCTATCAGCTTGTTGTCCCCCGTGTGTGACAACGACATTCGGAAGGTTGTTGTTCTATCTGGATTTGATCACAAGAATCGTGGTCATTGTAGTTGGAAGAATTCTCAAAATTAGAAACTAAAGTCTTAAAAATGAAGTTTTTAGTATTATTCTTGTCTTTGACTATAGGTGTATCAAGTGCGAATAAATACACGAAAGTTAAATGCACAAAAGATGAGAGTGGACAAGAATTTTGCGGGAAAGTTGAAGAAGAAGAGGAAGAAGAAGCATGTTTTTATGAAGATCCAAAAGAAAGTTTGTTTCAATGGGACCCGGTTGAGGTGAGAGAATGATATCATATATAAAAAGTAAGGAGCGGTAAGATGATTTGTGGGACAGTCTTTCGGTTCATTTTCATTTGCTTGCTCGATTTTCACATGCCCACACGTTCTATTGGCTTCTTTTAAAGTCCATTGCACAGTAATTAAGATATGTGATGTTGTAGGAAATGAGAAATGTGATGTCCTAGATCTATAAATAGACCTGGGCTGGGAAAAACGGAAAAGATTCCTCGAATGTCGCATTCTACAGCCTCTTGTTTCTTTTTCATCATTGGCTTACTTCAAGGGTACTGTTATTCTGGGCTCTCTAGTGTAATTGGCAAATCTTTCTATGTTCACCATCCGAGTATCGTAAAAGAGTTGTTTCGTTTTTTCTTGTAGATGGGTCATATCCGAGAACTTGAGCTCGAAGAAGGGAAAACATACAAAATGATTACTCGAGCATTCAAGCCAAAATTATTCGGTAAATAGAAACCATCCAAGCTCTTGTTTGGCTCTTTAATTCATTCATTCCTGTATTCATCTTTCTTTAATTGTTCATTCATTATCTAACTGATCATTCATTTGCTCGTTCGTTGAGGCACAAAAAAATTAAACTAGAATTAATGGTGATTTCTTCGAATCGTTTCGATTGCTCATAGGAAGAGTAAACTTTACCTTCGTTTTTGATACTTCTAAATTTTGATACAAGCTTTTAATGGATCGAGTTGAAGTTAGATATTTCAGATAAAATTTGACACAGTTTGGCGCATAATTCTTGAGCTGTAGCAAAGGAAGTGAAGCTCCTCTTTAGATACATTGTGTAACAATAGCTCTGCATTGATGTCACAGGTGTTGTGGCGTGCAGGTATCATCCTCTGACTCTGCGGCCAGAGCAGTCAGCTAGAGTGGGTTCGATCTTAGGTAGGGCCCCACCACTTGAGCGTCATGACAAGGGGTCGCGGACTCGATTAGCGCTTTGCTACTTCTGTGATTTCAGCGCTGGCGCTAAAAACCGCAACTTCACCTTTCACTTGACCTTCACTTCATTCACCTTTCATAACTGTTCAAACAGAGATTCCAGATTTCCTAACAGAAGAGGAATGTGAACATATAATGGCGATGGCTGAAGCTGGAGGTTTGCATTCGAGTGGCCTTCATGTTGACGAGTATTCTAGGAAAAGCAGTAACATGATCAATGGTATGCAACTTGATTGATTGACTGATGCATCACTGGATTGATCAACTGATCGAATTATTGATTGATTGATTGGTTGATTGATTCATTGATTGATGATTTTATTGGTCAATTAATGGATGATTGACTGATGATTGTTTGATTCCAGCTATATATTTGATGCCAAGGCTCCATGATCAAGCTGTATTGGTTTTAATCTAATGTTTCATCTTCTTTTATGCATTAAGATTCTGGAAGTCCGACATTACTATCTTTCTGTATTCCCTACTTGAATGTGTAGGAAACCCCCTAACTGTTACGAGACTTGGCCAATTATCTCTTATCCAATGTCCCCTTCATTTCGTTTTTAAGAAGCTCCGTTGTAAAATAAATGCCTAGCTGGCCCTTTCATGAGATTTTGTGAAAAACCAAAGAGAAATCTAACTTTTAATTGAATTAGATGTTACATCTTTCACCAGTGATATGTAATATCTTTGTGATAATGACGTGATGTTTCTGATATCTTTATGAGCTGCTAAGTGTCTTCCATCAGTGTCTAAAGTCATTAATTCTTTAACTTAACCTTTTTAGGACGCTCAAAATCTGACAGCAATGTTTTTTGGAAATGGGATAAAAATGGAGATGGAGTTATAACCACTGATGATGTAAGTCATGTTGCTTTTATCTGACTTATCACATGAGTTCGCTTTGACCAGTGTCGAATGAACATATTTGGTAAATGGTTCCGTGAGTTGATGTGATTTGGCAGCTGGAACAAGGTACTGAGCTGTGATCTATCTAGAAGTCTTGTCTACGTTTTGTTTTTAGTATGGAGCTGTGATATGCCTTGATGTTCCACGTGAGTTGTGATATTCCTGTTGGATCTACGAAGTGACTTCTCTTACTTTAAGTGAGCTGAATTTTTTTGAATTTTGTTGAGCTGAATTACTGTCAGGAAAGTTTGAATGGCTTGGAGACCAATGAAGGGTGAGGAGCTTTGATGAATTGCAAAATATGGCGATGAACGTGGTAAGTCTGATTTGAAACGCCTTTGTTTGTTTCATTTCAGGTGAAAAAGTTTGCTGTTAAGTCACGATTTCTCTATATGGAAGATGCTGACGTCGTTCAAATGTAAGTTGGCTATCAGTTTGTGCATCCTACGTCCTCTAAATTTTAGTAAATTTGATAAAACAGAATTCTTTTAATTGTTGTAAAATACCGCTCATGCAATATGATATTTTCAGACTATTTAAAACGACTGCTTTTATATTTTAGGTTCAAAGATTTAGACATAGCCACTTTTGAGGATGGTTAGTATGTTTATCTTGGAGAAATTAGTAACTATCTGATGTGCCAAGAAAAATTATCTGCCATTAACAGGCTACAATAAGCCAGAAACATCGCAGATTTTGACGCATGATGATGTAAAAATTTTATTCAAAATCAAAACTAGCACACAGTGATTTCTGTTGATTTTTCGGCATCTTACTTTCGGTATAGTAAGATTTCTTTAAAGAATAATTGGAACTGCCTAAATCGAGTGACATCAAATTTGTCTTATTTTCTAAAGGGCTCAGGAAATTCTTTTGTAAACAAACGAAATGATTCCACTTCTCCAGGAAGAACCTCTGACAGCTACCCGAGAAACCCAACTCAACAGACATCCATGCTTTTTTGGAAAACCCGACTGATCACCCCCCCCCCCAGCTTTTTAAGGGTATGACTGAAGATAAGGATAGGGCGGGCAGGGTTCGACCCCCTGTAGAGCCCCATCACTTTAGCGTCAGGACAAATGGTTGTGGACTCGATTAGGTCTGACCTACTTCTGCGACCGCACCGTTTGGCGCTAAAACCTCAACTTCATCTTAACCTTCACTTCATGCTGAGGATTGTTTAATTTCACTGCAGGGAAAATAACGAAGGAAGAATTTGAAACTTTAAACACAGATGGTTTGAATGAATATATGAGAAATTTAAGAGAAAATCATCCTCGATTTCGAGATCGATTCAGTGAACAAACATGGCTTCGTCAAGGAACTATTGCAGATCCTATCATGAGAAAAATCAGGGCTAGGTTTGTAATGTTTAAGTTCTTTGCTTTTTTACTCCATTAAAAATTTACAAACATGTTACCATTTACAATGCCTACGAACTACGCTATACAATGCAACAGAGAAAATGCCACAGAGAACGAAATACGATACGAAATACCTGCAGTCACTACGAGAAAAAGGTAAGGCTGCATAGCAGTTCATTCTACTGGCTGAGCCAAAAAAGTTTAAGCGTTTGGCAGGCTGTGACATTAAAAGTATGAGGCCGATATTCAAAGCTGAAATGTTGATCTATCAGTCAAAGACTAACTTAGATGAGAAAATTTTGTTTGAAAAACTCACTCATCAATAAGAGCCAGAAATTAGGAAAATGCCGGCAAGGTGCATGTTTTTGGAACGAAGATTCCACATTCCATTCTGGTCCATGATTTATTTCCTATTCAAATTAAAATTCTATTCAGAAATTGACCAACTTTGATGCGACATAAATCATGGACCAGAATGGAAGGTGGAATTCTTGATTCCCATACAAACCCCTTATAAGCTTATTTTCAACTGTTGGGTCTTAAAAATGTGTGAATTTAGCAAGCAAAATTTCTCATGTAAGTTTGCCTTTGACTGACAGAGAAACATTTCAGTTTTGAATAACGGTCACATACTATTTCTTCCATAGCCCGTCAAAGGGGTAAACTTTTTTGACTCACCCTCTATATTCTTGAGCTATTATATCTCTATCTGCTTTTATAACTTCTTGTAAGGAAGCTCGGGTAATTGTGAATTTGTAGTTCGTGTAATCATTCATTTTCCATTCATTTTCCATTCATTTTCCATTTATTTTCATCATTATCAAACACCCTCTTGTGAAATTTTTCGAATTCAAAGACCTACACTTTTCTGTTATCTAATAGAGAATAAATTGACTTTTCCTGCAGAGTTGAGCGTTTGACAAAATTACCAAAGAGAATCATTGCTGGCTCAGAACCACTGCAGGTACCTGACGTCAATTTTATTTTAACACAAATTCTGATCTAAATTTCAATTTTAATTTGAAAGAGGACTTTAAGTTTTATCTCGATCATTGGGAATTCAAAGTATCCATCTTTGCAGACGTTTCCAGGTTTTACAGCATATCAATAGACTGTGTACAAAATTCAGATACATACATACATACGTACTTACTTATATACAAGCGTAAATAAGTACATAGTCTTTCTTGGACGTGAAAGCCAAATTACTGAGCTAATGATTGGGCCTTCTTTTCACCAATAGGAAAACTGAATGAACAATTTCTTGGCACATGACATGAGTTGCTACAGTAAACTTTTAGGCGCGGAAATTTAAGAAGATGAATTTTTGAATTCTGATATTTTAGGTCGTACATTACAATGTCAATGGACATTACCACGCCCATTTTGATGGACAGTCAAAGAAACAATTTGGTCATTTAGAATGTTGTCATTTCATTGCTGATGGAAAAACAGAATGCAGATTATGCAGGTAAACCGAAATGTTTCTAATTCTCCTTACTTCTTTCTTTACTATTCATTTTATTGAATACCACGCTGAAAAGTGACAATGTAAAACAAGTAATAGGTTAGTGAGAAAAACATCTTGAAATGACATGGTTTATGATGGATGGTTATCTCCTGTCGTCCTCAGCCAAGAAACTTCACGAGAAATTTTTTTTACATCTTTAATCAGTTGAAGCAAGATACTTATTTGATTTTTAATCTTCGTGTCTAAAAATAAGGAAAGTTCCAATGAGAAGAGCGAGCTGGAAGGTCCCAAATTAGTCAGAACAGAAGGGGTGGAATAAAAGACTTCTGAAATTTGATGACGTATGATCTCTCATGATTACGTGTGTTGTAATCGTACGCCTCTGGACCAACACGCGACAAATTTCATGTATTTTCATGTATTGTAAGCAAAAAAGAGCTGAAGAAATGTGAAAAGTAGTGCAAAGCAGAACAACAGGCGATTCTTACTTACCCTTCCTCATGATATTCGATGTCCTTTGCAGGTTCATTACAATCTTGTATTATCTTAATGACGTCGAAGAAGGAGGTGAAACTGCTTTTCCAGTTGCAAATGCTGAAAATTATAATCATACGGTAAAGATTACTTGATACAACGTATTATCTAACTCTATTACAAATACAACTGTGTGTGTATGTGTGTTTGTGTGTGTGTGTGTTGTATGTGTTAGGTACCATTAAGTAGCTGACGGCATCTGGCGATCCTATTACAAGCATTCTCATTCTGATCTATTCATTGCTGTTTCACTAAGTTGATGCAAGGATGTCCCAATTAATTCTTTCGGTACATCCAGCCATCTTATTCTTTGCCTGCCTCCCTTCCTAATTTAATATCCATTTCCATCCCACTAGCTCATATCGTATGTCCGAAGGAGGTCAGCGCTTGTTTGACAATCATACCTTCTAATGAAATTTCTGGCTTTATTTCTTCTATGAAAGACTTATTTGTTCTTCTAGCTGTCCATGATATTCTGAGCACTTTACGCCAACACCATAGCTCAACGCGTCAGTCTTTCTTGCTATATACAGCTATCTACTATCAAATGACTTAGATCTAGTCCTTTTTCTGATGAATAAAACCAATAGTGGAGCCAGGAAAATATTAGGAGGATAAAAGTCCAGAACATCAAACTTAAGGATGAGGTAAAAGCTAATTTTGTCAAAGAGTTGTTTTGAAAAAAAACACAGGCATTTTGGTGTCTTTTTTGCCGCCAAAATTATGGGAGTTGAAGGGTATCTCCCTTGTTCCCTTTGCTGATACAAACATTTCATTTTAAAGTTATTCAAAGTAAGCAGTCATTCAGTTAATACTTTCTTGAAAAGCCAAGATGCTCTAAATTATTTGATGCATCCACGCAGAAATCAGACAGTTCTTTCAGACGTTAAGAACGAGGTTCTTACAGCGCTGGGCTGATGTCCATCAGCTTCTTAGCCTCAATATCTATTCTGCTGAGCAAACTCTAATTTCCTCAGTTTACAAACAAGATTCCTTATCTCAAATTCCTTGCATTTTGGCAAAATTTAATTTCCTTTCTTCAAGGCAAGGGTAACCGACAATCTTAACGTCTTTGCAGGAATTTCAGGAGAGAAAGAAAGCCGATTATTACAACTTGAGTAAATTCTGTCACAACTCAACGGCAGTAATTGCACCGAAACGAGGCAAAGCTGTGATGTGGTATAACCACCACGTGGACGAATATGGCTGGCTTGGTGAAAGGGATGACCATTCTCTTCATGGAGGCTGCGATATTCTCAAGGGGGAGAAATGGGTAGCGAATAATTGGATCACGGCACCAGAGTTAGATTCATATCATAGAACAAGTATGTATGCTTTAGAAGATAAAATTCTTGCAGGAGAAGAAATATGAAGATATGGTTGATTTGCTTTGCGTAGATATGAGGCACTCATAACTGGGTCACGGTACCATTGTGAAATGAACCAGATGAACCATATGGGATTACCCAACTTACAACATATACAACGTGTCTGTGGAAATTCAAGGTGAATCAATGTTGAAATAATGCCACAAAAAATTACAAAGTTAGTAAATTCATAAAAACTGACAAATACTGTAATCGACTTTTTGCCTGTTCTTCAAAAGAGTCTCGCTCAAGCGATATTTTCCATACATCTTGAAAGGAGAGGCACGATTATGTGGCGTTGAGCCTGATTTTCACTAAATCGCCATTCATCGGCGATCATCGATGATCCTATCGCCGATGATCGCCGATGTTTTTTTTGTCATTCATCGGCGACAGATCACCGATGATCGGCGATGATGAGTTACAATTTAATGAAAACGAGGCTCTAGAGTTTCTATTATTCAAATTCATATTAAAAAATGCCTCAAAATTGTAAAAATGTCGTTCGATTCAGATTTATTTTTAGAATAGCTAAAAGGTCTGTTGTGTGTGAAGTAACTACAAGTATAAAGAATAAATAACTTTAAGTATAAAGAGTATGAAAACTGAAAGTGTAGCTGTCAACTGTATTCTTAAGTGGTATTATTTTATGCGTAATCAAGCTTAATGTACGATGATTATCATTATCAATGTCTTTAATCGTGAAAAATGAACTAGTAATCGTATTACATAAGTCCTTCGTTTGCCTCGCTTCTTTTGATTCAAAATGATCGTTAAGCAAGCTTAGCCAATTAGAAGTAAGGGACTTACGTTACAAATCTAGCTTACCAGTGAACAAAACCATTTATAAAATTTACTGAAGAGTAGATGATCTTTGAATCGAAAAATTTGCTGTCTGCTTGACTTACTTGCATTGACTTAAATGCTGTAGTAATCAAGTTGAAATGAATGAAAAATCGATAATGTAAATGGTAACAAATTCATTTCTTACATTATCTAACGGCATTAGATTTCATTGGAACGACACTCGAACCGTTAAGTTTCGTGTTGTTTTCTCCATGACCTTAACAACATGACAAAATATGTTAATAAAGGAAACAAGGGTTGGGATGTAAGTGGAAAGCAAGAAAAATCAATTGAGTTTCAAAATATCACAGTATAGCTATGTTATTCGGATCACCCTGGAGTGCAGGCTCAAAGATGAAAGATTTTGAGTTCTTGGTTGCTCTTGATTTGAAACCTAAGCTGCATTTCATACGAAGAATATCGCGTTGAAAATGAGGTGTCTTTTTCAAGCCTTCTCTGATGAAGTTAACCTCCTTTGCAAAACGTCTTAAGACACCTTGCGGCCAAGATGATGAATTTTCGTACATTCTTTATCAAATCATCTTTTTGATACAAAATACTGTTTGGACTTTTCAATAATATGAAAGTCGTTTCTGGCCTAGGCTGTTTGTTTTGCTCACAAGTAGCCAGTCCGAGTTGGAATAGCCAGGTTGCAATTATCCTTTCTGAGCATGTTCATCAATTGACTCTCAAGGCAATTTTGAAATTATCCTTTGTAATTCAAACTAAGTGTTGAATATTTTACGTGCCTGATGTTTTGAAGTTCAATTTTGAAAGATAATCTCAAAGATGTGCTTCTCCGCGCCAGATGTTCACTAGCATTCAAACCTCTTTAATTCCACAGCACGTTGTTAGCATATTTCAAGAAGCAACCAAGTTAGAAACAACGCAATAACTTCTCTCTCTTATTAAATATTTATGTATATTTAAAAATGATTATCAACTCAAAGTATTTCGGCTTTCGAGAGTATAAACCTTTATTTGTGGTGGAAACGACGGTTTCAAAGTTCTTTGATCTTAAGCTACAATGGTTTTGAGGATATTGAAGACGAGAAATTCTTAAGCTATTAGATTGTATCAGTTCTCATTGAAGTTCATGAGCAGAAGTCAAATTCAATGTCCATGTCGTGGGTGAAACCTAAGAAACATTTAGCAGGCAGACTGTCCTTGATGCTTTAAGTGACTGAGAATTATTCCATCAATAGCAAAGCCACTAGTATTCGGAATTTCCAGGGCTTGGTTAAAATTGCTCTATGGTATCAATCATTATTCTTTCGACATTGCTAAGAAGAGACGGTGATATATCTTATTGCATACTCAGAAGCTGTTGATCTAAAGCAACAAATAATTAGAAATTTTGAAAATCAGGGAAGATTGTTACTTGTTGGATTGTGACAATTTCTTCAAAGCTCGGTGAGGAGTCAAGACATTATTATCTTTCACTGAAGAATTAGAAGCTGTTGAGCTGAAGTTACGAATGTTTGTGGATTTCGAATATCAGGAACATTGATAAACTGTTGGATTCTAACGATTCTATCAAAGCTTGGTGAGAATTCAGGACGTTACATTTGGTTTCATTTTAGCAAGGAACTTGTAGACAGTGTAGAGATGAAAGAGCATACCACAAAGAGATCAAGCAAAGTGAATCATCATATAAATAACATGCCTCATAGTTTAGGTGTAATGTTTGCATGGAATCTTCCAAATGAGTTGGACATTGCCATCCCAAAAGTAGAGGTTGTTTTGTATAAAGCAAGGGACATAAACGATGACCGATTCAACATGATTAAAAATTCTAATTTTATCAACAATGAACATGAGGTGATGATTTTTGAGTTGGCAATTGCACAAAATTGGATAACACCATGTGATCAGTCAGGGACAGCTCATACTGCTAATTGTCATGATGCAAAGATGATAAAGCAAGTCTTGTTGAAACCAGGATCTTATGTTTATTTGTATCGAGTTAATGGATCGTTTCAACTTGGACAAGATGACAAGTTAACAGTATTGGCAACAAAGAGAAAAGTGCATTATGTCGATGTGAGAAGAGAGAATACAGTTTCATACGAGCAAGGTATATTTCTCTTTCTGTCGCAATTGTTATTTGCTGTCTGAATTCGAAATTTGTTAGATCTCTATAGATGCAATAACACGTTGCTACGAAACGGATGTTTTGCAGAAGAGCTAAAAGGTCTGTCCTTACAGATGGCATTACTAATTGTTTTGGAAGCACGTTCCCGTGGTATTTGTCCGTTAATACCAAAGAAGGCACCTCTCGCAAGTAGCTGTCGAGCCAAACCAAATTATAGTAAAATTCTTCTTAATTTAGGAACATACATTTGCATATGTGAGTCAACAGTTTCTTATCTATCTGATAGAAGTAGAATTTATGAGCAACACGAAAAACTGGTAAGCCCTAACTTGTGTCTACTATCTGAATTTCTTACAGATGCAATTGGAACAGAAAAATTGCAAAATATTCGAGAAACAGCTCTTCACAATGACGTCACAGCAAATGCTGACCTACTGCGTTCGTTTGCCTCAGTTCAAGAAATGTATTCATTGAATATCACTGTGAATAGTGGACGCGTTACACCACTTGAAAAATGTGTTTGGAACCGAGTCGAAAAGGAAATGGCAGCAAGATTCAAATTGTGTGATGTTTGACTTACATACTCTGAAGTTTGAATTTCAAGACGTTTATGAACCCAGTGCAAGGCAGTGTGAACAGAAATGATTGTTCAAATTTTTCGGAAAAATCAAGGATCAGTATTTTAGTTGAATCTGTAGTGGCAAACATTATTGACTGTGTTTTGCAGGACAACAAAACATAAAATGCTTTACAAAATTGTTGAATGCCTTGAAGCTATCGTATTAATCGAATACGGGATGATTGAACGAACAAATCCACTTCAAGGGGATAGCAAACCATTCATTTACGAATTTAGTGTGGCTTTATTTGAGTTTACAAATATATTAGAGTGCGAGCAGTTGATAACTTATAGTTACTTCTAGTATTAATCGAATATTTCTTCGCCTGTCCTTATTTCAATATTGTTTGGCATGCCAATACACCTCTCTGCTAAACAAAATCAAAATAAAATCTTTGGCTTTTTGTTATTAATGTCGCCAAGTGCAAAAGAGCTCAGAATTCTGTCAGAGTCCAACAATTTTGCGAGGAATGAGGCGTTTAGCTTATCATAATCAGTTTGAGTGTTGTGAGTGTGAATGTTTCTGCGTGCAGCAGCTTGATGAAATTGGCTTGAATTATAAGATTTTGGTAGTTTATATCACAGTGAACAATGAAGTGTATAAAGAAATTGACAGTGTATAATGAATCTTTTGAAGAAATGTCTAGTCCGTCTTTCCAGCTTGAAATAACTTGATTGAATATTCTCGTATATCTGACAGAAGAAAGGACTTGAATTTGAAGGATTTGAATTCAAGGTTGCTGGTTTTGAAATCATATTCATAATCAAATTCGAAAGTTGGAATGTTTTCAAGCAGCCGTGAGTGCTGGAACACAAGGAAGGACTTAGAAGAATTTAGAATTATTATTCGACAGAATTAAATACCAGGTGCTCCAAAATGATTTATCATCCTCACAAGAAGCCCCCATATTACAGATTATTAAAAAACACTTTGTTCATGAAATCATTTTCCTTTCTTTCACATATGATTGTGTGTTGTTCTCCTTTCGTTTACATTCACAGCCAACGCGTGCTATTTGTGAAAAAAATTGAAAGGGAGCGCAAGGAATCAAAAACAAATATGGTTTCAATCAATCATCTTTATTTCTATTTCTTCATTTAGCAGAACTTACTGAAGCTTTAATTTGATCCCGAGTGTTGAATCCAAGACTGTACTTATGTTTTTGAACTGCTTCATCTTTATTTCATTTATTGAAAATGTATCAAATTTCTTTTAATTACGCCTGTTACATGAATTCGTCCGTAGATATTTAGTTAACTTGTCTTCCTTGCTTATTGGCACTTGCTCATCAAAATTCATCTACTTCATGTCAAGAATCTTCGGATCTTATGAGAGACAATGAAGTTAGCAATTCAACCGCAAATTTAATTCATTCTCCTAAAACCAAGCAAGGGCAAATTTTGTACCACAAAAGATTAAGGTTTCGAACTGACAAAGCATATTCCTGAAGAGAAGATCTCACCCCTCCTAGACTTGCTCCAAGTCTATTTCAGTATCTTCAGAGGAAATGATTTTATTGAAGGAAATGCGAATTATTGCCTCTGAAGATACTGATGAAGAAAGGAAATAGACCTGGAGCAAGTGCATTCGGTCACAGCAAAATAAATCGAGAACGCATAACAAAATTCAACCCTGCTTTTCAACCTGTTATTTGTTTCATTTACAATCACTAACAAGGAAGCTGGGACTTGGGACAAGTCAGATCTCACCACTCTCTAAAGCTCGCATTTCCAGCACAAAGAGTTGGGATCTATACTGGGACCCCTATTCTTTCTGGTATACATAAATGACTTGACTGAGAACTTAAAGTGCAATGTCAAGCTTTTTGCAGATGATACGTCCCTATTCACTGTAGTTCAAGACTCAAACACAGCTGCCAGTGACATGAACCACGATCTTGAGTTGGTGAGGAAGTGGGCTAATGATTGGAGGATGTCCTTCAATCCTGACCCAACGAAGCAAGCAGTTGAATTAATGTTTTCAAAGAAAAAATCGGTGATTGATCATCCAGTAATACTATTTAATGATATGCCCGTCATGAAAGTTGATGAACATAAACATCTTGGAATCACCTTGGACAGGACTTTATCTTTCTCCGCTCATATAAAGGCTGCTATCTCAAAAACAAGGAAAGGTATTGGTATGTTGAGATTCCTTTCCAGATATCTGCCTAGGCATACCTTAAATGAATTATACAAGCTCTATGTTCGACCCCACTTAGATTACGGAGATGTTATTTACCACAATCCACCAAAAGTATGTGACTTCACAGGCAGTACCACCTTATCAAGTTTAATGGAGAAGCTAGAATCTGTTCAATACTCCGCTGCCTTAGCTATAACGGGAGCGTGGAGGGGGACGTCTCGAGATAAGCTTTACCTTGACCTTGGGTGGGAATCTCTAAGCCTCCGAAGATGGAGTAGACGTCTTACGTTGTTTTATAAAGTCATAAACAATTTAACTCCTGACTACACAAGGGACCCATTGCCACCACTTCACCAAGTCCAATATTCTTTTCGTGAACGTGACACGATCGGGCAAATACGAGCAAGGACAGAAAAATATAAATCTAGTTTTTATCCTCACTGTTTGTCCGAGTGGAATAAACTTGATCCTGAAATTAGATTGTCATCTTCTGTTGCTGTTTTCAAGACAAAGATACTATCTAAAATCCGCCCCCCTACAAAATCTGTGTTTGGCATTCATGACCCGAAGGGCCTGTCTCATCTTACTCAACTCAGGGTTGGTCTCAGCAAGTTAAATTTTCACAAATTTCAACACAACTTTAGAGACACAATAAACCCAATGTGCCCAAGTAACGATGGAATCGAGGATACGGAGCACTTCTTGTTGCTCTGCCCCTCTTTTGGTGTTCAAAGGACTGATCTCCTCGCTGGAATATACTCTCTTGTACGACCATATGGATATGTAAATCTTGCAAATGATATTCTGTTGCAAATCTTATTGTACGGCGATAAGAATTTTCCAAACAATCTCAATAGAAGCATCCTTGAGTTAACAATACGTTTTATACATAGTACAGGTCGATTTGAATAAAGTACGTCGCCCCAATCCCCCTTAGTAAGCCAACAATAATTTAGTTAATTATCATATGTAGAGCCTGTCTCAAATTATATATGAGGTGAGATCTGTGGGAATGCAAAATTACTCATACTATTACCCATAACGCAGCGAACATCTTGTCTGCTATTATTTCGCGGACATTTTTCACCTGATATCTAGTTTGAGACAGAGCGTAGTGTTCTTTGCTTCTTTTTCATGTCTTGAATTTTTTTTTTCTGTAATTCATATGTAAATCGTCTTAGTTTTTTGTGATGCCACGGAGTAGTCATAGCATTTTGCACCCAGTGGCATCGTCCTTGTAGTGTAGTTAAGTATTCTGTAAGTAGTGTAACTAGTAAATCCGTATTGTAAATTTTTATTGGCATGTAAAAAAAAAAAAAAAAAGAGTTGGGATTGAATGTGAGCTGTAAGATACAAGAGGCTCTCGGGATATGCCCAATAAAATTTTAGCAAGCTCTTCAGATTGACTTTAAGGGAGTATATTAACCAATAAACTGTACAATAAAACTAAACGTGAAGCAACAGTTTTGATATATATGTTATGACTCGTTCAACAAACATAGAAGTATCATTCCATCAGTCTTTCCTATCCAGTCGTAAAATAGCACCACAACATTTCAGAAGCAAGCAGCTACAATAAATATACCCTAATTACTAATAATCAAAATCAATATAACATTCTCTGGTTGAAGGATGACTTATTGATTGCGATCAATCAATCGAGCAACCAAGGGTGTTAGGACACGGATGTTTTGATTGGTTATTTATTTACCTTGTTTTGATCCTTGTGTCTTGTTTTGTTGTCTTGTTTTCTGTTCTGTTTCGTCTTCAACTGAGCGTGGTTAGGCCCAACCGCTCTCAAGTTGTTCGAATCGAGCTCCCTTGCATTTCTGTGTATTAGTGCGCCTTCCCGCAAGAATGGTTTTTAAAACCGCAAAGCCAAATGTGCGAAGGCGCACTAAGACACAGAAATACAAGGGAGCTAACGAACAACTTGAGAACGGTTGGGCCTAACCCAATCAATTGAAGACGAAACAGAACAGAAAACAAGACAACAAAACAAGACACAAGGATCAAAACAAGGTAAATAAATAACCAATCAAAACATCCGTGTCCTAACACCCTTGGAGCAACCAACCAATCGATAAAATCACAAAGCAGAGTTTGTGCAATACAGCATCCGATTCATAAATACAGGGTTGGTTTTATCAATAAAGTACATGATTTATAAATACGGGTCCTTCAAACTAAAATTCATCAATCAACGACTTCTAATAGAAAAATATATTTACAAAACATAACATTTAATAGGTGGGTTCGAAATGTCCAGAAGACACACAGGATGAGAAAGTGGTGGGGGAAAATATTAGGTTTTCACCGACGCTCCCTGGTTCTCAAGGTGAAGAATAAAGCGTTCGACCTAACAGAAAAAAATCGTTGCTGAAATCTATCAGGAAAATTTACGAGAATGAAAACATGATTTAATTTGCAACATGAATTAAAAAATAATTAGATTTAATACATTAATTGAAATATGGTTTTAAACAACTATCATAAAGTTTTTCATTTTTTTTGGGATGACATAAAGACGATTTTGCGAATTGTGTTTGAATAAATGAGATGGCAAATTTTGACATTAACTTTTACCGTACCATTCCTTGCTGGGGTTTCTACAAATGTCTCTCAGAAACCAAACCAAAGTAAAGTAACCATTACAGATCGCATAGGCACTGCCAGAAAAATTTGAGGCTGTAAAATGCTACCATCGAATGATTTCATGGCCAGTCAACAAATCAAAATCAACTCTCTACATCTGAATGCTCGTCATGTCGGTATTTTGAATTCGTGAGTTGCAGAACCTGGGCGAGACGATGGTAGTTCTTTATTTGCGTTTTGAGAACATCCAGCTGTTTACGTCTCAGCTAATGCATTTAACTAATGCATCAGATATTATAAACAGGATCTAAGTTATGACTATATAGTTCTTGGATCTTTGATTAACTAAAACATCAAGACGGTACAGCAAATAGAAAAGGGATTCAGATGTCAAACTCTTCACTCGAAAGACTTATCTTCTTTGCTCATATTGCAATCATTTATGTGTTTCATTATCAATTAGTGACTGATCATTAATCAGCTTCTTAATCACATCATAAACATCACTAATCAATCGCGCATCACTGAGAATTCCATTGTGCTCAGCCCCAGGATATTCTTTATGGTTCATTGGGTACTTTGGTTTTGTTTTCCATCTAAGACAACCTTGTAAGCTTCGTATATTCACCGTACCATCTCCATTGTCATGTTTCACGTACGGTTGCTCATCTGGGAAGTCTCCTGGACCATAAAACAATACGCCTGGTGTTCTGTGTTCCGTCCCATGATAGCAATATATTGGCAATCCAGGAGGAATGGCATTCCAACCAGGGAGAGATTGTCTCATGATTGTCGAGCCTAATTCAAACCCGATGTCTTTAAAAAGAGCATCATAGTCTTTGACTGTGTAATTTCGCACTGCAGTTTGGACGAGAACCTGTAGATACAAGGAAAAAGATCTTTGATAAATCATGCTATAGCAAAAAGCTGCGTGACATGTACTTATCACATTTTGATCCAAAAGATTCGAAACAAAATCTTCCATAAGAGTTCACGAATGGGTTTGCTTCAAGCGTGCATATTTAGATTGAAGTCATTTCCATTCTGACTTACCGTCTATGACTAAAACCTCATAAAATGATGTGATCGGAACTTCTCAGTTTTTTCACAATGTGAGGAATACAGTATTGGAATGAGAAGGTTATCAGACTGGAATATTCCTTTCTCAAGACAAACACAACATGTTCCTATAATTGTTGTTCAGCAGAACATTTACGTACAAAGATTTTGTTAAAAGAATTTTTGCTGTTTTGAAATTGTTTGGAAGCAATCTTTTCAGCCTTTATCAAATCACTCAACAATTCGGAACAAAGCTGCAAAGAAAAAATGCTCTTACCTCATCGGGTCCCCAGAACTCTTTTCTCGGACTAATAAATGCTAAACTGCTGTATGTTCTCTGAGCTGGTCTCATCAAAATAGGACTATCAAGTAAAGGAGGAACACCAAAAGGATCTCCAGAGATATAAGCTCTCAAAGACTTGACTGCTCCTCCCCAGGGGCCTGATATTGTCATCCAACTTGCCAAATATTTCTCTATCCAAGCTTGAGTTTGATTGCGCAAAAATATGAGGGTATAGGTGCATCCCATGCTTTGTGAAACCAATAACACTCTTTTGTTCTTGTTTTTTGTATATGTCCTCTCTATCAATTCTTTCAGTTTTTCAAAATACTCAATTGCATACTCTGTTGAAAAACAAATGATATATATGTCAGCTGGCGAAACTTCTGATATGGCATCACTGTTAAGCATAACAGTATCCTGTGACATCACTAAAATTCTTTAAAGACTTGACACAAGATCAAAAACTTAGTCTGCTGCAAACTTAGCAATAAGTTATCCCATTAGGGAGACCTCCTGGTAAACTTTATTAGTAATGACTCGTTAACGCTTGAGGATACAACTTTCAAAGTAAAACAGTTGAAATTTTTGAACACAATTTTTGGAATTTTTTCTGTAGTTTGTTCCTTTATGCACAAGAATTTTTGCACAGAGTTTATGATATGTTTTGCAAGTAACTTGCTGCTTGATTAGGGTGAAGTATTTGATATCAGACCACAGACACAGGGGGCACTGGGTGCCCATGCTCCCACCCAAGATTTGCAGAGTAAAAACAAAGTTGCATTTAAAAAAACAAAGAAGTCCCTTAAAGTTTAATGAAAAAGTGCCCTTGCAGTGTTGAACCCCATGCTATATCAGACCTAATGACAGTTGTTCCAAAACAAGAGGGTAACAAGTATTACGTCAAGAATATGCATTACCTGGTCCATATCTAAAATCATAGGGTGCTGCTCTGATATTAAAACCTCTTTCATAACCAAACTTGTCAACTAAGTTTTGAACAAATGGTGCAAAGTATTCTCCAGGATGAGATAATGATGGGTCCAAATACTCTATTGATGATGTGTTGCCAAAACCAGGAATTTTCACATAGACACCAGGTGTGTTTTCCATTCTGTTTGTAGTTTGATTGAAAACACATCTGAAATGAAAGTTTGTAAGCTGAATCACATCATGAAATAAATCTCATCTTGGCATACTTTCACTTTTACCAAATATTGTTAAAAGAAATCTAAAACATAAAAAAGCCTTTTTACAAAAATAGCTTTGCAAAGAATGCCATAACATGTGGCGTACCATATTTGGGTAACTTTTCAAAGTCAACAGGAGATATAATACCAATGAACGAATTGGGTGGAGTTTGACCACAATTGGCTCTTAAGCCATTTTATCTGCTTACATTCCCTTTAAGTTGTTGTGAGGTATACAATCTTAAGACTGTATCAAGAAGTTGAACCATTTGCTGTTGTAAAATATCCTCATCTGACATTGGCCACAATAAAACTTAAAACCTGAAGAACTGAGAGCAATACACTAATTGAAATTAGCCAATTAGAGATGTCATTTTGGTATTCTTATTTTTTGATAATATTTCATCTTAAATGCATATCTAACAAAAACTTCAGTTGATTTTTGAACTGGTTCTTTTCATGTCTTTACTTTTGTTTCTGTTATAGATTTGACAAGATCATTAACTGTGACCCTACCTTTAAGGTTCCAGTTTGCTGTTAAGCTTCTTGTCACAGAGCTTTGATGTGATTTCACAATTTTAGACTGCATAACTCAATTGATCTGAATCTTACATGGCTTCTTCAACACACTGTTTGCATATCAATCATACCCGGGGAATTTAAAACAAAAGCCTTACTTTATGTCATCTGTCCAACATTCAACCAAAGGTGGTGCAAGGAGTTCCTCAATACTCAGCCATAACGTATACCATCCATATTTTCGGTCACACCACCAATGAGCACTTGTTTTTCTATTCAGCGATGCTTGAATCTGACTTCCTCCAATGCCTGGCACTATCAATGAGAAAGAAGTGATGCATTTCAGAGCAAGGAACTGATTATCTCACAATTAAAGTTTTTGAGTTTCTTGTGAATGCCAGAAGTATTCAGGAATCGTAAGAACACCAAGAGAGCATTTGACAGCATTTTTGCTCTTTGCAATCATTGAGAAAACAATATGACCTTTTCTTTCTTTTTGGTTTTATGATGCACACTACAAAGTGCTAGAGACAAAGAATGCATTGTGGAAAATAATGGTGGCACCCATATAAGCTGACTTTATAACTCATGTTAAGATTCCATCCATGCCCTGAGTGCATATTTCAATATCCATCAAAAGGACAAAAGATTCCTTTGTTTGCATTGCTTTTCTATTTTTGCGACCATCTTGCTCACCACATATCTGTGGCAAGATGCAGTCTAGATATTTATTGACTAGCTTAGAACAAATCTGCAAATCATGACAAGGGTGGGGTGCCACACCACACAGTCTGGTGTGTCAATAATGTAAGAGACGAAATGAGAACTGATACACCAAACTTGGGTTCAATTAAACTCCTCTCATTCCATTTTTAAGGGATTCAGAATGAACACTAATGTACTGCTTGTTAGTGGGAGGGGGCATTTTCCTTTCAAAATTTCGTGTCCCCAATTGAAGGGAAAAATGTAGTAATCAACTTCAAAAGTTCGCACATTTTAAGCAGTAAGATAAGTTAACGAAATGTCATACTCAATTCAATAAAAAATCTTACCAATGACAATAGGTGGCAGCGATTGAACCACAGAATACTGCAGGATCGTCGAAGCAAAAAGAACAACGACGAGCAAAACTTTGCGCGCCATTCTATCGAAATTGTGAAACCGGCAACCGGCACCTTCTTTTTCAAAAGGAATGGCCTAAAAACCTAGCTATGTTTACCAATATTCTTGTCGACTTCACTGCATGCAATCTATCATCGGCGATCAGTGTCTGATGCGAGCCTTGTGACTTCTGGTCAATTTTAATCAGATTGAGAAGATATTATCACTTCAAATGTAATCCTTTTGTCTTGGTTTTAGATGACTTGTTTCAGTTTCATCGCTTGCTGCGGTGCTGCCATTTTGCCAAGCGCATCTATTGTATACAAAAGGTTGTAATGTTGTTGTTGTTTATCATCCTGTCATCACGTGCCAAATTATGACGTAATAATTATTTTGATGCCAGAAATGGGGAAATGGTGTGACGGTGTCACCGACCTTTGATTTTGCTTGCCTTGCAAATTCTGAGGCAAATTCTCTTCCCGGTTATTTCCCTTGCTAGATATAACTTGCGCTACTTTGACCAAGAACGCGAAGAGCATATCCCCAAAAGGAAAGTATCATCTTGTTTGCTTTCCTCACATATCTTGTTGAGACTCTGGTTTTACAAGGATCCTTCTTTTCATAAACACTTCTATTGGCATTGAAAGAAATTACCTGGATATTAGTTGATATAGATCTTTCGCTGCTGCAGCTCCAAAACTGTGGAATAGATTGCCACTTCAAGTTAGAAAATCTCAAGACATTGGAACTTTTGAAATGAAATGAAGATTAAAAACACAGTTATTTACTACTGCTATAACCAATAAGTGACATTTTATTCTTTAACACTTCCTTTTAGCATTTTAATCTGTATATCATCTAATTAAACTGAATGTGATCTCACTGATCTTACTATTTGAAATAAAGCTGTGCATCATTATCGTAACTATCATTTTATTTAGTTTTGTCCAATTTAGTACGTATTGTTGACTTGGTCCTGCGCAGATTTGATTGCCTACTGCTGCAAAACCTTTTTATTCCCCCAGCATGTACGTGATACAACAGTAAAACCATACAACAAGACAGCTGTTTTACAAAGTAAGCCCATTGAATTATAAAAATGGGTGAGCCTGACAACTTGGTTCCGTGACAAACCACGCTTGAAATCTCCAAGCAACACCGATAAGAGGCTTTGGCAAAAGAGGATGTATAGTCCTAGTCTGCGTTTTGCCTGCATGTAAGTTTATCATAAAGGAGGAACGTTGCCTGTCGCCAATCTTGTCCTTTGCTTTACCGGTACCTGTGAGCGCGCATTTCAAGCATTTCAGACGAACGTGATGTTTAACACATCATTCTCAAAAGTTACATGTTGCCCTTCTGATCACTGAAATCAATGAGAGAATAGACCACCTCCAGAAATACATTTCTGGTCATGTTCTCAAAATGGCTTAATGTTTATGAACAGCCGGTAAATCTGACGCTCGTTATTGGTGCCTAGAAGGAATCAAATTCATCGTATTTATGTTTGGAAGTTTGAAACTTCTAAAGCGGCGATCAACGATGTTTAGATGTTTAATTCATATTCATCTTGTCTATTTAGTTACTGTTTTCATGATTTCTACAGTTTCTGGTAAAAAGGAGAACGATTTTTGTGAAAGAGATGAAATAACAGGATCATGTAAAAGCAAAGTTTCTTCAAAACAAGATGAAGGTGAAGATGATGGTCCTTGCTGGATGGAAAATGAAACTAAAATACAGCCAAAAATAACGAAAAAGGATGAAAAGCTTGTGAGACTAGATGGTGTGAAGGTTTGTTGACATTTTATATCAATAAAATTGCTTTTTAATGCGTTATTTTTGTTCGTCAAAATTTTACCAGTACTCCCTTGATTTCTTTTCATGAATGTATAGATTTGACATTTTAGAGTTTACTCGTGGAGGCTTGGAGCATCTTTGCTTGGAATTCAAATCTGTCTATGCGATCAGACTGAATGTTAACACGCCTTTGCTTCAAATAGTTCGTCTTAGAGGGAATTTTTTTATTAATTACCAGCAGATAGTGTATTTTTTTCTTTGGAAAGAAAGAAAGTTTCTTGAGCAGGTGGAAAATATTCTCTGTAACATGCTGATATATATTTGTTGTGTATAATTTTCAAGTTATGTTATACTTTATTCATCTATGTGCATGATACATTAAGCAATGGCATTGCTTTTATTTTCTCTTTTTATTGTAGATTGGTCATGAGCAGCAAGTTGAAATTGGTGGAAAATCTTACAAACTGATCACGAGAGCTTTGAGACCACTTTTGTTTGGTGAGAATGTTCATTTTTCAAATATTAGTCGAATAAACTGCCGCCAACATCAAAACTTTTAATACGCATTTGGTACCAAGTTCTCGGAGCTCTTTGATACGGGGAGAGATTGACTTCTCTTGTGATGTGTAGTGCAATTTTACAACGATAAGCAAATAAAGTAAATCATAAGAACTTTGATGTGATATAAAATAAGCCGACGTTTCGGGCATTGCCCATTATCAAGCAAAGAAGTATAAATAACTTTCATCGATTGGAAGGCTGGAAAGGCTCCATTTATAGACTGCAACTGATACAATATTTTGTTGTTTATTTGAGACGAAGACATACATGCTCAAACTTCAGTAAGGCGAGAAGAGAGTGTTAATTCACCTGAACTAAACGAGACAATTAAAGAAGAGTATTAATAACGACTATTGCCGTACTACCAGTCTACGTTTATTGTTCATTCACTTTCTGAGTTGGTCTTTTCCTTTATCTTCAGAAATACCGAATTTTATGACAAAAGAGGAAATGGAAGAAATCAAGGAATACGCTGAAGCAACGGGAATGTTCGACAGCAAAGCAAAAGGAGGCTTAACAGAACCAGATTATTTCAAACCAAGTGCTGGTACGTATCTTAGTTTTATTTGCTTTTCATTAAGTCGAGTAGTCAACACTTAAATATGGTCCAACAGGCCCATTCTGTCGATAATATTAATGACAACGAATGATATTTGCATGATATTTAATGTTTTGATGAAATATTTCTCATCTGTTAAGAAAATTCTCAAACAATCTTTAATACTGTGCTATCTTAAAAAGTGATTTAGAAGTCATATTCATAATTCTCTTTGTATCATTTTTTTCAGAACCAGGAAAATCATTAGGTCCAAGTGGAACATTTGTATTTTGGGACTGGAATCAAGATGACGTAATTGATGCAAGAGATGTAAGCATCAAATTTAGCATGTCATGTGTTTTAAAGCATTAGTTGTATTGCTACTATTTGAAACATTTATATGTACGCATAGACGACTGGATTTGAATAGAAAGGAGTTTCGGAGGCAGCCGTGTACTATATGTCATTTTCCAGTGAGAGCAGTCAGGTGGACAGGGCTGGAGTTCAGTAAGAGCCCTACAACGTAGGCGTCATGACAAGGGGTCGCTGCCTCGACTAGATCTCCTCTACTTCTGTGATTTCAATGCTTGGGGCTGGCGCTAAAAACCGCAACTTCACCTTCACAATTGTTGCTATTCTAGTTATTTAGGAAAGGAACTTAAATTCAGATTTGTTTGCTTTCAAATTTGTTGCTCATTCTTACAGATTATGAGTTGGACAAGATATTACAGTTTTCTTGTCATGAATGAAACTGATGTTAAAGAAATGTAAGTTTGTTTTCCCATGTTCTGTTTCATTTTGGCATCAGACAAGAATCTTTGATCCCTTCTTTAGAAAGCGATTTCATTGGATGGACGACCCTCCTCTTCTTTGTATTGCTGTGACATGAATTGCTAAGTATTTTACTTTCGAATGGCATTTTCGTTTCGTGTGGATCAACATTCTGGGATAAGTAAGAACATGACGTCAAGCTAGCCCTCTCTGTGTCTGCTTTTGAGTGTAGATTACGCAGCAAATATCACGTGATTTTTCATTTAATTCTATTTTAACATTGTAAGTATTCCTATCTATTTTGATCATTGCAACGGTGCCTCGTAAGGCAGCCATTTATGGCTGATGAGGTCAATGTGTATATAGAACTGAAATGAAATGAAATGTATGGCTATCGAGCGTACATAAAGTCAAACAAATTAAATCAATTAATTCATCTACAAAAGGAATTGATTTCAAGTTTTACATTTCAGGTTTGAAAGACTTGATTTCCCTTACTTCGATGATGGTAAGTGCAACATCTACAGATATTTTGAAAGCGCCATGATTTTGGATTTTGATTAGTCTCGTACATCGATGTAAAATAAATATATAACAAAAATTGGAAACAACTTCAAATTAAAAGTTACATGTTTATCTCTAGATAGTCTTGAACTGCACAGTAAACACCTACGTAAAAGAACCTATTGGATTCAGAATATACTGGCTGAAGTTGTCAAATTCCACCCCAATTTTATAAGAGTCAATCCATTGCAGTCGTTGTGCAAGATTCTGGGCTGACTTTCAAAATTGCAAGCTCTGATAGGCTGGTGTTTTACTGCAGTGCAAAAGAAGGGTCGGTTCATTCTCATCAGTGCTCTACTTGTCTTCTTTTCTAACAGTGAAGAAATATTTCCAAATGGTTGGAATAGTCAACCTGAGTACTTTTCATCCTTCTTCTTTCATGTTCCTTGCAGGCAAAATAACAAGAGAAGAATTTAATTGGTTGAATACTCAAGGCGTAGATGACTATATCAATGTTCTTGTTAGAGAACATCCTCGATTTCGACAAAGATTCAGCGAACAGTGTTATCTTTCCATGAGTAGAGCTTTCAGCAATGTTACTCATAACTTACGTGAAAGGTATATCTCCAAATTTCATCTCGCATTCAATTCATTTGATTTTGATTACTGTTTGAGTAAACTTGCTCCAAGTCTATTTCTTTTCTTCATCTGTATCTTCAGAGGAATAATTTTTTCCTCATCAATATCTTCAGAGGAAAAAATTTTGCCACATCCTCTGAAGATACTGATGAAGAAAAGAAATAGACTTGGAGCAAGTCTACTGTTTGAGTCACTGCCTTACCGAGACTGCTCATAGTTTGAGTTATTCATTAGTTAGACTGTCCAGCAACCCATCAATAGCGATAACTACGACAATGTAGCCAGTCTATCACTGCCTTATTTCGTTACATCGCTGGATTACTTGTTTGAAATAGCTGGGGAATACGCTCAGCCTATTTCAAATAAAGTAACTGAAAACACTAGCAAATTCATGATCGTTGATTGTTGCGGTAATAGAAATAACTATTTTTGCTCCGTAGAGTAGTAAAATTGACGAAATTACCTCGACGAGTGGTATATGGTTGTGAACATTTGCAAGTTGTGAAATATACTCCATATGGACATTACCATGCACATCATGATAGTGAAACACATGAACGAACTGACCTTCCTTGTTGCCATCATACAGATTCTGAAACTGTCCTCCAATATCAAAAATGTAAATTATGCAGGTATGTGCATTCTCTTTATCTAGAAACAAAATTGTGACAATTTTTCATTTGCTTCGTTTGCCATGCTGTTAAAGGGAATATAGAAGTGGCTCAAATCACCGGTGGTCAAATTCTAACCTTTCAGATATCAGAATTTCCTATTGATGTAGATCAGGTATCCAAATATGGTGTGGCACGTGGCATACCCTTTTGTGTTTTGTAAAGTTATTTTTGTCAAAGGCTTATAAATGCTAAAAAATTCCCTTCAACGGTATCAAGTAATCTTTTCATTATTTTCTTTAAAGTTGCCGCAGAAAGTGTTCAAACAAATCTAATTTTGCTTTCTGAAATATGTATTTTTCTTGCTTGTCATTGATTTAGTTACTGGCGCTACAATTTTTTTCTTAAATTTTTGTGCTGCAATGGCTCAAGAACTACTAAACATTCTTGCTTGTCACATGACTGTAACTGTGATCAATAGAATTAATACAAAATCAATTAGATTCTTCTGTTCTCCTCGTAATTTTAAACAGGAATAAACAAATTCAAAAAAGGTTTGTTCGCAACCAATTAAATCAAGTGTTCAATTTGTTGATAAAACATCTGTTGATTTCTTTGACACATGAAAACTTGTGCCATGAATGCAAACATTAGATTAATACTGAAACCGTCAAACATTGTCACATTACTTAAAATGGGTAAAACATTGTTTTATTGTTCTTCCTCCAAATAGTTCTCTCTCTAGAGATTTAAACTAAAAATCTTTACATGCAGGTTTATAACATTAATGACATATTTGAATGATGTCGAAGAAGGAGGTGAAACTGCATTTCCCGTAGCCGATAATGCTACTTTTGATGCCAACGTAAGTTGCAACTTTCATGTTTATTTTTTCAGTTTTGGTCGTGGAAGAAATATCAAATCAAAATGACAGTTTTTATAAAGTCACAGCTGTACATTTCCATGATGAGTTGTTAGTAAATAGATAAGCAGATATACTTTGAATGAGCTATCTTGATGATACCTTATGATAATTCCTTTTTGCGCAGTAAACTTATAGATTGATTGATCAAAAGGATAATTTCTCTGGTGATTAGCTGATTGATTGCGTGATTGATTGATTCATTGATTGATTGATTGATTGATTGAGATACCGACGTAGCTACAAATGTTGCTCAAAAGTACCGGTTGAATAAAGCATTTTCACAAATAAAAGTCCTGATATAACTGTGTGCATCTATGAGAGAAGACGCTGTACGATTTTATGTTTATGCTGTGTTTGTTCACTTTTATGCCAACAGAATTATATATGACCATATTCCATACTTGTTTTCGTAGGCCGTAGCTGATACATTTGAAACTATCCTGTTTCATAACCGTTTTCTCCTATGCAGGCATTTCGAATACGTGGCACGTCAGAAGCTTTGGACACGAAAGATCTTTATAATCTTAGTCATAATTGTTATGCATCAAATTTAGTGGTTACCCCCCGAGCTGGAACAGCAATTATGTGGTATAACCATTTAGTCGATAAAGAGAGTGGTTTGCTTGGAGAACTGGAAGAGCGTTCATTGCACGGAGGTTGTGATGTGAAGCATGGGGAGAAATGGATTGCGAATGTTTGGATCACTGCACCTTATGCGAATTCTGTAAATGAAACGAGTATGTATTTTGATGAGACTGACTACCTGGAGGCTGAGAAACGTTATTCTTAATTTCTTGATGAGATTAAACGGAACCTAAGCTTATGTAAGCCTTTGATAGAAACTGTCTTGATAATGGGCCATGTTGGAAAAGTCATGCTTATTTCAATTCGCATCAAAATGTTTATATCTTACTTTACTTCGGCCCCATTCACACTGCTACGTTTTCATATGAAATCGGAGTAAAACTTATCCGTTTTAGTCTTGCGCTCACATTGATCCGCTGTGAAAACGGAGCTTTTCGAAAACGCTAATGAAAATGCGTAAATTTGAAAACGGTGCGTTTTGAAAACGACCCGTTTTCAGTGTGAACGCCAAAAACGGAGACATTTGAAAACGCCTCAAATGTTTGTTAATAGATTGATGATTACAATGGCATCAAAGTCGCGATTGGTGCCTTTTTGACAGCTATCAACAAAACGCTTTGTTTTGAAAAAGGAATTAACTTTACACCGTTTGGCTGGCTCAATGTGAACGCCTGCCTATCATTTTCATAGCGTATTTACTTGAAAACGGAGCAATGTGAACAGGCAGCGTTTTCATCAACAAAAACGGATAGAAATGAAAACAGAGCAGTGTGAATGTAGCCTTAGTTGTTTGTTTGTCTTTGATAGAAAGATCTTTGCAAACAAAAACTGTGACACGTGCCAAACCATATTTGGTCAACATATCGAACATTAACAGGAAATACGGGTACTTGATTGGCTAGAATTTGACCGAAAGAGATTTAGATTCCCTTAAACATAATATCTACTAATTGCAAGACTTCGTCTTTTATTCGGAGAAGATGTTTTATAATTTCAAAGATGGACGATTTTGAGTGAACAATGTCAAATGTAGCTGTATGCGTAGCAGGTTGTATCTTCTTTTGTTTGTTTGAGAGATTTATGTTGCTTTGTATTGATCACTATTATGATGTTGTTAAAAACTTTAAAGTTTAAATCAGGTTTTTACCTTTGAACAATTCTAGAAATGATTAATTGATCAATGAATTAATCAATTGATTGATTGATGTTTCAACTCCCTCCATGTGAGATCTTCGAGAATATATTCGAATTATTCCTTTCGATTCTTTGGCGAAGAGACGTATGACAAGTTTTCCAAGCTCCCAACACAGTCATGATTTTGTGTATTTACAAAGTAGAAGAGTGATTTAACAAGGCTAGATAGTTTTTATCATATTTTTTCCTTGTTGACAAGCTGAAAGAACTTTCAGAAAATGTTAGAATGTGAGATTAATTGGATTGCAGTCAGCTGTTGAGTGAGTTAAAATGACTTAGGGCGGAACACGGTGCCGTGACCAAAAAAAGTTACTGAATGGTATGAATGTGAGTTTTCTCCGGTGGTTAGAGAATCTTACCCCCTTCTTTGTTTTCCCCTGCAACAACAGCTGTGATTCTAGTGGTACATCGTTATCAAGAACCCCGATGCCCCAACAAACCTTTAGCCATTCTGCACCGGAGTCTGGGATGAGCAATATTTTCACACATTTCATAACAAAAGTCTGACGAATTTCCAATGTGCACTGCGGTGACAGAAACCCTTATGCCTCTTAGACTGTATTCACGCGATGCCGGCACATTTTGGAAATGGTAAAACATGTGACGGATAGGCCTCCCATTCATACGAAAGCGGCAAATTTTTGGCGGCAAATTTTGAAAACGGTAGATTTTGAAGACGGAATGCTGTTCGACATTTCAAAACAAGGCTGATCGATTCCTAAGGTGCAGGTATCTTTCTTTGGCATTCAATTCTTGGGGAGACTGCACTCAGTACGTTTATATCTAATTTCTTACCGTTTTAAAATGTACTAGCATCGTGTGAACGTATTCTAAATCGAACCCACCGAATAAATGTGTGAAATCATTTCTCGATCCAGAAAGAATAGCTACCAGGTCTATCAATAAAACCAAAACTTCATCGATGAATTGCTAATTGAATCATTGAATTTGATAGATCAAAATTGATTGAATTTGAAACTTGAGCGAGAGTACCAGTAAAGGATCAATCAATTGAATAGATAACCAACTATTTATGAGGAAGATTGGCGAAAGCACATAGCATAATATAGCCACCATTTTAAATATATTTCATGTTGTATACAATTTACAACACGTGAAAATAAAGGTGGTCTAGGGTCATACAAGACCTGTGAATTATTTTGATCTTATTGTGTGATTTTTCGTACATTGTTAAGGGTGAAGCTGAAGGCAAGAAGCTAATCGACAGAGACCGATAGATGATTCATTATCATAAGGAAGTCAATATCAAAAATACATGTTTTGATTTATGAATTTGATAACTAACTTGCTGATGAATTGGTCAGCAATCTACTTGATTATAGGAAACAGATTATATTTCATTTCACAGGATTCACATTGAACAAATCTGAATTTTGCATATTACAGGAATGAGTTGATTGATTTGCAAGAAAAGTAGACATAGGACAGATTCTTGTGTCACTTTGGTAATAAGTGCTTGATTTTGAAAGCAAGAATAAAAGAACATTGCAAATATGACAGGCCTACAAATATCAGTGTTGTTTGTAATTCTGGTGTCGGTTTTACCACTTTCAACTGCAAGCAATAATGGATATTGTGAAAAAGATGAAAAAACAGGATTGTGTAAAAATGAAAAAGTAGATGAAGATGAACCATGTTGGTATTTTGATTCTGATGCAAAAATTGATGAAAGGAAGGTAGACAAGAAAGAAGAACAACTAAAGGCAGAGGAAAAATTGAAGACTGATGATAGAAATTTGGTTACACTTAATGGAGTATCAGTGAGTATCTTATGGTAGTTTTTGAAGAATGGGAAATTTCCTTAATAAACATTTCTTCGTTATAAATAATGAATAATATATCATAGTAATCAAGGTTTAACATTGGCCTTTTGAATGCACGGCTGTTGCTATCTTGCATAAAACAGTTTATTTGTTTATTGCAGATTGGACATGAACAAGAAGTAACTATAAAAGACAGAAGTTTCAAACTCATAACAAGGGCGATGAAACCATTATTATTTGGTAGGTTACTTAAGACTTTCATATGAAGAGTTTTCATGAAAGCTAGAAAGAAGAATATAGGATTGAATCAAGCGTCCAAATCTGGTCAGGTGTTGTGCCTTTTCGTCGACCTTTACACTGTAATAGCTAATAGTTCAACCTGATATTACGTTCAAACATGTTCACATAACCCCATTGTCCTTTTTGATATAAATTCTATCGATGGTTTGGTTTAATCCCATAATTTGCTCATCCAAATGCTCCCATAGTGCTTTACTACCATCTTCATTGTACCATCAGTTTCGATGTGATGGTACAAAACTGATGTCAGACCTACGACACAAGGGTTAGACACATAGCATGGTTTGAGTTTGGTGTGGAACTGCCAGTTCCTTTATCTCCTTTAATTTTTGCTTCGTATTCCTGTTTTCTTTTCCTGTTCCCAGTAGTTTTCTTTTTGTTTTTGAAGTTGTATTTGAAAATTGTAAGTGCTGTGTTCTTGGTGTAGGCCAGATGACCTTGTTTCTTCTTACACCAAGAGCGGTACAGTATCAATGTATTTCAGTTCTTTTAATGTTAATTTATTATGAATAGAAAAAAAAATTGCTCATAACTCCATGGAAAGAAAATATTGTCAACATCTACGATCAAAAGGTATAAAATAAAAAATTTGATAATTTCTCTGCTATTTCACTTGAGTTAACGTCTAGTCATACGGTTTTTATTTGATTCTTTGTAGAAATTCCCAATTTTGTGGATGATTTTGAGATAGAAGACATCATTAAGCAAGCAAAGGATTCTGGGATGTTCAGTAGCAAAGCCAAAGGCGGATTAACACCACCTGATTTCTTTAAACCATCAAGTGGTAGGATTATTAGTTTATCGTCTTTGTTTATGTTTCATGTTGTTTATGTTTCATGTTGTTTATGTTTCATGTTGTTTATGTTTCATGTTGTTTATGTTTCATGTTGTTTATGTTTCATGTTGTTTTTGTTTCATGTTGTTTATGTTTCATGTTGTTTATGTTTCATGTTGTTTATGTTTCATGTGATAAAACCTGAAAGTATTGACCTCAAATTGTGGCTAGCAAGAGTCGATTTTCACTTAGCTTCAAGCATCATAAATGATTATATAATTATTGCCATATTAAAGGGGCTGGATAAGAAACTGTTGGGGAAATTTTCGAGCTTGGTGTTTTCTGCTGAGCTAATTTATTACGACTGTGCAACGAAAATTCAAAATAAAGTTCCATCTTGGAGAGGAGCCTTTGCATTTTCTTCTGACACAAATAAAAATTTCATATGTTAGGGATTGCTCCGATATGAATGGATTTCCAACAAGTATTTTCGTTGATTTTTCACCCAAAGATCAGCCTGTATCCGGATAAGAATCTTTCCTTTTGAATTTAGCTAATTACAAATGAATTTCTCCTTTTAAAATGCGACGTTTGATGCACAAAACGAGGATTTATTTACATATGTCTTATCCAGCTCCTTTAAGAGCTGATGCTTCGGGCAGGCCAGCTCCTTTAATACAAAACTTGATTTCAAAAGCAAAGATCGAAGTCTTGTCTACATGTATCCTGAAAGCGGCATTGTGAATTTATGAATTTTCAAGGTGAAATTAAATTTTGAAATCCTTTTTTTTATATGCAAGAAAATGAGAAAGTAACCAAATAGATTAAGAATAAGAAGAATGTAACTAATAGTAGCATGTGTTTCTTTTCAAGAGGTCTGGAACACAGGCTCACTAATAGATGATGCAGCATCAATAAAAGCAACCAGATATGAAGGATTCTATTGTCTCTTTGGTTATGGTAGGAAATGGAGATATCATTGACAACTATTTATTATCTTTTGATCTTTTGCAGCACCGGGGAAGTCCCTTGGTCCAGCAGGAGATTTTTATAACTGGGATGTGGATGAGAATGACGTCATTGATATGCAAGATGTAAGAAAATTATTTCAAGAAAATTCATGTTTTAGAAGAGTTCATGTGTTAGAAATCCAGAAACATTTGTATTTTACCATCAAAATATCTTAACTTTGTCATTAGATTTGTTATAGCCGTATTTGTTAAGTTTTTATGATAAAAATAATAGATACGTTATTTTTCAACAGGTTTTGCGCTGGATGAAGTTTTACAATTTCTTGGTTGTGAATGAAACAGATGTCCACGAAATGTATGTTCTTCTTTCAACATATCTCGTGCATGATTGCTATACTTTTTGTTCCCATTTTTCGGATAATTTATGTCATGTCGTCTTTACTGACTTGCAGATCTGGTAACCTTGACCTGGGGACGATGGAGAGCGATGGGGACGCTGGATGGAGATGGATGGCGGCAGCAGTGGCTGTTGTTGTGGTTCTCCCGTCCGGGGTTCCTGTCGTTCGGCATCATGCGCCTCTGCTGGCCTAACATCCAATGTGCAACAGATCCCAGTATGTGTCAGCATTTAGCCTTAGTTTACTTAATTTTTACCTATTTGCATGTCTCAATGGCCACAGGGTAGTTCTTGTCTCTTGTTCCTTGTGGTCCCGTCCCTGTAGTTGTATAGTAATCAGAAAGTGTAGTAGAATATAGATGTAGCATGTATAAGGTTTGGCATCTTCCTATCACCTTTGCTGATAATTAGCTTTTCTATTGATCCTTGTTAAAACTCCTTTGAGAAAAGCTCTTGCAACAAAAATATTAGTTCACTGTTGTCATATTAGAAGAGTTAATACATGAAGACTATTTATTTTTTTTCATAGGTTTCAATCTGTAGGTGCCACGGAATTTGATGATGGTAAGCATGTTTCCCTCTCCTCCTTAGTTCAAATCTTACGGACTCCTGTTTTGTGAAAATATACACCCTTGCTGCACAGTTTGAAATTTATGGCTGCCAACCGAGCTATCAACTGCCAATCAATACTACCAAGTTTCTAAACAAGGTTCATGACTAAGGTTCCTGGAATGTGAAGAGAAGTTAGAAGTTACTTTGTCTCTAATTCACCAATTTGTAAATGCATATCCTTCAAACCAAAGCAAAGAAAAAATTCGGATTTATACTATCAACGAAAATTCCCAACAGCTCTTCAAACTAAAATCCTCAAAATCCTAACTCAGTATCAATTGATTCTAGGCTTTTTTGATAAATTCTTTCCGCCATCTTTTGCAATACATTGTCCAGAAAATTCTATAGTATTTGCTATCAACAAAGATCTAATTGCAAGTATATCTTATATGACTTACAGGTGTCATAACTCGTGAAGAATTTGAAACTCTGAACACTCAAGGACTGGATGATTATATAAACTTAATGATCAGAGATCACCCAAGATTTCGACAGAGATTCAGTGAACAAACGTGGCTTCCTTTTGATAAAGTTCATAGCCCAGTCCTGCACAATATCAGGGAAAGGTAAGCACATAGGATGAGATTTGTCTGTTTGTTTGTTTATGAGACTCACTTCGAAAACAGATATATATGAGTGGTAAAAATAGGGTTTGTCGACGCTTTATCTTTTAGTTCAAGTCAGACAGTGAAATTTCTTTCAAAGAAGGCTGGCGTTAAGACTTGCATACAGTTAGAAAATATCATCATGCAGATATCTTTATCCTTCTAATTCAATCAAAATTAGCAGCCAGTGCAAAAATGAAGAATGTTACTCTGCCATTGACTTCAAATTAAAATTTTCAGTTGCCCTCATGTCTAAAAGTAACGTCAAATCTTACTTCTTGCAGGGTTGTGGAGTTAACAAAGCTACCAAGGAAAATTGTCTATCAGGGAGAACAGTTACAGGTGCGTGAAAATATCCTGATTTACTTTTGTTAGCAAATTTTTGCTCTGAAGAACACGTTGTGGAGATGCCTCAATGTTACTTGTGCTGCTACAGTTTGTTGTAAAAATTGAATATTCTGAAAAGCTGATCTTTTCATCGTATGTCAAGTTCAGACATGCAAGCTTATCTATGGTTATACCTTTTTCTTCAAACATTGAGTTTGCAAGCATTCATTCATTTGCAGTCAAGAAAAGAGTTGCAGTAAGTAAACGAGTTTCTTGTGAATGTTAGCAGTTGTTATTCTGACGATTGTTTGATGAGGGGGGCACTGAGCACATACGCATACAGGGGGTCATTACGAGAAATTTTCGAGCAACCCAAAAATATCAGGTCAGCTTCAATGCAATCCCAAAATTATGAACTAATTTTATACTTAGATACCCATAAATAGGCATAAAAATCCTGAAACAATGCAGATTGAGGCTAGGATTGCCTTTACAGAATTATTAGTTTGACTCTGTCTTATGCCCAAACGATATCATGGTTATGATTTCAGTTTGTGTGGACCAAAAGAATAGCACTTTTGGCATTATTCAGACCCAGAAATATCAGACTTACCTCTTCGTATGTGCATGTGCTGAGTGCCCCCTTGGGCTTTTAAGATCAATTCAATGCATCATCTGATGATTTTCAGGTTGTACGTTATGGTCCACATGGTCATTATCATTCACATCATGACAGTGAGACACACGAAAGGAAAGACAAACCATGCTGCCATCAAACAAGTATCGAAATTGTCAAACAATATGGAAAATGCAGAATTTGCAGGTAATATGTCAAAAATCGATAAAAGGTCGATGATTTCATCCATTTCCTTCAGCGAGATTTCAGAAGAAAGCAACTTTCTTTGCATTTTGGGGGAAAATCATAGTTATTTTTGTTGCAGTAACAAGTACAAAATCTTACAATCACCATCATCACCAATATCTATCAACATCACTACCACCACCACCACCATCATCATCGTCATCATCATCATTATCATCATCATCATCATCATCATTATCATCATCATCGTCGTCATCATCATCATCATTATCATCATCATCATCATCATCATCATTATCATCATCATCATCATCATCATTATCATCATCATCATCATCATCATCATCATCATCATTATCATCATCATCATCATCATCATTATCATCATCATCATCATCATCATCATCATCATCATTATCATCATCATCATCATCATCATCATCATCATCATCATCATCGTTATCATCATCATCATCATCATCATCATCATCATCATCATCATCATCATCATCATCATCATCATCATCATCATCATCATCATCATCATCATCATCATCATCATCATCATCATCATCAATTTATCTTACGTGAGCTAAACAAAACATGTCAAAATACAGCTAATCAAGGCCTAAAATGGCTCAGCTCAATAATAAAAAGGCTTGTCATATTTCCATCAATAAATGAATCAATCAATCAACAAAGTTGCAATGCAAGAAGATGTGTCGTGTTTCTCGGAGAGATGATCTTTGCTTATCCTTTTTATGAGAATTATCGTAGTACTGAAATGTCTCATACTTGTTGATAAACGATTTGAATCTTTAATGTCTTGTGGGATGAGAAAAACCTTGATTCTTCTTAAATATTTTGACAGGTTCATTACAATCATGATATATTTAAATGATGTTGAAGAAGGAGGTGAAACTGCCTTTCCAGCTGCAAATAATAAAACTTATGATGAAGAGGTAATTGTTATTGTTGATAGAAGCTAATAACTGATGTCGTTTTGCTCTCAGTGTATCTTACTTTCCCATTTGGCATTATCCTACAGAAGTGAAAAATCAACACGTACATCTGATTTGAGGTGCAAAAATTCTGCTTAATGATCTTACTCTAACGACGGCCATACGAGATTATCTTTGATTAACTTGGAGAAAATTGATAGTCGTAGTCTTTCTTGGGCTACTCTTTCTACCTTACAATGATTTGTCGTTTATCGGTGGTCAACTGACCATTGATAGATTTCAGAATATAATGAAACTTTCTTCACATTCATTAACAAATTTTCCATCATTTTCCCCATTTTCTTGCAATTTGTACTTCATATTATACGTTTTAGGCCGTACGCATCCGCGGAGATGAAAATGCACCGGACTACCTCAACTTGTCTCACTATTGCCATGCTGCTAACCTCGTTATTACACCAAAACGAGGCACTGCAGTAATGTGGTATAATCATAAAATTCATCCCAAAAATGGTTGGCTTGGAGAAAGGATAGATCAAAGTTTACATGGAGGTTGTGATGTCAAAAAAGGAGAGAAATGGATCGCTAATATCTGGTTAACAGCACCTTATGCTGATTCTGTGAATAAAGCTAGTATGTACTTTTCAGAAGACGATTATAAAATGGCAGAAAAAACGTATGGACATGCTTAGGTTACTTTTCTATTAATCACAGCAACTTAGAATTTCAATTCGTTAGCTTTGCAATGGTAACGTAAACCAAATAAGATATGTTTCGCAAACACATATCGACTTTACTTTCGAAGTATTTTCAACATGGAAAGCTAATTCCCATAAAACTGTATGGAATCCTAAAGTTCTACCCAGGCAAGCAAAAATGACCAGGCAAGTAGATTCAGTACCATCACTGAAAAGTATTTTTGTAGGAACCGATGGAAAGGCTCAAGAATATGCTTGATATTGAGAAGGAAAGGGAAGATCTCAAACATTTTTGTGTATCTAAGGAGCTCTAGTTCGCTCTAGTTTATAGTTTGTGATAACTCGTAAATCTAAACTCCAGATATTGTCAGAGTGTAGTTTTCTTTCTCTGCCAAGAATGTAAGTCTTTTTATCTCGCTCTTATTTAGCCTGCGTGCAGCCTCAACTCCTGAGGCTGCGCGCAGGCTTGCTCTTACTTCGCATATGCTTCAAGATACTAGCATTCTTTATCACCATCAAGCAGTAAAATACTTCATCAGGCCAATAGAAGTATAAAATTGTCTCTCAATACGAGGATAGATTCCAGTTGATACTTGATTCTAATTCATTTAAGGTCGTTAAAAAATTTTCCGCGAGAATTCCTCGAATAACTTTCGTATATTCCCGCGTCACTTGTCTGGTCGTCCTCTCTTGATTTCCAGAGGATTTCTCGCAAATCTATTTGCAAACAAAAGTTGCGTGATATAATAAATTCCTCTCGGATGAAAGAGACTGCTTGCTGTAGACTTCTCGTAAAATGTCAATACGGATATAGATTTGTAATCCACAAAGGTAGGAAGGTTGTGACTATTGCTACACGCCCCTTACCATTGATCAAGATATTTTAACTATCGCGGATAAACGTCATAATCTGGGCAAATTTCTATCGGTTTTATTGTCGATACGTACACAGACTTAGAAATCTTACTTCACTTTTAAAATTTCTCTTGATTTCAAAATTGTTTGTCTTACGTTGTGATTGTGAAAATACTGCAGACAAACAATACGTCACACCCACTGATCACTGATCACATCACCGCGCACATCACAACGCACTTCACTTAAAGAGGGGAGAGTGCTGGGAAATATAGTTGCTAAGCAACCAAGTGCAATCATATTTGCGATCCATCGGGACCATCGGGCCATCCACTTCCAACATTCTCGAGCAGCAAAGTATCTTGAGCATGAATGATTCCTGTTTTCAGAATAATTTCTGTGTTTGTTGACATAAGAAACTGTCTGTAGACTGTTTTAGCAATGAAGCAGCGCAGCGTACGGTCAATAAACGGGTAGTTTTGATTGCTTAGCTCGCTTTACTTAGTTTCCCACACCCGGTTGAAAGGCGATTTGATGAGTCAACAAAGCACACAGTTGTCAAATATTAGAGAACAAAGAAGTGTTATTGTAATGAGAAAACAATCACAAACCATAATCAGCAAAAGAATCGTTGACATCCTAATTTGCATAATAAAGGGCTTTGAATTTAGAGGAAGACCTCTTGGCACGGGTCCTAAATTGTTTTTCTGCTTAGGGACGCCTGGACAAACAAGGTATCTTGTGAAATACCGAGCATTTCGTTTCACGTTTTTTATCCATTTCTTCAAATATATTTTGCCATAGGTTAGGCCAGGATTGTTCAGTTTTTAGATGCAAAATATAGGAGGATATTGACTGGAGAGGAAATTTGATTATGATGAAGTATTTCGGTGGTTTCATTAATTCGGAAGAGGATTACAAACTACATTCAGCACAGTTTCGGATGGACTGAAAAGCAAAGTTTGAGAGTACTTGCTGATTTGACGGGATAAGAACTACGAAGAGACCTGAAGTGAAAGGAGGAAGGAAACTGAAACAGTTATTTTGGCCATCAATGCTCATTACAAACAACTGTCAACGTTATTTCATTTGGGAGTGAAGTTTCCCAGATACTAAAGATCAGCGTGTTCATCTGTCTGGTGTTACGTTCTTGGGAGGAGCTATTCGAAAAACAATTAGTCCCAAACAAAAGGACAATAGAAAATAGACAATACGACAATAGTATCTTTCTGCGGGGCCTTAGGAGCTGCGAGGATTCCAGTGAACTCAAATTTAGGCCGGCTGGCAACGAGCAAGCTTTGGATCAACCGCACAAATCTTGCAACTTTATTCAACGCGGATGTGGTCATTTTAAAGGTTTTATAGTCTATGAATGTCGTGATTGTGGCATATAAACACCAAGGAACCAGAAGAGATAATAATCATGTTTAAATTTGTTGTAAAACGTAACTCAAAAGAGTTATTTCATCGAGCTGTGGCGGAGGACGATATCGTGCGAGTGAAACTTTTACTTGATCAAAGCAAAGATGACCCTAAGTTTAATCTCGATGAAATCAATGAAGAAGGGTTGACGGCCTTACAAAACAGCTGTTTCATTGGAAATATTGATATGGTTAAACTCCTTGTAGCTTCAGGTGCAAATATGAAAATTAAAGATCGAGATGGGTGGACGTTATTGCATGCTGCAGTCATGGCTGGCAAGTTGGATATTGTACGATTCCTAGTTGAAAATGGCCTGAATGTATGTTCGCAAAATGATCGAAAAGAAATGCCAATTGATTTTGCGGAAGATAAAGCAATACTAATGTATTTAGTGAAGAAAATGTTAGAGGCAGGAGTGATCGAGGAGGTGCAGAAATATATCAAAAGGAATCCAAAACAGAAGAAAGAGATCTATAAACAAATAGAACAATCAATACAAGCAAAGAGAGATGAAATCAAAACGCTAGAAAGTTTTCCATTTACACCAAGGGTCAAGAAAGAAAAGAAGCAAAAGAACCCTGGAGGCAATCAAAAGATACAAAATGACACACACAAAAATGCACATCAAACTCATGCACAAGGTTTTCAAGCAGAACGAGTGACTCATGGTGCAAAAATGAAAAGACAGAATACAGGCGGAGAATTGTTTACACTTGATGTAGACAACCTACCAGAGTCACCATCACCAAAGAACAAGCCAAAGAAGTGGTCATCTGCATCAGATATCCCTGGGACTTCAAGCACAAATCTGACAGAATCTAGAGTCCATATGCATAATGGATATGAGACAGATGGCACTGAGCGTCGTTTGTGCCATGTTAGTGTTGGGGACATAAAGAGCGCTCAGTTTGAATTCAATAATCAGGCATCAAGTAATAAGAGAGCTGATCATTTTGAAAATGATATCGCAAGTGTAAACTCTCATTCAACATCAGGGTATGAAACTGATGACAACTTATATGTGCGTCATGCAAAACCTATCACTTTTTCGGATGACACAGAATTGGCATTAGGGATGGAAAATAACAATCAAGTAGGAGATGAATATTTTCAGAGGTCAAAAACAATGTCACCAAGAACAGTAAGACGCTTAGAACACAGATTTGGTGCCCTCGTTGTAAATGACACTTCTCTTGATATTGGAAATAATAAAACAGAAAAGAAAGGAGGGCGTCAGTTGAGGACTGTGGAATATCCAGAAGTGTTTCTTTGATTTTTAGGTGATTTTTGTGTCACAATTTACAGTAACCATTTTTGTATCTATTTTACGGAATTATATCCATTGGTCTTTCATAGAAGATGTTGCATCATCCATAGGTTTACAGATTGCCACCCTTCAGTCCTGGGAACTTTATCAACTTTGCTGCAATTTTCAAATATGCTTATTTTGACAATGGTAACGTAGGATGGACCAAAGAGCCCCTCACTTTAGAAAACTGACATGGTTTTAGATCTTTGATTGATCCTATTTTTATATGAAGAACAATCACAAAACGTGGGATTTTGTAAATTAAGCTTTCAGAAGCCACTCCTAACCAAGTAGTACTTCAAATGCATGCCACCTAAGAGGTATTTGGTACAGTTCATCCCTAGTTTAGGACAGTGTTGCTTTTGTAGTTTGAAGTGCAAGGCTTTGTATTTGTTGTTAAGTCAATGTACACACCAAACCACAGCTATTATAAACAAGTTACTAATAGTCTAATCAACAATACCAGAATAGATTGTTTACCACAAGTGCCAGTTACAGGAATTTATTGTTTACATGCATGGAGGATTATGTTTGAGCACAATGGTAATGTGGAATGATCAATATTTTGATCAGGGTCCGTGTTGTAGAATATTGACAGCCTTACATCAAATAGGTGCTTTGCATCTAGCATCTACTTCCTCCAGACCCTTTCTAGATCATTGCCCTTCAAGCCCCCAGTTTGATGATTTTCAAGTGAGTGCATTTTATTAATGGTATGATGTGAATACATTCATTCAGTGGAATATAAAAACCCACTACTCCCAACACTCCATAGTTAATAAATATTCTCACACAAGTGAGTCTTAGTAAAATGTTATGGGTAAGTTATGACAATTTTCTCGCAAGTTTTAAATATGATAACTTTTTAGTAACAGCATAGAACATCAGAGAACTAGATCATACATGCAGTTTTTGATACATTGAATTGAATTAGCAATTCATTAATCTTTATTCATCCAGTTGTGTTATTCTTATTATTTTGTTTGATGCGATATTTATATAAATATTTTTGTATTCAAATGTAGAACTAACTCAGGAAATATTTCAAATTTGCAGCACATATTTTAAGATGATGATCGAACGTATTATTATCAAACAATCAGTTTCATGTTCTTTTCTATCTGTTTTGTTGGAACGTGAATAAGGGAGGTCACAAAAGCCTTCACTACTGTATCTGCCACATCAGATCACTTAAATGTAATGTGTCCATGTAAGTACAGCTGCGTATACACATTGTCAAAATATGCTGACAAGACGCTGATGAAGAAACCTCAAGCAGCAGACTGTGACTGGTAGAATTTAACTGATCACATGCAAACTCAAAGTCAAATTTCATAGCCAGGCTGCCTGCTGTGGTTCAGGTCTGGAAAAGCAACCACAAGTAAGTTATCACTTTGCTTGGATAAGAACTGGCTATCACAAGATTTTGTTTACTTCAGTGATCACATGAAATTTCACGCGAAATTGCCATGCCCCCCGCAAAGCTGCTGTACTTACATGGACACATTACCTTTAATTGCTTTGCAAACGAATCTGAAACAGGCATTATTTTGATGCATTTTGTAGAAAACAAAACATGTTTTATTTAGATCAGCGATTGCACTATATGTACTGTAGTAGCTTGGTAAAGAATTGAGTTAAAAAAGAATTGAGTTAAGAATGAGAAGACAACAACGAAAGTCATTAGCTTCCAATGCCACTCAATTGAACCTTTTTGCATAAAACTGTATAAAAAGATGCCTTGATCCAAACTCTTGTTGTGGAACAGCCCATGAAGATAAAGAAGATTTGGAGCATAGTGATCAAGAATCAAATTACCTCTTCAAAAACATTTTGATATGTTCACATTGGTGACTGCTGGTGTAGTTCTTGCTCTTCTTTCAAAAAATGCGCCAAACTGCAGTTTGTTTGGGATTTCGCAATTGTGTGCTTCTCTTTGCTTTGATTCCCAGACCCTTGGAAAGATGCTCCGCAGCTACCTACCGCAAAAGGAAGTAAAGCCGGGAGACTGGGTACTAAAGGGTACTGGACACTAGTCCTAAAGATTTTTCGCGCCATTCTATTTCACAGCCACGCGTGACGACTTTAACTCACAGACAAACGGTCAGGCTATTTCACTCTGTATGCTTCCAAGGAGCAAGCGAAGACACGAGAAATGAGAGACTTTGCTTTGCAAGATTATTGGCAAAAAAAAGATTACTTAAAGCTTCGTTATCTCTTCGTAAGCATATGGGTGTTTGAATTTTGATATTCTACAAAATCGAACTCACAATTTGGCCTCAGGCCCCCATCATCTAGGCCCTCTTCTGTGTGGTTCTTGATGGGCCAATAAAGACAAGTATTTGCTTGCTTGGTGATGAGACTGAGTTGGCCTTATCAAGGGTAAGATTTTGCAATAGACCAACTTTTTCAAGATCCATTGCAGAGGTCTAATTTGAAGGGACTAAAGAACAAGCAAGACAGGAATGCCAGAAAAGAGAGAGAGATCAGGTGGTGAGGCAAGCTCCCCTCTGCTGCCTTTTCTCATAGGAGGGAAGGAAGGGGGTACTGTATAATATCACACTTTAACAACGTCAACTAAATGCAAAGAAATTTTGTAAGCAACGGAAGAAAAGATGAAATATCTGTTTGTTGTTTGGAGTGAAGGACCGTGCAAGATAAAATATGGAATGTAGGAAAGTTTTTGTGACTCAACAATGAAGTGCTGTTTTTTGTAAAATTTTGCTGCATTAGGAAAGGCAAATGAAGTCAAACTTATGCCTGGGACATTGGTAAGTGAATTAGTGAGCTCAAGAATTTTGCGAGAGCTTTTCAATACAATGGAACAAGTTTTAATCAAGGAAGAGCTCAGGCCTAATTGATGTCCCTACCAGAAATCAGTGGAAACTGCCTATTATACAGTATTATACAGGGAACAATAAATGTAAAGTAGGATTTCTGTCATCAAAATAACTAGTTTCTTGAATCATATTTTCCCATTAATGGAGTTTCTTAAGTAATCTGAGAGCATATTTTCTTAAAAGTGGTCTCTTATAAAACATGTGTATTATCACAGCCTATAATCAGCAAAGACTTTAAATTAGGATTAAGTGAAATGAAACTGATTGAAAGGTACCAAAAACAATGCTTTCATAAGAAAATTGTGCATCCCTTGATACAAAGACCATCCTTCCTATTCTAGCCCTAGAAAAATTTAATGTAGCATGTGTGTAGATTGCACCAAACCTGGAAACTAAATTTCTTTGACACCAAAGTATAAAGCTACATGAAGTAATTAACATAAATATGCACAAGGAAACAAGGTTTAGGTTAAGCCAAAATGACTCTGGAGGAAGCAAATTGCAAAATTGCAGTGTTGTCCTGGAGCTCACCTGGAGGTGAACTGATGCATATGCCATGTAAGGCATCTGGAGGTACAGTAAAACTGTTCTATTCTGCACTCTGCTTTTTTTGTCGATCTTTTTATCTAAAGTGTTTGCAAAATTCCCTTAAGGCATGTCCATACGATTTTCCATTTTCTTAATGGCCTAAAGGTAAAACCCCTCCCCCCATAATGGCCAATTGCTGTTAAAAGATACGAAAATCGAAAGTTGATGGCCCCTAAAATTCGAAGATATGATAGAAATGAATGAGTTTGGGTTATTGCTCAGGTCATTGTGCGACATTGCTGAAATTCTTATCTCCATATGACATTGTAGCAATTTGTATCTATTTTCAAACAAAGTTCAATATTCTTTTACTGGAAAATGAGCACAGCTCCAGCCAAGCAAGTTCTGTTTCTAAACAGGTAAACAACTCTGGATGGATATCTCTGCAACTGCTTTATCAAAAAATATTTTTGATAACTGCAATGATTTAGCATCCATTTCACCTTTCATAAGAATACTAGAAATTCATCTTGGGTGATTGATTTTGTTTCAAGGGGTTGGAAAGTGGTGATGTTATTGACTGAGTTTTGTGAGGTTGGATGATTTCTACATGTTCTGGGAACCATTAAGGATTTGAGCTGTATCTTCTACCAAGCTATCAGTAAAAATCTGTATCATATGTGAACCAGGAGAAGCAAAAAGTTTATTGAGCCTGGGCTGTTATATCTAAACACAATATGCTGACAGAAGATGAGCAGTTGTTTTAAATTGTTTTGATATCATGATTTAAAAATCGCAATTGTCAGTGTTGTACTCACATAATATTGTGCATTATAACTATCAATCAGAACCTCTAAATCTTAGTGAAACCAAAAATATCGAATATCAGTGTCACACCTTGCGGCTTAATTGAAGCTTAATCTTAGATGTGTTTGAAAACCACGAATTGATAAGGTTTTAATCTCGAGATTCGCTATGTTGTGATTCTTGATTGTTGTTTGTTGATTCTTGGTCCAAATATTGTCAGAAATTTCTGCACAAGAAAATGTTGTGGAAACAAAAAATCCCCAATCTTTGGTAAAAAATTAACAAGCTGTGGGATAGCAGGCTGTGTGTCTGAGCTTTGAGGTACTTACTGCGAAATGTAGCATTAGATGTTTGATGGCATGAATACCGCAAAACAGCGCCAAAGCAAGCCAAATTCGAATATTTTTAGATAGGATATTGATTATATCATTTTTAATTACTGCAGCTTTTAGAAATGCCATTTTGGATTATCGGTCGGAGGCAGCTCAATCCAAAAAATTTTTACCTTGTGTAATTTCTCATTTTTGTCTTATTTGCTTTCCACGATTTTCTGGTTCAATTATACGAGGAACATCACGATCGCGCAACTCTTTAGCAATTCTTTCTGGCAATAAGGTACTATTGAACGAAACAATTGTCTTAGGATAGTTGTCATGTATCTTCTTCATGTGTTTGAAATACCATGGACTGATATACAGTTGGCCAGAAGAGCGAAAGCAAGGCCCTTCAATATGAATGTCACATTTCTTGTTTTTAGTGCCTCAGTAACGATCAAGTGACGCCTTGAAACCTGAAAGAACGTTGTCTCAAATGCCTTTGACAAATATGACGCCTTGAGTACCAGATCTTAAAAAATAAATGGAGAAGTTGGAAAATGGATCGATCAACCAATTTACATAGATTCATTAAACTTTCATCGGTCTAATCACCTTTGCTCTTTCTCTTTTTAATCATCTTTCATTTGAAATTGACATTTTGTACCCGAACTTTGCTGCAAAAATTTTGAATCTTCGGTTTCTTTTTGCGGCAACTTATTTTACATTTTGAATTTCAATATGAAAGTTATCGAAATGTTTGATCAGTGAATTGAGGTTGGATTACAAGTAGAGGCTATTCGTTGCAAAGTGATGACAAAAATTGGTCATCACTTTCTACTGAACTCGAGCTTTGGTTATTTCTTTTCAATTAGAGATTTATTTTTGATAGAACCTCTTTAAAGATGTTTCCGCTTGCTTTCAACATCAGAAACCAAATTTTTCTCCTTGATTCATTCATCTCTTTACAAGTTTTCTCTTCATGTTCTCTGCGTCTTTGTCATTGGTTAGTTTGTGTTCGTTGCGTGGCAACATTTTGAGTAGTTAACTTCAATAGTTAAGAAAAATGGCTGCGAATCAACGGTCAAGTTGATAGTTGACATCAAGAATTCCTGGCTCCTGCCTTACCTAGGCTCCTAGGATAGGACAAAAATACGTTCAATCTGGCGTCATAAAGGAGGCGCTACTGGTGAAGGTAAAGGTGAAGTTGCGGTTTTTAGTGCCAAGCGCTCAGATCTTAGAAGTAGCGAAGCGCTAATCGAGTACGCGACGATGTCATGACGTTCAAGTGGTGGGGCCCTACCTGGTATCGAACCCAGTACGTCTGGCAGTTCTGACTGCAAAGTCAGAGGATCACATCATTGCGCTACTGTCAATCCTAGCTCGGATCGGTTAACTTTCGGCACAGGGAAGGCTCTTAGATCCCGAGGGGGGGGGGTGCACTACATATATTTCGGGTATGGGGACGTGCCATCGGGAAGGGTATCTATTTTCCAGATATTGGTATAAAGAACGGTATCAATTTTCACAATTTTGGTGTAAGGAACGGTACCTATTTTCAAGATTTTTACATGAACATATAAGGTCGGATATACTTTTTCGAAAAATTTGTATAAGGTCGGGTATACTTTTTCAAAAAATTGGTATAAGGAACGGGTATGTTTTTGAAGCCTCGATGGCACGTCCCCGACCAAAATCTGGTCAAGTGCACTCTTAGATAGTCGCAAAAAGCGGGAAGTGCTAAGTAGACGATAAATTAATTTTGAGAACACAACATTCCCAAAGTATGAAGTGCCAGATTTCCGATTAAATATCTTGAAACAACTGGATTTTTTCAGAAACCGATATTCGGTTGTTCCTCACTGTGCAGCCGAATTCTCTTGCTAAATTACCGATTTCAAAAATTTTGATATCCAAATACTTGAATTGTAAATGAAACTTGCTTTCGGGAAAATTCGGCTATTCGGCCGAATATGGAAGAGCCTTTGTTTTTATAACTAAGAAGAAGTTACCTAAAAACAGATAATGTTTCCTAGATTAATTAGCTATGAGCATTATTCCATTGGCAGGGTTATGTTATGTTTAAAGGTAATTTTACTGGCAATTTCAGACGACATTCTACCAAATTTTCCTACTCCCATCCACACTGTTGAGCTTTATCACTTCAAGTTATACCAGGAAGCTAACTGGCCCGTAGAACGTTTAGATACATTGTGTATGTCTCTGGAGAGGGAGACAACACTATCTACTTTTTCTTCTCGTGCACAAATCAAAGTAGAACAGGGTTCAAGTTGAGGCTGCACGCAGGCAAGAAATGAGCATAATCATTAATTTAGAGTGCGTTCACACGATGCCGGCACATATTGAAAACAGTGAAAGATGTGATGGATAGGCTTCCCGTTCACACGAAAACGGCATATTTTTGGCTGCAGATTTGAAAAACGGTGGATTTTAAAAACGGAACTCTAACGGGCACATTTTGAAAATGGCATCAAGTGAACACTCAAAAATGATGTTTCAACAACGCTTTCAAAGTGAGGCTAAATTGTTTTAGAGGTCAGTTATCCAATACCTGTTCATGAAACCATAAGCAAAGTAATATTTTTTTGGTTTACAAGTGCCCTGGGTCGACCAGATTTCGATCAGCCCAGGTAAAAGGCCAGATACAGTTACCTGAATCGTTAATCTCGGTACCACTTATACAGTACTGAAATTTTAGCCCTTCCTCGTCTAACCATTATGTGGCCTTTAAAAATGATGTGCTAAAGCCTGAAAGAGTTGAACATGAAATATGTCATTTTGGGTCAGTGAACATTTGGTCTCTCTGTTGCTTTCCCATAAAGATTTAGGATGCACGATTTTACCTACTCCAATACCTAATAGAAATGTCTTGCTCAGAATTGCAATAACAAGAGATTGATTGCATGCAAATCAACTGTCCACATTGAATTGAGTGATACTTATAGCTTTAAAATGAATATGAACAAAAATGTAGAAATGTCCTGAGATAAAAAACATTGAACAAATGCAAAGAGCACTTCATTAGTCTATTAACAAGAGCTAACCCACTTGGAGAAGCCTTTCTGCCGCTGCGCAGGGCAAATAAGCCACTCTTCCTCCGTAGCGGCTGCTGCGGCGGTGCCCTGAGGTGTGGCAAAAAAGTAAACTTCAAACACCCAGCACATTTCGTCGACATATTGTCAGGAACATAAGATATTTGTAATATCAGAATGCATCAAGGTTAATCTCGTTTGGACCCCTTTGAAAAGAAAGGAAAGTTTCCTCTCGTTTCAAAGGGGTCTGGAACACAGGCTAGTAATGACATATAACCAGAATGAAACCGTAAAAGCTAGATCGATGTAAGTTTCAAGAATTTGGAACAAGAGAAGCTTTTTACATAAACGGAGTTGTTTGAATTGAAGAAATCAACTTAAGGCCCCATACTGATCTTTCAAATCATATGTTCAAAGCTCAAACTTATCATTTTGAATTCGAATACCTATCTCAAATAGCAACTTGATGTAGAGAGGTTGTGCGACAACAAATTTTCGCGATGTATTCTAGCACACCGAGGCCTTTTGGACTTGTGTCTTCATCAGAGTGTGATTTCGATTAAATCTAAAGTAGGCCTAACAGCGAGGTGTATTAAAGGCAAGTATCTTCGAAATACAAGGTTAAGCCTTGGGTTTACAAAATAGCTGATAGCTGATCCAGGTATTACTCATTCATTTCATTTCATTTTATAATATTTATACAGGGTAAAACATTCAGCTAACTGGTTTACAATGTACCCTGTTAAAAAGTACATACAAAAGAAAAGAATCTAAATTTACACATAAATCAAAAATAAAACTACAATCAATAAGATCTATACAGCTATTAGCAAAGTGTATAAAAAATTATAGATATGATCATGATATGGTAGAATGTGATGTGAGAGAGAAATTAGCTAGATGCAAGGTTTGCTATGCTTTTTTTGAAAGTTTTCAAAGTCGGGGACAATTTTGATTCTAGGCTGAGACAGTTCCACATTGTCGCGCCTTTATATGAAAAGCATTTTTGGCCATTTGCAGATTTTCGCAAGGGAATTTCTAGATCAGATCTGGTATTGCGTAATTCTCTCTTACTTCTATCCGAGAGTCTTGAGAACATTTCTGTAAGGTAAGTGGGAGCCAGATCATTGATAGATTTGTATACCATACTCAATGTCTCCATTCGAATAATTTCAGTAACAGTGAGCCATCCAAGTTTCTTGATGATAGGCTTTGCAGAAGCATCATATCTACTGTTAGTAACTATTCTTGCAGCCCGATTTTGAAGTTTTTGTAGTTCGTTTATTGCTGTGGTGCCACAGCTTCCCCATACAGGGCAGCAATATCTAAAATATGGTTCTACAAGACTTTTATACATACTTTGTATTGTGAGAAGAGGGAGATACTTTTTGGAGTATTTCAACATCCCTATTCCTCTGGAAACTTTTTTCTTAATAGTAGAAATTTGTTCTTTCTAGTTCAAGTGTTTGATTACTGATTTGCTTTCTGTTGATTGTCCTCTTGGGAAAGCGCTGGTGTGTTGTAGTGTTGTGGTGCAGGGGTGTAAACCTGTGACTTTGCAGCCAGAACAGTTTGGCTGACTGGGTTCGATACCTGGAGGACCCCACCACCTGCGCGTCATGACAAGGGTTCGCGGACTTGATTATGACTGCTCTATTTCTGTGATCCTAGCGCTTGGCGCTTAAAACGCGACTTCACCTTCACTATGGAATGTAGGCATACATAAGCCTTTGACAACAAAATCCATGCAAAGATGGTATGCCATAAAAAGCTCCATATTTTGGTAACTTATCGAAGTCAACGGGAACTACCGATGTGTGATAGGCTGGAGTTTGACTTCAAGTTACTTGAACCACTTTTATGCTTGTATTCCCTTTGATTGTTCTCAACAGTTCACAAATTGCAAAATAGTCGATGTAAACCCTGCATTTATTACATCATTTTTGAGTATAGTATTGAAGTGAATCACTCATGTCAACCAATAACGTTGCCTCAACGGGAACTCATGTATCACTGAAGGTCATAATTTTGGTAAAGATCTCAAGTTATATAACATAACAACATTGAAAAATTTCAGGACAATTTTAGCGCTTTTCTTATTAGTAATCTGAGCATACATTCGGCCTACATGGTCAGCTGGGGCGTGACACATGAAATACCACTCTATATGTCAATGATACTGTTTGAGCAAAGTTCAAAGTTTCTTCCATATATAAGGTTAACCCTTGGGTTTGCAAAATAGCACTTAGCTCATCCAGGTTTTACTGAATTTGTTCTGTTGATTGTCCTTCTGGGAAAGCGCTGGGTGGCCCCTTGAGAACAAAGGTTAAAACTTTAGCTATTCTACAGAAGAGTCTGGATCGAGCGTTTTGTTGATACATTATTATACGGAAGGTTCGATCAAGTGGCGTTGGAGCTTCTATCACTATTGGGCACATTCGAAAATTCTACAGAATGTAGCAAAATACCGTAGACTTATTACAGACTCGTAGTTTTCGCTATTTGCATGAACTGATATACCTCTACATCTCCACCAATTGTTCGATTGTGACTTTTTTCTGGATAGGCAAGAGTCTATTTAGGAGCATGAGAAATTGAAGACAGTTGCCACAAAGCTGGAAGGCAAACATATCTTGTGCTCAAAAATCCGTTTGCCAAAGATAAGACACTTGAGGGGATACCGTGCAGCTCTCTTGATTGCGAGGCCATTTTATATACCCCAGGTTCAATACAGCTGTGGTACGGTATTTCGCCATTTCAGTGAGTTGAATAGACCTTTTAGGTATTCTGTGGAAGATTCTAGTCTGAACGAAATTTTTATACTGGGTGTGTCAAAAAAGTTTACTCGTTTAGCGGTCTTTGAAATAAAAAGTATGAGACCGACTGTCAAAGCTGAAATGTTGATCTATCAGTAAAAGGCTAACTTAGATGTGAACATTTTGTTTAGTAAATCACGCATCACTTTGACCCAAAAATTAGGATACTGCTTGTAAGGGGGGGGGGGACAAGGATCTCTCGCAATCAAATCCCTCGCATAAGAATGTATAAAAACACTCGATCTAGGCACTTGTGTAGATAGCTCTATGATATTGACTGCTATTTTGTCGCACTTTTGTTCGAGTGTACTGTAGTCCCTGTTTTACTTAACAGCTGAATGGTTTTGTGGAAGAAGCCATTGAAAACCTTTGCCTTAACACATATAGCAGTAAAACCTGGATAAAAGAAAGAACCTGCGATTTTCTGCAAGAAGTTAACATGGTTCATACACGTTTATATTGCGGTTCTCAAACGGAAGTCGCTTAGTTGGCCAGAATTCAGCCTAGAGGCTCTTAATCTACAGTTTCTGTTGAGCGGGTTTTACTGTAGCAGTTTACTTCAAAGATATAGTGTATCAACATTAAACGAAATTTGCGATGTTTAGTACACTACAGGGCATTTAGTATTCATAGCGATAGCCTCTTTCTCGTTAGATGGATTAAACTTTTTTAACTTTTGGCAAACGGCACGGTGCCTCTGGCACAAACGTCTTATCAGTACAATTGTCGGCAAAAGATTGAATCCTCCTGCAAATCTTTTCTCCACTTCTTGCAAACCACAAAGTGAGCTGCAAGACTTTATTGTTCTTATTTCAAAATGGTCTGCTTATCAAAATGGTCTGCTTTTATTTTGGCTTTTGGCAATAACATTTGTTTGAACTTTTGGGTTCTTGGCAGAGGGGCCTGGAACGAGCGACATCTTTAGCCTGTCTGAAAATCAGATTTGGCATGCTAAGCAAAAACCATGAATCCACACTGCAGCCGCTGAAGTGATTGACAATTTTTTGCTTTAGTTAAACTGTTTTATCAGTTCGCATACTGCATTGCGGATGTTGGGTTAAATAGAATCGACACAGGTAAGGCACGCGAGTTTGAAAAAGGATAGATGATATGTCATCTGACAGGAACCCGCTTTCAAAACGACAGCCCATACGATCAACAAAAACAGATTGGTGCACACGACCAACTTAACTGTGTCAAGTCTCCATGTTCCCTATCTGTCTTACAGGCGCTCTGTAGCCAATATGGTCATAAAGTTTTAAATTTGTTTTCAATTTTAAAGGTTCAACGGTCATTTTTTTCAGTTTCATTACTACTTTCTGCCTAGCACAACTAGCCTAAAACGATAAAACATGTTATTTTACAACAAAATCTATGCGAGAAAACGAACACCTATTAGGCGCAATAACATCCCAGCAAGATTTCCAATGGTTACTCCCAAAGCATAAATTGTCTTTCCCCTGTCTTTCTCCAATAGGTATTTACTACTATCAGGTAACAAAACGCTCTGCCTATTGCAAGGTGTATCAGTTACACATTAAGTCTTTGCAGAGATCATTTTGAACATATCAAATTCACCAAATCCTCATCAAATTCAGCCAAGAAAAGACTGAACGATTCAATAATGATTTGAAAAGATTACATGGGCTATGAACAGCAATGACACCCATATAGCCGCTCTGAAAAGCAGATAACAACAAGAGTTTAGTATGTTGGATCTAACAAATATAAACAAGCAGCGCAAAAGAGAATGTGAATAACTACTCTGGCTAGCAAATAGACTTGCTGAAAGTCTGTTTCGTCGACTGTAATAAGTATAGGTCTGTCTTTAAGTACATCTACTTTTGCTTTTCCCTTCATATTTTTTTGAAATAGAATTGAGCAAATTAAACCTGGCCATGAGAGTGTGATTTACAGAGAGACCCTAATTAATGTATTGTCTGTTTTGCATATCCTCCCAGGCCCAAGAACAATGGTACCATATTGCACTACTTTTTAACTATGGGAGGGCGCTGAACTTCCCCCAGCCTTCTCACTTTACCCTTAATCGGTCCTTTCAGGCCGGGAAGTCTCGTCGATTTGTTTCATATCTTTTATTGAGCAGGCGACCTTTCTCATTGGATATCCTATTTGATTCATCGTCATCCCAAAATCTGACGAATTTTTTGTCACCAATGTCCAACAAAATCATAAGGTAAATCATTTTGTCGATAAGACTCATCAAAAATGCTTCTGCCCTAGCCTGCGCGAACACCCTGAGGAGAGTTGAGGCTGCACACAGGCTACTTTTGCCCCAGAATTGCAAGTATAACGTGATACAAGAGAGATCATGCCAGTCTGAAAGTGAAGCAGCCACCATCCTATCAAAAGCCACGACTGAGTGGTTCCAAGATAAACTTACCTAAGCATAACGCCCTCGTCCTAACCACGAAGGATTGAGATTCCGTTACATAGATTAAAACAAATCTCTGGCTTCATTATTTGGATTGTCACTCGCTACCTTTGAAAGCCTTTGTTACATTCGTCAGCTCATTTTGTGGAAGACTTTGGATCGAAAAGGTTAATGTCTAATGGGAGCAAAAATTCTGTTGCCCTATGTCTTTGGGTATTGGAGATCTAGGTCCAGGCATCTAATGCATTAAGATTAGATTTTCTGGAAAACTTTGAACGGTCAATCATAATTGCCTTTGCCTTTGGCAAATCTTAGAATTCTTGCTTGATTGTTTTCTAACTTTTTTAGTGCTGCAAATCTTTTGGCATACATTCCTAGCGGTACATCATTAATGACGTCATATACGTCACGTCTAAGCACAAAATTGACCAAAGAGATGCTTGGTTGCCAGCTCACAGAGCACTTCTTCTGACTTTTAGGCTTACTATTGTCGACATTTTCCACAGTTAGCTTTCGTTTGCTCAACAGCATTTGATTGCAGGATCGATTTCTCTCACATACGTCAGAACCAGAGAGGTATGAAAACACGGATCATGCACCATCGCAAGTAATTTTGTCCACATTTCCGTTACACTAATTCGATACTAAATGATATATTTCGCACTTGGTAGATCGTTGACGTCATCATGCCCTAATATTATGCAATTTATGGTACTTCTGAGGTACAGGCATCATTTGTGTACAGTATAAGCACTTTTGAGCTTTGTATTTTGTGTATGCTTGATGATGCAAGCTCGCTCACAAAGAGAGCCTGCTGCTGCTAAAAGGTCCTCTGTACCCAGCTTTTTAAGTATGATCTTCAAGTGAATGTCTGTTAGCTGTAAGCATTAAGACTTTGTAACGGGAAAGGGCTTTGTGGTTAGAAGGAGTTCCAGGAATCTAGCCAGTACCAATCCTCGACTTCCCATCTTTTTGAAGTATCAAAGGGCAGCTCAAAGACACCTTTGAAGGGGTTTAGGTAAAATCTCGCAAAAAAGAGTCGTTGTTAATCATAGGCCGTAGCTAGTCTCAAAAACATCAATGCCGCGCTCGATTTTTGCAGCGAATGTTCAAAGATGCAATTTAGGATATTGTGCGATGCATTGCTTACGAATCATAAGTTTTGAGAGGAGACATTTGCTGGAAGATTCTAAGAACTAAGGTTAATATTAAGTAGTATTTTCTCGATGAATCGTCGACGATGATCTTCTCTGCATCTGTCTTATTGATTTCTCAACGAATTTATTATCTTTTTCCAATGGTTGATTGGAGAGTAAAGAGGGATTGCATCAGCGCCGAGAAGCGGACATCTTTGCGAAATTTGATTTTTGACAATCTGGTTTATAGTTGGTTATGATGGTTTGTCAGTTTTGGGTCGTTGGCTTCTCTTTAATAAGGTCATGGCATCACATAGAGTATAACACATTTAAACATATTAAAATCAACAAGTTTCCACACATAACCACACCTATATGTTCTATAACTTGTTATAATACCCAATTTCAACACTTGACCTCTTAAACTTGTGTTCTTTGCCTTACACAGGAACCATCCCTATAAGCAGGGACCGCGCAGCCATTGGGCTAGCAGCGGCCAAAGGCCCCCCTCACTTTTTTGAAAGACGTTGGTTGAAATTTTTACAGATTAAGAAAGTATTGTTTTGTGAGGTTGAAGCTATCTGTTTTGATGTTTTCCTGGAGAAGCTATGAATTTTAAGTCGCAAGAATCTTCGTAACCTGGAACTCTTGATGTAAGATTTTCCCAAGTGACAACTCGGCGCTGAACTGAAAGAACTTTATGTTGTCCAACAGTAATACTGTGTAACTGATATTCACTTGGAAATATCATCATCGGCTTCAGGTATACAAATACAGTCTATTTGAATGAGAACAGACTTCTTTTCAACGATAAATTATTAATATGAATGCCACTAATTTTGACGAAAATGAATTTTCCAGCGTTCTAAAGGGCGTCGTCTCAAAGATTTTTCCGGGCTAAATCCTCAGACCCCCATTTTGCTCGCTTCTCTCACAACTCAACCCCTGCACTCTTAAATCGCTGCGCGGTCCCTGCCTCCAGGTAAGAAGCTTTTAATGCATCAACTCCCTTAAAGTTTTGCATAGATGCTTGGAATAGAGACGTTAATACTGTTAACATCATCGACAGTCTTACACGTTTTTTTATAAGAAACTGGTTTATAAGAAACTAGTACTAAGATGGCCAAAATTTTAAGAAACTCTAGTACTATGTCTGAGAAGTACTAAGAAACTTTTCAAAGTTAAAAGCATGGATATTATAGCAAATAGATTGTTGAACCTTTATTCTTGAGCAATATTATCTAAACATTTGTGTTTTCGACATAACAGAACACTGTTTATTCCTTTATGATGTTTTAAATGTCAAGAATCTTATCTCCCGCAGTGTTAGCGACCACAATGATAATTCCGCATTCAAAAAATAAGAAACCAATTAAGAAACTTTTAGTACTAAAATGGACAAAATTTCGTGTGAAATTAAGAAACTTTAGTACTATGGCCTGATCCTAGTTTCTTATAAAAAAACCTGTATTGTTGTTGAAGAGAAATCATTTTGGTTGTTTCTGCACCTTCCTGTATTTCTCGCCCTCGGCGTTTATTGTCCTTAACGAACGTAAATGGATCCAATAGGTCTGAAATTGGAGCACAGGTGGTATGGGGGGACAGTGATGAGTTATTGGGGTATGGGTGACAGTGGTGGGCACTCATCTAATGAGACACAAAGCTAGCCAAGAAGAGCTAATTCAATAAATTTCCACCGTCAGTTCAGATAAATGTGTAATCAGTTTATTATAAAGTGTATTCAAAATGACTACGTGGAAAGACTTTTTCTGTAGATGATAACCAACCTCATCAACTTTATGAAATCAAATTTTGTGAAAGAATTTGGTGTCTTTCATGTACTCCATATAAAGCGATTGAAATATTTGCTTCATGCCTACCCACTAAAACAAGGGACAAAACAAGGGGAATGGTCAGTGACATATGGTCAGTGACAAAACACCACTGAGGTTGCAAAGAAGAAAGTTTTCTTTCTGGCTCTGCTACCTTTTTCAGAAGAAAGATGAATCAAACAGACCAGACCGTCATTGCAGATTATTTTGCAAGATCAAATTCATGCGAATTTTAGTTCTTCGTCAAACCATCGAAACGAGAGTGCGTGAGAAAGTGTTGACCATAATCTAGTGATTGTAACAGTGGCATCATCTTGTTACCTAAACCTCTTACCCAAGTGGCATCTCTTGTTACCTTTCGTACTCTGAATCATTGCCACAAACAACTGAGGTCATAGTACTTGACGTGCTCTTTCTCGTTTGCATCCCGATACGCAAGAGAGCCTTCGTAGTATCTGTTCATGATGCCGCATAACTCATGTTAAAAAGTCTTGTCTTGAAATAGAGACTGGAAAAACAAAAAGAAATTTTGAAAAAAGTGACTTGTGGTACAGAATTTGAAAATAATTGTGAACAACTGGTTCATCATACTAAATCCATAAACGCAACAAAAACATCGTAATAAGTAGAAAGAAAACTGTCAACTCTTGTAAAAGAACGACAACCAAAATAAACCTGTCATTAGAGAAAAAAAACTGTTGAATCCTGCAACAAAAAAAGAATTAATCTTAAACCCTGCAAAGAGAGAAATAAGTTGGTAACTGCAATAAAGAACATTGTTGAAATACTAAAAACGCTTTTCACCGCACACTTGTCAGTTCGGTTCGCACGAAGAGCAAATTGAAGGCAGTCTGTCACGTCTCTGATTGGCCGCGACAAACTGTAAACTCTACAAACGAGCAAAAGATTCCAAAACCACGCGGTAGTAACATGCAAGCCAACGATTGGCTGAACTCAAAAACAAATTTGTCTGTCGCTGTTATTTACTACAGACCTCTCACCTTTCATAAATATCATCATTTCACAATCTTTTTTCGCAATGTTTTTGTTGGAAAGACCAATAGCTTCACTCATTCAGCCGTTTTCTACCAGCCATATTATTTCAAACCTCTTGCAATCTTGTGAATAGACCATTTTTCTATGTAATGAAACTGAAATTGAATTTTGATAAACCTATTGGAGACACCAGAAAGTGCAGCTGCTTCAAAGCTGATAGGATCTACAAATCAGATATACGCAGCGCAGACATCGATTGGCATTGAATGGATTGAAGAATGCCTTGAAATACAGGAAATAGTGGCATTTATGTGGTTTCTCAGTCTCTCCCTTGCCATGATCTTGTTATTGTAATCAAATCACACTACTGCGACCAGTTCATCCAACGCCGGTTCGAAGCCCCATTGGAACCATTAGCGATGAGTTTACTGTGAAGGTGGATCTCCATTTAAGGTGGCTCACTATTTTGAAGCTGCAAGCCAGTAACAGAGTGGCTCACTACCAAGTAATTAAAGAACATATGTCAAGTTAACAATTGGTTGATACAGAAAAGAAGTGTTAAGAGGAATTCCATTGTTTTGTGACCTTTCATTTCTGCTTCACGAATTTTTATTGCAATGAAAATTCAGCCTCGATCCTGTACTTTGTAAGAAACTATAGAATGAATTGTATCGTGTGAACCAATCAGGTTCATGACGTAAGTATTTTAAGGTAGCTTTCTGATGATGAATACTCAATACTTATAAAATGGTGCCCCATGTAATCCATGGGGTTAAACCATACTATCACCACTCGATATTTCAACCACGAATTCCTTTTGAGATTTGTCATTTATCTCCGGTGTTCAGGTTTGAGGTTTCTTTATAGGTTGCCTGGTGCAAGGTACAATCAACCAAACTCACACCATCCACAGATTGTACCATTCCCTGGAATGGAAACAAAATGGAACCTCATTAACCTAACCAACAACCTTTTCCCATTTCTTGGACCACTTGATGAATACTAGAATTAATAACTTGTCATCATTCCGTTATTAATCGTCCTTAAAAGGAAATCTTCCCTCTCTTCATTGTTCGTGCTTTCAGATTCCCTTACAGTGACCTTTTGGTAACTTTGGTTTCATTTTAAGATTTATTTTACCAGTGATCCAATTTTGTCTTTCTTGTCATCTGTCGTATGCCTTGAAGCCCTCCTCCCTTTGGCAGGAGTTATATTGTATTCTCATGCCATCTCTTATATTTATTTCCAGAGTTCCGTGTTCTTATGATAACCGGTCTTACCTGAAAATGGGTCCTATCACCAATGTATTTAGTTTTTTAAAATATGAGGTCTTCTGGGTGCAGTTTTAATTTCATGGTGACGTAGACTGATTACAATTGATCACTGTTATTGCATTCACCAGAACGAGACTTATTCTCGCAAACCGAGAGGGTATATCAGGTTGGGGAAGGAACGACACAACGACATGTTATCAGTCTACAGTTTACGAAGAAAGTTTGTACTGTGAAGCAGATTTTTAGACAGCATATAGCTCATCAAATTTTCTATCAGTTCTACTACTGATCCATATCTACCGCTGCTTAGGTCAAGTTCGATTTTCAGACAGTTTGATATCGTAGCGTGCTCGCGAAGGACCCTGGGTGGTTCTCGCCCATTATGATAGTCTATGGTTTCACTCAGTAAAGCATTGTGGTCTCAACCTTGAACCCAGGGTAACAATTGGCGGCCAATTGCGTTGAAGAAGGGAGGCTGAAGACAATGATAGCCTGGAATCGAATTCCCAGACCGAATCCCTTGTTACAAGCCCATTAGTCCCAGAAAATTTCCTAGGGGTCAATTATTCAAGCGCCTGAAGCTACTCACAAAGAGCCTTTTGTCGGAACTTTAGAGCAGTTTCATCCTAGATTTCCTGTGGAAATTCATTTTATTTGTGTGGTTCCTTGAAATTTTTGATAACTATTCTATTCTTGACCCTTGTCCCTATAACAACTACCGCTAAACCATTATAAGTTAAAGTTCACTGTTTTCTATTTTCGCTTAAATCGTTCTGATTAGATATTTCCCGTTTTGTTTGAGCTTCTCTTAGCCTGAAATGTGGACCTCTACATTTCCTTAAGATCAGTTTCCTGCGTGTAAACAAACAGTAGCCTTAGCAGTAAACCATCAACCAACGCTGGTAGCTATCACTAATTGGCCTCGTTTTTGATGCACTGTATACCACGAAAGGAGGTTTTATATGAAGATCAGAGGCGTTATCCCTTGGCACCATTCCAACTACACAACGCCTGAAGCCTGCCAAATCAAACCCTTACCAAAACAGACAAATTTTGGAATCAACGCTAAATTTCATTCATTCATTCACCAGAGCGTTTTTTTGTAGCACCACCAATGCAAACCTATGGACATTAATCTTTTATCTCATCCTTCTCTATTATTCTTTAATCTTGTTATAACATCATAAATGTATTGTAAATAATCTATGTTACTAAAGACTATACCAAAACCTGTAGAATTTAAATTTTGATCCGGTAAAATCTCTGCGATCTGTTTCTCCCTATGAAGGGACCAGAACTTTGGTATAGCCTTTATCATCTGTATTGGTTTTTTGTTGAAGATCATTCAGGGTAGCTATGCCTATCATGCTCCCAATGGTATCGTTCATGTAAATATGTTTTGTTAAGTTGTAAGTTTTTAGATTGTTTATATAAAAAAGGAGATTGCTAACAACAACCTAGACTGATGAAAATTGACATAGTTTGGCTCCTTGATAGGCTGATAATCGCTATAACTACGACTCATAATCGTAGTATGATTATTAGATAGCATGATTATCAATCCCATTTACAGCGGAGTGCCATCATCCAGTTCAATGAACAAAGCGAAAACTGGGACTGAAGTATTTAGTCTAACAACCACCTGGCGGACTAAGTTACCGCTTATTATTAGCCACAGAGATATCCAGTTTCTGGCTAAGTTTCCCGTAACTGATTAGTGTTTCTTTTAGGCCAAAGGCCTCCTATTCAAATATTTATTTATTGCTTATTGGTGACTTTAAACCTTCTACAAATTCGGCTAGCCACGAAGAATAGGATTTGCTCCACTATTCAAGAAAACTGTAAAATCATGCTTCAGTATTGATTTCTGAATGTAATGAAATCACTGCTGCCTCCTTGCAAAGGTTTTCGTAGCATGATGAAAGGAAATTGAGCTGAAAAAATGTAATAAGAATTTAATTTGAACTGTTTTCTATTCCTAGCTCGATCAACATAAGAGAATCGATATGAGCAAGTAAACGAGACCTTTCATTGGCTAATTTCATCAAATGGGTGATTCCCATTTGGTGAACTTACGGTGACCAGTGTCAGACGACCCTGTACGGAAAGAACAATGGCAAGTCTTCTGATATTGTTTGGATTTGTGTTAGGGTAAGGGTAAGGGTTATGCCCCATTCATACTGAGCCCTAAGTCCGTTTTGTGTGAAGGGGTGTTAGTTTGTGGGGTGAAGGGTAAGTTTTGGTATATTATTAGGGGTAAGTTATGGTGCATACGAAATCATTCACCAAAGACAATGTTTTTAGAGCAGTCTCAGGTTCTGTTCAGAAATTTTCGATATTTCTTTTTCAATATTTATTTGTTATGATTCATAGTCGAAGCCATCAAAACTAATAGTTAATGTAGATTAAGCTCGCCATGTCGATGATGTTTATCTGCACTTCATGACAGGAAAAGTCTTCAACAGGAGGCAGACCTACTTCAAAAAGTAAGAACTTAAATGAATCATCACTGAGGCTTTCCATATTGCATGGAATCTCTAACATCGTCAAAAATACAATTGTTACTACTCATTTATACCCGTGGCGAAGGTAAACAAAAAATGGTGAGGGGGTCAAAGTCCAAAAATTCCGAGTCTGGGGTATACAAAGACATTTTAGTAAATTTTCAATTACAATATTAGTCAGATTTTCGACAGTGGTGTGTGTTTATACACCCTAGCTCAGCCATTGATTGGTGTTCGTCTAATTTTGTTTTGTTTTAGTTTTGTTTTCTCTCAAATCAAAATAGTTGAAAATGTACAAAAAATTCGATTCAAATGTGCCAATCACATGGTACCCAGGGTACAATCACATTGGACAGAGACACAAGGTCATCAAGTTTTCACTTTGATTGGCATTTATAATGTTGCTTAATTTTAAATGCAATAAGAAAACACAAATAGGAAAATGATGAAGAGGGGCAAGGTATAAGACATAAAACATATGTTACTTTGGTGCGTTTCATCTAATGGCAATTAATCTTCATTTGTTTCGTGTTTTCGCACAGGAATGACAGACTGAATAGTATATCAAACTAACAAACTGATAAGGTATAAAAAGGGAAAGTTGTTGGCTTTTCAAGAATTACGTACACATCATAGTTGCTATGTCATTTATGGAACTGAAACAGTTTCTTACAGATGTAGTCAGATCTAGAATAACATACCCACCGAAGTAAGAAATGCAAAAAATCTAGAAATCTTCAAAAGACAAATAAAACAAATAACGATTCCATGTTCCTGCAAATTATGCACCCAGTATATACCAAACCTGGGATACATCACTTAAATTAATATCTACTTATCATCTTAGTCTATGAACATGTTTTAGTTTATGTATATTCTTAGCTCTTGTTGTTCTGTTAGTTGGTATCAATTAGCTGATTGTATGTATTTATGATTAAGCTAGATTATGTATCCAACGATAAATAAAGTATCAAAAAAAATGTCCTCTTTCCGTTCATTTCGAAAAAAACTTTTCCCCTCTCCCCAATCCCGCAAATACCACAGTGAAACACTTTTTATCACCAGCTTTTCATCTTTTGTTTTGTTGAAAATTTTTAGAGAGTTACACATATTTTCTTGTTTATAAAGGAAACTGATAAAACAAAGTTCGTCCTACATTTCCCCGTAGTTCTTTTTCAGAACAATAAAAATAACAATTCTAGGTACTTTTGCCAAAAATTTATGACAATTCGTAAACAGAGTTACTGTTGATCCTTGAACTTCTTGATCCTATCTTTCCTATGTTTCCTAATTTTGTTTTCTTTGCTGACGTAAAGATTTGTGTTACAAACTAATCGGATCATGTAGCCTTGTTGATTTTATGATGCAGAAACTGATCACAACTAACAGTTGCTTGTAGGGAGGAGAACCGTTGAACCTTGTGTTAACCACAATTTGACGCTTTTGATCTTGCCTGTGGTCATTTAGAGGTCGGCTTATTTTACACTTGGATTACAACTTAAATCGTCGATTCCTATATGAAGGACTCACTTGCTTCCAACAGCTATACAGCTAAATCATAACTTACGAGCCTTATGTTCAAATCGCGGTGATTTTATTTCGCCGAGATGGCATCGTTTGGAAGAGCCGAGTTTTACAGAATGACGGAGGAGAAAGTCAATAGGATGTTGAAAGATTCTTTGCAAAGAGGAGAAATCAGGATGGCGAAACAGTTGAAAGACAGCTGCAAGGAAGGCGCCTTGAATTTGGATGAGGTGGACAAGCAGGGGAACACTTTGCTACATACTGCATGCAGTAATGGAAAACTTGAGACAGTGAAATTTCTCGTACGGGAAGGTGCATCTTTGAATGTACGAGACTCTAACGGACGAACTCCTGTTCATGTTTGTTCTGCAAAATCATATGTTGAAATCACACGATATCTTTTGGATCACGGAGCAGATGTAATGGTGTATGACAAAGAAGGGGAACTACCCCTTGATGTGGCTGCAAATTTGGACATTGCCCTCATCTTAGTTGATAAGATGGTTTCACTGGGATTCAAAGACTTGGTCAATGATTACATTCTTCCATTGAATTTATCCAAGACATCGAATGCGAAGACAGAACCCTTGACAAGTAGCACTTTGATCGAATCTTTACAAAAGGGGGAAAAACATTCAAGAACTGATAATGATACGCCGAAGGGGGCGGGAGCAAACCAAGTAGGCTGTCGCTTCAGGCTATCAAATGTCGCAGAGGACACTGATCAAAAGCAGCAGGGCAACGAATCTACGGATGACGATGAGGAGAATGTTGTTTTGACGCAGACACGCCGATATACCTTCCCTTCCTACCTTGGAGGTTTCAACAAGCCAGCTGGCTCGATCTTGAAGAGATCACAATCATACGACCTCAACAACACAAGTTTTGATCTATCGCCAATCTTTGAAGCTAAGACGGATAAGACAAGAAAGGTGGCAAGGAAGATTTCTTTGGATATGAATCTAAAACAGGAATCGATTTCAGAGCGAAAGATGTCTTCAAGCAGATCAGTGACATTTCCATCGGATATTCTTTGCCAAGTTTGCATTATGGACAATGATTATAAAGACCTTCATCGATTGATTCTCAGCGACAAAATTCGAGATCTCAACAAAATCTATGCAAATGGCATCTCAGCTCTTCATTTAGCAGCCATTGAAAACAGGCCTAAATGCGCTGAAGTTCTTCTTGACTGTGGAGCCGACGTCGAAATTACGGATCCTCATGGCTGGACACCACTGCACGCTGCAGCTTTCGCTGGAAACATCAAGTGTGTCAAGGTGCTTTGCAATAAAGGCGCTGACATTTGTGCAACAACAAGCAACGGCGAAACAGTTTTCGATATTGCCGCAACAGACTTAATTCGAAAGTACTTGAAGATGATGACAATTCGGTTAGTTATGGAAGAGAAAAAACATGACACTATCAAGAGAATAAACTCAGTTTAAGTTATTTGTGACATTAGCTTTAGTTTTTTATTGCTTATATTAAGCAACTGTAGATAGACGAAAACTCAAATAACTTGCACGTTGTTCATTTCATTCTATCCTAGAATTTCAGAACCTTCATGAGGTTTTCGTGAGAAAAGCAAAACCTAGAACAAAATTCAAATATTTACCAATTTAGATATTAAAAATTCGTTCCAAAATGGTTGGAAGGGTATGTTTGCTGTATGTTTTATGCATGGGCTGTGCCTTAAATAAAACAAGTGAAACACCCTCTGAACTATTAATGTTCTGCACTAGAATTTTTCAAGTTCATAAAACGACATTAGTTTTACTAGAATCATAGTGCAAATTTTATCATGGAAAAATATTTGAAGTCTCGAATTCACGTATCAGTGCATCATTGTGTTTTGTTTATTGTATCCCTGTAAATCCTTATCATTTAAAGTACTTCTATCTTATTTAGGGGTAATTACTACCCTGTCAATTTCCCGGATTTGTCTTCACCCCCTAAGGCAACAGTTGAAACTTGTGCTGTAATTGCCTTTGGCTATTAGGGTCGGTAGCCCTCTCCTTCCTCGTGGCTTGGGCATTGGTCTCTTTCGCCAGGTAGCTTGTCTACTGAAAGAGGAGAGTTCTTTCCAATTTATTTATTCGGACTTGTCGCGTGTTTTTTATTTTGATTAACTTGTAATTTTCCTTGTTTCTTCCTTATCTTTAATTTGTTAAAATGAGATAGCGCTAGTTTTGACTTCTGAGACGCTTGAAATGCTGGTTTTGAGAGATTTGTGACTAACGAAACTTTAGAATATGGATGTAATATGAAGAGCCATGGTTGTTAATGTGGTTTATTACATGACTTTGCCTTTGATTCTCATTGGCATGCTTCAACTCGCAGTTTATCATTTCAACGTTCTCTCCTGATCAGGTTCGGCCTTAGGCAGGGAAGGGAACATCCCTTCACATTTGAAAGGCAAATGACGAAGATATAACGCACCTCAAAGTGAAAGAGCGGAGAAAAGCTGAGGCACCCTATGAATATGTCTACGAAAACGCATGTTATTGTTCCTCAAAGCTGAATAATAAGGCCCAGTGACCAGGCACCTGTGGAAACCTAATGCAATAGGTTATTGGTGAATTGCCAAGGCTCCTTACACGTGGGGTTTTTATCTGCGTTGGTTCCTGTGGAGTTGGGGGCCTCAAAAATCTGATCATCAAAACAATCGGTTAAGTAGAAGCACACAGCCTTTTTTGATCTATTTTTAAACCAGATCGTCATAATGTTATATGTCCGTCATTTGTATTTAAACCGATAAATGACTTTGACTAACTCAGGCCTGCGTGCAGTCTCAAGTTTTATTTCCACAGGGTCATTTTCACGGCGCGGAGAGAATTTTTCCGAGCTAGTCTAAATTTGCTTCACAGGTGCTTTCTCTGGCTGTTCGCTTCAGTGAGAACTTGTATTATCTTTCACGTTACGATTAGCAACCCATCAATAACCTTCCTCATTTTATCATGGACCTGCTTGGACTTCCTGTAAAAATTTTTTCTTAAATTTGCAAAACCAGTGTACTAGCAAACTGTTTTGGTAACTAACCCCGGTATGTGCTAGTTTCATCTTTAAGCTGTAAATCTAAGTTCGTAAATCCAACTTCTTGCAAGTGGCCAAATTTCATTTTGCTACAAATTTTGAAATTATGTCCGAGACAGCTTCGCATGAATAGAGGCGTTCAGTGGAAATCAGGAATCAACAACAATTACCCTTAGCATATTTGCTCATTAGTGAGTATTAGCTAAGTAGCATACAGATACAGATACAGATACTACAAAAACAGACCCAGCCGTCGTCGGCACAATAAAGATGCTTCCGGAAAATGAATTTCAGAAGATTGATAGACTTGCGATAATACGGTGGAATTTTCATTGGACTGTAACCTGGAATTTATAGTCTGTGTTCCATCCCATTAAATTTTCTTTGTGAGTTGTAAGTACTGGTCGTTTTATTTGGAAGACCTTTGCTCACATAGTTTGCAAACTTTGGAAGGCCAGAAAATAGTGACAATGGTGTGAAAAAGACTAACATGCTCTCCTTTGTAGATATTTCTCCGAGGAATAGGATGTTGCGTTGCCTGCTTGTGATCATCCAAACCTGAAACCAAACGATCTTCCGTGATTCCAACCAAAGTACCCTTTCTTATCAGTGAGGGAGCTGCGAAGGAGCTTTCCCTCCACAGGACAATTTTCTTATTGAGGTGGATTGAATAATTACCCAATCAGATGAATCTCATTCAAAATAAAGCAATTTGATTGGCTTAGAGGGGCATGCGCCATTTGTTTGAATTCATTCTTTCAGTTCATTCCAACGGAATTCCACATTACATTCAAATAGATCGAAGTTAATCATCAAGCGAAAGTTGCAGCGCAAAGATTTCAAGATGGAAGTTGATTCAGACTACGAGTTTAACGCCCCAAGATACATCGATTTTCTATCAAATGAAGATGATAATGAACATACTGATACTTGGTTTGGTGAGTATTCTGTGCTGCGGATAATCAGACTGCCATCATAGCGCTTAGGCCCATCCATGCACTTAGCGCGCCATTTCAATTTTCACAAAGAAATAAACGCAAAGATCTTGTTGAAGGAAATGTTAAAGAGCCAATGATATAGAGAAATGAAAAGAAAGAGATAAGGTGCCTAAATGGTCGCCTCATATAACGAGTTTTCATGACGAGTTTTCCCCAAAAAAGGCACCACAAAAGCATGGACGTTGTAAGTTTTAGGATTTTAGGCCACCAGAGGCCACACAACTTGCAAACTGGACTTCAGAGCAGGTCAGTTCCCTAGGTCGGTTCAGGTTTATCATTTTAAAATTCCATGGTACACACATACACAAAAAAATTGGACCAGATATATTTAATAATGTGAAAGAATGAAAATATTTACAGAACCAATTTTAGAGGGCAAGAGGTAAGGTAGGGGAATATTTCTTGAAGGAGGAGCAAAAGTATGGTACGTCAGGCCACTTGGCTGTCTAGCATGGAAGAGATTTGACCTTTTGAAAATACAGTCTAGGCTCTTTTTTGTAAACATGACTAATTTCCTTCCTCAGATGAAAATCCTGATGGACATGAAGGTGGCATAAGACTGAGCCATGTTCCATTTGTTGGACAACATTCAAATTTTCAAGAAGCTACCCGAGCAATTTCAGCAGCGTTAGCAGACTCTGAATTGGAACAATCAATAAAGACATCAAAAGTTGGCCAAGAGAATGAAACTGCAGAACCTGAGGCTACAAAGTCAATGCCTGTTGTCAAGATTGAATTGCAAGCACAGATGACGTCTGATACTATTTTGGAGGAAAAGAAAGAAGAAGACAATGAATTGAAACCTGAGCCCATAGAAGATCTAAGACAGCAACATGAAGAAGAAAAACAGCAGCCTGTAGAAAGCACAACTCAACAGCAGCCTGTAGAAAGCACAACTCAGAAACTTAAAGTCAGCGTTAAAGAAGACAGTTCAGAGACTGACAAAGTGGAAAGAGATTCAGTGGAAAAGGTGCAAGAAAATGTTACAGTGGAAAAGGATGAGAACAAAATGGGTTCTAAATCATTGAAAAGGAGGACAAGGTATTGTTTGAAGGTTGTTTACATCTTTAGAAAAAGCAACACAAGGCTGGAATCAGGCTTTAAATGTTGTTGTTGGTGCATTCCAGATGACAATGTAGCCTGGTGACATAGCCAGTTGGAAAAATTGGAGTAATATATGATCATACCACAGATGATGGAAGGAGCTTTACCAAAATGCACTGTATTCTTTCCTATAGAATTGTCAAAGATTTGTTACTGAATGCAGTGTATCTTCACAAAAAGTTCCTCGCTGTCACCTGTAGCATAATAATCTATCAAACTAACTTGCAAATTGCTTTGTGAAGTCTGCTTTGCGCTCTGTTTCCATCTTTTCCTTTCTGGTTTGACGTAAAAGAAGCTTCAAAATGGATACCTTTCAAGATGCTATTCTAAGAAGAGGATTTCCTGTAGAGAAACAAACTCCTTTTTCATTGTCATTCAACATGGAATAATGAAAGAAAGCACTTTCCTGAAAAGCAAGATTGGAGCAAGGCTGGAACTGTAGTCAGAATCAGTTATTTAGATCTTCAGAATCATATGGAAATTCTCATATCAACCACCACTTGAAAACTTGCCATAGTTTCAACATGGCTTATCTTGAAATAGATCAAACTTGTGCTGATGTTAAAGTCAAATGTTACAGGATGAAATTTGAAAATACTTGGATGAAAATGTGGTTTTTCAAGCTATCATTTCCAAGTCTTGCATAAGCCTTAAAAATTTTGTTACTGCTAAGATGAATGGACTTTTAACGCAACAAATGATCCAACTGAAAATAATCAAAGTGTGAATCAGTATCCCAACCAAATCTTTGAATTTTTGAAACGTCAAGACCCTTTTTCTGATACCTTTCAAACCAAAACAGGTGACTCTGTGATTAATGCGAGTTTCTTTCAAATTTCAGGTCAAATAGTTCAAATCAAGAAAAGATTACGGGGTCAAAACTAAGAAAGAGGAAAAGTTCTTTTACCCCAAGCAAGTTAGCTCAAATGAAAGGTGCAGCAGTAAATATGGACGACTCTGATGCCATTGGAGGGAAGAAAGCAAAAGTTGAAATGAAGAAGCCATTGATTACGATGCCAAATACTCCATCTTTTATCAGGTACATTATATATATATATATATATCTATATATAGTCATGGCGGGTAATCTTCACGCATCGGAGATTGTCGGGTAACTTTAACGCAGCCTGTTCCTGCCCTCGTGCAGCAATCCTTGCAGTCAGCGAGGTTTCTGACGTAAACAGCATCATCTCAGCATCATTTTGATGTATTGCTCATAGCTATGCTATCTCCGGTTTCTTAGTAACACCAATTTGAAAAATTGTTTGCTGAATCCTTGTAATAAGATCTTTTCAACAAATTCATTCAACTTTCTTGTTATTTCCTTCTTGAGTGCTTATCTAAGAATGTTTGGTATTTGATTTTTCTCTCAATACTTCACCTTTGACCTCCTGAAGCCATTTTCGTCTAGACCTTTCAATTGTTTTGAAAACAGGGTGCAAGAAAGTTAGGCTTCAGTCTGTGACCAAGTCCGATAACTTTGGTGCATGCATCCAAAACAAGAAACTGGGTGTACTTCCGTGTTTGAATCATATGACCCTATCGGTGCGGTCAAGAAGAGAAGTGTAGGGTCTTAATGGGTATTGGTGGGTAGAATATGCAGAGTTTTTACCATGTTTAAATTTGAATAAAGTTGAATTGCATTACCCCTGTTCCTCCCTTTTTTAGCGGCTAAATTTCTCATTTTGAAAAACTTTAAGCAGAACTGGAAAGATATCAAACTGAACTAACTTTTGGATTGCATATGTATTGCTGAACCTTATTTCATGAATTATTATTTGAAACAGGGATTTGATTTCATCCCATTTTGCTGTGAACAGTGTCCAATGAAGAGCAAAAACATTATTTTTACAGTAGATATCACTTACCAATAGTTGATATATATTTTGGTAATTGCAAACTGATTTTTTCATACAGATGATTTCAGTATCTCTTCCAATTCAGGGTTGAATCTCGCTGTTTTCAATTTTGCTGTGAACAGCGTCTCATGAAAAGATTTTTCACCCGTGTTCCATTTTATAATGTTAGTTCAGTAGGTAATTGCTTCAAAGCAACTTTTCTTTGGTAAGACTGGTGGTTACTGCATTAATTTCGCATTTAAAGGCAGAGACTGGGTGTCCTTCAAAGTTAGCCCACAGTGCGTGAAAGTTACCCAGAAATGTAGGCTAACTTTAGCGGATCCAATTAATCATTATCTAATTAAAGGCAATTATCATTTTTGATTTAATTACCATTGATTTACTAGCACTTGATGCAAACTTCCCTCAGACATATTTGGATTGTTTCCAGAAAGACATGTTAAGCTGTATTTGCAAAGTTTTTAAAAAATGCGTGAAAGTTACCCTCCGTGACTATATATATATTTTTTTTCATTCGGCATTAGCTGACACGGTAATTAATATTTTTCATGAGTGGGCTATCTATATATATAGAGCAACTCTATATATATATATATATATATATATATATATATATATATATATATATATATATATATATATATATATATAGAGTTGCTCTGAAGATGCCCTAGTGGGCGAAACTAGTCAGCACTGAAATAAAAATAAAAAGCGCAAAAGACCGAATTGATGCCTGCTTTCTTATGTTGTCGACCCTCTTCTTTCATCGTACACTTTATATATATATATATATATATATATATATATATATATATATATATATATTTATATATATATATATATATATATATATAAGTTTACTATTAATTAGTTAATTAATTGATTAATTAATTAATTAGATATTAAAGTTTACTCTTTAGTCATTGAATTAATTTTGAAAAATTGGTATTATGAATAGGTATAGTTTTAAAACTTCAGGAGCACACATCCCTCACTTGAAGTTGTTGCAAGACTTGAAGTGCTGCTGTGGCATTATGTCTTGACTTGACTTAGACTTGAAGTGCTGCTGTGGCAAATATATTCATTTGGAAAAGTTTAGGCAGGCTTTGGAAGGAGTGGTGTTAAAGCACCTCTATGATGTATATATGTAAATTTCACTGCAAAGATTCCAATTATGTTTTGATTGTTGTTGTCATTTTTTGCAGTCTTTCTTGCTGTCCTGTATACTGTATATATATATATATGGAATTCTTCAGACATTTCTCTGAAGAAGGCCACCACGGGTTTCTGAAGGATATTAGTGTTAAGATAATTGATAGGCTAACGGGGGGAAATAGGATGCGGGAAAGCTTCTGGCAATATCGGCTGGATTGCTTTGCCCCTAAGGGTTTAAACACTAGGCAGGTTGACACAAAGATTTGACTTTTTGTTGGCATTTTGGTTGTTGCGTTGTTTTGATTTTAGCGCTCAGCTTTTCGTTAGGGACACACTCTATTTTTTAGGAAACTCTTTCTGCCCATCCGCTCTTGGATCTCTATATTGTTTGTTTTATTTTAGCACATGTTTTTCTCCGCTCCTGCGAGACAGACATAGCCACCGACTTTAGCAGTTCTAAATTCTGCGCTTTCTTTGATTTATCTCCTACCGCCTCTGTCAACATCCGCTACTTTAACACCTTAGGTGTATTCATTGTATCTTGTAAGATCCCGCTTTAGGTTATTATTTTGTATTGTTTCTTAATTTCGAGATTGATATGTATGCTCTGTCTGATTAAAAGAACAGTCATTACTGATGAAGGCTTTCACCGAAACGTTTAAAGAATATGTTTTTTATGAGTTTTTATATCTATTTTAACTCGCATTGAGAAGGAGCTGATGAGAATATATATATATATATATGAAATACAGTAGTTTCTTGGTGTTTAGAGAGGAAATCTCCTGGTTACTAAATCAAGCACCTTGAATTTTTTAGGTGCTAGCATTGTCAAGCACCAGTATTTTCTTCCTTGTAAGGCCTCATTTGGAGATTGTATTTAATACAAACATACTCAAACTGTCTTAGATCCACCCATAAAAGAATTTTCTGAGCAAACGCTGCTTTGCAATGCATGATAGTTTTAGTTACTTTTATATGATGATATTATGATCATTTTCAGGAGGCTGAGAGGCAAGACAAACCAGGAGAAAAAGACAAGTGAATCACTGGAAATTGAAAGGATAAAGAAACTACAAGAAGAGACAAAGAAGCATTTAAAATCAAATGAATCATATTTGCAAAAAGCACTTGCACCACAACCTGTACATCAAGCAAAGTTAGCCACTGAAGTAACCAAGACAATTGAATTCACTTTTGCAACAGACAGCAGGATCAAACAACATCCAATGAAAACCAGAGGAGACAAATCAGAGAATGCAAATTTTGTTGGTCAGTTGAGAAAACATCCTCCTTCACCTGTAAGTATATACAAATAATAGATAACTATATATATATTTGTATGTCATTATTTTTTCTATCAATTATGTTTTCTTCATCACTGAAATTTTGGGAGAGTACAAATTTACACATAGATTTGGAAGCAATTGATGATCAACTCAATTTCATTTGTCAAATACATGTTATATATGTATGTACGTTTATGGCAAAATTAAACAAGGTTGAATTGAAATAAGTTTATTAAAAAGACTGAAGTCTAATTACTTGTGTGTGACATTAGAAATTAAAGTTAAAAATTTTAATCTGAAACAACCCTCAGTTAAAATGGCAGGGATGGCATTAGCATTAGAAGATCAATGGTCCCTCCAAAGGTGTCAAAAAAAGAAAAGTTTACATAGGAGAAACAAAAATTCTTGAAGATATTTTAAACATATAGCTAATCTTGTACAGTTATGGTTTCGAATAGTACTGAATCAAGTGTGAGAGAGAGGGTTTGCAGTGTCAGTAGTGAACATAGCCTGCGTACAGACCCAATGTTCCAAAGAAGAAAGGGTCTGTGAAACAGCAACCAAAAGCTTGCTACGCAGTGCAAGTACCCGTACAGGCCTTTTATGGTACTCTTACAATGGATATGGAAATTATAGTATAGTTGTAAGAGAAAACTTGATTATTCTCTTTTAAATAAGATCATAGTGAACAACCTTTTTTCAAAACATATAACAACACATTGTCAAAAATTACATCTTGTCCAGTCCTCTTGGGGTCCAGGTTCTTTACAAATAAATTGTCAAATATTCAAAACAAACGTCACACTACAATCCAAAATATACCACTGATGAGAACGAACAGCACAATACACAACTGAGCAAAAATGTGTGACAGCATAACGTAATGAAAACAAAACAATGCCTGTAAAATAATCACCCATGATTGCATAAATTATCTTCCCTGAAACCCAGAATTGAGCGGTAGCAAGCTGCCAGTTGTTGTTGCACAAACCCTTTCTTTTTTAGAATATTAGGTCTGCGCGCAGGCTATAACACACGTTATTACAACAAAAGGAATGAAATATCTAAAGAAATGAACTTAACGCACAGGTAATAGAAACTGAAAAGTTGATTCCTGGTGACCAGTAAAAGCAGAATCTTGTGGACTGGAAATTCACAAATCTTTGAATGTGCCTTTGTGCAAATACGTTTGTCAATCATTTGTAAAAGCTTAGAGATAGTTTTCAGCGGCATATAGAAATCTAAGATAAGCCTAGGCCTAGGTGTATTTTTTATAGGAAACATCTTAGATCTCAAAACACGAAGAAATTTCAGTACCAGGATAATAGTTTCTTATGAAAATATGTGTACACATATTTTTTTCTAAGATGCTAAGAATTTTGGCCAGTACTGAAAATTTCTTTAAATTATCCGATTTTGAGTACTTGGAGTTTCTTCATGTTCACTACCTGTGCCCTCCTGAACATTTCAAAACAATGTTTGTTGAAGCCTTTTCAGTGTCCAGACATCACTCAAGCACAGTTTGAGTAACATGATACAGGAAATAGAATAAAAATATGTCAAGGATTTCCTTTATCAAAACAAATAGTTTCTTAAGTTATATTTTCTCAATACAGGAGTTTCTTGATTTTTGGCAATCTGAGAGTTTAGTTTCATATAAAAAGTTTGTTATAAAACATGTATAGTCAGGGAGGGTAACTTTCACGCATTTTTTAAAAACTTTGCAAATACAGCTTAACATGTCTTTCTGGAAACAATCCAAATATGTCTGAGGGAAGTTTGCATCAAGTGCTAGTAAATCAATGGTAATTAAATCAAAAATGATAATTGCCTTTAATTAGATAATGATTAATTGGATCCGCTAGAGTTAGCCTACATTTCTGGGTAACTTTCACGCACTGTGGGCTAACTTTGAAGGACACCCAGTCTCTGCCTTTAAATGCGAAATTAATGCAGTAACCACCAGTCTTACCAAAGAAAAGTTGCTTTGAAGCAATTACCTACTGAACTAACATTATAAAATGGAACACGGGTGAAAAATCTTTTCATGAGACGCTGTTCACAGCAAAATTGAAAACAGCGAGATTCAACCCTGAATTGGAAGAGATACTGAAATCATCTGTATGAAAAAATCAGTTTGCAATTACCAAAATATATATCAACTATTGGTAAGTGATATCTACTGTAAAAATAATGTTTTTGCTCTTCATCGGACACTGTTCACAGCAAAATGGGATGAAATCAAATCCCTGTTTCAAATAATAATTCATGAAATAAGGTTCAGCAATACATATGCAATCCAAAAGTTAGTTCAGTTTGATATCTTTCCAGTTCTGCTTAAAGTTTTTCAAAATGAGAAATTTAGCCGCTAAAAAAAGGGAGGAACAGGGGTAATGCAATTCAACTTTATTCAAATTTAAACATGGTAAAAACTCTACATATTCTACCCACCAATACCCATTAAGACCCTACACTTCTCTTCTTGACCGCAACGATAGGGTCATATGATTCAAACACGGAAGTACACCCAGTTTCTTGTTTTGGATGCATGCACCAAAGTTATCCGACTTGGTCACAGACTGAAGCCTAACTTTCACCCACCCTGTTTTCAAAACAATTGAAAGGTCTAGACGAAAATGGCTTCAGGAGGTCAAAGGTGAGGTATTGAGAGACATCAAATACCAAACATTCTTAGATAAGCACTCAAGAAGGAAATAACAAGAAAGTTGAATGAATTTGTTGAAAAGATCTTATTACAAGGATTCAGCAAACAATTTTTCAAATTGGTGTTACTAAGAAACCGGAGATAGCATAGCTATGAGCAATACATCAAAATGATGCTGAGATGATGCTGTTTACGTCAGAAACCTCGCTGACTGCAAGGATTGCTGCACGAGGGCAGGAACAGGCTGCGTTAAAGTTACCCGACAATCTCCGATGCGTGAAGATTACCCGCCATGACTATATATATGTAGTCTAGAATAAAGCAAAAAAGCAAACAACAAGAATTAGTTTTTAAATGAGCATTTGTTATCATTATTGTCTGCAGACATTCAAGAACAGGAAACCAACAAAAGCAGTGCCATTCAAATTTTCATCATCATCATCATCCTCATTCCATAAAGAAGCAAAGCCAGATCAAGTTGGCAAATGGCAGTCTGTTGCATCAGCAGTCAGTGACTTCCAAACTAAAACACCTGAAAGGTTTGCATATTCTACACTTTGAAGGGTAATGGGACACAATGCTGGTCATTGGCAAATTTAGTGATAACACTGCCGTTTAGAAGCAAAAAGTGAAGGGAAGATCTCTAAGGTTGACTTTTTGAAATATTTGACAATTTTGTTTGGTTTTGATACCTCTCAATCAACATTGCCACGGTGTGCTTCTTTGATGAAGTGAATGTATTGGGTGCACCAAACAGCTGCCCACCGTTGGCAGACCATGATGTATTGTATATAAACAGGAATGATTTTGAAGGTGTATGACCTAATATTCAGCAAAAAGCCTGCGTTAAATTCTAGGATTTTTCGCAATTTTTTTGTGTTCCGTCTCAAGAGCTATGAACGAATTTCTTTTGTTTTCTAAAAACCTCTGGAAATGATCAGCAATGTCGATCAAATTCTCTAAAGATTTGACAGGAAAGGACGGAGAAAAATTTTTCATGGTGATTGGGATTAGAAGAAATTGATTACATCACCAGTCAGTCAATTATACAATCATATTATACATATGTATATATGTAATATGTCATTATGTATAATAAGCACTGTTTTGCAGATGGAGAACACGTCCAGCAAGTCAACAAAATTCTGGGCCTCAAATCGATGACAAAAATAAGACGAAAATGGAACTGACACATCCCAAAACACCACAGTTGATGACTAGAGGAAGATCACGTCCATTATCTGTTCCAAGTCAAGCTGATTTAGAATCGAAAACTGCTGAAGAAATGGCAAGGTTAGTTTTGTGTTGAAGTTGTGTACTCATCAAGTTTAAATTTTGAGTTTGTAATCGTCTTTGAATTTTTACTTTAAAAGTATCGAGCAGAGGAAAGGGAGAGGTTTATTGGAAGCAGTTCTTTACTAAGCAGCTGTTGCAGCTTTGTTATTAAAAGCCAAAATGATAAAGCGAGATCACATGTACAATGAAGTATGTTATGAATGAAAAGCGTTGGGTTATTTGAAGAATAGGAAGGCCATATGGTAAAATGATATAGTACATTAATTCAAGGGAATTAAAATAACAGAAACCAAGACGATTTCAATTAAAATTGTTGGCAAATTGGCTGAAAGCAGAGAAAACACAAATGTTGCCAATCTTTCTCTTGCTGAATGCTCTATCTTGAATTTCTCAAAAATGCAATGGAATTTTTGACCGATAGACTTTTAGCTGTGCTACATGTGAGTCTGGGTGGAACCATATTGTCGTACATTTTGCAGACAGCTGACGGATTTCTTTTTTAATATTTAAAACAGTGATATGTACGAATGTGAAAGGTCTAACTTCACTTAGTCAAAGATTATGTAGAAAATCTGCAAACTGTCTCTCGATCCAGACTTTTGCATAGAATAGCTAAAAGACCTGATTAGTTTTTTTCGTTGACAATTTTCCTCTATAACCTCTTTAGATGAAAATGCTTCATTTCTGAAGTATACATCTATTCTGTTTTTCTTGCTTTAGCTACAAATTCAAGGCAAGAGAGTTTGATCATAAGATAGTTGAAAGAGATGGAATGTATGGTGTTGAACCGCTGAAACAGTTACCAATCACAGAAGCAAAGCCGTTTAGTTTCAGTTCAGACAAGCGATTAGAACAAAGGAAAAGACAGGAGGAGGAGAAAAAAGAACAGGAGAGGATAGCTAAGCAGCAACAACAACAGCAAGCAAAACCAGGGGATAAGGTAACTTTGTGATTGTGGTATTTATTTTCTGTTATGCATATGAATCATTTAGAACAAAGGGAGATACCTCATGCTATGAAATTACTGCAGAGATCTACCCGTATGAACCTAAAAAAAGTGTAACTTTTTGAAAAATCACTAAAATTTGATTGAATAGATATATTACTGATATATAGAATTTCTTATTGTGCATTCTTGTCATACTCAAACTTATCTTAGCCGTTTTGCAAACTCTTGAAATCGCTTTGAATTTGGGGGAATGTATCACTATATGCAAGTTTCAATTTTAAATACCACCCAAATTAGCAATCTATATCCTTGACAAAGCTCTTATATGGGGTAGAACTCAAAAGTTCACGTGGAATCGCAAGAAATAGCTTTTTGGCTAGTAACGGGATATTTGTTAAATAGTGTTTATATTGTGTTTTCATGCGGTAATTTCGTTGTGTCTTTCTTGAATTGTTAATGACTGTCTACTAAATTTATTTGGTCCCACGCGTGAATGCGCAAAGAAAAATTTTAATATACATACATATCAATTTTTTGAAGATTTAAAGATCACACTTTGGTGATTTTCAAAAATCAAGTTTCACTTTTTGGTGGTTACGTCCAATGCGGTGTCCTACACAATTTTAAGATGTTTTTTGTTGGTTCTCACTAAAGAGCAATAGGGATACTTGTTTTGAATGAGATGTTTATATCAAATAGGGAAAGATATATATACAGGTCATATGTTATTTTCAGAGGAATACATCTATGGATTCCTGTAGTGGAAGGAAGCGCCCAAAAATCACAGAGCCAAAACCGTTTAGTTTTGAAAGCAGAGACAAGCAGATGGCGCAGAAGAAGCAAGAAAAGATCAAGAAAGTATACGAGGAAGAAGAAAAGGTGAATCATATGATATTAATTTCATCACTGAATTGTTTATTATTATTATTATTTTTATTTGCAGGTCATTGAACGATCGCTGAAGCATCAAAACTTGAAATATAGTAACAAAAACAAATGATAACGAGATCCTTGAGAGAATGTTGCTCGTTAACAGCAATTGCATGGATTGTGGTATTGTGGCGCAGTGCAATTTATTGACTAGGGAGCCCAAACAGTCAGATGGACGGGTTTCGAAGCGCCATCACTTGAGCATCATATGACTGTGAGTCGCGTTGTGTACTTGATGGAGTGATCTCAGCGATCCAAGCTTTTGGCGCTAAAGCTGCAGTTTCTCATTCATCGATGGATTGTTTGCTTCTCTTTGTGCATGATTTTACCAAAGCAGCATGAACTGCTTACCCTGCCATTGAATAGCCTGCATGCAGTCTTTCTTTTGTAAAATTGAAAGAAGGCAAAGTTGAAAGACTGCGCATCACCAAGAGATTTATCGTATGGATGACTCAGCAAAATGAAATCAATGAACGTAATCTGGTCTATCAATCTGTTCAATTTCGAACAGAAACGAAACAAAGACACTGCGTAAGCTGATTGTGTTGTGGTTCTGAAAATTCCTAACCAGGCTCTAATTGGCTCATATTACAATGGATTAATTCATCAAAATACGAAAAATTGTTTACTAATGCGCAGTCTTTCTATTTTGTCGTTGTTTCAATTTACGCAAAAGAAAGACTGCACGAAGGCTAGCCATTGAAATTTTTGTAAATTTGCATTTCAGGCACGTGAATTCACGGCAAGACCACTACCAAGTTTGTCCCCTGATCTTATTCCTGTGAAACCAGGAAAACACACTGAAATTGCAGCGTTTAATCTTGCGACCGATGAAAGAGGAGCAGTCAGGATGGAGAAATGGACTGCACAGGTAAAAATCTTCAGAGTTTTCAATTTTTTGAGCCCCTAGAAACATCCAGACGATTGTGTGTCGGAAAGTGTCGGAATTAGGCGAAGAAATTGTTTCCTTGGCATGAAATTTTCAATGCTTCTAGTCATTAAAGTACTTAAAAAGCAACAAAAAAGAAACCTTTTTTAAAATTACCTTTTTAGTTTCCCGTAAAACTTTTAGAAATTTCTTATTTCCTAATTTGGGGGTGTACCGTTTCGTTGCAAGATTAGCATGAAGTTTTTGAAGAGGTAGTTTATCTGCGCGGGCTCTTATTTCATTCAAAGGTGTTTAAAGTACTGTATACATGAAGATATTGAAATCTTGCTGGGTTACATTTGTTTCTATGCACAGGTTGTAAACAGGAAGTAAGGAAATTTTCTGTCTGTATTAAGTCTGTTCTGTTCCTACAACAGGCCCTTGATTTATCATAACTTTCCGTTATTCATAATTTCTGACTTATATCAAATGTACCGTCGCGTCGTTTTTAGATATCAAAAGAGTTGGAAGAAGAAAAAGAGAAGACAACATTTAAAGCACAACCATGCACAGTGGTGCATAAAGAAGCATTCAAACCAAAGCCAGCTGCGAAACCTTTAGTGGAAGTTAGCGAATTTAGATTGAACACTGAAGAGCGATCGAAAAAAAGAGAAGACTATGAAATAATGAAGAAAGAACAACAAAGGATAAAGGAAGATGAAATGCAATTGTTTTTAAAAGAAAAGAAGGAAGAAGAGGAAAGAGAAATTGCAAATTTAAGGAAACAAGCGATTCACAAAGCGAATCCCATCAGGAATTTTGGAGAATTTCAATTACAACCATGTGATCGACCACTTACTTTTCCGGAAACTCCCAAATTCGAGACGAACAAAAGGTTTGGTAAACAATCCAGAGTATGATTGATGGGTTTAGGTCAATCTCTGTCAATCATTGTACATACTGCTGCATCTCACAACTGTCCGTGATTACACTACATGGTGGACACTTGGGCAAAGAGACCTTCCTCGAATGATTAACGATCATTTGAGATGTCCTGATCATTTGAAATATCCTGCTAGATGTCGTCACATCCCATATATTTATATGCTGTAGGGAGATGTTAACGTGTCCAAATCAATTGTTGTTCGTTTTGTTATCTTTGGAAATTTGTATCAAAAGATTATTGTGGAATGCCTTTGGCAAGTAACTGCGAATATCTCGACAAACGGAATGAGCTTTACCGGAATGAGTTCACAGCTGATAGTCAACAAACGATAAACGATGTTTGAAAAGAGTCATAAGTAACCAGTAATTGAAATTAGCCAATAAAGAGCTCAGTGAGGTTTACATTTTGTTTTTAAAAATAATAAGGCACAAATATTTCATTGCAGTTTCGCTGTAAAGAGATTGAAATTGCTTCTTCTTTTATAAACAATTTAGATTTCCATCCCAGATACTTTCTGATACTTTCTGTGGCCCGTGGCCAAAGTGAATTGAAACAATAGGGTTTATTATTCCATTCTATCTCTTCATTCATTCATACTTCATACTAAATGTACATCGATAGGAGCCTATATAACATTGTTATCGGCCAGGAGGAACATAGAATTTCTTAGGATTATACACATAACTAGGGATATGAAAACATACTCAAGAACATATCACTTTGCTATAGTTTAAATAACATTTAAGGATCCTTGAATCAATGGAAGATCTTTGACTTTTCTGACGATTTAGTTATATATTTTGTAGTTTTACCTTTTAAAAACAAGCGTTTAAATGAGTGTTATTTGGCTATATCAGCATTTTTGCGCTTTTCTTTCGAATTTCTACTCTTTAATTTTGACTCTTACATCTAATATATTTTGCATTGATTGAAACAAAAAAATTATTTTAAGCTTTCAAAATAGTCTACCCTTTGAATAGCGCAGGTTTTTACTGGTGGGCAGTACACGATAGTGAACTGACTGAGCAAGCAAACCATTATTTTTTAAAATCTTTACTCAAATGCTGTTCATTCATATTTTTCGACCATTCCTCGATTTTATCCCTTACTGCAATGGTCAACAAGCGGAATAAGCGTGTCATGTAAATTTGAAGATTATTTGAAAATAGATTTTCGTGACTTGGTTATTATTCAAACATTGCTGTATTGTTTTCGCCTTTTTCGAATATTGCTTCCGTTGGGCGAAGCATTAGCATTAGCGGATTTCAGTAGTTCTTTCCCCTGAAACCACAATGAATAAGATTACTCAATGCAAAGAAAACAGAAATCAGTGAAGCTACAGTTCTATTTTGAATGTTGAAGACATAGATTGTGCTCTTCTTCCGCTTCAACTGTAACGGTCCCTTTTGAAAATATTTTTCAGGGCCTCAATAGGAAGAAAAACTGGCGCCCTGTGTGAGAAGCTCGGTCCATGGCTTGGCTTCGATAGTCTCGTTCTGGATTGTTCTCCTTTTTTTCCTTTTTTCGAATGAGAGGCTAATTGAACAGAACTGCTGCACAGCTTTCTTTTTGGCCTAGAAAGGATTGGAAGCACTTTGATGCTCAAATGAAAGAAAATGAACAGAGGAAGCAGCAAGAAAAATGGGAAAGCAGTTGTAGGAGAGATAACAAAAGATGTTAATTCTCTTTTGAAACGAGCCTTGACAGCTGGATCAATATGGGATGACAAGGTATGATATGAAAATTTCATCCGTATCCTTATATTTTAGGCCAAGGAAGAAAAAAGACAGACCTGAGATGAGACAGTCACAAGATGCTCGTTTGCTGAATTGAGAATTTATGGATGCCTGATAAAATCTGTAAATAAAAATTTTTTGTCCCTGAAGGATATTCCAAGCCAGTTAACTTTAGAAACTATTATTGATTTGGCTGCCAAACCCAGGCAGGGGGTGAGGAACTTCGCTACTTTCTGTTCTTTTGTATTCAGCTCAAACCTTTGAAAGATTGAGAATTAGCTACTCAAGGCAAGGTAAGGCCTCTTTATGATTTAGCATCTACTTAATGATGACTGATAACTGGAATCATTTCCCATTTTAGGACGAATTTTTGGATGTAATTTATTGGATGAGACAAATAGTTGCACTTGTCAATGGAATTTTATTTGGTTTCATTCCAATTGTAGGACTTCTTGGTCTTATATTGTGAGTATAGATACCATATTCATATATCTAATTAGAAAAACCAGGCAGTGATAATTAAACATAATAATGATATAAAGAATAAGTGAATACGAGGCTTGTAACTTATGAAACCCTCGATGTTGAATTTGTGTTCATTGTAAAATCCATCATAAAGTTTATCAAAATGCAATACCGTCATACAGCTGACAGTCTCTTTGGGTAACTCATTCCATGATGTGATGAAATTTGCTAGTGTGGCATCGAGTGGAGATACAACGAGGTTGGCAGAGAAAATTACAGTTAAACAGCCTCAAATGCTAGATTTGTCTTTAAACATCCAAAGAGTAACTTTGTAATTCAAATTGGTGCCAAATTTGAAATCTTGAGTAGCATGTTGTAGTTTTCTATCTTTGTAAACACATGTCACATGTGATTCTGGACGGAAAATACAATTTCTCAAGACTTAAGATATCATATTTGATTTTCACTCTAACTTAGGATATCACTTTGGAGATTAGAGATTTTTGTTGCGCATTGTTGTATTTGCTAATTTGTCTATGTTGCACAGACACTGAAATGATAAAAAAGTTTTTTCATTTGTGTTGGAACCAAACTGGAAAGCCATGGCTTTCCTCTTACTAGATGAAGACTATCAAGAAAGGCCTTAGTGTGATGTAAAGTTCTAAGCTAAGAATAGAAAGAGCTGCTGCCAAACCTTATTTGTTTCTTCACAAGGATGTTTCCGTCAGCAGTGTTTGGGAGCAAAGGTTAAAACTAGCAGCTATAAGAATTGAATATGCAGATAAAGTGTAAAAAATTCACATCCAAGAAACTATGAAAATTTCTCATGTAATAGGGCAGGAGTGTGCCTGGAAAGTGAACCCCGTTGGCTTTATTTGCAGCAGTCATGTCCATTTTAGTTTCTTGTTAAGTTTGAAAGTGAAATCTGAATATCCAAATGGACTTCAGTGTGTGTTTTCATATCTTGAAATGAGGCCTACCACAATCTCACCACATCAAATTTTTTGTTTTAATCTGCATCCCAGAACGAATTGCCCATTTGAATTTGATAGTTACACTTAGGATATTTGAAAGCTCATTTGAGGTCATGTTTGAGGTCATTTGACTGTAAAAGAGGTAAAGTTGTTCATGTGTCTGTTTCATTTGGTATATGCACATGTCATACGTATGTTGGTTGGCCTTGTTGTTGCCTTGTGACTGCAAATTCAAATGCAGGATTTTGAAGCAACTTTGATGTGAACTTCATAAGATTAGAGATGTATCACACCAAATTTCCTTTCTAGGTTTGTTTTGGTCAATTGTGCAGCAGTATTTTTCTATTCTTCAAAATATCAACAGATTGATGAAGATGGGTATGGAGGGCCAATGGAGATTTTGAAAGAAGGACTGTTCACTGCATTTGCTGTGTTCTTAGTAAGTTTTTGTCCTACTCTTTCCTGTATTCATGTACCAAAAGTTTCTTGCGTTATCTTTGATGCAATTATGGATTCTTCTTACTATTCCTGGAGCAAGCAATACACACTTAAATGCTGTTTTGTTTTAGTTATTGAAACAATGATTTGAAATTAAAAGCAAATCAAATGGATAGAAACCCTCCATCCACTGGAAGATACAAGTTTGAACCTCTATTTCTTGGGAGACTGGAATTTTCGAGAGAATTATTATGTCAGATTCACAGATGACTGAAGTTGGTTCAAGATGTTTGGTCAAACCATTCTACATAGATCTGATTAATTTTCTTAATATATGCTTGCAATGTCTTAATGTAGAATATCAACTGGTACTGTTTAGATATGATAAGATCCATCACTGATTGTTGTCATCACTTGCCTCATCCTCCAATTTCCAAGAATGCTTCACATTTTCATAAGAATTCAGTAGAATATTAAATATTTGTAAATAACAATTTTTAAGGAATTAAAATCCTTCTCAAGGAATTCTTAGGCAGGAAAACCATACTGATTTGCACACAGCCTTCACTGTATTGTTGCATTATATCCTATTTTGACCGTTGATTGATTGTTTCTTTGAAGGTTTCATGGATAACAATCTATACTGCAATTCAAAGCTGATTTTGAAGAGTTCTGCTCATTCCATCCATTTCATTGAAAGTTGAACAAGACACCAAAGACTTTTGACATTGGAAATATACTGTATTATCAAGCAAAGTGTTCCGGACAAGAAGAGGGTGATTTGTATCAAACAGAAGAATGAGGTTGGGTCATTTTAATTTCTTATGTAAACTCTAACGTCTTCAAACCGGAAGACAGGTAGAGAACAATTTCCTTGAATAAAATGAATACAAAGAACATGTGTTTATTTTCCAGCTTGTCTGTATTAGTTGTAAAGATAAGGTATGAATTCAAATGAAATTCATATGGAAGATAATAATACTGTATTTTTGTTGATATGTTAGTCATCAAATAATGGGGAGACAAGTTTGTGAGCAATATAATGAAATGTTGTTTCTACCATGATATGATTATGATGATTTTATTCTTTGATTTCTTCAAATTTAAGAAGTAGTGGAGCTAAAACCTCTTCAGTATTTGAAAACATGGTTAAAACTGAAGAAAACTCTGCTCAGAGGTAAATGCAGTTAAGTCCCAAGAATCACTTCCCAAGGAGCTAATACGGTACCTTGACTGTTGCAAGAACAATTAGAGATTAAAAAGTTAAGTGACCTTTTTATTTCTTAAAAAGAGGTTTAGAATTTAGATTGATTGTCCAAATCTGCAAATCTGGTAAATTTTCACGGAAAACAACAGCATGGCCCTCGATCTCAGCAAATAATGCAGGCTGAGGCAAGAACTTCCTTCAAATAGAGAATTAATCAACGATAACTGTTCTCAAAGCGGGTACGGAATGATTCAGTTCACATATTGGTAGCTTTATCTGCCTTTTGACATTGTTTTTCGTTTCTTCGTTCACTTTAGCTGATTTTGTTGTATACAGTTACAGCTCAATAATACAAGCATGTAAGGGTTTTATTTTGCGGCTTGCAAATCGAGGTTTGTTGTGCTGTTTTCAACCGTTGTTGCTCAATAGAAAGAAAGTCGACTAACTATGAATGAAAACTAGGAGCAAAGCAAAGAGACCAATAACACTTACCTATATGTAAACTGAACCATTGCTAGCTCACTTTGCGCAATTGTATCGATAATTAACTCTTCGAAAAGTGTTCTGAAATCCGGAGCAACTTCTTGCTGCAGCTAGCAGTGTCCATGCCAAGAACGGAGGTAGTGCTTTAGTTTTCCTTCGCAAATTTGCCAGATTTGTACTCTCGATCCAGACCTCTTTTTTATGAAGTAAAATGGCCTATTAAGGAAGTAAAACAGCCTGATGTCAAAAAGTGACTTTACTGAAATATGTCCTGTTGCCCTTTTCAAGTGTTGGTCTGAGAACTGTATCTCAAGCAGAAAGGTTATCGTGCTGAGATGAAACTGAAAAATTTTTGCAGGTTTGCTGCTGCGTTGAAATTTTCATCTGCTTCTGCAAATCTGAATGAACTTTAGTATGAATGAAAATTGTCAGACAACAGTCAGGTCAACTGTGAGCAAATTAGAAATATACTGGATATTTCAAGAAAGTTTGAAGACCTTTGATCAATATTCATAAACAGCGGAAAGAACATGGATGAAGCTATGAACAATTTTTGGCACAACATTAAAAGTAGCAGCAACGAAAGAACATTTTGTTTTTGAAAAATTTGTAAGAAGTGGAGGCAAAGAAGCAAGACCATGAATCAGCACTCTAAGGCCTTTCGGACTTATGTTCTCTTCAGAGTGTGACTAACATTTTGTTTTTGAAATGAAGACAATTGCTTATGATATAATTCTGCTTTGATAGACGTAGACAAGTACGTGATAGCTTTTGTGAGGTAGATTCTTCTATTTCTGAGTGGGGTTACTAGTGTTGAAGAGGACAGATAAAGACGGACGGACGGATATTCTAAAGATGAAACAATAAACTTTGAACGCTGCAATGGAACAGCGTTAGTACCAACCCAAATGTTAGCTGATAGCTGATAGCTGATTGGCTGAATAATTGGAAATGCTTGTGCAAATCCAGCCAACGTTTTTGATACATCTCCACATGTTTATTACCATCCGCCATTCCCTTCAATGATTTTCTCATTCGTTCCAAACCTAGATGTAAATATTTATTTTTGAAGAAGATTTTAATATCGAAACGTCTTAATAAACAGTTGTTAATAAACAGTTTTTATATTCTTTGTTCTGTTTATTTTTTATGGTGGTTTAGTTTACATGTTTATATATATAAATATATATATATATATATATATATATATATATATATATATATATATATATATATATATATATATATATATATATATATATATATATATGAACTCAGAAAAAACACATTGTTGTAAACGTTTCGGCCGAAGCCTTCATCAGTATGACTTTTCAAAATTAGCAGGAGCATACATATAGATTACGAATTCCAAAAACAATACAAGACAAACAATAGCCTAAGCGGGATCCTACTCATTACAATGCGTATAAAAAATGTGTTAAATAACCGGCAATACAAAGGTGGCGGGAGAAAGATCAAAGAAAGCGCAGAGTTAAGAACTGCTGAAGCCGGTGGCTGTGTCTGTCTCGCCGAAGCTGAAAGGATCGCATATTACAACAAAACAAACATATATATATATATATTTGCCCAGAGTATGGGCCTGTATTTTTGGTAATAATTTGTTGGTGGAAGCAGTCCCGTTGCTGTGGGTTCGACTTCAGTGGTTCGTCTTCGTTAAGATGACGTCACGGTAGAAACATCAAAACGAGGCAAATGAAGTATTGCACCACAAAGTATCAACAAATGGGTGTGAGTGGAGTTTACCCAGTTTACCCAAAAGAGCAAAAAGAAGGTTACCCAACAGATTCTTCAGTGATTGAGCAGATCCTGCATTGATTATCGCTGTTAATGCAATCAAAGGATTACATATTTGTAGCTACGAATCATGCCAAGAAGAGTCAGAAGCCTGAAAAATGCGACATTATACAGTATAGCAAAGAATATCTCGTATTGGGGTGACATGATACCAGAAGATCCAGACAGCTATCTATACCTGCTAAGTCCGTTTGAGATCCTCGGTAAGATGAATCTGACTAACCTAAAATGCATTTTGAAATGTACGTACTTAACTATTAGTTAGTCTGACAGAAGTATTTCATTTTCGTTAAGTAAGTTATGGAAAAATTTGGAAGCAAAAATGCAATTTTGGCTGTTGGCACGTACATTCAAGCTACAATTGTGAACAAAAAAGAAAAAATGACGAGTCTCCATGAAGTGTATTGGCAAAACCTGTTTGCGAATAAGAGTAAACAATGCAATCAAAAAGGATCCAGGGGTTTTCAAGCATTTTAGGTCTCATTGAACCTGAGAAAGATATTCAATTGATTGATTTATAAGTTGATTTTGTTGAAGAGTTGAGTGAGTGAGTGAGTGAGTGAGTGAGTGATTGATTGATTGATTGATTGATTGATTGATTGATTGGATGATACATAGTGTTTTCCGCAACTTTCATTTTCTCATCTTGACGTTCAAACTCCTGTTACATCTATACATTGTTTCCATTCAATTTTTTGATTTTGCAATGCTTTTTCTAGATCATGGATTAACTCAACTGTTGTTTGATGCTTTGGTTGAAAACAATTCATTCATTCCCAAACATATTCATCTTTTGTTTCATTCAAAACTTGATGCAATTGATTTGTCAAGATGTGCAGCATTCAAGCTTGGGGATAATATCTTGAGGACTTTGTTGAAAAGATGCAAGGTAGCAACATTTCATTTGTTTATTTAAGTTTAAGGATATGATGTAATTAGCCGACAGTCACTATGCATGACCACCTTAAAATCAGCATATTATCTTTCTTTTTTTGCGAATTTCTTGGAGAATTTCTTGCACATCTTTGCTTGAAATGTGAGCTGAAACAGCACTGCAATAGAAGAGAGTACAAAGGAATCTTGCTTGATTGAGCCCATAATGATGCCACAAATTTAACAGAATAATACCTTTTTTGTTGCAATAGCAGTTCCAATCCTGTTTGGACACCCAGGGGTCCAGATAACCTTCCACACATTTTCATTATTGAGGATTTTTCTTCTTTCATATCTCATAGAAAATCAAAAGCATCAGCATTTCTGGAAGGACACGATTCTCAAGAAATTTGCTGAATATGATTCCATTGCAATATGCCAGCCTGCAAAGCATCACAATAACACATGAAAGCATATCAGACGAGTTTATTTCAAATCTTGTCACTTCTTGTAAAACTCTTATTTCATTTCATAGTGCAACATGCGCACGACTCTCAAATGATTCCTACAAACAACTTGCACAGATAACTGGATTCCAAACCTTAACACTTGGAAATGCTGATAACCTCTCAAATGCCACATTGCTTCATATTCTGAAGAGCTGCAAAAAACTTAGGAAATTGGCACTGCCAATGGCGACAGCAGACTTTAAGGCATTTTGTGATGATGATGTTTTTGATACAATCAAGTCATTAGATTTGACGTTAGCTGAAAATATAGATGATGAATCAGTTAGAAGAATTGTTACTTCATTTCAAAATCTAACAGATTTGTGTCTCAGCAATTGTGAGAAGGTAACAAGCAAATCACTTGGAAAGATTGCAAGCTGCAGACATTTGGGGAACTTGAATGTTTCATATTCTGGAATAAACAGATCCTCAGACAAGTTGAAAGATCTTTTCATAATAATTGGACACAATTTGCATTCACTTGACCTTTCTGGTATTTCCAATATCAAGACATCCTTATTTGGTCATTACTGCTCACATCTGGAGAAGCTTTATCTGAATCATTGTCCATATATGGAAACAGATTGGGTACCTTCTAATGTAATGGAAAACCTTGTCAATCAGCGTTCATTACAAAACCACAGAGCTCTGTTGTATCATAAAACAAACAAAGAACGATATAGTCTGATGGAAATGTGCCCACTTTTGAAGACCCTTCAATTGGATCTTGGAAACAAAGAAGCACAGTTTTCTGTGTTTGAACTTGAGGCAATTTTAGAGGGAGGAGTCAGTTTGAATCGATTGGGACTTATTCAAATACCTCAATTTAGCGATGAAGATTTGATAAAAGTTGCAAGCTATATGGACATCAAACAACTTAGAAACCTGAATCTTTCTGGAAATCAGAGAATTACAAAGCATGGGGTTTGGTTTGCAATTGAAAATATGGATGAATTGGAAGTTATTGAGATCAGAAACTGTGATGTAATTCCAAATGAGATAAATGATCTAAGGAAGAGGATCAACAAGAACGGATATGATGTGAAGATCTTAGCATAGAATATTACATCCTATCACTTGCAGTAAGTACTCTTGGGTGTCTAATACAAGGGACCTTAACAAACAGGGGAGGGTTGATAAACAAGAATGTGCACCACCTGTATAAATTAGACAAAAAGAACTATTTCTTCAACTGTTTTCCTAAAAGAAAGCATTCAAATTAGTTTTACAAGTACACTGCTATGACTTCTTATCTTTCGAACAAAGTTTTGTGTAAATATAATATTGTGCAAAAATTTTTAAGGGGGGTCTTGATACGGGCTGATAGGATGGGAAAATTTTTTGGAAATTAATAAGCATCTACCCCATGTATTAGGCACCCTGGAGTACTACAATGGCCTCAATCTATAATCCTGTCAAATGGTGAATTTATTAATTGCCAAAAATTTTTCTTTGATGATTTACTCTAAAGACAAAGCAATCTCGTGAACATGAATGTAAACACATTGTTGACAAATCCTTGGCCAACTGGAAGAATATTTTGCAAGATGATATTTTTTACTAATAAAACCCTTAAAATGCTAAGGCAAACTTTCCTAAAAAATTTCCCAGAGTCATAACTCATTTGTGAATGTATGATAATTGGTTAGAGAATGTACCAGTACAAAAAGTCTGTAGAATGCTGTTTAAATTCATACATTGTATATACATTAGATTTTAGAAATAACAAAATATTTTAAAATTATACTTTTATATTTTCTGGGTTTTATTAGTTGGTCCTCTTGAACTAGTGTCCATTGTTTTTGCAGAGCTTCTCAACGTTGGTGCTTTTTCAACAATTTCATGGATCCTGAAAGATTTATTCTTCGTGATTGGAAGACATTCCTTGATGATTACCAAATCACCATCTATGCATTCATTCTTCTCATCATGTGCAAAATATACTTTTCGATGATTCCAATACTATGAGGGAACAAAAATGAAATAAGTACCGTAGAAGCTCTATTAAGCCCCTTGGGACTTTCAGACCTTCCATAGGGGGGTTTATTAGAGTGGGGGCTTATTCACAAAATCAAGTGACAAGGATATATTTGGTAGCTTTTCAGTTTCCTTTATGCTATATTTTGCCGCATCAATTTACAACTTAATGGCTCAATTGACACAGTGTTTATCCCAAACCATACTCAAATTAACATGCAAGATGTTTGTTTATCATTTCATTTTCAAATGTTTCAAGATAGGGTTTATTAAAGCCATCCACAGAACTGAAAAGGAAAATGCATTGAACCTCAAGAAGTTTTTTGTATCGCCCTTTGCTTTATATTTGAATGCATTCACATAAGATGTTTATGGGATCAAAAGAATTTTTTGTCTGTTGATGCTATTGTCTTCAAGTATATCAGCACACGCTTAATAAATGTTTTGCTTTCCCTCCTTATGAAGTGTATGAAATTTACATTTGTAATTGATAAATGATGAAAAAGCAAAATATTTCAACAAGTATCCGATCTCCTTGTTGATTTTTAACCATGGTGGTTATTGAAATTTTCTTTGTTTGATGATTGGTTGGGCAGATGCTGGTTTTGGTTTCATGTGATTCAATCCTACACAAAGACTCCTGCAAATCACAGCTTGGAACTTCCCTCTTCCTCGTGTGTCTAATCTTCTGGTGTTATATAATTTGGTGCATGGCCATGGGTTTTGCTTTTAGTTCTCACTTGTATGGCCAGCAGCTTAGGTAGGTAGGTACTTATAGTTAACGTGGCTAGCCCGCGAAAGTCTGAGAGACTTATTTCCAGCAGGGGCCACAGATGTTTTACCATCAGTCCGCCGCAGCTACCTGCCAAAGCTACCAGATTTCCCTCACATGGCTCTGGTCGACCCGGGCTAGTGTTGCAGACAGCAACCAAACTGTCTAGCGTGGGATTTGAACCTACGGCTGTTCTAACCTTTAGCTTATGAGTCAGACGCCTTAACCACTCGGCCACACGCTCACTTATTGTCACTTATTAGCTTCTTGTCATTGAAAAGACACGCCAAAGTTATATCTGGATGAAAATCTAGTAAATACTTTGGTAGTAGTGAGTGGAAGGTGGACTCTGGTTTTGTATAATCTCTGCTAGCCGTCTGTTTTCGACGATAAGGCTATAGTTAAGTTAGTTAGCTGGCTAATTGTCATTTTGCATTTTGCATAAAATTATTTGATTACCTAGGTAGGCCTATGTTGGCATATACATTGACTGATGCAACTCTCAACTTCGTTGAAAGGAAGCGTGGAAACTTATACCTTTTTTATGATAGGATGGAGTTTCATTCTAGTGACCATAACTTTAGCTGTTTTGTCCATCTTTGTTCCAACTACTCGGCCAAGATATTGTGCTGCCATTCTCACCAACTTGCAGCGTGCAAATTGAAGGGCAGCAAGCAGGAAAAATAATCTTTGTACTAACCAGTAACCATATCCAAACAGCCTCTATATGAATTGGCAGCCATGTTGAAAATTGTCAGTCATATTGGATTCGCCTCGTTTTCATTACAGTGGGCGGAGTATCGTTTTATTTTCAACTTTTTGGAGATTTTGTTTGCAGGTTTTGACGTTTTGAAATATTGGGAGGATCTTTCGTGGTAAGCAAACAGTAAGCTGAAAAGAAGGCAAAGAAGTCACAGGGGAGGCAAAGGAAGCAACCTATGGCTTGTATGCGTAGGTATGTAATTTCAAGAGTGGAGGTGATGTGTAAAGCCAGCAGGCCTATTAAATAGAAGAAATTTTATAAACAGTTAAGAGTTATTGATAGCCATGACATGAAATCCAGAAAGTTCTGTAAATCAAAAGCTTAATAATGCCCCATTCACACTTCAAGTTAAACCAGGTTTTTGGATGGGGCCTTCTGATTGGTCAATCCAACAAGTCCAGTCATTGATTGGTTGAGATTTAAACTGGCTTAGATAAAGCTTGTTTAACTGTGTCAGTGTGAATGCGGTATAAGAAAAGTTTGTTGGAAATCCTAGTGCATTGAATAACCTTGAAAATTGCTTAAAAGTTTGTTTGCTAAATAATTGACCCAAAAACAATTAAGCAGAGTGGGGTGGGTACTCTCGAGTACCAAATAAACAGGGGGGGTGAGAATAATTGGGGGGGTTGGAAATTGGTTTGATAGGTAGACACTTATCTGTTATATGTTTATGTGAACAGTGATTTTACTGATACATTTACTTTTTAACTCAGGTTCTGTTGGATGCACTTCTTGAGACTTTTTCTTGGGTTTATTCAGCAGTTATGTCTAATATCATTTTCATTTTTCCAAAAATTAACAAAAGGGGGGTTGGAATAAGAGTGGGGGGTTTGAAAATTTTTCAAAAATTAATAAGTGGGGGGGGGGGACGATCATTTGGTATTCGAGAGTATGTGTGGCATTTATTGCACACTGGTGATTTAACAGGCTATTCACAATAAACGATAGAGAACAACAGAAGTTGCCTCAATCAAAAGTGCCATACCATGCAGATTGGCCCATAAACATGATACTTGTAATTTGAAGCATTCAGTGGCAAGTCTTTAAATAAAAGTGTCTGGAAATTTTTGGATAAAATGTTTTGTGTCCTGTCCAAAGACTTTGCATAGTATATACTGTATTGTTCCCATTGATTTTTCCTTTGTTATAGAGACAGCAGGAGCAGAAATTCTTAAGCCTTGGATCCAAATTATCTTAAACTGGACAGACAGACATTCTAAAAAATATGGCTGGCTATCCACCAGGTCCAGGGTATCCTCCAACATCAATGTACCCACCTCTTCAAAGTCATCAAGCATCACTTCCAGTGAGTAAAGTTGAACTGCATATCTCCTGTGCAAATCTGTTGAAAATGGATGTTACATCATCATCAGATCCAATGGCTGTTTTGCACATGCAAGAAAAGAAATCAAAGAAATGGATGGAGGTATGTATGCAGCGAGGCTCAATTAATTGTGAAACGGTGAATCTGTCTGTGGAAAAAACTTTGAAAGCCTATAGAATGACTGTAGAATGAGCTGTCAACAAATGAGAGAAGCTGAAAATTGAATTTTCAGTCAAATTAAGTAGGGCAGTAGCCTTAAATGTATGCAGAGGAATACATACAGTACAGTACCTGTTGTTTATTGTCACTTTGTGTGAATGTACACAGGTATCAAATTTGATTTCAATGGAATTCAAAAATAGGTGGCAGCTACCACTCCTGTATCCATCCAATGTTAAATACAATGTCATTTGGCTCCAAAAGGTGTCTTTGTGATGTTTCAAAAATGGAAAATCCATGCCTTACAAAGTCAAAGTCTCAGTACATTTGCTACAAAAGAACTTGAAATTCCAAAAGAACTACCTGTAGATTGGACAGTGTAACATTCTGTCTTTTTCTTTCAGATTGGAAGAACAGAGCAAGTAAAGAATACAGAAAACCCAGAATTTGCAACCCCTGTTTTGGTTGACTATTTCTTTGAAGAAGTGCAGAAATTGAAAATCAGTATTTATGATGTTGACAGCAGTCGTTCAAGTCTGGATGGTGCAGATTCTCTTGGATTTGTTGAATGTAACTTGGGTCAGGTAGTGCAGAGGTTATCTTTTGTTTATAAAGTTTTTATGGTGATGTATGAAAGCCATCTCTGTATTATGCTTATGCATTAGAAAAGGAAAGAAAGTCATTCATCCATTCCAGTAACTTATACTATATCAAGTCAGTCTGTTTTTTCTCATTCAGATTGTTTCATCAAGAAAGTACACCAAATCATTGAGCCATCCCTCTGGACCTGCTGGGTCAATTACTGTGAGTTATCACTCATTTATTCATTTGTTATTTATCTCAAATGTAAAAAAAAACACAAAATGTCTTCATACTTTTTGGGAGAATGAAAAAAATGAATTTGAAAATTGATTTTTCTCAGGTAAGATGTGAAGAAGTGTCAAACAATGCAGATATAATATCATTGACCTTCAAAGCGCAGAAACTGGACAACAAGGTAATTTGATGTTTTCTATCTCCAATTGTTGATTCACAAGATCATAGAGTTTCTTTTCTTCAAGCTCACGCAATGAAAAGTAAAGATTTTTGCTCCAGAAGAGTCTTAAAATATATCAAAATTCATTCTAATGTGTCAATAATCAAATTAGCCTTTTCAACACAAGTTATCCCCAGACTGAATTGGCTCACTGTGTACATGCTTTCTCTGGCATCATGAGTGCTCATCTCACCATATGACATTGATATAAGAATGCAGTTTGTTTTAGTATGTCCTCTCCACCAATCAAATAAACCTTTAAACAATCCTCGCTCTGGACACAACGAAAGTCTCAAAGCATGTTCACTTCTATTTTTTGTTGAAAAACAATCAAAGAAACCATTAATGTTTGTTAGAAAACAATCAAAATTGGACGCCACACACAGGAATTTTGTCCACTCCATAGACCTTACTTGGACTCTCTCCTTGTGAGTCAAAAACGGATAGAAAATGTTTTTATGTATGTATAATTCTTTTACGTAAATAACAGTGAAGGCTAAGTAGTACTACTTGCTTTCAGCCTGCTTTACAAAATGTTGAAAAGGTTTGCTAGATTTCTTGGAGGAAGTCGCTCATTGTAAATTATCGCTGCAAGACCAGACATTTTTGTGACAGTATGAAATACCAGTGACTTAAACTTTATGTTTATTAGGATTGTAGCACTGTTTTGATTTTAGGACCTCCTTGGAAAATCAGATCCATTTCTTGAATTCTCAAGGGTAAATGAAGATGGAAATTTCACCTTGGTGCACCGTAGTGAGGTGAGACATATTTCGTATATACTTGTACTTGTATGTGATGGTAGATTTGTTCAGCATAACGAAACTGTGACAGTGCACCATGATTTTTAGAATGTGAAAGGATAATTGCAGAGAAGAAAACTCTACTTTGAAAGTGTTTACCGGTGACTCTGAAGAAAGTGGCCCCGGGAAATTTACTATAGAATGAAAAGTAAGTGGCCAATTGAAATGTTTCAAACGTTGTTCGGTACCTGAAAGACTAGCGTACGTTGTGATTACTTTTTGCAATTTTCTTCAGCACGGTAAATTTCCTGAATTAAGGTATTTGTGGGAAAGGACCTGCTTGATTTCTTCAAATATTCATCAAAAACAGGGGATCGATTTACGGCCATTTCAGGTTCTCAAACTAATGAGGATCGTGTTTCCTTTCATCTTGGGAATATTTTAGATACCTAGTCACTATAATCTTTCTTTCCTAATCCCTCCGTGAAGGAAAGAGGTTCCTCGTAGTTTTGAAGGTCTGAAATGGCTGTAAATCGATCCACTGTCTTTGACGACTTTTTGAGAAAAGCAAGCAAGCCCTTTTCCACAAAACCCTTAATTCGAGAAATTTATCATGCCAAAGACAGTTGCGAGAAATACTCATAAAGTAGGCTAGACTTGCAGCAGGGACAGAACAACGTTTGAACCTGTTCACTTGGCCACTTACTTTTCTTTATACTCTATAACAGACTTTCTGTGGTCACTTTTTCTGAGTCACCTGGTATGAATAAAGATATGCAAGCATTTTTTCTGTTTGCTTGCATCAATGTACTTGGCCCATGTTGAGCTGTGTTAAGGTCTGATCATGTTTAATTTGCTTCTTTATTACTTATTTTTATGAGTAAATAAAGTTATCATTTATACTACCGGGTGAGTCAGAAAAAACGTGGGGCGTTTGGCGGACCGTGACATCGCATTTAGTCACCCGATTGTCATGAACTAAAGTTTTGCGTGTAGCCAAGAGTCTAACTTAGATCATAAACCTTTTCCCATCGAAATCGGCCGTTTGATTAATTTTTGAAAAGATATTTTCTTCGCAAGAGCTTGTATGGAAGTCTTGCAAACTGGTGAAATCTTTTGCCAAGCCCCTTCCGCATTTTATTTTGGCAAGAGTTACAGGTACACGTGGTATTAGCAGGGGAGAATCAAATTGTTAGAGGATAGTATTTTCTCCTCTGGGATGCCTTAGCATAACTTTTCCTACGTGGAGAATATGTTTGAAAGACATTAAGAATGCGTACTTCTTTGTCTTGCGAAGAGGTCCCTTTCAAGCAGATCAGCGCTCTGTGAATCGCAATGGGACTTTTTGCCTACAATGTATTTCCTAAGGCTTGGTCCACAATAGGTCTTTTGAGTCGCTCCAGTCGTGCAGAAAGACCCAAAAAACAAAGGATTCAGACTCTGAGTTTCTGTCTTTTTGTTCTTTCTGCACAATCTTAGCGACCTAAACGAGCTAGTCTGCACCAGGCTTAACTTTTTCAGTATCCCCTGATTATTCCACGTGTACTTGCAACTCTGGCAAGGCTAAACTGCTGAAGAGGCTTGGTTTAAGATTCCATCAGGTTGCAAGAATCCCATACAAGGCCTTACGAAGGAAATCTTCTTTAACAAATACATTAAGAGACCAATTTCAACGGGGAAAGGTTTATGATGTAAGTTAAAAATTAGTTTACGATGATAGAAAGACTCAAGGCGACGCCACAGTCCAACAAACGCCCCACGTTTTTCTCACTCACCCGGTATATTGTCCAGGTTATTGACAACACCCTGAATCCAGTTTGGAAACCTTTTGATGTAGCTGTGCAAAAGCTCTGCAATGGAGATCTGGACAGAACTGTGAAGGTAATTATAATTTACGTGATCTTTTTGCAATTTGCTCAGTTTTTAATCTGTGTCATTGTTATGCTCTTTTTGGACCCAGAGACTCTGGAAGAACTGTAAAGCGTGAAGTTTCGCTCTCTATTTTTGTTCTTTTGACAAGGATTAAGGTCATTTTAGAGACGACATAGTTTCATTTGTTCAAAAGTGAAAGAAATTGTAGAGTTGTGGCTTTAGATATTTAGTTTGAGACTTTTCTAATCATTTCAATATTTTCTATGTACTTATAACAATAGGCTGTACATTTTGAATGTATTTTGAGTATTTTGGAATGCTTTCTGATGAGAGAAAATTAATCATTGATTAATTGATTAATCAATTGATTGATTGATTTCGTGATCGTAGGTTGATTGCTTTGATCATGACGATGATGGAGGCCATGATTTGATTGGCAGTTTAACAACAAATGTACGTCAAATGATTGAGGCCAATGGAAGAGAGATTTCATGGCCATGCATAAATCCAAAGAAACAGAAGAAAAAGAAGAATTATGTTAATTCAGGGACGATTACTTTGACTTATTCCAAGGTGAGAGTTGCATGATTTTCCCTTTTGGCTATACCGAAGATATTATTTTGTTTTAACTTTCTTTCTTTATATTTTTGTTTCAACAGCATCATTAATTTTGTCCTTTCTATTTTGTGTTAGATGCGTCATTTTCCTGCCGATCATTTACCATGCTATTTTCTCTGGACTATCACAGTTTATTTTCAAACTTAGATCGTTCTTCTTTCGTCAAGGAACGTTTTTGGTTTTTGCTTCATTCCGAAATGCTCGTTTGTTCTCTTTGCAGTATCAAAAAGGTTATTCATTCGTTGATTTCATCAGCCATGGTTGTCAGATTCATTTTACGGTAAGACTTTAATGAACCATCTTTGCAAATTTGAATATTTTGTTTTGAATCGTCTCCTTATAGTACTAGGTCTCCGAATTACATTTAGTACTCTCCAATATTCATCATATGCGGAAAGAATTGACAGTAATTGTTAGGTGTGATAAAGTTTTAAGTGAGCTGTTGATTAGAATTAACAAAGCGAAAACCTCTGTCAGACTAGCATTTTGCTAGGAGTAGAAAGCAGAATCACTGAAAAAAAATGGCACTGTCCAGTTAAGTCAATCAGTTTAAAGACCAGTTTTCTAATCTTTTAGCTCGTAACGAATATTTTAAGCTTCCTTCGATGTGTTGTTACTTGTTCCAAGTTGCAGAATGTTTACCTCATGCTGCCTCTGTGGAAATCTTTTTCAATATGTGATCTTGCTTGAGCTTTCCAAGGGGTGTTTATTCCAAAGTTTTTTGTGTCTTAGCGACGAATCTTGCAATTACATCCGTGGACTTCCATGAGCTGTAAACAGATCCTAGCAAAAATTCTTTGCTATTTTCTCTAGTGCGTTTGTCTGTTGGTTAGTCCTTTTAGATATCCAATATTACTCGTTTCTTAATTTTAGGTTGCCGTTGATTTTACTGCTTCGAATGGACGCCCAGATCAGCCCACGTCACTACATCATATTGATCCATTTAAACCCAATGAATACACAGTGGCTCTTCAGTCCGTTGGAGAAATCTGTGAGGATTATGACACGTAAGAGAATACATTTTACTTCCATAATTTATGCTAAAATTGATTTTGAAATGGTCATCGTAGATGTCACATAGTTAAATCCAGTTTTTCTTAGTTGTTTTCTTTACGAGTTCATCAATTAACTGCTTGACAGATAACTGTTCCTTCTTCCTTTGACACCATGATTTTCCTTTCGGAGGTCAAGTTTTTAAAAATCGCCCAATTTCATGAAATCCCGTCAATTTCTGTCTGATATAAGTGCTTTTTACAATCTATTTTAAGAAATGTGATTTGTCTGTCAAACCGATGAACAGGAGGCCAAATTAAGTTTGATGTTTCAAGATTAAAGACATTTTTGTCGTCCTTAATGAGGAATCAAGAAGATCGGTTAGAAAATGGTAACTAGGAATCTTGTGATAAGTCTACTATACGCTGGTATTACTTTTCTTCTTTATTTATTTATCATATCACTTTAGTCACTATTTCATTTGTTTTCAATTGCAGGGACAAAATGTTTCCAGCTCTTGGCTTTGGAGCCAAAATTCCTCCAGATTTTACAGTTCGTATGAAAATGCTTCCTTATTTCATTTTGTACTTCTAACTTTCGTGTCTGAATCTTCCTTGATAAAGAATTTTTCAGTTACTGGTGATCTTTTTTGCTTAGAACGTGGAATGAGGCTTCGTGGGTTTAACAAAGAAATTATTTGTATCTCATTCCTAAAAAGATCTATGTTTTGTGTCTAAGTCTTCAAATTACTAATTCCTGTAAAGGAAATGATTGCAAAGGTTTGCTTTTTTTAGGTTCATCATGAATTTCCTCTGAATTTCAATTTCGCAAATCCGTATTGTGCAGGTCAGTTTCCTACGAATGTTTTTAGTCTGATTCTGCAAAGAAACATACCGTCAATAAAATAGCCAGTTCCAAGATGTTTTCTATAGCGCTAGCTAAACTTCAGATGTTAGATGAGATTTGCAATAACACAAAATTTCTCATAAAAAACTTTTCAATTGCTGCTTTTCGCGGGCATTTCACCTGACATTCATCTTTCACCTGGCTCCAGGCATTTCAAAATTTAATCAGAATTTACAAGAAACGATTTATCTCCTGTCCGATTTGATGGCTCCATTTATTTGAAGACGATTACAAAATTTTTGTAAAGCTATGAAGGAACTGAATTTAAACAACTTCTGCTTCATTGTGATTGTGCCTTCTCTGTTTTGTTTAGCAGACTTTCTTAGAATATAATTTATGTTGCTTGCTGATGCAAAAAGTTCATTACTGAAAATAAATTGCTTCCGAATAAATGATATGATTTCTTTTTTCTACAGGTGTAAACGGAATATTAGAAGCCTATCAAGATGCCGTCAGACAAGTCCAGTTGTTTGGGCCTACAAATTTCTGTCCAGTTATTAGACATGTCAGTGGGTTTGCATACAAAGAAGCGGAATCAGGGAAGGCAAACGTGAGTTGAAGCATTTTGCTATCAAATTTGGTTTGAAGTGATCTAAAGAAACTTTTGGAGCAAGATCATGGATAGCTTGCTGAAAGAAATTTACAATTTAACGAATCTTTCATTGCACGTTTGTAATCAAAGAATCTCCTTTTTCCCATTCTACATTTTTGAAGACGTAACTGATCGCTCGCTGATCATCTAAGAAAATAATTTCTTCGCCCTTTTGGAAATACGTTTACCCAGGCTAATTTTGAATTTTGCTTTTGTGATAAGCTGTGAAACATGAAATGCAAAGTGGTGGTTGTAGTTTAACACTAACTGAAAAGCAAAGGATTTGATGCTTCTTGTCATGGAGCACCGGCGTTTCTGAAGATATGCTTGCTAGGTGTTGCGACTGTATATTGATGTAAATTTATGTCAACAAGAGAGAGATGATGAAACCAATGTCATGAGGTTCTCGCACGGATATTAATTGAGGAGCCACTGATTGCATTCATCCTTCGAGGCTTTTCAGACCTTTTAGCTATTCGAAAATGATTTGAATTGATACGTTTTTAAGAATTTACGAATGTGCGCAGTAGTGATAGAAGCTGTAACCTGGCTGTAACCCTTTCGAATCTCAGCCTCTCGTATAAAAGGAATGAAAGTATCGCTCGATCTAGTTTCATTTTTCAGTCTTTTGCGTCCTAGAAGAAATAAGTTTCGTGTGAGGAACTATTGATAATTCTGTGTTACTTTCTCTGTTTAGGCTTACTTCATATTACTAATAATAACAGATGGTGAAATAACAGATATGGCTGCAACTATTGATGCGATTGTTCGTGCTTCATTTTATCCAATGTCAATTATTATCGTTGGAGTTGGTGGTGCTGATTTCAGCAGCATGGAACAGCTGGATGCTGATAAAAAGAGGTACATACAATAAAGCTTTGTCTCAAGTCAGATTTTTTGCTCCATGCTTCATTTCTACAGAAGGAACCATTCCATTTGTTCATTTTGTCTATTCGTCTCTCAAAAATTTGCAAAATTTTTGCACTGCCAAGATTTTGAACCAGATTATCGAAGGTTTTACCAAGCACAACTCCGCAGCATTTAGCGCTCATTCTTTTTTTTCTTATTTAAGGCTGTCTTCTGGTGGTACAACTGCAGCTCGAGACATTGTGCAATTTGTACCCTTCAGGCAGTTTAGTCATGTAAGCCATTCTATTACTCTAAACCAATCCTTGCGTTTAAAGTGTAAAACTTTTTAGTCTGCAATTACTTGGTTACAAGCTGCCTTAACTTGGAGCTTAACGTATTTACTTGTATATTGTTCGTCTATGTTTTTGTTCCCTCATTGTTTCTTTGCGTAATGTTTCTTGTACTATCGTCCTCGTTTTGTTTCATGTAACCATGGGGTAGTCGTGTCTTTTCGCTCCTCTTGGTATCGTACCAATAGTGTCGTATAGTTATAGTTAAAAAGTATAGTAGAATGAAACTAATATTGTAAAGTTTTTCTGAATATAAGAAAGATTCTACTATTCATTAATCTTTTATAATACAAGAATTCTTTGGCATCTTCAAAACAAGACTAAATAAGGTTTTACTCTATCAAGGGTACGCCGCAGTTGCTGTGACATGTTAGATCGAAAGTAAATCGTTCAGTATCACTACTGGAATATGGATTCGAATGATTGGCTCTAAAAATTAGATATTTGCAGACTAATGAGTATGTTTGAGATCTCACAGTTTGGCGTGCTGATATAAATTTCATAATTTTCATTGTAGCAGCACTGTGCCTGATAATTTAGAATAGTTTAGAAATGCTTCGAACAAATTTTGCCATGAAAATCGAGAAAATGTTTGATCTTAGTCCTGTCAGTTTTATTAAGAGCATCACAGCTGTGTGTAAACGCTTCAGTAAAGAAACATGGGTGATATCTTTAAACCTTTGCATTGAATTACGATTACTGTGAAACGACATCTGCTGTTTATTTCTTAGGCCCCACCTGGTGCTCTGGCAAAATCTGTTCTTGCAGAGATTCCTGGACAAGTGACACAATATTTCAAGATGAAAGGAATTGCCCCAAATCCCTGAACAGCGAAGCCACGTATTCTCCAAATGGTATGTGCTCTGTTTATGATTTACACTGTTGCAATAGAAGATGTCAGAATAGATGAGAATACAAATAAGCATAAACAAATACATTCAGCATGAGATTTTGTGCTTGGAAAATATACTATCTTTATGGAAGACGTACGGAGACGAGAGCTTTTCTACCATGTGCTATATCAAAAATAGCCGAATGAGAAACTAGCACGAAGAAAGGAGGTTGAAAAACATGCATGATTAAAAGTATGAACGAACTCGTATCAACAAGAAAAGTATCCGTCAATGAAACACCACGGGTCATGCTAACACAGCAAAAATATTAGATTCTGGTCTTGAAGTGGGAAATCAGGTTATCACAAGGATAAGTACAATATTTTTTTAAATTGAACATGATTAGTCTCCATTTAGGGACAGGTATAAAGAAAGCCTTTCATTCTAGAAAAGTGAGTTACGTCATTAAGCTCACTATTCTACGGTGCAACTCGTTTTTCATAATTTTCTGTTGTTGTAAAGTTAAGTACCATCACGATTTTCATGGAGCATATGCCATAAAGGATCTGTCTTGATTCTAGATTTGCAGAGAAATCATCTTTCTCCATCATCTTCGAAAATCAAGAAACTGATAAATGAATCTCTAATCAGTGTATTTTTAGTTCATGGTAAATGGCAATCCAATGTTTTCTATAGATGTAAATTAGTTGATAATGGGTGATGTAGACTACACTTAGGCCATAATGTTTCAAAACAGAATAATTCAAAATTATTGAGAAGGGAATTGATACAAAATTGTAAATCGTAGTTATTCTTTTAGAAGACAAGAGTTCCAAGGGTTGGCTTGATTCTAGGTGGACAATATTCATCATCATCATATTACTAACTTAACTATTTTCCACAAATTTAATTTTCGTACAAGGACTGGCAAAGTTTTATATTACGTAATTTTTTGGCCAAAATCTTATCGGCATTTTTTTCAAGATGATTTTGTAATATCAAACAAGTGTTTACTTGGAGGCAAATATTCTCTTGAAAGATAGTTGCCGGATCCTTGGGGATTGTTTTGTCAAAACACAAAACATTCTATCAGAATTGCTTTAGTCATTATCGTTTAGCAGTCGACTTGATTGACTGTCCCAGACATTAACTATAAGGACACAAAGTAATGCCCACACTTGGAGATCAAAGTCCATTAATTCAACCGTTACAAGTATTTGATACTAATTTTCTATTTTCTTATCGAATTTTTGTTCATCTTATTACCTTAAGAATATATGAGAATTTGCAATTTATGAATTATTTAGTACACGATGAATGCTATTGCTATTGCATTTCGGATCTCTTTTGGTGCAGTCTTCATTCAGAGATTCAATACGCCATGCAGTTTTTAATATTTGACACCAGTCGCTGTATTTGCCGTGACATTCATGATTCCGGTAGCCAGGCCCCCTAGCTACCTTTTTTCATGGAAATTCCTATCAAGGGGGCTTTGTGGGAGCCTTATAGAAACTATCTTTTGCCTCTTATCTACTTTTAAGGGATCCTACAATACATGCGATCCAGAAATTTGGATCCATTTGGAGTTTTTTCAGCGTGAGGTCGCTTTTGTCTCAAAAATTTGCTTCAGCTGTGACTCACAATTTTTGTAACTTTCCGTGGAGCCACTCTGCAAAAGCGGTTAAAGACACATGTGAAATGAAAGCAGTATTGATTTGACCGACAAAGCAGAAACTGCGCACGCATGTGCGAAAATTTGCAACTTTGAGTATCCTTAGCTCCCTGCAACAGATCCCAAAATTCGGCAACACTTGATATTTTGTTCCTTGGGCTTTCTATTGATTTGTCATTTCAAAAAGCTTATCTATCCAGACACTTCATCATCTCAAATTGCTCAATGACGTCACTTTACGCAGTTTCTTCTCTGTTAATTCATGTCGATTCGATTTAACTATGATTTAACCTAGATATCATGAAGAACAAAAGAACGAAAAGTTCTGCGTGATTCGTGATGGGTCGTGATCGGCTTTTCGTTATAACTTGATTTGACCTCGTTTTCACGAAAAATTCGCGGTCTTATGTTTATGTTGTTGTTGCTGTTTTTGTTCCTTATTTCATGTCTTTGGCTGGGCAAGAAAGAAGTCAATCATAAAAGCAGGGGAAAAACTTTTGGGATTATCAAACAAAGAAGAAGTTACACGGATTTCTCGATGCGCTGACACTGTTGCACTGCAAATCGATGCTCTGACTTGGAAGCTTCCTGATTTCAACGCCACAGAGACAGATCTGACAAAGTACAACGCAGTCAGGCCCAAACGAACACCGTCTTGTTTGAAACAATTTGAACACAGTCAGCAGTTGCAGCAGGAAAAACAGCTCGATTTGTTGTCCCAAGAGTTAAATCAAAGATGGCTGGTTACAGGCCCTGGTGCTCCCCTATATCCTACAAACTTAGAGGCTATCCACCAGGCCCAGGCTATGGCCCACCGCAGCCAAGGAGGATACCCCAAAGTGCACCCCAACCCCAAATGCAACAGCAGAAACTACCAGCAATAAAGTGGAGTTGTACATCTCTTGTGCAGATCTTTGAGGGTGGATGTGACATTGGCTTCAGATCCAATAGCCATACTTCATTTGTTTGACAAACCCACCAAGAAATGGAATGAGGTAATAGGCTTAGTTCTTTGCGTAAAAGCTTTCTCTCGTGAACCCAGATTGGAAAATTCACCCCTGCTAGAGTAGGGGGGGGGGGCTTAGGAGCTTTTATGGTAACCACATGTTGTTTATCATTTCATACTCATTTCATTTTCAAATATATTTCAAGAAGGGTTATTAAAGCCATCCATAGAACTGAAATAAAAGGAAAATGCATTGAGCCTTGACAAATTTTTTGTAATGTTTTTTGCTTTCTATTTGAATGCATTTACGTACATAGATAGTCATGGGATTAAAAAAGTTGTTGTTTGTTAATGCCATATTCAAGTATATTAGTATATATTCAATAAATTTTTGCTTTCCCCTCTTTATAAGATGTATGAATTTTTCATTTGTAATTGATTAATGAAGAAGCAAAAGCAAAATATTTAAAAAAGTGTGCTATCCTTGTCAATTATCAACCATGACAGTTATTGAAGTTTTCCTTGTTTGGTTTGATTGTTGGTTGGGTAGATGCTTGCTTCGGTTTCATGTGATTCATTCCTACACAAAGGTTTCTAAAATCACAGCTTAGGACTTCCTTCTTCCTCATGTGTCTAATCTTCTGGTTTATTTAACTGGGTGCATAGGTTATACTTTTAGTTCTGGCCAGCAGCTGCTTGTCCTGGTCCCTTGAAGGAAAGACACGTCGAAGCTACCTGGGGTGAAAATCAAGTAAGTAGTGGAAGGTGGACTTTGGTTTATATTGCCTCTGCTAGCCATCTGTTTTCATTGATATAAAGCTGTTTTGTTAATTAGCCGGCAAACTGTTATTTTCCATCTTGCCTAACATTATTTGATTAACAGGTCTAAATGTATACAGAACATTTACTGATGCAACTCAACTTTATTGCTAGCAAGCGTGCAAGGAATTTATACCTTTTTTATGATAGGATGGAGCTTCATTCTAGTGACCATAACTTTAGCTGTTTTGTCCATCATTGTTCCAACTACTCGACCGAAAAATTGTGCTGGCATTTTCACCAACTGTTAGTGTGGAATTGGAAAGGGAAGCAGGAAAAATAATCTATCAGCCTCTTTATGAAATTGGCAGCCAGTTTGAAAATTGCCAGTCATGTTAGATTTACAGTTACCTACTGTATATTTATCTGATACTGAACGTTCAATGCGAAAAGTTTGCTGGCAATCCTTGTCCAGCAGAGAAACTTTTTTAGAATTGATCTGAAAGTGTTTTAGGTACATCTATGACCCACAAACAAGTGAGCAGTGTCTCGTGTGGGTGGTATTTATTCTACACTGGAGACGTTCAGGCAATTCAAAATAAACAATAGAGAACGACAGGAACTTTCTCAGTCCAGAGTGCCATACCATGTAGACTGGCCCATAAACATGATACTTGTAATGTGAAACATTCAGTGGCAAGTCTTTGAAAAGTGTCTGGAATTTTTGTACAAAATATTTGTTTCCAGGGATTTTGCTTATTATTGTTCCCATTGATTTGTCCTTCTTGATTATAGAGACAGCAGGAAGAGCAATTCCTTTGGCTTGCAACCAAATTATCTTAAATTGGATACACAAACATGCTAGAAATATGGCTGGCTATCCACCAGGTCCAGTGTATCCTCCAACATTGATGTACCCACCTCTGCAATGGAAAGAAGCATCATTTCCAGTGAGTAAGGTTGAACTGCATATCTCATGCGCAAAACTGTTGAAAATGAATGTTACATCATCATCAGATCCAATGGCTGTTTTGCACATGCAAGAAAAGAAATCAAAGAAATGGATGGAGGTATGTACTGTATGCTGTGAGGCTCAATTACATGTGAAAACTTTAGCGCTCCCTGGTGAAAACTATGGATCTTTCTTTGAACAAAACTTTGACAGCCCTTAGAATCGGCTGTCAACAGACAAGAAAAGCTGCAAATTGAATTTTCAGTCAAATCAAGTAGGGCAGTAGCCTATAATGTATGCAGGGGAATACATAATGTGTTGTTTATTGTCACTTTGCTTGAATGTACACAAGTATCCAATTTCATTTCAATAGAATTTGAAAATAGCTGGAGGCTTGAACCACTCCTATATCCATCCAATGTTAAGTACAATGTCATTTTGCTGCAAAAGATCTGTTGTTTATTTTTCAAACATGGACATTCATGTCTTACATAACCAAATCTAGATTTGCTACAAAAGAACTTGAAATTCCAGCATTGTGTCGTTTTTTTCAGATTGGAAGAACAGAGCAACTAAAGAATACAGAAAACCCAAAATTTGCAGCCCCTATTTTGATTGACTATTTCTTTGAAGAAGTACAGAAATTGAAGATCAGTATATATGATGTTAACAGCAGTCATTCAAGTCTAGATGGTGCTGATTCACTTGGATTTGTTGAATGTAACTTGGGTCAGGTAGTGCAGTATTTCATCTATTGAGATCCTCAAAATGTGATGTCATGACATCTTAAGAATGTTTAATGGGCAAAATCATTTTGTACCAGGTAATTGTTTTGTATTACTGCTACATTTCACTTTTCATAATCTGTACAGTGATGCTGTTGGAAAGTAAAAATATGTTTTGTGAATCAAAACAATCATGTTTCTTGTATTTCAGATCAGCTTGATTTTCTAATAAACAGCAAAGGAAACTTCTTATTCTGAAAATTTGAATCCATAATTAGCAACTCCAAAGTACTGGTCAGAATGACTTACCATGAATTCATAAGCCATGTCAAGTTTCTCTCTCCCATGGCAAAATTGTTACATGGTAAATTGGTAAGAAAGATATGTCCTCTTTTGTTTAGTTTCTTTATAGTGATATATTAAAAGCCATCCTTGTATGATATTTATGCATCAGAAAAAGGAAGGAAAGTTATTCATTCATTCCAGTAAGTTATACTGTATCATATCAGTCTGTGTTTTTCATTCAGATTGTTTCATCAAAAAAGTACACCAAAGCATTGAGTCATCCTTCTAGACCTGCTGGAACCATTACTGTGAGTTATCATTCATTCATTTATTTATTTGTTATTTATCCCCAAAATTTTGAGACTTTGATGAATGATATGTCAGCTGAATGTAGGATAGGATATTTTATTTTCCAAATATGGGATGTTCATTAAATCATGTGACAAAACACTAAATGTATTCATACTTATTTGGGAGAATGAAAAAATGAATTTGAAAATTGATTATTGTCAGGTAAGATGCGAAGAAGTGTCAAAAAATGCAGATAAAATATCATTGACCTTCAAAGGACAGAAACTGGACCACAAGGTAATTTGATATTTTATGTCTCATATCCTTGACTAACAAAATCGTAGTTTTCCTTTGTTCAACCTCAGCCAATGTAAGTAAAGAAAGTAAAGTTTTTGTTTCAGAAGAGTCTAGAAATATGGCAATTTTTTCTGATGTGCCAATAATAAAATGAGATTCTGCATCACAAATGCAGAACACAGATAGAAACTGTTGAAAAGTATGTTAGATTTCTTGAAGAAGATGGCTTGTTGCAAATTATGGCTGTAAAATCTTTAAATCTATTGATAATATTTTTGTGACAGTGAAATATACTTTATATCATTACAATTTGTATTGCTGTTTTAATGTTAGGACCTCCTTGGAAAATCAGATCCATTTCTTGAATTCTCAAGGGTAAATGAAGATGGAACTTCCACCTTGGTGCACCGTAGTGAGGTGAGACATATTTTGTACTTGTAATTGCATATGATGATAGATTTGTTCAGCAAAACATAACTATGATGTTATACCATGATTTTTAGAATTTGAAAGTATACTTGCGGAGGAGAAAGGTCCACTTTGAAAATGTCTACCAGGTGACCCAGATTATTAAATGAAAAGTAAGTGACCAATTGAAATGCTTCAATAGTTGTTCTGCACCTGAAAGAGTAACCTGCCTTGTAATTATTTTTTGAAATTTTTTTTGGCACGGCAAATTTCCTGAATTAAGGAGTTTGTGGGAAAAGACCTGCTTAATTTTTTAAAAAATTCGTCAAAACAGGGGATCAATTTACAGCCATTTCAGATCCTCAAACAAATGAGGATCGTGTTTCATTTCACCTGTGGAATGTTTTAGGTTCCTAGTGACTATCATCTTTCTCAGGGACACTTTCAAATGAGTTTCCTACTCCCAGGGTGAAATGAAACACGCTCCTCATTGTTTTGAATATCTGAAATGGCTGTAAATCAATCCTCTGTTTGTGATTACTTTTTGAGAAATTCAAGCAAGCCCGTTTCCACAGACCCCGTCATTCGAGAAATTTACTATACCAAAAAAGATTGCGAAAAATACTCATAACGTAGGCTAGACTTAAAGGTTCAGAACGGCAGAGCAGACACTGTGTAAAATGATGTCAGCGGGCAATCTGAGATAAGGAAGCGCTTGGATAGATGAGTTTTTTGGAATGATAATTCAAGAGTTTAAGCACCATGGAAGAAGAAGATGTCAAGTGTTGCCTGATTTCGAGATGTGTTGCAGCATAGTCTAGTGACTATGGTTACAGGGAGCTAGGGAGGCTCAAAGTTACGAGTTTTGGCGCATGCGTGCACAGTTTGTGCTCTGTCAGACAAAACAACGTTTGAAGCTTTTCACTCGGCCACTTACTTTTCTTTCTGCTATATAACAGATTTCCTGTTGTCACATTTTTCTGAGTCACCCGGTGTGAATAAAGATATCCAAGAATGTTTTCTGAATGCGTGCATAAAGGTACTTGGCCTGTGTTGAGCTATATTAAGGTCTGATCATATTTAATTTACTTTTTATTACTTATTTTTATGAGTAAGTGAAGTTATCATTTATACTATATTGTCCAGGTTATTGACAACACCCTGAATCCAGTTTGGGAACCTTTTGATGTAACTGTGCAAAAGCTCTGCAATGGAGATCTGGACAGAACTTTGAAGGTAATTATAATTTACGTGGTCTTTTTGCAACTTGCTCAGTTTTTAATCTGTGTCATTGTTATGCTCTTTTTGGACCCAGAGACTCTGGAAGAACTGTACAGCGTGAAGTTTAGCTCTCTATTTTTGCATTTTTGACAAGGATCAAGGTCATTTTAGAGATAACATAATTTCATTTGTTCAGAAGTGAAAGAAATTGTAGAGTTGTGGCTTTAGATATTTAGTTTGAGAGTTTTCTAATCATTTCATAAAGCAATATTTTCTATGTACTGGTAACAAAAGGCTGTACATTTTTTAATGTATTTGGAGTATTTTGGAATGCTTTCTGATGAGAGAAAATTAATCATTGATTAATTGATTAATTAATTGATTGATTGTGTGATCATAGGTAAATAATTTACATAATCTTTTTTTGCGATTTGCTCAGTTTTTTTTATTTAAGTGTCATTATTATGCTCTCATTTTGACTGGAAGACTCTAGAAGAAGTGTATAATGTGAAGTTTCGCTCTCTATTTTTGCACTTTTGACAAGGATTAAGGTCAATTTAGAGACGACAGTTTCATTTGTTCGAGCGTGATAGAAATTTTGGAACAGTGGCTTTAGATTATTTGTTCGAGATTTGTCTGACCATTTCACAAAGGAATATTTTCTAAGTACTTGTAACAAGAGGCATGTTTGGAATATTTCGGACTGCTTTCTGATGATCTGAAGAGAGAAACATTGATTAATGATTGATTGATTGGTTGATTGATTAATTGATTGCTTGTTTGATTGACTGATTGATTGTTTGATCATAGGTTGATTGCTATGATCATGATGATGATGGAGGCCATGATTTGATTGGCAGTTTCACAACAAATGTACGTCAAATGATTGAGGCCAATGGAAGAGAAATTTCATGGCCATGCATAAATCCAAAGAAACAGAAGAAAAAGAAGAATTATGTTAATTCAGGGACGATTACTTTGACTTATTCCAATGTGAGAGTTGCATGATTTTCCCTTTTGGCTATACCGAAGATATTATTTTGTTTTAACTTTCTTTCTTTATATTTTTGTTTCAACAGCATCATTAATTTTGTCCTTTCTATTTTGTGTTAGATGCGTCATTTTTCTGCCGAATGAATAATTTACCATGCTATTTCTGAGACTATCACAATTATTTTTAAACTTAGATCGTTCTTCTTCGTCAAGGAACGTTTTTGGTTTTTGCTCCATCCCGAAATGCTCGTTTGCTCTCTTTGCAGTATCAAAAAGATTCTTCATTCGTTGATTTCATCAGCCATGGTTGTCAGATTCATTTTACGGTAAGACTTTGATGAACCACCTTTGCAAATTTGAATCTTTTGTGTTGAACCGTCTCCTTATAGCACTGGATCTCCGAATTACATTTAGTGCTCTCTAATTCTCATTATGTGTGGAAAGAGTTGCCAGTAATTGTTAGGTGTGGTAAAGTTTTATGCGAGTTGTTGTTTAGAATGAACAAATGCGAAAACGCTCTGTCACACTAACATTTTCCTTGTTGTAGAAAGCAGTCACTTAGAAAATCACTAACCATTCAATCAGTTTAAGTACCATTTTTCTAATATGTTATCTCATAACAAATATTTTAAGCTTCCTTCGATATGTTGTTACTTGTCTCAAGTCGCATATGTTTACTGACTGCTGCCTTTGTGCAAATCTTTTTTCAACACATGATCTTGCTTGAGATTCTGCAAGGGGTAAATATACCGAAATTCTTTTTGTCTTAGTGATGAATGTTCCAATTGTATTCGTGGACTTCCATGAGATCTTAGTAAAAATTCTTTGCTCTTTTCTCTAGAGCGTTCGTCTGTTGGTTTTAGATATCCAATATTTCTCGTTTCCAAATTTCAGGTTGCTGTCGATTTTACTGAATCGAATGGACGCCCAGATCAGCCCACGTCACTTCATCATATTGATCCATTTAAACCCAATCAATACGCAATGGCTCTCAAGTCTGTTGGAGAAGTCTGTGAGGATTATGACACGTAAGAGAATACATTGCTAAAATGGATTTTCAAATGGTCATCGTAGATGCCACACAGGAAAATCTAATATTTCCCAGATATTTTTATTACCTGTTAAATATTTACTTGACAGGTAACTGTTCCTTCTTCCTCTTACACCATGGTTTTCCTCTAGGAGGTCAAGTTGTTGAAAATGGCCCAATTTCATGAAATCCTGTTAAGTTCTGTCTGATATGTGTGGTTTTTACAATCGATTTTAAGAAATGTGACTTATCTTTCAAACCGTTGAACAGGAGCCTAATTGGGTTTTGATGTTTCAAGATGAAAGAGATTTTTGGCCTTAGTGAGTGATGAAGAAGATTTTGTGGGAAATGGTAACTAGGGATCTTGTAATAAGTCTACTATACGCTAGTATCACTTTTCTTCTTTATTTATTATCTCACTTTAGTCACCATTTCATTTATTTTCAATTGCAGTGACAAACTGTTTCCAGCCCTTGGTTTTGGAGCCAAAATTCCTGCAGATTTCACAGTTCGTATGAAAATGCTGCCTTATTTAATTTTTTACTTCAAACTTTCGTGTCTGAAATCTCCTTTACAAAGAATTTTTCAATTTCTTGTGATACCTATTGCTTAGAACGTGGAATGAGGCTTTGTGGATTTGACATGGCATTATTTGCATCTCATTCCTAAAAAGATCTATGTAGTGTCTACAGTAAGTTTTCAAATTACCAATTTCTGTAAAGGAAGTTATTGCAGAGGTTTGCTTTTTTAGGTTCACCATGAATTTCCTTTGAATCTCAATTTTGCAAATCCGTACTGTGCAGGTCAGTTTTCTTATAAATGTTTTTAGTCTGATTCTGCAAAGAAACATACCGTTAATGGCATAGCTAGTTCCAAGATGTTTTCTATGGCGCTAGCTAAACTATTTGCGATAACGAAAAAGTTCTCATGACACATTCATTTGCTGTTTTTACGGGCATTTCACCTGACATTTATCTATTTTCATCTGGCTGGATCATTTCAAAATTTAATCAAAATTTACAAGAGAAGATTTATCTCCAATCCGATTTGGTGGATTCATTTATTTGAAAAAGACGATTACAAAATTTATACAAAGCTATGAATAATTTTGTGCCTTCTCTTTTATGTTTAGCAGACTTTCTAAGTAAGTTATATTACTCACTGATGCAAAAAGTGCATAACTAAAAATAAATTGCTTCCGAATAAATGATATGATTTCTTTTTTCTACAGGTGTAAACGGAATATTAGAAGCCTATCAAGATGCCGTCAGACAAGTCCAGTTGTTTGGGCCTACAAATTTCTGTCCAGTCATTAGACATGTCAGTGGGTTTGCATGTAAAGCAGCAGAAACAGGGAAGGCAAACGTGAGTTGAACCACTTTGTTGTCAAATTAGGTTTAAAGTGATCCAAATTAGGTTTAAAGTGATCCAAATTAGGTTTAAAGTGATCCAAATTAGGTTTAAAGTGATCCAAATTAGGTTTAAAGTGATCCAAATTAGGTTTAGAGTGATCCAAGCTATCCATGATCTTCCTGAAAAGAAATTTACAGTTTGGTGAGTCTTTCATTGCATTTGTAATTAAAGAATCTCCTTTTTTTGCCAGTCTAGGTTTTTGAAGACAATAACAGCTCACTTGCTGATCATCTAAGAAAATCATTTGTTCACCCTTTTGGAAAAACGTTTACTCAGGCTAATTTTGAATTTTGCTTTTGTGATAAGCTGTGAAACATGAACTGGAAAATGGTTGTTGTAGTTTAACCTTAACTGAAAAGCAAAGGATTTGATGTTGCTTGTCGCGGAGCACCGGTGTTTCTAAAGATAAGCTTGCTGGGTCTTGCGAGTATACTGTTTAATGGTGTCAATTGATGTCAACAAGAGAGAGATGATGAAACCAGTGTCAAGAGGTTCTCGCACAGATATTAATTTAGGAGCCACTGATTGCATTCATCCTTCGAGGCTTTTCAGACCTTTTAGCTATTCGAAAATGATTTGAATTGATACGTTTTGAAGAATTTTCGAATGTGCGCAGTAGTGATAGAAGCTGTAACCTGGCTGTTTGAATCTCAACCCATTCGAATCTCGACCTCTCGTATAAAAGGAGTGAAAGTATCACTCGATCTAGTCTCGTTTTTCGGTCTTTTGCGTCCAAGAAGAAAGAAGTCAGTTTCTTTTGAGGAACTATTGATAATTCTGTGTTACTTTCTCTGCTTAGGCTTACTTCATATTACTAATAATAACAGATGGTGAAATAACAGATATGGCTGCAACTATTGATGCGATTGTTCGTGCTTCATTTTATCCAATGTCAATTATCATCGTTGGAGTTGGTGATGCTGATTTCCTTAGCATGGACCAGCTGGATGCTGATAAAAAGAGGTACAATGAATCTCTGTCTCAAATCAGATTTTTGCTGCTTCATACTTCATCTCTACAGAAGGAACCATTTGTTCATTTTGTCCTTTTGTCTTTCGAAAATATGCAACATTTTTGCATTGCCAAGATTTTGAACTAGATTATCGAAGATTGTACGAGATACAATCCCGCAGCATTTAGCACTTATTCTTTTTTATTCAAGGCTGTCTTCTGGTGGTAAAACTGCAGCTCGGGACATTGTGCAATTTGTGCCCTTCAGGGAGTTTCGTCATGTAAGCCATTTCTACTACTCCAAACCAGTCCTTGGGTTTAAAGTCTTAGAACTTTTAATCTGTAGTTGTTTACAACCTACCTTAACTTGTAGCGTAATATATTTACTTGTATATTGTTCGTCTATGTTTTTGTTCCCTCATTGTTTCGTTGCGCATAGTTTCTTGTATTGTCCTCGTTTTGTTTCATGTAACCATGAGGTAGTCGTGTCTTTTTGCTCCTCGTGGTATCGTCCCCGTAGAATCGTATAGTCATAGTTGAAAAGTACAGTAGAAGGGAACTGATATTGTAAATTTTTTTCTGAATGTAAAAATAAAGTTCTTCTATCTTTTGATCTTTTATGATACAAGAATTTTGTGGCATCTTCATTGCAAGACTAAAAGTAAGGTTTTACGCCATGAAGAGTACGCCGCAGTTGCTGTGAGATGTTAGATAGAAAGTGAATCATTCAGTATTTGTACTGGCTCTACACCTTTTGGAATATGGATTCGAATGATTGGCGCTTAAAGTTAAATTGGCAGACTAACAAGTATCTTTGAGATCTCACAGTTTGGCGTACTGATATAAATTTCATACTTTTCATTGTGGCAGCACTGCGCCTGATGATTTAAAATTGTTTAGAAACGGTTTGAACGAAGTTGCCTGGAAAATCGAGAAAATCTTTGATCTTAGTTCTATCAGTTTTATTAAGAGCATCAGCTCTTTGTAAATGCTTTGACAAAGATACATGGGTGATATCTTTAAACCCTTGCATAGAATTACATTTTTTATTGTTCTTGATTTCTTAGGCCCCACCTGGTGCTCTGGCAAAATCTGTTCTTGCAGAGATTCCTGGACAAGTGACACAATATTTCAAGATGAAAGGAATTGCCCCAAATCCCTGAACAGAGAAGCCACGTATTCTCCAAATGGTATGTGCTCTGTTTATGATTTACACTGTTGCAATAGAAGATGTCAGCATAGATGAGAATACAAATAAGCATAAACAAGTACATTCAGCATGAGATTTTGTGCTAGGAAAATATATTTGGTTTATGGAAAACGTATGGAGATTGATGGTTTGCTACCATGTGACATATGAAGAATAAACGATTGAAAACCAAACATGATTTACAAAGAGATCATGAACGAACTTGTATTAACAAGCAAAGTATTTGTCAATTAAACACTACGGATCATGCTTACACAATATAAGACATCAGATTCTGATTTCTATTGCCGTAAGTTGAGTACCATCATGAGTTTCCTGGAGCACATGCTATAAAGTATCTGTTTTTTATTCTAGATTTGCAGAGAAATCATATCTTACTTTCATCCTTGAAAATCAAGAAACTGATTAATGAATCTCTACTCGATTTATTTTAGTTCATAGTAAATGACAATCCAATATTTTTCTTTAGATGTAAAGTAATTAATAATGGGGCATAATGTTTCAAAACAGAATAATTCAAAATTATTGAGAATGGAAATTGATACAAAGTTGTAAATCTTAGTTATCCTTATAGAAGACAAGAGTTTCCAAGGGTTGGCTTGATTCTAAGTGAACAATCTTCATCATAGTCATATTTCATATTACTAATTTCGCAAAAAGACTGGCTAAGTTTTATATCATGTAATTTTGGCTAAAATCTTCATCAGCATTTTTTCGAGATCATTTTGCAATGTCAAACAAATTGTTACGTGGAGGTAAATATTCTCTTGAAAGATAGTTTCCTGACCCTTGGGGACTGTTTTGTCAAAACACAAAACGTTCTATCAGAACTTTTTTGTCATTATCGTTCGACTATGTTGACTGTCCCAAACAAGTATCGTCATGCCCACCCTTGGAGATCAAAGTCCATTAATTCAACTGTTACAAATATTTGATACTCATTTTCTATTTTCTTATCGAATTTTTGTTCATATTATTACCTTAAGAATTTATCAGAATTTGCAACTTATGAATTACTTAGTATACGATGAATGCTATTGCTATTGCATTTCGGATCTGTTTTGTTGCAGTCTTCATTCAGAGATTCAATACGCCATGGATGTTGCATATTTGCGGTGACATTTGTGATCCTAGTAGCCAAGCCTCCCAGCTACCTTTTGCCATGGAAATTCCCGACAAGGGGTATTTTGTGGGAACCTTTTAGAAACTATCTTTTGCCTTTTATCTTCTTTTGCTCTACAGTACGTGCGAACCAAATATTTGGATCCATTTGGAGTTTTTTCAGCGTGAGGTCGCTTTTGTCTCAAAAATTTGCTTCAGCTGTGACTCACAATTTTTGTAACTTCCGTGGAGCCACTCTGCAAAAGCGGTTAAAGACACATGTGAAATAAAAGCAGTATTGATTTGACCGACAAAGCAGAAACTGCGCACGCATGTGCAAAAATTTGCAACTTTGAGTTCCCTTAGTTCCCTGCAACAGATCCCAAAATTCGGCAACACTTGATATTTCGTTCCTTGGGCCTTGAACTCTTGATTTGTCATTTCAAAAAGCTTATCTTTCCAAACACTTCCTTGTCTCAGATTGCTCGATGACGTCATTTTAACGCAATTTTTTATTCTGATTTGACCTCGTTTTCACGAAAAATACGCGGTTTTATGTTTATGTTGTTGTTGCTGTTTATGTTCCTATGATGTGTTGGGATGGGCAAGAAAGAAGTCAATCATAAAAGCAAGGGAAAGGCTTGGAATTATCAAACAAGGAAGAAGTTACACGGATTTATCGATGCGCTGACATTGCTGCACTGCAAATCGATACTCTGACATGGAAGCTTCCTGATTTTAACACCACAGAGTGAGATAAGGACAGATCTGACAAAAGTACACCAACTGTATAGGTCTAGTACAGGCCCAAACAACCCAAACAAACACCGTCTTGTTTGAAACAATTTGAACACAGTCAGCAGTTGCAGCAGGAAAAACAGATCGATTTGTAGTCCCAAGAGTTAAATCAAAGATGGCTGGTTACCCACCAGGCCCTGGTGCTCCCACATATCCTACAAACTTAGGAGGAGGAGGTTATCCACCAGGCCCAGGCTACCCCACTGGCCCACCGCAAGGAGGATACCCCCAAAGTGCACCCCAACCACAAATGCAACAGCAGAAACTACCAGCAAGTAAAGTGGAGTTGTACATCTCTTGTGCAGATCTTTTGAGGATGGATGTGACGTCGGCCTCAGATCCAATAGCCATACTTCACTTGTATGACAAACCCACCAAGAAATGGAATGAGGTAAGTTTCAGTTTATATTTTAAATTCCATACATACAATTCTACTAAGTTACTATACAAGCAAATTACAAGACTTAAAGAAATTTAATACAATTGAATACAATATTGATACAATTACAAATACAATTACAAATACTATCATTAAAGGAAGAAATGAAAAGAGAATTGTATGCAGAGAATTACTTAAAGGAGGAGCCCCCTCAATAGGCAATAGGTAAACTAATCGAGGAGGGAGCCCCCCCATATCATAATTGGCCATAGAATGAATTTAAAATGAGATGGTACTTCTTCAAACCAGAATATGAATGTGACAAGGGCCACCCCCAAACGGAGAGACCCAGGCGGGAACCCCAAGGCACCCACAACCCCCAACAACCCAGAGTGCCACAATGATCAGCAATCCAAAGGGGCCCCAGAAGCAAACGCCGGGGCCAGAGCCCAGGCACACCCCCACAGTGGAGAATCCCACTGCAGGAGAGCACCCAAACCCCACCCCCAGCCAGCCCCCAAAACCCCAGCAGACCACAGACCACCACCACGCCCCAAGATGCCCAAGGCAACAGGCACCCCAAAGCACCCACCCAGACCCCCACCCAGAAGCAACCCGCACCCCACCCACAGCCAGTCCAGGTAATCTGCTTGGTTGTTTGTGTAAGCTTTCTCATGAAGCCAGATTGGAAAATTCACCCCCTGCTTGG